>OU015656.1:13097283-13716740 GCA_907165275.2 Zygaena filipendulae | reverse complement strand
ATAACGTGTCTTATGGCATCATACTAATTTGTACAAGCATTAAATATTATCTATACTATAATAAAAGAGTAGAATTCGCGATTCTGTACATTGAATATTTTTATCTAAAATTGAGAGGGGTGATAAAAGAAGAGTAGCCAAGTCCAAAAAAATGTTTTTAAAATTCTTTTCTGTCTGTCTGTCTGTCTGTTCGCGATAATCTCCGATTATCATGCGGTTTTCACAGGTAGATTAAACTCAGCCTAGAGCTACATATAGGTAGGTTTTGTCTCATTAAAATCGGATGTCGGGAAAAAAAGTTGTTGTATAAAAACCTTTCGCGCGGGTGAAACCGCGGGGCACAGCTAGTTATTAATATTATAGTGAATCAGTAACTCTTTTAACTTTCGAAACTTACAAATACATAAACGAACATTTACTCATATAAAAATATACCTAGTATAAGCAAGTACTGTAAGTATGTATTTAATAAAACTATTTATTGCTTATATTGTACCAACACTCAACTCAACTGAAGCATTTGAACTATTTTAGGGTTCCGTAAACAACTGTTGAGAATAGAAGTTAGAACCCTCATAATTTCGTTATGTCCGTCTGTACTTGTCATAGCAATTTACCTCGATGACTACTGGCACTTCGGAAGGAAGATGCCTTTTATGCTTAGCTTTAATGACCCACTATTGTGTAGTGAAGTTATAATAGAAAAAAATGTGGAATTAGTCTGGGATACCGTCAGATAGACTGATCATAATGCTGTTTTAAACTAATGTTTTTATTAAGATCAATGGTTGGTGAAATATGCGCTTCTGAAGTCTTAGAAAATTTCCGTCCTCTAACTTTTCTAATACGGGGTGGAAAATTCTGAAAAATTCTTTTCTTTTAATTTTTTTTAAAACCGAGCAATTGCACAAAAATGAGATATTTTTGGAAAGATAACTTTATTATTTTAATAACTCTGAATGTTAAAAGTATACCTACTTTCTTCCTCTCTACGGAACCCTTTATAATCCGTGGTCCGACATGCACTTGGCCCACGATTTTTTTAAATAATAAGTGGGTACGTAAAGGTTTGAGTTTGTACATTTGGAAAAGTTGGTACATATATAGAATTTGGTCGTGCTTTAATTCGAGTGCAATTGAAGTATAATGGGAGACCATTTGTAATCACACCTGGCCACCCCAAAGGTACAGTCGGAATCGAAGTCACGATATAGGTGTCCCTATGTATTTAAGGCTTCAGAAAAGGTGATGATAAACAAAAACCTTGATTCACCCAAACGAGAAAAGCTATATAAACTAGTGATTTGATAACGTTTTGTTTATTTCATTACTAGCTGGTCCCCGCGGTTTCACCCGTGGTAATTTCGGAGTTCCCACGGGAATTCCGGGATATAAAGTACTCTATGTCCTTCTTTGTACCCCCTGACAACGTGTATGCAAGTGACGATCGGTTGAGCTGTTAAGGCGTGAAAGCGTAACAAACAAACTCACTTTCGCATTTGTAGGTAATAGTAAGGATATCTTCGGAGTTCCCGCGGGAATTCTGGGATGAAAAGTACCCTATGTCACTCAAGATCACTAAAGCTTCCTATAAATGAAAGAATTTTCAAAATTAGTTCAGTAGATCCAGATTACAGAGTTATAGCTGTTCCCCGTGGTTTTACCCGCGGGAAATTCGGAGTTTCCGCGGGAATTCCAGAATAAAAAGTACCTTATGACACTCAGGATCACTGTAGCTTCCTACAAATGAAAGAATTTTCAAAATCGGTTCCGTAAACCCAGAGATTACCCCCTACAACGCCACAAGCTCTCAAACTCACAATTCACAAACTCACAAACTTTTGCTCTTTATAATATTAGTAAGTACCTATAGATTTACTCTATGTCTAGATGGTCACTTGTCTATACTGGTACCTACCTACCTACCTTGTCTATACTGGTACAAGTTCTATTTTGTCCAAAAATTATTATCATTATTCCATTCAAAGACGTTCTATATAATAATTGATTTCATTCCTATATTTGTCTAGTGATAACTTAAAACCAAACCGTAGCCAATATTCGAGGTGAAAATGTAACACTCTTAAAATAGCTTGGGTGTGATTTTATTTCTATGTTGAGAGAAGAGAATAAACAAGAAAAAAATTACAATTTCTCATCCTAAAATATTAAACACAAAAAGAAATGAAAATAATACTCGGCAAAACTTTCGAACAACTTTTCGCGCTAGAATAAAAATAACGTGGCTCCAAAGCCAGCGTTGTTTTTAATTGCTTTCGTTTGGACAAAACACGGAGTCAGTTTTTGACTAAGTTTGGCAACCATTGCTTGGACGTACGACAAATGATACGAGTAAAATAATAACAACTGTTATTTTTGTAATAAGTTTCTCAAAAAAACAATAAAAGAGAATAAATATAATCGCTATTGAATGTAACATATGAATAACACTAAATATACGTCGTGTTATTCAGTCATGTACCTAGTATCATAATTACCTAGTTAATAAGTTACAACTTATTACTAACTAATACTAACTAATTAGATTCTTTGTGTAAATGCAAAATAATAGCAATCTCTAGCCAACTATCGTTAGATAATTAAATAATAATCAATTATATATTATTTATAAAAGTGTATGGTGTATACTAGGTGATGATTTTCGCCAAGGGAATCCTAGCAGGTTTTAAAATTGTATTTTTTTTGTTTACCATTCGTCTCTCCCAGTGTAGAGTCATCGACTATCTATATGAATTAATTAAAAACTATACCATAAAATAGATTCAATGCCTAAACCATTCGAATCGTAGGTCAATGAAGGGGTAAGTTGCGCACGATTTGTGCCAATTTACAAAATCAAATCCCCACAATAGGTTTCTGAATGCAGAATTATTTTTTCTTCTAATTCTTGTAATGCATCTGTCGTAGCCTCGTGTCCATTCTGCCAGTACTTTTTTGTTGTATTTTTTTCACGATTGCCCTCATTTCGCAGTTTCGAGTCTATCGGATTTGTCGGCGGGGGGTCGGGATTGTGATGTACTAACGATTGCTTTCGAGTTTCGCCAAAGTTATTTAGCCGTTTGTTCGCCCTTTGATTGTCCGAATGTGACGGATTTGCGATTTAGACGCTATTCTCCCCGAGGAAAGGCCATTTGAGGATACCAAAGAGGATTAGCGACAGTAAGCTGGTAATAGACAGCTTTGCGTGTGTGAATTGATGGACTTTCTGAATATTTTCATTTAGTGTAGATATACCTAGTCTATACCTTGTCTTGAAAATAAAACTTTCGGGATTTGACATTATATAATTAAATTTAAATACACAATAATAAGTATATTTTACTGCCCCTGTATGTGGTGAGGAAATATCAATTTCAATGATGACGTGACACGTAGGTGCCTACTGTCTGCATTTCTGAGAAATGAGAAAGGATTTGGAGATTTGATCGTGAGAAGTATCGCAAATATTGTCACAAGTCAATTTATCTGGCAAATATCGAGCGCCAATAAGCCTCTAGAGAATAATAAATAATACGTTACCTACGACGTATCAATTGATACATAAATCATCTGCCTACATTCTTGGAGATGTATCCGTTTTAATTAAGTCTTTATGATCGTTTGCGACATGTGATGCTCAATGAGACCGCGCCTTTGCATTGTGCGACAACTGGTGTCGTATTGTTGGCAAGCAGTGGGAGGTTGCCCCGGTTTCCGAACGCACCTGTCAAAGTCGTTCCAAAATTCAAAATTCATATTTAAATTGCTCGCGCTACAGTCGAAAATGGATCGTCAGACCGTAGGTGTTTTATAGAAGCGTGGGTCTTTTATAGTACCTATAACGAATAAACGAAAATGTCTCAATATGGTGCGACGACGTGTTAAGAAGTATTGTCGGTTTCTGACAATGGCAATAATTGATCGTGTCGACTCCGCTTCATGCAGATGCCATCGGCGTCGGCGCACCCTTTAGTTTGTAGCCCAATACGTACGAGACAAGAAATTTATTTCATTTGTTTAGCCCGTCTTTATGTAGGTTAGGAGATGTTTAGAAGTAAATCTTTGGACATTCAAAAGGCTGTCGATGTTATAGTCACGATTTTTTTGTTCAATGTTACCACAATAAACACACAAACATTGAACAATAAGAAGCTCGGTTATAGTCTGTTATTATAATATTATTATATTGATTGGAGCAGATGTTTGCAGTTACGTTACTACTTACTTTCCTTGAAAACCAATGACAGCCTTGTTAGAGTTATAAGTTTGTAGATTTTTGTTACCGTACCGTCGTATAGTTTACATAGGTAAGACTAATTGTTGTTGAAACAGTTGCAAATTTCTTCGTAGTAAAAAGTCATGTGTTGTTCCTTTGATTTAATGATTGTAAGTATTGAACTAATTACCAATCATCAAATTTTTTATTTTAGTTTTATTATTTACTGCAATTTAATCTGATCCATCCATCTAAATTTACAAAGAAACTGACATTTGGCTGTTGCATTTTATCTCAGAAGATAGGTAGAGTTCCTGCGGAAATACCGAAGCTCATGCAGACGAAGTCACTAGAAGGAAATGTAGAGTAACCATATTATCACTGTCATTTTTTGGTAGCTCTTACCTCACACTGCCACACGTTTTAGGCACGATTTCTCCTAATGTTGGAATTTGGGAATGCTTAAAGTGGAAGTGCAGTCGTTTGTTAGTAACTAAATATTACGTGTCTGGTGCCAGGAGGACGTCTTTCGTAGATCGTGATAATACGGGGACGGTGGTGATAGGTTCAAACTTTCAGTCTGAGTTACGTAACTTGTGCTCGGGTATATTTACACGGCAAATCAATCGATAGCAAATATTTTTTATTGGAAGTTCCGAGACTCGGATCACCTGAGACCTACCTTGTATACCTACGCTAATTGGAATGGATTAAACACACCTGCGCCCGGCGACTTCACATGCGTACACAGACATATACGTATTCAAGTATCCATGTAGGCATTGTCATGAATCACGTAAGAATAAATAAATATTATACAAGTTGTAAGGTAAAACAAATAACGAGGGCGATAATTCATACTTAGGTATATGTATCTTCGTGTTAATGAATTAACAGAAAACTAGAAAGCAGTTTGCTCAGAATCGACTTCCGAGTCGATCACACAATGTTTTAAAATATGTTATATTTTTTCATTTTTCTAGCCCATGTCTATGATTTATAATACAATATTGCCGCGTACGGCGCCCGTAGCAAAAAAATCGAATCGGTCATTGACATGTGGGCGCGGGCGTACTGCTTACGTAGATAGGTCACCTCCAAACTAATGTTGAATAACTTTTAAACTACTTATTAATATTTTCGACATAATGTATATTTTAACAATATTTTTGTTTATTTTTTTAAATGCGGTGTATCAGGTCTATGGTTAATTTATTAACACGTTGTATACATATGTGATTAAAAAAAACAGAAAAAACAGAGAAAACCCTAAATAATACCTTGTACCTTACCTTTATACATTTACCTTTTTACCTTTATACATTTGTTTTGTTTGGCACAGATAATATAATACTACACTAGTACTTAGGGGATGATCGGCATGAATATGTTTTTTATGGATACATAAATTAACAATTAAAGTTATTTGCGACGCGAACCGAATACTGAATAATAACAAGTTCAAGATATCCTCGTTTAACTTTAGGTATACCATGCTACATACCTACTTAGACAAGTATATTAGGAGCTACAGATTGAAGAACGTAGGTACTCTGAAACTTTATTGTTTAATTTGAGCGGTACCTAAGCATAGAACCAAAATGGAAACACTCGATGATTTTGTATCAACTCGCGGACGGCTTGAACCTAATTATTAAAAATACAGCGGCGTACGCCATACCCAAAATCAAAATGTTTATTTGTTTGCGTATTCAGATTGTTCATATCCTATTTACACAACAGGCGTTCGCCCCCACGAACATAAAAGTGTACAAATCTCGAAACAAAAACCCATTAATCCCGCGCTAAAGTGCGCCGGAGTCGGCGGACAATGCCACTCGTCATTATCAAAACATTGACGCGCGCGTGTCCGCGGGGCGCCAATTATTTTCAGTTGCAACCCCATCATGCGATGATTATTTTCGCTGGCAACACAGTTACACTCGTTCATCATTATCGTCGGTCAGTCGCGTGCGCACCGTCGCCCGCTAGTTTCGGCACGCGACGCGCGCGGCTCCGGGATTTTGTGTGAACTCCGACATGATAGATGGACTCGTTATTCATAATTACGATGTTACTTTCGTAATTTTTTATTTAATACTAGCTATTCCCCGCGTTAATTACGGAGATCTCGCGGGAATTCCAGAATACCCTTTCCTTTTCTGCGCTCCAAACAACGTGTAGGTATGCAACGTGTATTCATGATGATCGGTTGAGTCTTAAAGCTTGAAAGTGTAACAAACAAACAAATAAACTCACATTTGTTCTTATTTATAATAATGAGGATTAAATAAATATCCTTCTCGAAAACTGGACTTGGTGGTAGACTATACTGCCCACAGATCTTCAGCTTTGGATAGACCTTTTCTCTAGGAGTTGAGAGACATTGAAAAGTGTTGAGCCTCTTTCAGCATTTTGGTGGGCTTATATAGGCTAATGTAAACCTCCACTTAGCCAGGGAGCTTATTCACTATGACAAACATTCCTTGCCCATAACGCGCGTCCCTAAAACGCATTTCCATACGTTATAGATGCCAAAATATTAAAAATTATCATTCTTTACGCCATAAGAAACGTTGAAAATGTATTTTTTTTAAGTAAAACTTTGATTACGAGGGAAATACAGTTTTCGCGGCGTCTTATCTTAACGCGGCGTGTTATGGTCATAGTGAATAAGGGCCCAGGTTTATGTCTTTCTATCTACAAATATCGGATCTGCGTCCAGAGTTTCAAGTGACTTGGCGTTTGTCTGATCAAACTTTTCTAAGTATATAACCTATTTAGGTACAAATATTTTTAATAACTGTTGACACTGCGTAAATCATCAATAAATTTTATTTATTTATTTTATTTTATTATATTAAATAATTATCTACTAGTTTTACTACCACTCTCCTCAGCTCATTAGCCGCGCAAACCGAATCCACCGAGAAAACGTTTCACACGAATCTTAATAACAAATGTTCTATTTACAATAATCTACACCAACAAGCAATTAGAGAGAGCCAGTCTCCACGGAGCAACGGGCCGGAGGAGCATTCACAATGGCGACGTGTTTAACACAAATAGCAGTAATCTGCAGTTCGCGCCATTGTCCCCTGTTTGTGACGTTCACTCGCGATTAAACACCCAATATTCCCGCCCATTGTAAGGAACCGTTCAGAAATCGCCACTCGACCGCTTACTGCTTCCACGAGATTTCATTTCTTTTCTTGCATCCACTAATTGTGGGAAAAGAGCACTTGAATTTTTGCAATTTATCGAATCCGATTGTGGGAATGATTTTTCCCCCAATTGCCTGAGCGTACAATACTTCGATGATCGGTCGCTGCTATTAAATGATATTTATTACCTACCTAATTCAATTCTTTCTTGAACTGATTGAATAACTATATTAAAATTTAACGGTTTCATAAATCAATTGTTCTAAGTAAATAATAAGAAATGTTTTTGGATCGATCGCAGATTGGGTAACGTTGGTTTGCTATCTCTAGGCTACACATTGTATCTTTTGTTGCGCTAATCTGTTAGTATAGGGTATTAAAAGTAAGTTACACAAGTACAACAAATACCGAAGAGAACGTACTAAGATAAACAAACCGTAAAATAGCGGGTTGTTTTTAGAGGAGTCGCGGTATCGGTTTCAAAACGCATCCACGGCACCGCCCGCGGGCCTGACTGCCAACCTCTCGTTCAAAAACAATTAGAAGTGAAAAAAAGAATATAAAAGGAAAAAGGAGTATTAATCTGTGCTGGGGTCGGACCGGGGCGCGCCTGTGGGAACCGCGTTATTGTTTTTGAGTTAGTCTCATTGAGATTGCTCACTCGCACGCCTGACTAACGAACGTTAGACAGCCGGTGTCGTATTTGAAAACAAGTGAGACATGCTTGATTCGCGGCTGCGAGTCGGAGCGCGCATATGGCGAATTAACTTTATTGTGGGATCATTCAGCTATTTGTATGGGTTATTATCCGAACGGAGCTAAACTGAAAAGTCCAAAAACTTAGCAAAATATGGAAATCTTTTTTATTTTGCTTTTTTTGGCACACAAAACGAGACGCAGGTAAGTAGGTCCCTACAAACAATAGTAGGTATAATAATGTGTAATTTACTTAGGTTTTTAAAAGACGGACCAGAATGTAACTGGCACAGTAACAATATTTTATTTATTTTTAGAATTGTCTCTACCAAATAGCGCTTTATTTCTTAAAATTTAGTTGTCCCGCCCAAATTCATAGCGGAAAGCCTACCTACTTAGAATAGACCCACATGTTTAAACTAATCAATAACTAATATAGATATCTGAGTAGCTACCGGCTACCGAAAACACTATTACATTACATTCAATAAGTATTCGTCCACATTAAAAGGGCTGTTAGATACATGCATCCTTCCGAAGACATAATATCCGCAACCCACCACAAATAAAGGCAACCCACAACCTCTTTACCCACAACAAAAGCGGAGTGCAATCAATCATACACTCGTCCTTATTTATGAAAACGTCTAAATAGATTTTATCGACATAGAACGACACTTGAAAAAAACACGAGAGCCATAGCGCTATCGTTGATCATAGACAATGCGTATTGATTTTTGTAAATTTTCCAATCTGGGCACGCGCTGTCAACAAGTGTACGGCCAGGGTTGCCAGTATCGGAGGTGTCGATCGCTCGTCAGCCGCACGTTTCGGACGCGCTCTCGTGTTGAAGTGGGAGGGCGCGTGCCGAATCGCACTCGCGAGTCGCAGCTCCAAGCGAGACGAGAGGCTAATACCTACACGCACGTGTTACGCTGGAGACAATACAGTTATCACTTGACAGATGACTACACTTTGTTAAACATTAAAAAAATGCATTTGTTTGGAACATCCCCGTAGGGTCTCCTTCGATCGATCAGGCAATGGGCATGTGGACTACTTTTGAATTCTAATTAGTCCGTCAGTTAGAAAATAAAAAAACAATAGACACGTATTTTTTGCTTTTTCGAATAAATTAAAATATACAGAGATAAAGCGCATTAAAGTTTAGGGTGAGGGGGTCGTGACGTCACTAACCGATAAAACCACCATACAAACTGTCCGAATAGTGACGTCACGCGAAATTTCAACTCAATGTATCGCCGTTATTTTTTTATTACGTAAAAAAAAGAAAAAATACGTGTCCAATATTTTTTATAAATCTAAAAGACGGGCTAGAAAAAAAGAGTTAGTCAACATGCCCATTGTATCACAGACCGCAAAATATGTTACTTTCGTAACGATATCGGGCCTCGACGATCCAATCTCCTTCGCCAAGTTTGTATCTATAATAATAATCGTTAACGCATAGAAAACTAAGGAACGAATCGTCACGTCACGTGATCACGTAAAATCGTCCAATCAAAAGTATTTTTACGTACCTAACGATTTCTATGCGTTAATAACGATTATAGAATGTCAACTTGGCTAAGGGGGCCGGTCTGACATTAGTTTTTAACCGATTTCAGAAAAGAAGGAAGTTCTCAATTTGTATTTCTGTGTAGCTTGTGCTCTTGCATAGGTACTATGATACGGGATGGTAATTGAATATTAAACAACGAAACTTACATACCTAATACGTTTTCATGCTAATTATAAAAAAAAAATAGAATGCTAGAAATTACTTAGAAGTTAAGTTAGAAATTACTTAATTCTTTATAACGTTAACCTGGTTTTGCATTGTTATTTACTACTAAGTTTAGAAGAGCGGTGACTCCCAACACGGGCGTAAGCTTACTGGGAGCTCCTGCCACTAGTTTTTAAGCAAACATGTAAGAACAAATAAATAAATAAAAAAAAAAAACAATGCTAGAATAAAAAGCACTAACTACCTAATTCGGAAATCACTAACTTTTCGTAAGCATAACAAGCTATGGAATGAGCTTCGAGCAGATTTATCAAAAACAATTTGTATCTATTCTTGATCATCATCAAGTCTAGTAATGTGGTTTTCAGGTAGGATAAATTCTGAATTCTTTAGTTCCTACACCTAAGATCCCGACCCGCCTAAATGCAACGGCAACGTAGTCTAAAAATTAGTTTTTTGGATTTTTGTCTGTTTATGCAATGGTATCGTGTGCTTTAGTACCTATATGCATGGAATTATTCCTAATGGATTCATTTAAATTGGACACTAGTTGTTTCCCGCTGTTTCACCCGCGTAAATTTTGGAGTTCCGAGGGAATTCCATGATAATAGAATAGAATACGGAATATAATAAGTATCTACCGTAATTATGTCCTACTCTGTACTCTTGACAACATATTGTATGCAAAGTTTCATGATGATCGCTTGAGCCGTTAAGGTGTGAAAGCGTAACAAACAATCGAACATATATAAACTTACATTCGAATTTTCAATAGTAGGTATTATTTATTATGATAAAGTTTGTCTGTATGCGTTTGTGTAAGTTAACATACTTGTATATTTTATATATTATGTCCAATGTCCTTCTCTGTACTTCTGAAAACATATATGCAAAATTACATGATGATCGGTTGAGCCCTTCAGGCTTGAAAGCGAACAAAGAAACATTCGGTTTCGAGACATGTAGCGCCATCTATACGAGATGGCTGAAAATTATTTGCAGAGTCATCTAGGGAGGAGTAGCAAAGTTAAACAAAATATTTTTTCGCAAGAGTCTATGGTCCAAGCAAGCCGGGTACGAATTTGAATTTGATTATGAAAATGACATAAAAAATACAGATAAGAACAGAATCTTGGCTTTAAAAATTCGTAGATAAAAACTATGCGTTCAGTTGGGACCGTCATTAACAGTTTTTAAGGTCAACCAATTCTACCTACCTACTTACAAAAGCTCACCCCAGTCTGTGGGAAGGGTAGGCGAAAATTTGCGTTTTATTTCGTCCAAATGTCCTATCAAAGTTTCTTCCTACTACCCACGTAACTCATAATATTGCCTTACAAATGTCACCCACGAGTCGGCAAACAAGCAACACGATGCGTAGTCGTTATCGCAAAAAAAATATAAGAAAATTGCTCCTCCAGTTATCTAAACACCAAAATTTGTAGACTCTATAAAACTTAGTGACGAGATACTTTTGAGAGATCTATTTAAGTTGGCTGCGTACTGGCGGTCAAGTTACGAATTACGACCGGCAGAGGGATAGCTAAGGCATGGCGAAATGGCAAATATTTGATGGTGCGTAATTGACATCCGATACAAAATCTCGGTTTACACCTCAGGTTTACACTGCCCGCGTCCTCCGTGTGGTTATTTATTTTCACATCTACTATCGTACATCCATGCTACCGTGACTTCCATGGAAGTAAACTTCAAAATTACAAAAAAGGTAACAATCGATGAGTAGATAATGAAACTTTCTGTCAAGCCTTTTAACACTGTCGAGTAAAACGTAGTGATTACCTTCTCTCTGGTCGAGTACAAATCGAGTTGGCTTGCAAATTTTTATTTTCAAATATGAACGTTCACAAGTTGTGGGAATACAAAGAATATGTGAACGTCAATGGCATGATGCTTACCAGTGAGCTGATCTCCATGCTCCAGAATTCCCTCACATTGTTGCAAGTGGAAAACCATTTCAGCCACATCCAGTATTGGGGTCAGATCTACGCAATCGACGCCGACTACCACATCGCTGTCGGCCTAAACAACGATGCATTGGCCGAAAGGAAATATTTCTACACAACAGACTTCAAGTTCTGGGGTTTACTTCCGAGGGCTAAGAAGAAATACAAACATCTCTCGTTGTTAACGACATTTCCATTCCGCGGTGACCCTTCTTTGAAAATTAAGGTTGTTGATGAAGCATTAGAAGAAGAACACCCGGACAGATGTAGAGAGATGAAGGAGGAGGCTCGTCTAGCAGCGACGATCAGCAACATCTGCGACGAGGCAGAGGTATGTGCAAGGGGACAGCTAATCAAACAGCCGGACGGTACGATAATCATCAATCCAAACTTTTACGGGCTAACCTCCCCTGAAGCTAAACAGCTAAAATCCTACCTTCACATCAGAATACCTCAACACCGCTGGAACACCAACCTTCTCACTAGACAAGACTACAATTACAGTATGGATTTCCTGGATTCAATCGATCAGGATATCCCCTGTGGATGCTGGAATCTGAGCCTCGAGCATGCAGGCAGCTTGGCTTACCTGAAAAGCCTATATTGGCCTGGCATGACATATTTCCACAAAGTGAGGACACCAGATTCCGGTTTTTTATATGTCGGTAATGGACGTAAAAATTTGGACGTGCCTTTTCTTTTGTAACACTAATATTACTTTTGAATGATGTTTATGGATATTTATTTATTTATTTAACATAATCGGATATGTAAGTACCTACTTGTTACTTAATTATATCCAGTGTTCTTCGTCATTTCGAATAAAACATTAATCTTATTACATTTTTATTTCTTAAATTTACTAAAGAAAACAGTTTCCGTTTGAAGTTTTACTTTATTTGAACGAGATTGACGACACGGTACCACGTATAGTGACCGGTACATTTTCGTTCGACTAAGTTGTTATTAAAACGCTTTATTCACGGTTCATCTGGATATACGTCCCTCTAATGCGCTTATTAGACTGCAATTTGTCAGACACAAATCTAGGAAATCGGAAGGTGTAATCGAAGTTTCTAAGTTGGTTCCAATTTAGAATCAGTGAGTGAGAGAGAGAGGGAGCGAGTGATCACACTAAATTAAAATGTACCCTAGACTAGTTGATTTAGGGTATAATTTAGTGTAGTGTGATTACTCGCTCTCCCTCACTCACTGATGCTAAATTGTATCCGATTTACCGCCGCACTCAGAGTCGGCTTTAATGATTACTTAGTTAAGTATAGATTTTTAAAACAAAACTACCGCAATCAGAGACGTTCAGTAAATTAATGTTCATTGGCATTTAATAAGATGTAACTTAATAAGTTAAATGCCAATTAACATTAATTTATTAAACTTGTCTGATTGCGGCAGTTTTGTTTTAAAAATCTATACTTAACTAAGTAATCATTAAAGTCGACTCTGAGTGCGGCAGTTAGACTAGATTCCTAAATTAGAAGTCAAGTAGGAAGTAGTGTAATAACTGCTTAAAGTTCACGATGCAGTATGAAAAACGATGATGAATAATTTATTATAGTAGATATAGAATAATAATAACAATTTATTAGTAGGTAAATAATAAAAATAATAATAAATTTAAGATCAATAAATGAATAATAATAATAACACTAATAATAAATTGCACTACCGACGCGCGACGTTCGTCTGAACTATTCACCGTCGTTTTTTAAACTAAACTTAAAAGTCATGACCAGAAGAAAATAAACTTATATTGGAAGTATTAAATCCGTACTAATATTATGAATGCAAAAGTAAGTTTGTTTGTTGTTTGCTTTCACACCTTAACGGCTCAAACGATCATCATGAAATTTTGCATGCACGTTGTCAGGAGTACAGAGAAGGTCATAAAGTACTTTTATCCCGGAATTCTTGCGGAAACTCCGAAATCACCGTGGGTGAAACCGCGGGGAACAGCTAGTAATGTATAAATAAAGATTACTAACACATCAGAATATTATTTATTATTATTAATGTACCTATTTATAGCTGTCCTGCGTGATTTCACTCGCGATAATTTCGAAATCTCATGGAATCGTTCAATACAAACTTTCAACCCCTTTTCACCCCTAAGGGGTTGAATTTTTAAGAATCATTTCTTAGTGCCCACCTCTTAGTGTCATCTAAGGAATATTTGAGCAAAATTTCTTGGTTCTAGACCCAGCGGTTTCAGCTGCGCGTTGAACAATCAGTCAGTCAGTTTCTGCTTTTATATAAAAACATAATTTTTAGTGAGGTGTTTTTTGATGATTTTGTGATTTTAGGGGTTTTACCTTCAGATGGGAGAAATATTTTTGAAAGTTGGTAATACTGGTCCTCCCGCCACTCGCATTTCGCATACCAAAAATGAAAGTGGCAAATAACACTCAGTGTTGAGTCCAAAAAGAAGAGAAAAAAAACGTTTTTCGTCTCTTTCGCTCGTGTTTGAAGTCGTCTCCCTGAGTCTACAGCACAAATTAATTAGACTTATGTCTAAAGAAGCAAAGAGTAACATGAGAGAAGGTAATCACTACCAGAGAGAAGGTAATCACTACGTTTTAAGAGACGGGACTTCCTTACTTGGTTTTGGAATCCATTTAGCAGACCCAGCAATACCAACACAGCGAAAATTTAAATGTCAAAATACTTCATAACTCATGGGTACCAACATTAACGAGAACAATAGGGATGGCCACATGTAGTTCCTGATTAAATCGATATCGATAAATTATCATTAGAGCATCGTGGGCTTCATACCAGGTGAATTAAATCTACAACGGGGAAAACATTTGTCGTAAAATTGAAACAATAAATTATTATTTTTATTTATTTATTATTATTCCAATATTTTAGTTTGTCATGATGATGATGTTATTAGATAGATAGATATTTATTTTCTCTTTAAAAATTACATTTACATTTTATGTCAAAATTAAATAACCTATTTGGGAAAGTAAATGATTTACTTCGCAGTGCCTCCTTGTTGAGCCTTGTTTAAATTATCGGTAGAAATATCTATCGGTAGAAGTATCCGCCATTCGTTCCTTACATCTCCACAGACATATTTTATATCGTGAAGTTTTTCGATTGGAATGTAAGCTAAGTCATCATTTCCAATATTTTTTACCCATTGTCGACATCTGAAATTAAAATATTAGAGTATAATATAGTTCTTTATACAGAAGACGAGGTTCACTTTATTACAATACGATCATAATACTTAATGAAAACTGCAGTAAGTAATGAAAAAAGTATACGCAGCAGCTCTACAAAAATATTCCAAAATATTCACTATAACAGCATCATTCATTAAAGTTTATCGACTCACTTTATCGATAGTGAAGATTTACATTACTATGGTTTACAAACATGCAAATATTTTTTCTCATTTCAAAAAGATAGTGTATTATTTTAGTCTTGCTGATAGCTGAAGAGAACAAAATACTTTATTACTTTACTCAAGCTGTACTTACCGGTCTTCATCTATAGGAAATTTCATGATAAATTTCCTTTTATTTAAATTTTGTCGACTCTATCTTTTTCTACAAATCACATACGTACTACACCGTCTAATCGGTGCTATTTGACTACCCAATCACAAGAAAATAGTTTTTAATAGTCACACTGCACTTTTCAAAGCGTAAATCACACAAAATTTTTAAAAATCACACATTATTTTCCCAAATAACAACATGCGTCGCCATGACAAACAGATGACAGATTGTAAGAAAGATTCAGAGATAAAAGACTGAAATAGCATGTGAGGCCATCTTTGATGCCATGGAAAAAAAAAATTAAAAAAAAAATGAGTGCTAAACACGAACAAAATTTAATTTGTTCCTAGTTGCGTTAGACTGATCACTACGTTTTCTTATGTCTGTAGACATAAGTCTGTGTCTTTAGACATAAGTCTAATTAATTTGTGTCTTTGCTTCTCTCTGGACATAAGTCTAGTTAATTTGTGGTCTACTTATTCTTAAAATCTTATCCTAACCGGCTTTTCTAATTTTTTTAGTGATTTAAACGTAAATCTTTTGCAATTGAAACACCGCTATGGCTACGGATGACGTTAATACGTCCCAGGACACCGAAATGGCGGAATGTGATGGTGAAAAAGTGGTAACCATGATGGACGTTTTGCAAGAGCAACAAGATTTCGAAGAGGACGCTAACGCTGTTCTCGGAGCCTCCGATGACAAAAACTGCACCTATACTAAGGTTACCCACAACTTTTCCTTATAAAACACGCCTTTCTAACGACTTTTCCGACAAAAATTGCGACGAACATTGTGACATCCAATTAGAACTCCACTATTGTCGATTTGTGCAAAACAATGGATTTTTGCATTTAACTTCCTAATAAGGCTTCTAAAACGATTCGTCTAGCCTCCTTGATAACTATGATAATATCTAAAAACCATGTGAGATAAAATCTACTGCAAAATGGTCGTTTTCGGTTCGAATTTTGTAAAAGTCGGTTGGCTGCAAGTAGTGACAAGAGAGTAGCTATTGTAAGATCATAATTTTTGCATAAAAATCTCCATAAACACTTTTCTTGTTTTGTTTACCCTTTTTAAAAAAATTACATATATTTTATATACATTTTATTTAAATTACACCGTTTTAACAAAATATTAACAAGTATCAACATCTTGGTTGCAACCCAAGTCAGCTCACATAAAAAGGCAAAATTTTGTCATTAAGTTTGTCTAACTTTAATTTTCAGGGTCATATCAAAAGGCAGGCAGTCTATGCATGTTTGACATGCTGCACTGAAGCTAAAACTGATCCAACAAAGAGGGCTGGGGTTTGCCTCGCTTGCAGTCTTAACTGCCATGAAAATCATGAGCTAGTGGAGCTCTATACAAAACGCAACTTCCGCTGTGACTGTGGGAACCCTAAATTCAACTCTCACCCTTGCCAATTCATTCCTGATAAAAGAGATCTCAATGAAGAAAACAAATACAATCAGAATTTCAGTGGGCTCTACTGTATCTGTCATAGGCCATATCCAGACCCAGAGGCAAGTGTAGAAGACGAAATGATACAGTGCATCATTTGCGAAGATTGGCTCCACTCTTCCCACTTAGAAGCAACATTACCTGCCAGTGATCAGTATTCTGAAATGATTTGCAAGGCTTGCATGGAGGAGAACAAGTTTTTACACGACTATAGTGACTTAGCTATTGTTGCTGAATCTGTTGATATCTTAACTGTTAATGGTGGTTTAAACAATGGTATTTTAGAAAATGATAAATTGTGTATCAGCACATCACTTTCTGTTAGTGAAACAGCACTAGAAAAAGAGATTGAAGAGAAAACAGGTGATATTGATATGCCTGAGGAAAATAAATCTGAATTAGAGTCTGATGATAAAGTAATAGAAAATGGAGATTCTGAAAAAAATACTCCAGAAAGTAAGGATGGTATCCATGACAGCACAAATAAAAATAAACCCAAAGAGGACAACACAACTGAAACTAATGATGTTCCAATGGAGGCACAAGATACAGAAACAACTAATATAAAAATGGTAGAGAAAGAAAATGAAGAATCTGATACTAATCCCAAGGCACTGATAGAAACTAATGATAATACCAGAACTGTTGAAGCTCTTGTAAATAGTGAAACAGAGCCAACAAATTTGGAAGAAAATGTGAGCAACAATGTTGAAAATACATCTCAGAAACTTGAATCTGCTGGGACAGAAATTGATAAACTTGTTACCGATACTATTGAAAAATTAGACAGTGGTGAAAGTCTCTGTGAATCAGGAAATGCTGATAACAATAAAACAGTAGTGGAAACATCTACTGAAAATAAGGATGAAACAGAAGTTATTACATCAACAGTTGAACACTCTGATAAGACAGAAACCAACACCAAAGAAGTACTAGAGGAAACTAGTCCAGAAGCAAGCAGGATTGATGCTGATGAAACTCCTTTGACTGCTACAGAAAGTGGCACTCCTGAAAATATTGATAGAGAACAAACAACACCTGGCTCACAATTTAAAGAACTTGAAACAACATCACATATCACTACAGATAATGATGATTATACAACAAATACAGATATTGTACCTGATACGACGACAAAAGATATCACTGTTGAACCTGCTGTTAATATTAATACAGATGATGAAATGAGGCAAGAAAATGAGCTTCTGAACGAAAGAGAGGAAACCATAGAGAAGGAAGAAAAATCTGATCTGGTAGATTCTTCTATTAATAAACATGACCCAGCAATGGAAGAATTGATAACAGATACTGTTCAGGAATCCATTGACAAAGTGGATAGTGTTGAAAATAAAGAAAAATCTGAATTAAATGACTCTACTGGACAACCAGACCAAACCACTGAATATATGGAAACTGATCCTACCCAGGGATCAGCTGATAAAGAAGGTAACATTACAGAAAATGAATCTTCTAAACCAAACTCACCTGAGTCTAAACCAGATCAATCAACTGAAGAAATGAAAATGGATACTATCCAAAAATCAACTGATACAGAAAATAATTTAACAGAAATTCAAGAAAAATCGGACACAAGTAATTTAATTGAAAATAAGCAAGATGAAGATCTAAATGTTAAAGAAACAGACAAAGAATCAATAACAAAAGATGATGATGTAGAAAATAAAGAAACCATGGAAAACAGTAACATAGAAGCAACAGATGAATCTCTCAAAAATTTAGAACCTTCAATAAATAAAAGAAAACTTTCCACTGAAGATGAAGAGAGTACAAGTAAGAAGCAGAAAATAATTGAAAAGGAGTGCACTAGGCCAAAAAATGCCAAAAAGATATATAAAGGGGCTACATTCTGGCCGATGCATTTCCGTCAAAAACTGTGTACTTGCAATGAATGTTTGTCTATGTACAAAGATTTGTCTGTATTGTTCCTTATTGATCCGGAAGACACTGTGATGGCTTATGAGACTTTAGGCATGGAAAAGGTTAACGGAGCACCATCACAGTACGAAAAAGGACTTCAAGCATTGTCTTCTCTAGACAGAACCCAACAGATCAATGCCTTAACCGAATACAATATAATGAGAGACAAGTTGCTGGAATTCTTGAAAAGCTTCAAGGAAAAGAAGGAAATTGTCAAAGAGGAAGATATCAAGGCGTTCTTTGCCGGCATGAAGCCAAAGAGGGAACCTGACGGCGTCTACTTCTGCAGATAAACCGGCCGCGCTTGTACGTTATTATAAGCATTACTTTTTATAATTTATTATATTTTTCATCTTTTTGAATTGTGTATGCAATGCAAAGAATGAAAGCGCTTTTAACAAATTGTCTTAGGCTGCTAATGTTAAAAGCATTTTTAATTGTACCTCTTATATTCTTAACCATTGCTACCTACAATAAATGTAACTCAATTTTAATATGAAGTCAAATTTCTTTGGGGGCGTAAAATTTTATTTCGCGCGTTAATTTCGGAGATCCCGCGGGAATTCCGGGATAAATACCCTGTCCTTTTCTGTCATCATCATCATCATCACGGCCTTATGTCGTCCAAGAGCGGACGTAGGCCTCCTCCAAACTCTCGAGAATCAAATCTATAGATTCACTTCCCGTAGACCTACAATCATGAAATTCTGTAAGAATTTGCTCTTAAAATCGATACAGGTATGAAGGAGAAAAAATTCCTTTTAAATACTCGTAGGTATGATCAATGCTGCATTTATACTCTTTGGCATTTTATATATTAACAGCGCCGTTAGTGTAGTGGTGACTGACTGCTACGCCGGAAGTCGCGGGTTCGATCCTCGCTTTGTTGATTGTGGGTGTTCAGTATCTGACGTATAATGAGAATTATTATTATACGCTGGAGTTGCCAGTCAAGGTCTCCACGAACTGCTGAAACTATTATGGGTTTTAAATAAAACGGCAAGTTTGGTACGATAAGTAAATGTATTATAGTAATAGTAGTAAAATAATATAGTCGGTTGGAGGTTGGTCGAGGCGCGATCACGCGTACAGGATGTCGTAGTGGCCCGGCCGGTACAGCAGGTGCACGAGCGGCTGCGAGCCCTCGGGGAAGTCGTGCGCGATCACCTGCCGGCAAACAGACCAGTCATTCCCACGGACAACTGTGTCAGGGACAAATCGGACATTTTATAACAGTATCAATGCAAAATCTGCCACCAGCCTTTATGAAACTCTAGTAGGCAGATGCTGTAGATGTAGATAAGGTTACATCTAAACTTTCGAAACTATCAAAGCATAATAAAAATAATTTATTTATTTATTTATAATTCAGGCAGGCAGTTGAAGCAACTGATAGGTGCCTGTATCCAGTTATACATTACTATTTCTAATCTTTTAATTGTTTCAAATATTTATTATTTATCCAATTTGTTTTTAAATATGTTATTTAAATTTATTGATATTTCGGTCTTGATAGATTTTTTCACGCAAGTGAAACCACGTCTTTAGCACATCAAAAAAAAAAAAAAAAAACAAATTTTTTTTATTTACTTTCACAAAGTGTACTTACTTATAACTAAATAAATAGCTGGAGCCTCCTTTTAAGCATAAATATGCCTGTGCCAGGAGACTCCGCTCCTCATAACTAATTTGTGTTTAACATGTTACACATTCCGATAGTACAGCTTTTTATTACATACTCGAAGAGATGGACGCCAAACTCTCTTTACAAATAAAAGATCCCCGAATTATTATTATTGACTTTTTAATCAGTTTTATTAATGCTTCGCTACAAAAATGTTGCCAAACTCATTCTTTTTGTTATTCGGTATGGGGATTAAAACGTACAGGGATTCTCTGAGCCGAAAAAAAAGCGAAGGTACCGTGAGCGGACGTGTTTTTTGTGCGTTCAAGGCTTCTGGGTCGATTACCGAGGCGCCATTAGCGGCCGATGAGGGAGAGGTGGCTGGGTTGGAGCCAGAAGCCGACGGGGATGCCTGCCGTTTGATTTCATCGTCATCGTCATAGCCTACAGTTGTCCACCGGTCGTGGTATCTTAATTTCCTACTCTAATCTCTAAACTAGTTTTCACTATCTTAGCCAGACTGCCGGGTCCATCTTGTGGAAGGTCTGCCCACGCCACGACTGTTGTTACCTAGTTTTTGCTACTTCATCATCATCATTATATCAGCCAAAAGACTTACATTGCTGGACACAGCCCCCCCCCCCCAAGAATCGTCACATGCCCACTCCTGCGCTTCCCGAATCCAATGGCGTCCTGTGACCTTCACCAAGTCATCGGTGAAATGTTGATTGTGTGAATTTGACACACAATTATTTTATTTCCACTCTACAGTGCAAGGGTAAACAACTTTTCAAAAACTATCAAAATTCTCACATTGAAAGTAGTGTACGTATTGAATTTAGATATGTAGAGTAAATGAAAACAAGCTAATCACCTGGCTTCCCTCACCGCGGTCCATGTACCTGACTCTGACACCTACGCTGAGCGCGTTGCTGAGCGCTATAATGTGGATGTGGTCAGACTCTTTGTACATTGGTTCCACTTCCTGCAAACATGAATGACATTGGAAATAAGACATCCGATAAGATAGACCCCTAAGGGATGAAAAGGGGTTGCAAAGATTGTATACAACAATTCTGTAGGAACTTCGAAATTATCGAACCGCACAGGACAGCTTAGCTGTTAGTGTATAAATTATCACATTACACCCCTTATCAAAAATTAAGCAGACTGTACTATACATATGATACAGGAAAACTCAAATAATACTGATTTTGGCTGTTCCCTGCGGTTCAATGGTGATAATTTTTACGTTCCTGCAAGAATTCCGGGATAAAACTATAAGATAATAAGTATATGTTAATCAAAGTGATAAACTATCTGTATGTTAGTACATAAAGATTAGGTATACACTTATGATACTGTATTAAACAAACTAAACATGAAATATTCATTGTAACAACAAATATCACACAACAGGAGCTACAGGATAGGGCTGGAAAGTAATTGTAAATGGGACAGGTACCTGTCTGCAAAATTCGGTGACAGTGCGTGGGCCTTCAATGAAGTTTTGGTAGAAATCGTGCTGCGTTTGCAGCTGGCCGGAAGTAATGAGGCGGAGGTACACGACAATGTAGTCTGAATAACCCTGCTTATTGAACTTGTCGTGGAGCTCCTCATGCGCTTCCTGCACTGACTCCGCAGTGCTTCCCACCTGCTCGCCCACTCGTTGAACGACTTCCATAAACTGCAACATAATTTTATGTCAAGGGAGAACATAAGTTTTCATTTTTTTTATTTTTTTTTCAAAAACTTCTAACTATCTTAATGAGGGTTAGGTCTTGAATCTAGGGGGTAATTGTACCATGATGTGCATAAAGTTTAAATAAATAAATAATCTCCAGAACTACTGAACCAATTCTAAAAATTATTTCTCTGATAGTACAGTATCTAATCTTTACTCAAAGGCTTGTTATTATTAATGAGACAACAAATCCGTATTAACGCCGATAAAAATATTTCAAGTTTTAAAAAGATTCCAAACATAACCTAAAACCGAACTTACAGTCTCATAGAAGTCTTCAACTGTGAACTGTGAAAAGCCTAGAGCGACGAGAATGTCTTTGGAATTCTTCGCTATCTCATAGAACTTGTCGTATTCTGTCTTATCAGTAAGTAGATGTTCTAAATAGGCATAGGAAAATGCCCTGAAGAAACAATTGCCGTCGGGCCGAGTCCGTCTTATATGTTTGTACTTCGACGAGAGATCTTTTATTTTTAACAAATACACAGGATCCTCGTTGTATTCTTTCTCCAGAGCAGCCAACTCTTCAAGACCACCTACAAGAGGTGTAGACTCTGATATCTGGAAAAACAAACAATACGCGGATATTACAATTTACAAATGGATAATAAATGTAGTCACTTTATGATGTATTTTAAAATGGAACTTACCTCTTTTTCTATTTCCCGTTGTTGTTTCATAATCAACTCATCTTGATTTACTGAATTATCCACTAAATTGCCGGTGCAACCACTACTGCTCGACGCATCATCCGCCATTTTCAAATTGATTTGTTTGCAAATTGCAAAGTTTGACTGATTTGACAGATTCAACCATCAGGTGACAAATGACAATCGCATATTTTTTTTTATTAATTCTATCCTTTCGGGAAAGGCAAGGGATTCTAGGTCCAATGCACAATTTTTTTTCTGAAGTACCGAGGTACCGAAAAAAAAACTTAGTCCTTACAGCCAATGCAGTTGTTTCTTTCTTCTTCTGAAGTTATTTACTTTGAAATACATTGGTGAGATGAATCTCGACATAGTATCTCTAAGTAGTTTGTGAATCTCGATGCTTTACAGGGACTTGTTTCCATACACTGTTAATCACTAATGGATCACTATTATGCGAACATCACAAGGTTTACACAATATTAACCACGATAAAATTAATTTGTAAAACAAATAAATAAAACTGACGTCTATTTTGCTCAAATGCCGCCAAAAGTTCTTCACAATCGCTCAATACAGAGTACTAGTGGTTTGGCCGCATTCAGGATTATATTTTCTGACCCAAATTGTAACAGTGGAATGTAGATGGTGGAATGTAGTTGAATGAACATGAAGCATTTTAATGTACCTACTTATAGGTTTTAAAAATTGTTTTCCAGTTACAAAACGAATGCGTCCATAATCTTATGTTAAATTTTTACGGATTTTTAAGTGTTGGCATTAAAATTAAAATAAAATTACGACTTCTTACTTTTTATTTACATTACCTTAAAAATTAAAATATTATTTACATCGGCATTTAAAAAGTAAAGAAATCTTAGCTAATAAATATTATGAATCATTATTGTCTTAATCAGCGAACATGTCTTCTATCTTCTTTTGAACCTCCTTTTCGGTCTCCGAGTTGAGTTTATCTGGCAATAGTTTGACTGCCTCCAAGTCCGGCTCGCCGTCTTCCGCGGCCGCTTGACCCTCAGCCTGGGAATATTTAGGTTATTATGGCAACTTGACATTATATGTATATTAGCACTATGAGATCGTACACAAAATGTTGCTAAAACACGTGAAGCCGCAGGAGTCAGGACGGCCTCTTAATAAATGAGATGTATAGCGTACCTTCAGCAGCTGCGTCTCCAGCAGCATGATGGCGCGCTCCAGCCGGTAGTTGTTGGCGACGAGCTGCGCCCAGCGGCGGCGCAGCGCGCGCATGCGCGACCCGCTCGCCGTCTGCATGCGCTTGCGGCCCCAGTTCACCGTCGCCATCTCCTTCCTATACAATAAATAACCTCACATATTAGAATGTATGGGATAGCATTATGTTGAGCCGAGACCATTTTGTTGACAATAATAATGGGCATGTTGACTAATTTTTATTTTTTAGTCCGTCTTGTAGATTATTAAAAAATATTGCACACGTATTTTTTCTTTTTTTACGTAATCAAAAAACAAGGGCGATATATTGAGTTGAAATTTCGCGTGACGTCACTATTCTGACAGTTCGTATGGCGGTTTCAGCGGTTAGTGAGGTCACGACCCCCTCACCCTAAACTTTAATGCGCTTTATCTCTGGATATTTTGATTTGTTTGAAAAAGCAAAAAATATGTGTCCATTGTTTTTTTTATTTTCTAACTGATGGACTAATTAGAATTTTGATTTTCAAAAGTAGTCCACATCCCTATTATGTTTGACTAGCTTATCCCCGTGGTTTCATCCGCAGTAATTTCGGGGTTCCCGCAGGAATTCCAGAACATACTACATAGCCTGTGACACTCACAAATAACGTGGCTTTCTATTGGTAAAAGAATGTTCAAAATCAGTTCAGAAGATCCAGAGATTACCCCCTACAACCTCACAAACTCACAAACTTTATCTCTTTATAATATTAGTATGTATAGTAGTATAGACGATTAATCATGATGAATCACGATGAAGGAACTGAGCGTTTTTTTTTAAGTTGTTATTTATTTATTTATGGTTATTGACTCAATGTTCACATAAAATAGAAGAACTCTCTGCATAATAAAACAAAGACATTTATCTACTATATCTGTAAGCCGAAACTATAATTAAATACCTCAGCACACCAATTTCATTTTGTGTCTTGTTGGCAATCGCCTGCAGGGTGACGAGGTACTCTCGCCATGCCTCAGCACCGTACTGTAGCTGTAACTCCAAGTTTAGCGACCTGATGGCCTGGTGCGACAGCTGAGCTTGGGAGTTCTCCACAGCTTCAGACCAAGCGGGAACCTCACCCAGCCTCCCCACTGGTGGTGGGGGTAACTCGTATCTAAAAATAATAAACTGTTCATTAAATCCCATGCTTTTTCAGGGAGTCCAGCAGTGTCATGATATTGCTTTATTTTTAAATTTTTGAAGCACCTGTTGAACAAAAACATGAGATAAAATGCATATTCTGGAATTATCCATTATCCATACTATCTGGCCAGATATTGAATATTAAAAAAAATATGAAAATAAACTCTATAATTTACCTTTTCATAGACAGTGGTTCCATAGGTAACCGTTGTTGCACTCGCTCCATTTCCCTTTGCAATGCTGGAGTTTCAAAAGCAGTGGTTAGTTCAGCACTTGCATTCTCCAAATAATTTTTAGTTGGTCTGTACCGTCTACATTCTTCTTCTACCATAGCCAGTGCCTAAAAATGTACAGAAAAATAGATGTACAACAAACATAAGGAAATAGTTCATCCCACATTTTACCAAAGCTTTCCAGTTTAGGACCAGCACTGCAAATTTTTTTCTTTTTCAATTCTTATTTATTTATTTACGCTTTGCCCTGCACAAAATGTTTTAACTTTTTGTACAACAACTTTTTTACGGACATCAGATTTAAATGAAACAAACCTATATGTTCAGCTCCTGGCTAAGCTTAATCTACCTGTGAAAACTGCATGGCAATTTTACTACATCACTTGAGTTGTACTCGAGTTTGCAAGTCACTCGAGTAAACTACTTACATTCCTTAGAACTCGAGTAAGAATTTATCACTCGAGCTGAGTTTAAATTAATTTTTTTTTTATAGTTTTTTTTAAATACTAATATTTGGTAATATGAAATAAATTATTTATCTTATTTATGTCATTAATCAACAAAGAAGAATAAAATTAATTAACGAATCTACTCAGTGCGCCAAGTTGACTAGGTAACTTGAGTGCAAAACAAACTCGAGTCAAATTTATTTTCACTCGAATATGAGTTTAACAAACTCACTCGAGTCACTCAAGTAAAAAGCAGCTTGAGTGACATCACTTATACAGAGGTGAGTTTACCTCATCACAATGGTAATGCACATCTATATTAATGCAAACTTGTGACTAGGTATTTTCTATCTGTAAACCAGTTTTTAGTTGTAGAATTAATGCCTAAATGATGAATACTATAATTTGTAATTTTTATTGAACAGAAATTATGTTTTAAACTGGGGCCACACACCAGTATGTGCTGAATGTACTTACCTCTTCAGATTTCTAATTATTCTATTTGGGTAATACTGTATCCTCACATGTAGAACCGGCGATACCAAACAAGACAATAACATTGGGATAAAACTTCAGGCTCAAATGCCACCGGCTGACTGGCTGATTTTATAAATCATGAGGGTTAGGAACTTAGAAGTAGTAAAAAATACTTAGAAAAATATGTTCTCACCGCTTCCCTGACTCCAGGGTCGTCATATCCTTGGTCAATATATGGTAAAGCGTCTACATAAACTTCTCCAGCCATATTTGCAAGTTCACAACACAAACTACTTAGACAATTTAGGGCTCAACTGTACAATAAGCACCCGCGATTTCGAGCTTCATATTTTTTATGTGTGTGGGACTTTGCTTAATATAACTTCACATAAAATCTCTAATTACGGAAACTCATCGTTTTCGAGAAAAAAAATATTAAAGTTTTGTTATTTTCATATAAAACTCCGCGATGTGTCAACCATTTGCCATAGACTTTGTAAGAATTGTGTTTCGTTTTACGTTCGGACAAAGTGTTACCGATTTTTAATGTTTGTTAATAATGTTTTTCAGTTTTAATATTTTTTTTATTTATAAATACCTATAATTGTAATGAAAACATAAGAACCTGTAACATACTAAGTAAATAAATAGTTCATTAAAGTGCTTTAAGATTGAAAAAAATTATGACATTTTTAACAACCCCCAATAATGGAACGTAATTTTTGGAATGTCTGTTCTTCTTCTTCTATTTCTTTAATGATGGCGCCTATTACATGTATTGTTACAGTGATTATATTATTATCTTTGATTATTATAATTTGCTAATGAAAATGAAAATTTGTTAAACTTGAGTTGTTTAGGTTAGGTTTGCACTGTTGACCAAATCGCGCGAGCCGAGCGAGCGTAGCGAGCGTGCCGCGGTAGCGGCCGGCGATGCGCCAAAGTCAAAATATTATCGTAAATTGAGTAAGGTTTTTTATTATTTTTTTTTCTCGAAAATTATGCATTTCCGTAATTTGCGGATTTGAGAAATACACTATAAACACACTATTCTATCAAAAAAAAAATTGTAACTATTAAAAATCGAGGGTGCTTATTGTACAGTCCTTCCCAATTTAGTTAGGTCAACGAATTTTGGGCACTATTCTCTTGATATCTTCTTTTTCTTCTTCTGCACAATTATCTAGACATAAGTAGGTTACTAGCCTACCGGCACGGGGCACATACAAACAAACTACAAAGATATACTCGATATACTCTTTGGGTACACCTGTAACCGTGGACGCCTCTGAACAATAAGTTATTCTTCTGAGGTGGACGCACAACTACGCCAGACGCCTGTAACCTGTAACCACAAACTACTTAGAGATACTACCGTATCCTGTAACATAAATCGAGCATAAATCGTACGCAACAAAGCAACCATAGAGTAACTTCACACTTCACAACTTGACAGTTGACATTGGCGGAATTATTGTGTGAAACGTCCATCTACCTCCGTCCGGAACCACTGGCCAAGCAACCAGAGAGAAGGTAATCCGTAGACGGAGAATAGAATGGACAGGCTATTCGCGTATAGGGTAAGAGAAAGTGATATTCTTCCTATGCACACATGTAAACTACCAGTATTACCACTAAATAAATTATTTCCAATTTCCAGGGAGTTTTAGCTTGTTTGGTGATGAAAAAGCTATGGGAAGTAAAATGTAGTTTTATAGAGTAGATAGGTTATCATCGATTCGTGAAGGTGTCAAGGGGATTTATAATTTAAGCGGAGCAAGTGAAATGAAAACTATGTAGGTGCAAATAACGTTTTATTGGAACTTAAGTTCCTTAGCGCACGGTACGGATGAGGCAAACCAGCTTAATATTTCTCGTCATGGCATCATAAAAGTTGTGCGCTTGGTTTATGGTTTTTGAAACGATTATTATTGCTTGCTTATTGATTCGCGCTAGCTGCTCTCATTGTCAGTAAGGTTAGTTTTTCGAAAGAAACTGCTTGGGAAATGCTTGAAACGAATCCTTGAATAGCCATTTGGTTTCCAATTTACACGACCAGTGCTTGCTATCCAGTTAATAAGATTAACCGATTTAAAAGGACATCTGAAAAAGAAAAAAATATAGAATACAAACTGTATTAACATGAAAAATTAAAAAATAATATGACGTGGATAATGTAGTCATCAGGCCCAATATTCTAAAATTTCCAAATCAATTGGATATAAAATTGTTTATTTCATACACTACTCATACAGTCAAGAGCATGCAAGCTTTTCAGCTTAGACTCACTTTGCACCAGTCTTACACACGAAGGGTACAGTACACGCTATTCTCTTGACGGTCAAATAGGGTACTTGCGTGAATTTTTTTTTAGTCTATTTTAAAGATATATATGGCCTACTTAAATAAAACAAGAAAAAGAAAAAAAAAATGCATAAATTAATTAAATAGAGCGTTTCAAAGTTCCTACTTTAGACCTTACCGCCGAAACGCGGAATGACGTCACTTGTTCAAAATTACGCCTTATTAATCTGTGATAGAAATGTCACTGTCGTATTGGCAGCGTCATGTGACACTGACAGACAGATAAATTCAATATCCAAAAGCAAAATTAAAGTTGAACTGTGTCGATTTACTTCCAAAAGTTATTTATTTATTTTATTTATTTATTTATTTTAGTTCCAGTAAAGAATCGAAATGCATCTAACCGATGCATTTTAAAGTAAAAAACTTCAAAAAATGGAAAATATGCGTTGACTGTATGCACTTTGTTTCTTTTGCCTTCTCTGAAAGAGGTAAATGTTTCCTAAAAAAATAAAAGTGACGTCGTGTGTCAAGCTTGGCTGTGATTGGTGTTTCGTTGCAACGTTCCGTTTCACAAAATTAAAAGTTGAATATTTTGGAAACTATTGAAAATTTTTTAGTAAATCTTTCACGATAACGCTTATCTAAGGCTCTATTTTTGAAATATTGACACAATTTCTTATTATAAATTTCATGTAAGTAGCCTATTGAACTTATTCAATTCGACACCGAAGTTTTAAAATACAGCGCCTGAGAGATAGTTGACTAGAATCTTTCAGTATTTTGTCCCAGGTTAATAAGAAAAAGAAATGATGGAAACGATTGGCACTTGGCACGATACTTGGTCGAAATAATTTTGTTACACCTCATAGGTACCTACTAATATTATGAAAAATTGGGAAATTAATCTGGGTAAGCTAGCAACCTTTGTTGTAGTATAACCCGACTTAATACGGAAAGCATGATAACGACTCTAGTTAATTTGTGGTGACGACATAGTCGCCATTATGGAATAAGGACTACGTAATTTGGCAAGATTATACATTAAAATAAGAAAGCAAATTAATGTTGATTTTTTTGTTATATTTATACGATTTATACCACAAAGCTGTTATTATGAACATATTTGCTATTTCGCACAAACAAAACACATTTACATGAAAGTAAATCATTACATACCGATGAAATGTTACATTCTCCGTTTTCCTAGCATTACGGCTCTTACAGCCTAAAATACAACATAACACTATGTCCACAACAAAAATAAACACTTTAAACACGATATGAAAGTCTATTTAGCTTTCAATAATTGAAAAAAAAGAACGTTTTTTATCCAAATAAACAAAGAACAATGTAGATGTCTGCCTACAATTAATTGTAGGCAGACAAAAATAAACGATACGCAAGAAAGAGACCAAAAACAATTGTTTCGTCCAGCTCGCACCTACGTATTTACCATTCGCACTTTCTCACTCTTGTAATTATTATTATTTGAGCAGCTCGTCCATTCTATTCTCCGTCCACGAGGTAATCACTACGTGCAAGCAACCTTATATACCGTGTCTCTTCAAACTTGACATTGGCAGAATCACTGTCAAAACGGTGGAGCCATAAAACCACAAATTGGAATTGGAATTGTGTGAAAGCCTTATGAGACATGACATGAATAAATTACAACGAACGCCCAAAATTTTCGCTCGTTCATTTTAAATTCTTTTTGCAAATTAAATTAACGCGACACTGGCAACAATGTCATTAATGACAATTGCCATAAAAAAAAAAACAAAACGAATGAAAATTATATTTTTTTGTTATTGTAAATAAATATTAAACTTTAAACTATTTTTTTAACAATTTCCATACCTACCTAATAAATAATTTAACAAAGTACTAATTAAAATTACTACGTGACTTAGTAACTGCATTCAATTATGCAAGAAGTATTTACTACCTCTGAGCTTGACAATTTGGACTTGTCCAAGGTATTAAAATAATTATTGTAACAGCCTATGATATTAATTGAAGGAGAATGTAGGTAATACAGGATCATCAGCATATCTTTAAGTCCCACCGCAACGGCCACTTCCTTCAAGTCGGTTGTAAAGTTCACAGAGAAAGTATCAATTTTCCAACACAAACCATAGGTTTTAGGTATATTCCTTAACATTCCGTCTTATATTTCCAGGGTGCTGCCTTGCAGCAGAAGCGTACTTTAGCTTTCGTCAACCATTTCATCATCACCACAGTGCCATTTCTTAACAGTTTCATGAAGAAATGTGAAAACCATCTCATGTTATTTGAAAGGAAATTGGAAAAGTTAGAAGCTGCTGTAGTTCTGCTGGAAACTAGGGTAAATTACTTTGGGAAGTTGTTTTTATGACAGCTGCCACGAAATACCTTCTAGGATAATGCCAGATCAATAATGTCAAGTTGTCACATCACCTGTTGCTGCTGCTGCCTGCAGCCTATTGCAATGGGCTAGACTAAATTATATTTTTTTAGCCCATTGTGTGGATCATACTTTTCCTTTTTTTTACATAATCCTAAAAAACGGCAAAACAAGCCCCCATTTCTAAACTCTAATGTTTTATTTGAGTATTTTTAACAATTTTTTCAATAATTTGAAAAATGATGCTGAAGAATAACCAATAGACTTCTTTTTTATAATCATTGGTATTGCTTTTTGTGATTATTTGTACAATATTTTCTCATCTAGACTATGCTTTACCTACTAGAAGTTCAAGAGATACTGTAAACTTAAATTCACACTGGGTACATTTTGTCTAATAATATAATTCAAAAGTAAAATACCACTCTCTGCTCTGAATCATCAGTGATCTACAAACCAACTGTACCTATAAAGCTAAAATATGACTGGTTGGTAGTTTATGGGGAGTATGTTTTTATACCGAGTACTGAAATTTACATGAACATTAAAAATTATTATCGGTTAGCAAAGAAGGAGGACTTTTTTAATTAAATTCAAAAGTATTTGTTGAATTCCAGTTGTCTTCAATACCTGAAGCTAACATTGAAAAGACTGAAGTTATAAAAAACGATGATATACAGGATATAAAACTATCTGGTGAAAGTGATGAAAACTCTGTGAAAGCACCAGATACTACTCCTATCAAAAATGAAGAAAAAGAAAATATACCAGTTCAGATAAATCAAGATTATGAAAGATTTGTAAAAATGGTCCAAGTGGGTGTGCCTTTAGAAGCAGTAAAGTTAAAAGTGTCTTTGGAAGGGTTAGACCCAAATATGTTACAAAAAATACTAAATAAATAAGTCTTAGCTATCACCTAGTGGTTTTTCTCAAAATAACCACAAATGAAAAACACAAATTGTCAGCCCTGCAGTAGAGTAATTTCAGAGTCACAATTAGTCCCAACCAACAAGCTCACTGGTTTCAACCAGTGACTAGCTGTAGTAGTGTTTATTCAAACTACCTTAAATGATAAAAAAATATTCAGTATTTTATGAAACACTGATCCCCCAAGGTTTCACTCGTGTTAAATTTAGTTCCTAATGAAATTTAAATTTTGAAATAAAATGTACCCTGTGTCACTCAGAACCACTGTAGCTTCCAATAAGTGAAAGAATACAGAAAAAAATTATAATCACTAAGATAGAAAATAGAATTGGTTGAGTAGTTTTTTAGTTTATGCATCAGCAGGGTTAGTAAAGTTGATATTCTACAATTCAACAGAAAAGGAAGGAATCATCATGTCACTTAGCCAATCAAAATGATGTCTTACAGAACTTTTCTATGCATTAACGATTATAGAATGTCAACTCGGCTAACCCTGCAATATAGTAAAGATTATCATCAAAAAAATTTCATCATTATTTTTGTTGCAGTAAATAAAACTGCAACATTCTTTAAAACCAAAATATGATTATTAGTGTATGTTAGTGTTGACTTATTATTTTCCATTTCTGGACCCAACTTTTATTGCAACTTATTAAATTGGGTATTTGTTGACAATATGTTGCCATGTTTTAATAAATGTTGGTCAATCGTTCATCAGTGTATCTACCAAAAACTTTTATTATGATAATTAGCACAATGATTTTTGGTTGCACTTTTGTTTTGGTAGTTTCTCCATCACAAATCTAAATATCAAAATTAAAATCCAATGTACAAGATAGACTTATTTATTAACAATAGGAGGATTTAGAACTGGATCATCTGACCCTTCCTCTTCTTATCACCTCCAAGTTCGAAGTGCTTGCATCTCTTGAGAGCCACTTGTGACCGTACCTTGCAGTCAGCACACTCAAGTCTGAGCACAATTTTTTTTGTGGTTTTGGCCTAGAAAAATAAGAAAATAACATAAAGATATAAGGTAAAAACTAAAAAGTAATCAGAGATAACAAAGATGCATTAGCATGGCATTCTACATACTATTAAAGTGAGGTGGTATGTTTGTTGACTTTACTAAAGTACAAATATAATGAACTACCTTTATGTAACATACTTTGTCTTATGTCAGTGGTTTAGTGAAATCACTGATTATACAATCCAAGTATCCTCTCCAGTGCCTTTGATACTTAAATTATTAATGAAGATGTTATTATTTAATACATATTAGTGCAAAGATCAAGTTTTCTGGTCAGCTTCCAAGATACAGGCTTCCTATGTAGTTTGGAGTTCACAAATTCGTTCTTAACCATTAACTTATAAAACAGGCTGTTTATCGTTCTTTCAAGGATGATATTGATACGAGTAAACCCTCAGATCAATTATTTATAGTTTTTATTTGGCCTAACCTAAAATTCTACAGGTGTTTTATCCGTTGTCTTTAGTCACGGGAGATAAGTCAAAACATGAACCAGACCCAATTTTTGCAGATAAATTTGCATTAACAGCTATGAATAGTTACAAAATACAAAACATACAAAATGTCTGAGGTTATGTTTATACCTTTTTCTTGAAAATAGGCTTCGATTGACCACCGTAACCTTGCTGTTTGCGGTCATAACGCCGCCTACCCTGGGCAGCATGCCTTTCCTTCGACTTCTTGTACTGCGACACCTTGTGCACCTTGTGGCACTTGCATTTTTTGCAGTAGGTTCTACGCTGTTTAGGTACGTTCACCTGGAATTTAACACGAACATTCAATGAAATAATGTCACCAAATTAAAGAACTTCGGAATATGGAATCATTTGGCGATAACTTAAACGGTTTTCTTTGATATATTTAATGATTAAATCGGATAAATTTATCATCTACAAACCATTTTTGTGTAATCAAGACTCAAGTCGCACCAATAAAACCAAAGAGAAAAGAAAGAACACGAATCTGCCAACTGCCAAGCGTCAACTGTCAAGTACACAATGTTGCCAGCAGTAAAACAGTGTTGCCAACAAGAATTAAAAAATCTGACATAATATAAAAAGATACCTACCTATCTAATTTATAAGCAGGTACTTATCCAAGTAAGTGACTGCGCACACTGTGCGACATGTCGTTGAGTCATGTCGTAACGACTTATTGTCTACGCAAGCAACACCTCTACATCTTGTCGCCGCGACTTCACCGCGAACGAACGAGCGCGTTCCGATTACCTACCCTAGTCCCTAGCTTGTCATTGTGAGTCTGCCACTCTGACGTCAAGTGTGCGAAGTGTGTTTTTTGATTTCACTCAAAGTTTTATAAGACGCCTCTGAGAAGAAAAATAAAATAATTATTGCCATTCTGTACCATTTATTATTTGACGAGAATCAAAATAAATGGTATAATAAATTAAGAAAGTCACATTTTGTGAATAAAACATTAAATAATAAGCTATTTTTCAAACATCGATTTTTTTACCAAGAAAAGAATCGAATAATATGAAAATAGATTATTTTATTCCATCCCTATTCCCTACACAATGGCGCGAAATATGACAATTTTTTTTTGTTGAGTTTGCATAAGTTTTGACAGACGAGCGAGACGATAGGTATTTTAATTTCAGTATATTGTTTGTTTTTCTATTGAGCCGATAGAATTAACATTAAAATTATGAAATTCGCTGTACCGGAAATATCATGGCACAATCGGGATCCTGTTTTGAGTGTAGACTTTCAACCGAGAACATATGATTCCACCGAACGATTGCGACTTGCTTCTGGAGGAACTGATAGTCATGTCTTGGTAAATATTTCAACAGTACATCAGAAAAATAATTTATTTAACTTATTACTTATTTAAATTCATCTAATTTACAGATATGGTACGTTTCGACCAGTGAAAATGGTTCGGTCAATTTAGAAGTTGCAGCCGACTTAAATCGGCACCAGAAAGCGGTGAACGTGGTGCGATGGTCACCGAATGGACAATATTTGGCTTCTGGTGATGACGAGTCAATTATATTTATTTGGAAGCAGAAAACTGATGACAAGGAACCTGCAGCTGTGGCTCAAAATTTGGAGCAAGATGAGGAGCAAAACAAAGAGACCTGGATCATACATAAGGTTCATAGAAGTTTCCTTTCTGACAATTTTTGAGTTTGAATTTTTGAGTTTCAGTGGTACAAAATGTAAAAGGAAACTATAAATTAATCTTTACCAAAATTTAGTTTTTGTAGAAATAGGTTGATTTGTATGTGTAAAGCCCAAAACTAGCAGTTTTACTATCAATATCATCTAGCCATAAAGATAATATTAAAAACTCAAACTCCCAGACCCTCAGAGGCCACATGGAGGATGTTCTCGACTTAAGTTGGAGCCCAAACTCTAATCACATTGCATCAGGGTCAGTGGATAATAAACTGATGCTGTGGGATGTAACTCGTGGAAAATACACTCATATCCTGACAGATCACAAGGGATTTGTGCAGGGAGTAACATGGGACCCTAAGGAGCAGCTCCTAGCCACTGCTAGTTCAGACAGGTGAATACATATATATCATATTGGTATATACATAATAACTGTGATGTAGGATAAAAAAAAATAATGCTAGCATGGCACATGACCAGTATGTTATTACAAATTAATTATGTAATTTATTTAAAAAAAAAATATATATATATTATACAAATTAATATTTCTTCCTTATAAATTGTTAAGATTTCTGCTGTTACCTTGTGATATTGTAAAATAAAGATGTCTGTAAAATATTATGTCTTAACATTAGTGTTAGAGACTTTTAGCTATTAAAATTCTAATTGTTTAAGAGTGGTTTGTAGCAGAGTTAAAAAGCTGCTAAATTCTGGTCCTGACTATGATTTTTAAATAAAAAATCTGTTCCAGAGTCTTCCGCACATTTGATGTGAACACTAAGAAGGTAGTATCTCGAAGCAGCAAAGCCACCCTGCCATTTCCTTCTGACCATCCATTACATAATGTATCAGCTCGGCTATATCACGATGATACACTGCAGACATACTACAGAAGACTGCACTTTAGCCCTGATGGACTGTTGATAGCTGTACCAGCTGGCAAGGTTGAGCCTGAACAAGGCAAGCTGGATATTAAGCCCATTAATGCTGTTTATATTTACACAAGATATTCTTTAAAAGTGTAAGTTATTAACATGGTTTTAGAATAATTTATGAAGATACCTAATTTATAGAGTAACTTTGTTAGAGAGTGGATTTATTTCCAAAGATTTAAAAAAAAAATTCTGTTATATTTTTTTTACAAATTATTTGATGACTCAAGTCCCCTTTCCAAAAGTATTTGGGTCCACCCATGACCTATGACAAATCTTAAATAGGTATTTTTAGTGTTCCCCTTGATACAACCTGCATCCACAAGGGTCACCCAAACCATAATTGAATCTGCCACTGTTATAAATCAAAACTACTGAACGGATTTTGATAAAATTTTGTAACCATTTATAATATGGTCCAACTTAAAAGATAGGATAGTGTTTATCCCGGAATTCCCGCAGGAACTCCGGCACTAATGCAGGGAACAGCTAATCACCGTAAACTACTGTCGGGGTACAAAGAAGGACATAGAGTACTTTTTTCCCACAACCTCAGTGGGAACTCCGAAATTACCGTGGATGAAGTCGCGGGGGCAGCTAGTATTTATATAAAAATGATTCCCTATTTACTTGGTCAAGGCAAGGCAAGCCTTGTGAAGGCTGGACTGATCACAATTAAATTTTGTATACACATTGTCAGGAAGGATATAGGGTACTTTTTATCCTGGAATTCCCTCGGGAACCCCAAAATTACCGTTGGTGAAACTGCAGGGTAAAGCTAGTTATGTATAGTACACAGAAACTGATATATGTCATAATAAGGGTTGCCACCTTTTTTTGGAAAAAATATAGTATTTTTCCGAAAAAAGGTGCAAAAATATAGTACTTTTGGGAAATGCAGAGAAAAAAATAGTACATATTTTTTAATCATTATGTATCGGGCAGCATTTTTGACAGTTGACGTTTTTTGCCGCGTAAGTACCTATATGCATTTCGTTCTAAAATTCCCTGTGCTGTGCTGCGAGTGCGTTCCAGACCAGCCACACTTAATATAAAATAGCGCGTCAGTTGAATTAGGGATAAAAATATAGTATTTTTCGTACTATATCATTTTTCTATAATGTATAGTCACGGTAAAAATAAGTAAGCAGTATTCCAACTTCATACAAACGGACGAAGCGTGAGCTATACCTACGCGCCTCGATCTCTGCGTGCGCTCCGGATGCAGACAGTCGCGAGTGTGCCGCGTCACGCGTGGCCGCAGTGACGAACGGACGGTGTTGTGTCTTTTTAACAATAACCGCGCGATATTTTCACTAAAAATAAGTTAAACTACATATTTAATATGACGAGTAGGATATATTGTGCTTAAATTTACCAATCAAAAAACAACACGCATTTTTATTGAACACTTCCTATTCAATTAACAAAGTATTTTATTTTTTTATATAAAAAAAATTATATTTACAATCACAAAACTAAATGCAAACACAAAGTAGGCAAATGTAATGAAAATGCTGGAGGCGGGCAACCCTATCGCATGTTTACGTATCGCGCGGCTGTAGGCATTTATTTCAAGGACACGGCCGAGTTATAATACTGCTTACTTATTTTTACCTTGGAATATAGTACGATACTATATAATATAGTACGGGTGGCAACCCTAATCATAGTGATGTGGTTTGGTGATACAGACCACTGTGCGTCCTGCCGTGCGGCGAGCCGGCGGTGGCGTGCCGCTGGTCGCCGCGCCGCTACCGGCCGCGGCGCGCCGGGCCCGCGCCGGCGCTGCCGCTGCGCGCGCGCCAGCTGCTCGCCGTGGCGACCAAGCGCTGCGTGCTGCTCTACGACACTCAGCAGAGGGCGCCCGTCGCGCTCGTGTCCAACATACACTACACTAGGTGAGTGGCCGTAGAGTAATCATATACAGATACGGGATACTACCTGGGAACCTTCAAAAAACAAATCTATACTCCTTTCTTAAACGTCGGCAACGCACCTGCATGCTTTCTGGTGTTGCCATGTTCAAACTTCAACAGCCACAGCTTCATAGTCTAAACACAACTAGAGCCAGTGTATACGTCATGAAAACACTTTGTATTCAACTTTTTTATGTTCCACTGAGTTTTCTATCCATGAGCTCTATAGTTTGGAATCTGAAGATCAAAGACGTCTTGCATCCTATGGTACCGTGTCCTGCCCTGCTGCAGGGTGCGCGCTAGTTCTATTACGTTGATTGGAACTGAAACCCATCTCCAACAGACTAACAGACCTGACGTGGTCTTCGGACGGCCTGACGCTGGTGGCATCCAGCACTGACGGCTTTTGCTCCGTCATCACGTTCAGCCCCGGGGAGCTGGGCGAAGAGGCGCCCGACGACCCGGTCGCCGAAATCAAGGGCAGTGAAGGTGAGCGAGTTTAACTTTATTTTATTTAAGCTCATTGCACAATATGGCACAAAAGAAGGTCCACCAAATGCTGTATTGGCATTCTCTGGCATATTGTCACTAGAAGCCTGTGGTGAAGACAAGCAAGTTCCATTATGTTGATAAATATTGACACTTCTTAAATTTTCATTCATGCACTTAGATAAGTAATTGAAGACAACTTACATCTTTGCTGCTGTCTTGTAACAAACTTTCATACTTCTTTGTTAGTTTTGTAAACTTCTGATGGTTGTTCCATATCAGATCATAATAATATTATGTTGGTAACAGAAATCTTCCCTTTTACAAAAATATACCTCATTTAAATTAGATTACAGATAGACTAATAACATCATTTAAATCTGAAGTTTCCATATTTTTTACAGTACCGACAGAATGTAAAGCAGATGAGCCGCAAGTTAAAGTAACAAAAGAAAAAACACCAGACAGACCCAAACCAAGCAATGGAACTCCTAAAATTGACGCATTCATCAAATTTAAAGAACCTTCAGAGAAATCACAGAAGAAGCGAAAAATCGAAACAGTACAAGTTAAAACTCCAGTCAAATTAGACTTGTTAGTGGACACGGCGATGCCATCATGGCACGACAACTCTAGCAACGACGTCATAAAACCAGCAGTCGTTGAGCAGATGGAAGTGGAAAACCAGAAGGAATCTGAAGTGATGATCATAGAAGACAGTGATGATATCAAACTAGTGTACGAAGAGACTGAGAACAAATTAGGAAGTGAATTACAGGATGGTAAAAGTGACAAGACTACAGAAGAATCAAAAGAAAAATCTTTAGAGGACAGTTCTGGGAAAAAAAGCACACCAGAGAAATCACCTCCACTGCAAGACAACCTTACAGACAGTGAGGAGAGAAACATCAGTTTCCTGAAGCAAGCAAAGGTGACAGATATCAAAGAATCCGTCGCCGTAAAAACCGTCGCAAGCCCCAAAGCGCCGCGGAGAGTGAATTTCATCACACTCTCTAGCCCCAAGACCTCTAAGAAGAAATTATAATTTGTGTATAAGATCTTTAATCTATATTTTTATTAGCATATATTTTTTATAATCCTTTGCTATTAGGTTTTCGTATCTCTGAACAATAAAAATACGGTTTGTATTTACATGTAAACTTTCATTTAATATTTACAATAACGTTTATTTGTCGACTATATTTTAAATAGACAAGAGTACGGGAGCACGGAATCCCTGCATCACAATCCGAAGTCGGAACGATCTAATTTAATGTCGAATGTGAATAATGTTGCGTGCCTTGAAACGCGACCATAGTGTGTCAACTGTCAACTGCCTGTCAATCAATTTGTCAAATCTGTTGACGCATGTGACGTCGCGCTGGAAATTCCGTCAAGGTCGTCAGGTGTTCCGGTTGGTCGATCGAATAAAAAACATATAACCAATCTCAAATGTTTCTCACGTCCTCAACATTAATTCGTAGTATTTCTGCATTCACTAAGCAGACGTCGTTCCGAGCGCTACACATTACACAAGCAGCTATGGCACCTGTTAAGGTAAATAAAATATATTCCCCTCATCGTAATCAAAGTGAAAATTATATAACTTTGTTTATTATTGGTAGGTCGGAGATCAAATACCGGCGGCGGATTTGTTTGAAGATTCACCTGCTAATAAGGTGAACACTTGCGAATTGACGAAGGGGAAGAAGGTGATATTGTTCGCGGTGCCGGGCGCGTTCACTCCGGGCTGCTCCAAGACCCACTTGCCTGGTTATGTGCAAAACGCCGACAAATTGAAATCGGAGGGTGTCGCTGAAATAGTTTGCGTGTCCGTGAACGACCCTTACGTTATGGCGGCGTGGGGTGCGCAGCACAACACCAAAGGGAAGGTATGTTCAAAAGATGTTTATCAGTAATCACCTTGTGCCAAACCAAAATCTGTAAAGAGCTGCATGTAATTGGATAAAGAATCCAAATAAAAACCTCAATAAGAATTTTTAAGTTTTCTATGTTAACAGATCCAATAACTTATGTTTATGAGCCTTTCTATTACTATGACTGTATTGCTAGGTTTAATAATTGAATACTTTATTGTGTGCAGTAATTACCTACCTACTGTGGGATTTGAATATTTTTATTGATTTTCCTAGTAACCAAGTAGGTAAGTAGGTATACACTATTGTATTGATTTTATTATATTTTGCTGTAACAACAATAGGAAAAAGGTGGCTTACTTTGGTTGGTTGGGTTTAATCAATAATGACTTATAAAATATGTATAGGATAGTTATTTATGTATGTGTGGGGTAGATAAAGTTCAACCTTCATTTACATGTTGACCTTTGCCCTTATTTGATAGTTAAATTAACACTTTTTTGTCTATATATATATACCAGGTAGGTAATGTAGGTATACATGAATTATGTTTTTTTTAATTAATGCTATGTTTTTGTGTAATGTTTCTTAATATGTGTAAATTAAAAAGGTTGAGTAAATATACAGAATCTGACATTTTGAAATTCACTTTTTTTCTATTGGGTTAGGAATGTATACAGGTAACAAGAGTATTAAGTCTAAAAACTTCTTTATTTACAGGTTCGCATGCTAGCAGACCCCAGTGGTACTTTCATCAAGGCCTTGGACCTTGGCACAAACCTACCTCCACTTGGTGGATTTCGTTCCAAGAGATTTTCCATGGTCATTAATGATAGCAAAGTGGAAGAGCTTAATGTGGAGCCAGATGGCACAGGCCTTTCATGTTCCCTTGCTGATAAGATCAAGGTTAAAAAGTAAATATACACTTTGAAGATGCCATCTAAATGTGATCAAACCCTTTATCTGAGCTTTACACTGTAGCGTTATAGGTAGTGATACTATGTCTGTAGACTTGGCACTCTTGTGATAACTTGAAAGGAATCAATTTGTAATAAAAATATTATTTGAATAAAACACTTGCATTTTACTGTCTTGAATGTAACCTGTTTTATTTTATTGACCTTGATTATCAATAGTTATTTATGATATCTAAACTACCTAAGTTAATTTTTTTAACCAATAATTTGATTTAAACAGATAAAGGTGCGCATTAGCGTGTGTTAAAATAAAAATGCTAACGGACTAGAGTAGGTGTTCAACTTTACGAAATATGATATGATACTTCTATTCTGTATGTGTAATGTGTATAAATCTCAGAAGAATAACTTCTTCTGAGGTATAAATTAAAAAAATGAACTACCCTACCATAGATACTGGATGAAAGATTGGGTAATTCAAGTATGGGTGGAAGTGATAAACAATACTTTTAAACTTTATTATGTATTTAAATTACACATTTTAAGTCAACCCAAAGTCTACTTATTGATTAAGAAAAAATTAAGTCCATGAATAGGAAGGGAGCAAAATATAGCAGAGTAGAGTACCAATAACCAATGCATTTCAATAAAAATAATCTCAGAAGGCGGTCTTGGCTGTATGGACTTTATTTTCTCAGAAATGAGATGCATTTGCATTTCGATGTAAATAACTTCAGAAGAAGAAAAAAACAACTAAATTAGCTGTATGGACTTAGTTTCCTTTGCCTTTCCCATTGGGGTAAATAAAAAAAAATACAACAAAACATGTCAATGTCAAACTGCTGCAAATTGCAAAATGAAATCAATTTGCAAAGGCAAAATGTCTGAATTTAAAGTGTTTTAATTAATAAATTAATAATGATATTATGAGTAAAACTAGGAGAATATGTTGAAACAGGCGTATTATTATGGTTCTATATTGCTTTTTACGTGTTTTATTTATTTTACTAGGGTTGTTTTGACTGATATTTTTGAAGACGAATCCAAACTGGTCGAAGAGTGGTTAGATCAAAATGAGTTGGGCGATTTTAAGAAGTTATTCAAAGAATATGGTAAGCATTCTGAAATATTTTTCAATAATTCAGTCTGCCACGGAATCTGCTATCTATACGCAAGTGGAGGCGAGTCTGTATATTGTATATGAGTAAAGATTTGCGGCGTCCAAGTGCTGGATGGTTAATGGTCATTGGTCACCCATTTCCTATTCGGGATGCAGCTATAGTAGACACCTTCCATGTCTACACACAAACATGCCTTGCTAGATGTACATAAATCACTACTTGCCATATGACCAGCTGTCTCTCACATGACTTTTACCACACTATCTTAAATACTGTCAACAAACAGCAAATGGAATTCACACTTCATACTAAAATGACTGACAGCCGACTATAATAGCCTGTATCTAATTTGTGATACATTGGGTATATTAAACTCAATAATTAAACTAATTTTACTAGTATAATATCTCACATGTTGTAAAAATCAGATCACAATACATCATTTAGTTTTTAGAGTTAAAAATATTTGGTTGGTTTGTATCAATTGTGGTTTCATATTTCTGTACACTGCTTAAATAGTTTAAAATAAAGTCCCTATTGGTTTCTGTTTATCTACTTTTTTCTTTATTAATTATAAATTACTTGTAAAATTATGATGCCGTTTGGTTTATTCTTTACCAGCTGTTCCACACCTGCAAATTTTGGAGATCCTGCAGGAATTCTGGGATACAAAGTATTGCATGTCCTTTTCTGTACCCCTGATAATGTGTATGCAAAAAATCATATTAAGATTTAACCGGCATTGATTTTGGAGTTCTCGTGGGAATTCGGGGATAAAAAGTACCCTATGTGCTAGCTGTACCTCTGACAACATGTTTACAAAATTTCATGATGATTGGTTGAACTGTTAGGCGTAAAAGTGTAACAGACAGAGTTATTTTCACATTTATAATGTTATTTATTTTTATTAGTAGGGATATAATTTCTTCTGGGAGGTTTATACCTATATAAAATACCTAAATTCTAATTTAATCTAAATAGTATAGAAAAGTAAATTCTACATTCTCCCAAATAGTAAGTTTTAATCTTTTGTTGGGTCCATTTTATATTTTTAGTTTATTTTCTCTCATTTACAAGATGATTTTATGTTTTTGAGTTGATTTGTCCTGATTTTTTAACCTTAATAAACAATCCTACTAATATTATAAACGCGAAAGTTTGTAAGAATGTATGGATGGATGTTTGTTACTCTTTCATGCAAAAACTACTAAATGGATTTAAATGAAACTTTACAATAATATAGCTTATACATCAGATTAACACATAGGGTACTTTTTATCCTGGAATTCCCACCGGAACTCTGAAATTAACGCGGGTGAAACCGTGGGGCACAACTAGTAAATAAATAAAAGATAAGAATTAGTAATGTATAACTGGATACAGGCACCTATCAGTTGCTTCAAATTAACAATAAAAATATTATATATATATTATAAATATTATTAAATATTTTTATAAGGGAGTGTCCATTAATCATGTGATGTTTTAGCAACTTATTAACCCCCCCCCCCCCTCCCCTCCCCGATGATATGTGGTGAGGTTCAAAATAACCATCTGAAACGATATTTAATTTTATTCTTTGCTCGAAATCTCTTTAGGGTGAATAAAGGATGGGTTTGACTCAAACCCCTTTGAGTTGTCATAAAATTAAAAGTCGATGGTCGTTATCTGTTAATCGTTTCATCTAATTTTCTTTGAAGTGACCTCTCTAAGTGGCCGCCGCCGAGGGACCTCTTGATAGAGTCGTTTATTTGGCGGCGCAAGACTACCTTTATTGGCGGTTAAAAATTTGATACTAGCTGTTTCCCGCGGAGTCACCTGCGGTAATTTCGAAGTACCCGCGGGATTCCTGTATAAACTATACGTACCTCACTCTTAAATCACACTATTTTTCGGTGAAAACCGCATGAAAATCCATTCAGTAGTTTTTAGGTTTATCGCGAACAGGCAGACACACGTGACGGAGGACTAGTTTTATAAAATGTAGTGACTATTGCACTGTATATATTCCATGAACACTTAAGCTTCAACATAATTTAGTGGATTCAATAAAACTTTGCGACATTTAAGCGACGCGCGAACGACGCGTTATTATTTAAGTACGGGATGATATCCCGCGGGACTGGGTCCTTATTCGTTATGAACATAACACGCCGCGTTAAGATAAGACGCCAAAAAAAAATGGTTTTTCCTCGCGGTCAAAAAAGTTTTACTATAAAAAAAAATAGATTTACAACGTGTGTTATGGTATACAGAATATTAATTTCTAATATTTTGGCATCTGGAACTGTCGGAATTGTGTTTTTAGGACGGCGTTATGGGCAAGGAATGTTGTTGGTCATAGAGAATAAGGGCCCTGGTGTGGCATCCAGGCGTCCCGTGACGTCGCACTCGCCACCCCTCAGCTACCCCTGTGCCCTACCCGTTATCACCCCCACCCACCGAACAAAGAGGACGTTGAGACGCGATTCCGACCGCGATTCAGTCGGGCTGCGGCCGCCGCGCAGTGCAGACGTTCCGCTCGTATATACATATCTCCTGAAATCATTAAATATGATCGTTAAAACTAATCCCAACAAGAAATTTAACAACAAAGTATTTCAACCAATTCTTCAATACATATATTGAGTAAAATATGTAGCTTCTATGATATTTTTAAGTCATGTTCAGACCTGACGAGCGAAGCAATTAACATTTATTAACCTCAAAGTCTTTATGTATACAGTTTAAGTGGGACTTTGTTTCCCCCTTGTTAGACTTGTATAAGTTTCGTTACCATCATGTGGCAGTTCGAGGATTCTGAGATCTACTCGATCGGCATGATCCACCCCTCCCACAGCCGGCATTCGGGCCTCTCGATGCTGTCGGGAGTTTCACAGTTCTCAGGTACGCCCCCGACTTATGAATTAATTAATTAAAATCATAACTTGAAGTGACGTTGAAGTTTGCAACTCGGCCATTAAATATGAGATTGTTTGTGCCGGAGTAAGCAGCTTTGCGAGTAAGTTTCTAAGTAGATAATATAATATGTATATGTACAGTTTGCATCGGAAATATGTCATCATTTTTGACAGTTGAACCTTATTGCAGTTGGTTATAACGACTGATAAAAGTTGTTAAATATTGCTAAGTACTCCTAGGTACTTATTCTTCATTTTAAAAGTTATTCAATTGAAGTGTCTTTAACGATCACTAAGTATCTTTAACTAGTTGTGCCCCGTGGTTTCACCCGCGTGAGTTTCGGAATTCCCGCAGGTACTCCAAAGTAGCCTAATTTACTTTTTACACCTTCCCTGAACTTCCACAAATATTTCAAGATCAAAATTAGCCAAATTGGTCCAGCCATTCTCGAGTTTTAGCCAGACTAACGAACAGCAATTCATTTTTATATATATTTTTATTTACAATGTCCAAAACCCTGCGTCAAAATGTCAGTTCTGCAACGCCAACAAATTCCTAATACGAATTACGAGCTAAGTTAAATCGCTTTGGGCACTGAAAATGCAGAGCACTTTAATTCGCTAATGCACTTCAACCGCAATCACTGCTCAAAGCTTGCTGCCAAAGCCATAAACGGTGGGCGGGATTTAAAAAAATAATGAAGTGAAGACATACGTCATATAGAATTATAGATAGCTGGCGGTGCTCTGCGTTAATTCGATGCTCCGCTCCTATCGATTGTAGCGTAATGTTATAATATAGCCTTCGATGAATCTTATTGCAATAGTAATAGTAAAATAGGTTCAAAGACTGACCAAAATGTTTAAAGATTGTACTGCTGTATGATATGTATGATATGATTGTAATGTTTAAAGATAAGATAGGTAATTGTGAAAATGTATTTGTTAGGATATATTTGATAAATTAGATGATAATATAATTGACACATAGGTACATATTAATTTATTATATAATAGTAAACAATTTAAATAATATTGTTGTGCAGATTTTATTGGATTTTCTAGGAGTGTAGAACTATTTGAATAAAACGTGATTATTATATTATCTTTGGAATACAGGGTGTGCTCCTAACTCTCTGCTGTTGACACAATTGACAATTGACAAAGATCTTGTGACTTTGACCGCACAGTGCACTAACCCAATGTCCGAAAATCACTTGAGTTGGAACTAATTCAAAAAGGTCAGCCACAGTCGCTGGAATATCTGTTGCAAACGCCCTTATCACGCCCTCTGTTAACGAAGTGTAGTTATTGAAAAGCAACCGTTGTGATTCAGAATAGACAGTTTTTCTAAAACGCACTAAGACAATCCTGTTACCACAAATATTTTTAAAAGACATTGAATTTTTCTTTTGACAACCATCTTGCAAACAAACAAACAAACAAACAACAAATTGTCAAACTGTCTTATTCATTTAAGCCAACAGCTGGTGAGATATCCGCTTCTAAATTTTTGATTTGTGGTAGAAAATTGCGAAAAAATCAAGGTACTTAGTAGAACTTAAAAAAAACTTCAACGAGAATTGGTTTGAATAAGAAAGTACCTATATCATGTAGGTTTTGAAATATGAAATATTTCCAAAAAAATATAAAATATTATTAATTATTATTTATTTTAACGGTAAACTCCTGTACGGAATCCTTCACTGTGTGTGGTCCGACACTCACTTGGCTGGTTTTGATGTTTAAGTTAACTAACTGGATCCTTTTATTTCGTGACAAAAGGTCAGCGTAGTATAACAAATAAATTCGCTGCGGAAAGAGCATCGCCGTAGCTTAGGCATCATGTGTTATGAATATCTTTTAACAATGACATCACACAGTGGAGCGTGTCGTATTGATTTTGTGAAATACAGTGTCAGGCGGAGTCTATCGTGTGAAGCCCCAACTTGGGTGTTTCACAAAAGTTTCTGAGTAAACACTCGCGGCTCGTGATAGAAATCTTTGCTTACCGCCATCTACCTACGGTTTTTCAATCTCTTTTTTGAAAGTTTATTCTGTTTGAGATAACACTTCCTCAAAACTCCATTAGTTTAGTTAGAACAAGTGATTTTCTATAAGTTAAAATACCGAACTGACGCTAAAGTCGATTTTGTGAAATACATACAGGCTGTGGTAATGACCTTTTTCTTTATGCTACTGCTCCACCTGCGTGTTAACGCGTAAATTAGTGCGCTAATTTAGGCATTACGTAGATGTGGCCAACATTTTAACGGGTTAACTTACTAACATTACCATCAACGTTAACGTTAGACATTAATATCAACGTTAACGTTAACGCAGGTGGAGCAGTAGCATTAATGCAAAGTCCCTCATCGGCAGTTAGAAAATAAAAGGGTCATTATATAAAGTAGTCTAACATTTATTTATTTAAAACGAATATTGCTTCCAAGTTTTATAACTGAAAGAAAAAAAAATGCGTGGTTAATTACATACATATATCTACGAGTATGTTTAATCATCGTCCCCCTTTTCATTAATCACCGGGTGTCTAATGCATGTTATCTTCAACTTGGATTCTGGATTGTTTATGAAAACTGTTTGAAAATATATTTTTCAAAGTGTCCATCTGCAATAGCGCGTTGGACAAGAGCCAAAAACACCGTTCCCTTTAGTAATACCGAAACACTTTAAAGCTATATAATATACTTTTATAGGCACGCAAAATCCCCTTATGCCGCCTACGTAATTTCATTGCAAAGGCGGATAGAAACGGTGAATGAGCTTACAGTTTTTGATTACTTTTCAAATTACTTCATTAATAAAATTCATTTACATTCAGCAGATTTGAAAAGACTATTTGAAGAAAATATTCTTTTGATAAATCACGCATTTTTATAGATTTCATTGATATAGATTAGATTGATTTCAGAGAGGATGTATTCAGAATTATTTTTAAAATGATATACTTTGGACAAGTATATTGTTAAGACATTTTGGGAAGTGGTTTTCATGTACTACCTAAAGGGTTTTAACCAGAAAAAAATTGAGATAAAACATCAAAAGTTTATAAGTTTTTTTGGAATCGAAACTATATGACAACGATGCGCCACAAACTAGGTATATATCCTCACCACGTTGACAACACAAAATACCCAGAACGCGACCAAGATTAACTGAAATGACATTTTCGAATGGGTGTAGGTACAAACTAAAGATTTATGCAAACACCGATCGATCGATTTCGTATATAGACATTTTGTGCTCGTCGCAAAAATAATATTGGGATGTACCTACAATAGTCCACCTGTAGCCCCTGGGGCGTCCCAGTCCGGGGTCGGCGGCCTAATTCCGCGGCCTAGATCCCAGCAACCACCCCGCAGCCCCCGCGCAGCAACAAGTGACGTATGCCACGGGTGCAGCGTTACAACTCGCATGCACGATGCAACCGTTGACAATTCCATAACGATTGTAATGACCAGGAACGTTTGGAGCTATTCGTGCGGTGTGTTTGTAGCAGCCGTGGTAGAATTATCGCCTAATTTAGAAATTTGCAGGGGATCCCGATCGGCGATGTTCGAGTATTGCACCCAACCGTACTATCAACATCAACGTGATGTTATTGTCGTTCCACACGCTCTCAGGGTTAAGGGAATATGATGGTATTCCTGGTCTGAGAAAATCAAAAAGGCTCTTAAGATTAAACCTACTATGCTGTAGGTTCAGCTTGTTTTAGAGTCTGTTTCAAATTACGCCTTCTTTTTGATCCTATGCCGTGGTGGTGCATCATTTCCATTCATCATTTTCTATAGGTACTAATATTATACGCAAAGAGGGTAAGTTTGTGAGTTTGTTAATTGTGAGTTTGTGACGTTGTATGGGGTAATCTCTTGATCTACTGGACCGATTTTGAAAAATCTTTCACTTACAGGAAGCAATGGTACTTTTTATTCCCAAATTCCCGCGGGAACTCCGAAATTACCGCGGGTGTAACCGCGGGGGACAGCAAGTAGATAACTATGTTGATTTTACTTACTAAGCTAAGAAACGTGATTCTCACTCAAGACCTAGTCCCTTGAACGCATAGGTTCTATCTGATAGCTGGAGCAGCAAGCGTGAGCATGTGTCATGCTGTCTTTTACCATCTATCTCTATAACTTTTGAGTATTTATCGCGCTATTTTTTGCCTAGAGTACATATAATTACCTGTTACTTGATATCGCGTGTAATTTTATGTAAAAAAATTTATAATACAATAAATAAATTCATCGAAAATGATGTAAGTAAATGCCATATCACGCCTAGTAAATATCCTTTAGTCGGGCGCTTTATATTGGCTCAAGAGCTAAGCCCTCTTGGTATAATTAGTTGAGTTCGCCTAAACCAATCGCAGCTGAGCTTCGGTGAATAATGTCGACATTAGAAGGAACGATAATCCAAGTCAGGTCATTTACAACCCTGACGCTGGCCAATTTCTGTCGACCCCAATTGCAATACATTCACAGGTATAAAAAGATTAAGAGCTACTCATATCAAGATAATCAAGTTCCAGAAATTATGCATATGCAACTGTAGGTACCTCCTGCCATAGAAAACATTCAAATGAACCGGAGTTGGCACTTGGCATGCGCCTGCCTGTCGCGTGATGCAGCCTTAGCCAAGTTGTCAAACTTAAATGGCTATCGCTAATCGCTATACAAAACTGAGGAACTTATCGTCATGTCACGTGATCACGATAAATCGTATTCGTAGCCAATTTTTCGTGCTTGCTTGCAGTGATATCGGTAGGCGTTCTGTTGTCTTTTAGTTACAAGCAAGGCCGTCTTTGCCCGGGGTTTCAAGGGGTGGGGGTGCACCCGGGCACAGAGTCATAGGGAGTGCATGCAAGTCGAGTACTAACATCATTGCAACCAACCGACAATTACAATCTATTCAACTCGCGGGCGGCAAAATCACCCGCAGTGAAAAGAGCGGTGCGCCCTTTGTCACAAAAAGATTATACAGAATTTTGAAAAACAAATAAATAAAACATTAACAAGAGCTGGGACGCAGGCTGACCACCCCGCACCTCGGCACAGAATATGCTTAAGACGGCCCTGACTACAAGCAATGATATTATAAGCATTAATAATGTTCGTTTTTGCAGTAGTTCAGTGATGATATCTTATTAGTTATTACCATGCAATATTCAAAAGCGCGCCCTCTCTTGATTGGTAATCAATCTTTAAGTGAGTTGTGTTTTAAGTTACGATATCGCGTGAGACAAGAAATAAGCTCAGACGAAATAAAAAGTTTTTATTTCGTCTGAGGAAATAAGCCCATAAATGTTGCCAATCTACGTCAGCTTTTTATTTACTAAGCTCGCGTACATCAGCAGCAGAAACATGTAATTACTTTTTACAATCATTGAACTTTATTGCTATAGTAATAAAGGTCAAAGACTGACAAAAGTGCTCACATGTTTTTGACGTTGACTGACTACTTCGCGACATAAGAACTTATCTATATACTATTACTAGCTGTAACCCGCGATTTTATCTGCGGTAATTTCGGAGTTCTCGCGGAGGTTGCGGGAAAAAACTACTCTACGTCCTTCTTTGTACCCCGACAGTAGTTTACGGTGATTAGCTGTTCCCCGCATTAGTGCCGGAGTACCCGCGGGAATTCCGGGATAAAAACTATCCTATCTTTTAAGTTGGACCATATTATAAACGGTTGCAAAATTTTATCAAAATCCGTTCAGTAGTTTCGGAGTCCATCGCGGACAAACATCGTGACACGTGATTTATATATATTAGATAGATTATAAAGAGGTAAGTTTGTGATGTTGTAAGGGGTCATCCCTGGATTTACTGAACCAATTTTGAAAATGCTTTTGCCAATAGAATGCTACAGTGTTACCTTTACAGTAATAAATAATATACATATAGGTACTTACTACGTGTTACGGATTGTCTAAATCAATTTCTAAATATATATTTTTCTTTACATGTTTAACCAACCTCATAGTCATCAAGCGAATTAACTACACTAACATCAAAGTTGTCCTTTGTAGTCTATAGTTTGATGTCTATATTTAACGTTTTCAGGGTGGTCCTTATACCATAGAGCAGCTGGTTGGTATAGCGTGTTGCGCGAATATTTTATGAGGTTGAGGTGTCTTTTTGGGGCAAGTTATTTAATCGCTACGTTCTTAACACTAATAAATCTATGCCGAATCTTCATTAAACTCTCTGGCATTTTGTTAATGTGTTTTTAATGACAGCGCTATTTATTCATGCTGGTTTCATGCTATTATAATATCAGGGGCAATTTGCAAAGGTCAAGTTTGAAGCTACCCTGTAGCTAAGCAACGGGCTGACAACATCACGTGACCTTTATAGACGGCCTTTCAGACCTTTGTACTATATAGAGTCGTTTATATTACGTAGAAATACGTATTGTAGTGTCTATACTGTCTGTGTATTTGACAGGGAGAGTGATGACAAAGTTTCAGTTTACAGTGACAGGTTAAAACGCTAGGTAGGTCACTGGCACCACGTAGATTATGTTTGCCACCATTTTCAGAAGCTAAACTAAAGAAAAAGATGACCTTCAGGTTGCAGCACTTAATCGTCCATTGATTATTTCAGAGGTTCCATTTACAAATTTTGCATGTAAAAAAAAAATTGAATGTCGAACTGTCCACGAGAAATGTCTTTGAGTGCGACAGTAAATTGGGCACTAATGACTAAGGTAATTTCTGCTGAGTAGTGGCTTAGTGAGGCTAGTGTACTAGAATTTTTAGTTTTACGTCCGCCATGTAGATTTAATAAAAATATTGGACGAGTATTTTTTTTACGTAATCATAAAATAACAGCAAGACATTAAGTCGAAAGGTCGCGTGACGTCACGCTTTCCACAATTTATGCGACGTTATAACGTCACGAGTCCCCACTCCTACTATTATTATATTTTTATTATCCAACTGACGGACGAAAAAGAATTTAGATTTTCATCCACCTATGAACCTACCTTCCTTATTCTGTGGTTGTCTCGCTAGGTATATCAACGCTGTCCGGGTGCGGGTCCCCGGAGCAGCTGGACCGGCTGCCGGAGCTGCCGGCGGCCGAGGAGCGGCGGCTGCGGCGCGCGGCGCTGGTGCTGCAGCAGCGGCTGGTGCTGCGCCAGTGGCTGGCCACGCACCGCCTGCAGCACGCCTACTCCAAGTATGATATTTTCTAACTAATCGATCTTAATTCATCACCAAGGAGCCAAAAGACGTCCATTGCTGCACGTAGGCTTCCCCCAAGGATCGCCACAACGACCGGTCCTGTGCTTTCCGCATCCAATGGCGTCCTGCGACCTTATAACCAAGTCGTCGGTCCACTTTTGCGTGTTCCTTCTTTGCTATAAACTTTTTGGCCTAGAAGAATTGACAATAATTACTGTAGTTCAGCTATTGTCGTTAGTGAGATTTTTCGAACGGGACTGTAACCACTATACGTAGGAATATGAGCTAGAGTGGTGACATCGAAGTTACAGATATCTTGCGAGCAAAGCCGCGTGGAACAGTTACTTGTATAGGGAATACGGTTCCAATCTCCGTCGCATATTGTGACCGCAACCATTTTAGTATTCATTACTCGATCCCGCCGACACGCGGCACCCTTTGTACCTGAATATACAAGTGGGTAGGTAGGTATATTGTAATCTTACTAATATAACTGCAAGCTCCGAAACGCACGCGCGCGAGCCAATTCCTCCGGAGATTTTATTATTTCATTTCTCAGACGAAGAAGTAGTAGGTATTAAAAGTTGGTATGGGCGCACTTTTCTCATAACGACTTCGCACTATAGGTACCTATATCTACTCTTAGGAGTATTCAAATACTAGCTGTGCCCCGCCGTTTCGCCCGCGTGAATTTTGGAATTCTCGCAGGAGCAAAAAGTAAAATAAACGAGAAGCCTAAGTTAATCCCTATAACATCAGTGAAAGTCCCGTCGTTACAGAGATTAACCGGAACTAACAGACAGATAAAAATTAAAAAAAAAAATCCATTTAGTAAAAGTTGCTAATTTGGAATTACAAACAGACACTGCAATTTTATTTATATATATAGATATAGATAATATACCCGTTGTTGCGTTAGAAGCTAGAATATATACTATTAGTATAGAATACGCTAGTCGATCCCCCATGGTTTCACTTGTGTTAATTTTGGAGTTCCCGTAGAAATTCCGGGATAAATAGAGCTCTATTTCAATCAGGAGCACTCTAGCTTCCGAATAGTGTTACCAACTCTGGAAAATATTTATCCTTAAAGCTAATGTCAAAAACCATTAAAATTTCCAAAAAATATATTAGTAAGTACCTTTAATTTATGCGGATATAAAACGATTTTTTTTTCAAAAATTTAAAAAGTTACATAGGTTTTTGGTGCAATCGGACTTAGGTTAAAAGTTGGTAGATCTACTGAAAAGTTGGTAGAGTTGGCACAGCCCTGTTTCCGATACATACATTTACTATCGAGGGCTTGAATACATAAATACCTCGTTTCAAATTTGTGCCTATCCGTGTAGGGTGCCTTCAGTAGTGGCCATGTAGCGTTTGTTCGCTGACTAATGTCTGCGAAGCCAAGTGCGCTTGGAAGACCTCTCAGCTTTATTCTTCGCATTCGCTTAATGACGCTAATTTGCACCAAACTACCCACTTTCGTCGACTTAGTGTCGTTACCAGCCTCGCCTCACATTAATCTTTCGACGCGTCTCTACATTTCCTTATTCTTATTCACTTGCTTTTCACGACAGTTTTTGCATAATAATCGCTCGCGTTTCGATTTCTTTTATATGGACATTGAAATTAGACGAATAAGTTGGAATGAATGAGAGTATCATTCTACTAATTAATTATTACTAACTGTTTACTATCTCAACACCTTTTGTTACTTAATGGATGTGCAATAAATAAAAATTATATTATTATTATTAACTAGATGTAACCCGCGATAATTTCGGAGTTCCCGTAGGAATTCCGGGATAAACTAAATCCGGGATTTCCGGGATTCCTATGTCCTTCTCTGTACCCCTGACAACGTGCATGACAAATTTCATCCAAATCCGTTCAGCCGTTTTTGCGTGATTGAGTAACAAACATCCACACTTTCATGAAAGCTAAAGATAAAATTCTGCACGCAGATAGAATATGTTTACTATAGATTAACACAGGACATTTTCTATTCTGAATTCCTGATACAAAGTCATAGTCATCAAAATTATAAAAGTCATCATATCTATAGTGACCTCGTTTTGACAAAGGCTATGAGAAGGGGTCTATATTTGTGGATTGAATCGCGATTCTAACAGCACGCCCGCTCCGCCCACCCTCTGCTCCGCTACCGCCCACCAACTGCCGACCGCCGACCGCCTGACGTACTTCCTGACCACAGAGCAAAACATATTAACTAGAGAGGCCATGTACACGAGCTATAGGCGCTCCACGGTTGCAAAGGAAGTTAGAGCAAATGCTCTAGCTCTCCAAACACTTATTACTGGTATCCAAAGTATGTTTTCCACAGTATTCTCAAAACTGTGAATTTAAAAACAGTGACAAGGTAATAGTGTAACGGAATAGGGATGTTGACGATTTTTGAAAATCAAAATTCTAATTAGTCCGTCAGTTCGAAAATTATAAATCATTAGACAGGTATTTTTTATTTTTCAAATAAATGAAAATACACAGAGATAAAGCGCATATCGTTCAGGGTGGGGGCTCGTGACGTCACTAACCGTTACAAGACGCCATACAAACTGCACTGGTTAGTGACGTCACCCAAAATTTCAACTCAATGTATCGCCGTTATTTTTTGATTACGTAAAAAAAGAAAAATACGTGTCCGATATTTTTTATTAATCTACAAAACGGACTGAAAAAGAAAATTGCCAAATAGCCTATTACGGTTAATACATTTCGTTACGTTACTAAATTTTTTTGTGTCATGCATGACTGATGAGCACGAAAGTCACCCGCGGCGACACTAGTTATCATTTGTTTTCATGCACTTGTTGATGTTGCTGCCCCTTCTATCCGGTCTGTGTTCCTGACGAGCAGGGTGAGCGCTTGTTACCAGGGTACGTGAGGTGAGGTTCGTATGAATACGAGTCATTTGTTTAGTTCACCGATGCGACGCGAGCGCTCCGTTAATTAAGAGGCTATATCTGGTCTGTCTGAAAGTACCTAGTTTGTTGTAATTTTTTATGAAGCGAAAATTGTTTTTGTTGGCTTTTGTGCAATTTTTTTTACCTCTATTCAAAAATTAAGGTTCATTGTTCAGGTCTTCGAATAGGAGATGGGTCCTTACCCTACTTTCATCTCGATATAAAGAGTTTCTGCGGGAATTCCGAAATTGGTGCTGGTGGAACTGCGAGGGGAATAGCGATAAGTATACACGTTATGTTGTGCCCCACGGTTTCACCCGCGTTAATTTCAGAGTTCCCGCGGGAATTCCGGGATAAAAAGTACCCTATGTGTTAATCTGATTTATAAGCTATATTATTGTAAAGTTTCATTTAAATCCATTCAGTAGTTTTTGCGTAAAAGAGTAACAGACATCCATCCATTCATCCATCCATACATACTTACAAACGACATGTATTTTTTGCTTTTTCAAATAGTAAATGAAAATATACAGAGATAAAGCACATCAAAGTTTAGGGTGGGAGCTCGTGACGTCACTAACCGCTATAAGCCGCGGTCCAACATGCACCGGTTAGTGACGTCACGCGAAATTTCAACTCAATGCTCAACGAGCTATTCGCGCAATCTATGTATAAGTTGGGCCCTCAGGATTCACTGAGAACTAAATTCAGCGAGTTTAAAATAATGACTGTACATTCTCAGTACATACATATACGAGAATTTATTATATTTTCACAAAAATTTAGGCAACTTTAAGAAAAACAGTGATTTACATAATCTAAACTTAAGAAATAAACTCGCTGTGCCTAAGACTAGGCTCCATAAAATTTCTAAGTCATTTAAAGGACAATGTATACGCTTTTACAAAAAACTCCCAAACGATGTAATTAATTTGTCAATTAATAAATTCAAGACACTTATTAAACACAGATTATGCGATAAAGCATATTATAGTGTAGTAGACTATTTAAATGATACAGACGTTTGGGAATGAATTGCTCTATCCAATTACTTTTTTTTGTTCTTCTAGTTTATAAGTAAGATCATTAAAAGACAGCGCTGCTGAGTTTCTTGTCAGTTCTTCTCAGCAGAGGACGTATTCCGAACTGACGGTAATTTATAGTTCTAAGAACCTGCTGACGACTACAAGTGATTGTAACCAATCCTAAGTAATAAATAGCTTTTGAATTTTGAATGTATCGCCGTTATTTTTTGCTAACGTAAAAAAAGAAAAAATATACGTGTCCAATATTTTTTATTAATCTACAAGACGGACTAAAAAGAAATTTAGTCAACATGCCTATTGACATGAAGCTGATCTGATGATGGAGCCGGAAGATGGTCATGGGAATTCTGTAAATGACGCAACGCCATCGAGTCGGGGCTCGTTCGATTGGTCTTGACGAGGTCTCCGGTCCTAGATTTTCTAGGACCATCCAAAACTTTTCAGTTCAGTTGTTTTACTATTAAAACTTTGTAGTTTTTCTAAACTATTTTAAATATGCTAATTGTGTATGGGTAATTATTTACAGTATTTTCCTTACAGCCTAGTATGGGCACTTTTATAAAGTTATTTATAGTATACTAATATTATAAAGAGGTAAAGTTTGTGAGGTTGTAGGGGTAACCTCTAGATCTACGTTACCGATTTCGAAAATTCTTATTCCAATAGAAAGCCACGTTATTTGTGAAGTGTCATAGCTATATTGTCACCCGGAATTCCCGCGGGCACTCCAAAATTACCGTGGGTGAAACCGAGGGGAATAGCTAGTTTTAAACATTTTTCAAATGGAAACCCTATTTCGGTGCTCTGTTTATGTTTTCGGTACGTTTAAATCTTTGAGCAGACACTGGCTGTCCGTTATCGACAGCATTCGAGAGTGGTGCTTCAAAACTGTTTCAAAAACGTATAGCGGTTACTTACAGTTCTTGCGCGAGTTGCGGCTCGTGGGCCGCTTTCAAACCGAGAGTCGACGGAAGCACTCAAAGCTAGGCTACAATGGCGAGTGTATACTTGTGTAGGTACTTCAACACGCGTTTTGTGTTCCTATTAGTTTTAGCACAGTCGGTGTATCTGTAACTGCAGCATTTTATAAAAAATTTCATCCATCATTTTCCAGGAGCCCCTTAACCGATTCGTTGTGGACTCAACTTCTATCTGTAAACTCTTTGGTGGCGTACAAATATTTCGTGACAAGACTGTCGTGCCAAGCTACTAACCCCTACTCGCCCTACTCAAATATTATGTACAACATAGTTACGGCGAATCGTTGGACTTTGTTTGTCATCGTTCTGATCGATTGATGACATCAACAAACAACACAATATCCCAGACCCCAGTACGTATACACTAACGAACTTTACCGTAGTTACGGGTCACGGATTTTCCTTAGACGAGGAGAGCGGTAACGGGGCTATTTAGTAAAACGCCCCATTAGACCTACACTGTTGTACGATTGCTCGATTGCGCGTAAACAAAGGATTTAGTGCTGAGTCCATGAGCGCACCTTTAGCGGGGATCGCTGTTATTTCTCCGGTCGTTTATAATAATAAAGCGTTGCCAGATTTCCTTTTTTCGGGTAAAGTGGGATTTTGAATCGTATTTTAAGTAAACAAAAGCGGGATTCTTGTTATTACAAAAGTAACTGATTGATCTCTTTAGTTGGTAAAATTGTTATTTAAGTCCTAAAAGCTTTATTACCCCATTGGCATGTGGAATAATTTTTTTTTTAGTCCGTCTTGTAGATTATTAAAAAATATTGGACACGTATTTTTTCTTGTTTTACGTAATCAAAAAATAACGGTGATATATTGAGTTAAAATTTCGCGTGACGTCACTATTCTGACAGTTTGTATGGCGATTTTAGCGGTTAGTGACGTCACGACCCCCTCACCCTAAACTTTAATGCGCTTATCTCTGTATATTTTAATTTATTTGAAAAAGCAAAAAATACGTGTCTATTGTTTGCTTATTTTCTAACTGACGGACTAATTAGATTTTTTTTTCAAAAGTAGTCCACATCCCCATTCTTCGTTATCACTTGTTTCAGACTTTTGAGTCTAGACGTAACGTCTCTGGAAGACGTGTACTGGTTGGAAGACAAAACAGCGCGGCATGTGCTGGATCCAAAGGACTTCGGTGCCTGGTCTGCGGCGCGCCAGAGCCTGCCCACGGGCAAGGAGGCGCTGCAGACCCTGAAGGCGGACCTTTGGAGCGCTGTGGTGAAGAACAGCAAGCACCAGGACGCGTGGACATGGGGTGAGTTATGGCAGCAAACCTGAATATGATGGTACTGAATGAGCTTTCAATTTTGTTTATATATACTAAAGTCTGATCCCCCTTCGTAATTACAATAGGCTAGTTGACTTTTTTTTCTAAATTCTATTAGTCCGTCTGTTAGATAATAAAAAAATAATAGATATTTTGCTTTTTCAATTTAATGAAAATATAATTGGATAAAGCGCTTCAAAGTTTGGGAGTGGGGGCTCGTAACGTCATATGCAGGTAAAAACTGCACCTGCTTGTGACGTCACGCGACATTTCGACTCAACGTAACTCCGTTATTTTTTGCTTACGTAAAAAACGAAAAAATACATCTAATAATGTAATATTTTTTATAAATCTACAGGACGGACTAAAATTAAAAATTTAGTGAAATTGCTTTATTACTTTTACATCTCTCATATTCGGTAAGTAGGTCCTTATTACCCCCAAATGGGCTTGTAGGTGACCAATTAGCGCTCTAAGGTAATAATGAAACTAGAAAAGCCCTAGGGCGGTAAGTAATTAAAAAAAAAACTCTTCACTCTTTCAAAAAGTTTGCGTACATCTAACTATCATACTGGCAATAGACATCATGCATTCAGCCCAATAACAAAAGAGGTCGCTTCTCTATTCAGCCTTGTCTTCGTATGAGTATAATAGTCATCAATTTTAAATATCGAACGACGAAGCTGAATATCGTTCTTGAAAAAAAAAAATTAATAAAATGTTTTATTCTTGTAATGCCGGTTTTTTTCTACTCACAATCGAGATGTAAAGCAGAGTAGTTAGCTCGGGTGTAAACCTTACAGCCTTTGGCTACTAATCTACTATTAAGCATAGGTATTGTTACACAATGTTACACGTCGTTGACCCCTTTAAAGTGTGACGTAATTTATGGACGGGCCCTAAGCTTTGCGAGCATCGCGTCGTCATGGGGATTGAAGGTAGTTCTTTCGCCAGGCGGCATGCTAGTGGTGTCGGTGTCTGTGTGCGGCCTGGTCACCCTGGCCGCGATGACGCAGCCCTCCCTGGCGCCGGAGGCGAAGCACTCGCTGTTACAGTACGTGACGGGGAAGTATTTGCACCCCGCTAGTTGTAAGGTCAGTGACCGGTACGCACCATTGGATACCAAAAGTACCTGCCTTTCCACTCCTAGAGAAACCTTCCCTAACGATCTCTACAACCGGTCCTGTGCAACCTTCATTTAGTTGAACCTCGCCATTTTGTGTAGTTGCCACTCGAACTTTTGCCAACTTTTTCTTCCCTGAGCTGCAGGTAGCTTATTAAACTTTGAATATTGTAAACTGAATGTTTTCCCAATGAAGTGATGATTGAACAATAAAAGAGTCGAAAAAGCAACAACATATCAACTATTTGGTGCATCTAATGAAAGATTAGGATGCTATATTTCTAATTTGTGATATCCATAGTTATTCTGCACACAGTGGGTCCAACTAAAGTTGAGGATCTGCAATATCTCGTACGTTTTTAGGTGGAATGGGGCTGGCAGGAGCCGCAGTCCGTGGGGGAGACGATGTGTTTCACCGTGCATTGTTACCAGCGCAACGGACAACCCTATCCGATATGCGACACCGACGAACTCACCGTGGGAATATCGCACGGCACTAGGAAGGTGAGTCTATCTCATTACTGATCTGTCTCGACTGTACAGTGACGTAAACTGATCAACGACATTCTATGCTTTCCAATTTCTGTTCCAATTTGCGTGGTCTATAGTCCTCGCTGGTTTGGTGCTCGTGGCTGAAATGGTTTGTGTGTGACAACTGTCAGGTGACAGCGGTGGTGGAGCTGGGGTCCGGGGACCCTGCGCAGGCGCACACTGCCCGCGTTAAGTTCACAGTGCGCACAGCCGGGGTATATGTGATCTCCGTTACGATCGGTGAGTCGCGGTGACTGTTCCACTAGAATCAAGATAGTCCGAGGGTTGAAAAGTAACTAAAAAGGTACTGAGAAGTGGTTCGTTTGTGATGTTTTTAAGAGGCTCCATGACATCTATGAAAATGTGTAGAAAAGCTGTTTTTCACCGCGATTCCCATCCTCATGAATTCCGGGAACTCTTTCATACGAGAATAGTATCCTATGTTATCCTATTTTCAATAATTATCCTATTTTCAATAATTATATGTAAAAAAAACCGAAAATCTCTATTCGTTTTCCATTATATAATTGACAGACTAAATACATAGAATTAAGATTTTTTATTATATGTAGATAGCTGTTCCCCGCGGTTTTACAGTAATTTGTTGGCAAATCAATAAATAAATTCTGCGTTACAATATAGTATATAGCCCATGTTACTCAGGGATAATGTAGCATTCTAATGGTGAAAGAGTTTTTGTAATCGGTCCAGTAGTTTTTGAGCTAAATTCATTATTGTCATTGTAATTCTGCACCACATCTGACTGCTTTTATTATAAATGGTACTGTTTGAAGGATAAGATCTTGCACTTGTGTATTGTAATCTGTGTTATGCTGTGGTTTTATAAATAAAAAAATAAAAAATAATAATAAAATAAAAATAAATCGTAACAAACAAACAAAAGATTAAGTCTTTCCTCTTTATAACATTGGTATACCTAGATTTTCGTATCCCGTCACGTTGTGTGTTTGACGTGTGTCGAGCCGGCGGCGGGCGGCGGGCATGTCTGTGCGCTCACTGCTCAGTGACGTGTGTGTGTGACGTGTGTCTTGGTGCCGGCAGCGGGCGCGCCGGTGGGCGGCGGCCCGTTCCGCAAGTGGTTCCTGGCGGGGCGCGTGGAGGCGCGGCGCTCGCGCGTGGCGCGCTCGGGCGGCGGCGGCGGCGGCGGCGGCGCGGCGCTGGTGTGCTGCGCGGGCCGCGCGCGCCGCCTGCACGTGCTGCCGCGCGACCACTACGACAACCCGGCGCCGCTCGACGCCGACCGGCGCCCGCCCGCGCACCACGACACCACCGCGGTGAGACACCTGAATATATGTACCTGGTGGGAGGTTATCGTTTTACTATACATATAACTTCCTACTAAGGTCCAATTGTGAAGAATTGCTTCCAAAAGTCCCGGTAAACCATCGAAATGTATCTGCTCGTATTTCAATGTAAATAACTTTTGAAAAGGGAAACATATGAACTGGCTTTATGAACTTAAAACCACCAAAAAAAAACTATTTTTTTTTTTAATATTATAAGCGCCGATATCCGACACCCCATCCTGGCAGGGTCGCCATGTGAGGAGGGCGGTCGTTGGTGTGAAATGACAACACGCGTTTACGGTTAACGATGCATCTTTATTATAACATGCACTTCTTATTTATATGCATTCACCCACATATAGAAAACTTTAATACAATAATAACACTAGCAAATATATCGACTTAACTCTACCAACTCCTTACAGATTCCTTTGTCTTCCCCATGAGTGTCACTTATTTGCGTCGTACGCCAGCAATAGTAGTGCGTTCACTTGTCGCGTCAGGAGTTCGAGCTGGTGGTGCGGCCGCTGGGCGGTGGCACCGACGACGACGAGGCGCTGGCGCCGGCGGCGCGCTTCGAGTACGACGCGGTGAACCAGCGCGTGGCGGTGGGCGTGACGTTCCCGCGCGCCGGCGTGTTCCGCGCGCGGCTGCTGTACGGCGGCGCGCTGCTGCACCACGGCGAGTTCGACTGCGTCGTGCTCACGCGTCAGTCCACGCCTATACCACTCTAACTGAGACTCTGAGACGCGTCACGTCCGTCACGCTTATATAACGTGTGGTAACATTAACTGCAAATATTTACAGGGCTGAAAGTATATGTAGGTTCAAACCTAACAATGGGCTTGAGCTGTCGGTGAAGGAAAACATCGTGAGGAAACCACAGCATGGTGGTAGGGCGCTCTCTAGTGCCCGGCTGGCTAGCCACCACCTTCAAGTTGCAAATCTGTCGCCAAGCACCTAGCGGTGTGTTCCGGCAGCCCCCCTTGAAAGCCAATTCCCATCCCCATTCCAGGTCGGCAACGCACCTGCATGCCTTCCGGTGTTACAGATGTCTATGGGCGGCGGTAATCACTTACCATCAGGTGTACTACTTGCTCGTTTGCCCACTATGACATAAATAAAAGCGAAAAAATAATATAAGTTCGGTAGTTTTTCAGAATATGAGGAAAATAAATTCAATGAAAAATCATTATAATTACATTCACAAGGTATACAATACACGTAGCTCACTTGTACGTATACAAGGCACGCGTCACGCACATAGCAAGCGATGGATCAGCTGTTCAGCTCGATCGATCGAGGTCATTGAACTGAGAAACTCCTTTTTTTTAAATCGGTTGAAAATAGATAAGTTTTTACTTAATAACCACTATAGATGGGCAATCAAACCGGTGCTTGGGATTCAGCCTGCCGATTTCGGGTTTAAACCCGATAAAAAACCGTAAAAGGCCGACTTTTATCGGGTTCATACACAAGCATTCATTTGTGTTGTGTTTCTCCTTCGCTTGAATAAATCTTTCTTTTCTTTTCTTTTCAAGCACCAACCGGGTTGATTGTCCATCTATAATAACAACGCCACCTGTCGGTCGCAGCGAGCGACACGGCGGCGGTGTCGCGCAGCATCGGCTCGCGGCGCGGCGCCGAGTACGAGGCGCGGCTGCTGGGCGCGCCGCCCGCCGCCCTCACCCCGCCCGGGGGCGAGGGCGGGGGCGGGGGCGCGCCGCGCGGCCGCCGCCTGCTGTGCTGCCTCACGCCCAAGCACCTCACCGTCAAGGACTACATCTTCAAGTTCATACCCAAGAGGATCACCTCCTTCAGACTGTGCCCGTCCACTAAAGTATGACCCGCTTTTTTTAATCTGCTACGTCGCTTATAAGACAATCCTTAGTGCGCGATATTTAGGAAATGTTATTTAAATTTAACACTCCGCCGCCTCGCCCGCTTCGCGCGGCAAACGTCCCGCCTCGCAAGCAGTCCGAACCATATTTTTTATCAAGACTTTGGAAGATTTTGGATCAAGACCTATACCAAAATCCGATTTTACTATGGAAAAGATTTTTTCATTACTCATACTCGGAAAGTAGGTCTGAAGTTGCCTGAGAAGCGGGTTGAAAGTAACCCTTTTCAGCCCTAGGGAGAATCGCTTTCAACTGACAACTGTCAATTTATTAAAAAAAAACTAGGTCTATTTTCACATTTCTATTGAACCATGTTCCAACTTTCTATACAGCCAGCGCGGTGTAAAATTGAAATAACGTAAAGTTTAAGTAGGTATTAATTAAAATAAAATTCACTCACTTTTTCTTAAGCTAATTCCTATTTATATTTTTTTATTTTCTTTAATTAATACTTAATAATTAAAGATAATATTTTTTTTAGGTCGCCACAATGTAAATAAAAAATACTGGCTGAATAGCTAGCCGGCCAAAGAAAAAGAAATAGGTGGGAAAGTGTCAAGCGACTATCCGATCTTCACTCAATTTTTGTTTAGCTAATTCCTATTTTTATTTTGACTTTCCTTGCATTCGTAATGAAAAGCACAGTGTTACCCTCGGGAGAAAGACTTATTTAGTCCCGAGACGGAGTTTGGCGCCCGAGCGTAGCGAGTGTTACTTTCACCCCTAGGATAACAATGTACTATTAATATATAATCGTATAATTATAGACGTGAAAAATGAGCAGCAGCAGCCCAGCAATGATTCCATTTTAGTTTTTCTTCAAATCCTTAACAGGCATATTCATTTTACGGCTTATATCTAGGCAAGAATGCTCTCGCACCCCCCTGTTTGAAGCATACAACTGTGTTAGCCGTCGACGCTGATCTTTATCCATTTTTTCGAATTAGCGCGGCACCAAATCTAAGAACACGATTGCGGCACCTTTGAGAAACCTATAAAACCGACACCGCTCAGCTTGGTGTGGACCCGTTTATTGTCAAGGGGGCTGTAATGTTTACTGAATATCGCTCAGTAAGGATTGCCTTTCGAGCTTCAAACTTCATATTTCAACTGTGGTGTGGTGTGGCGCAGCTGATCCTCGAGTCCCCGACGTCGGAGGAGCCGGCGGGCGGCGCGGGTGGGGCGGGCGGCGCGGGCGGCGCGTTCACCCTGGAGGACGGCGCGCAGCCCCCGCTGCGGCTGTGGTCGCCGCACCGGGACCTCATCGCCGCCACCTTCGCGCACCTGCTGGTCGCCAACTGCGGCGGGGAGGACACCTTCAAGGTGGGTGTGGCTGTACCGACCGGTGCTAGTACTGGTACTGGTACCTACCAGCACTAGTACTGGTACCTACCGGCACTAGTACTGGTAGTGGTACCTAGCGGCACTAGTACTGGTACCTATCGGCACTAGTATTGGTACCTACCGGCACTAGTACTGGTACTGGTACCTACCGGCACTAGTACTGGTACCTATCGGCACTAGTATTGGTACCTACCGGCACTAGTACTGGTACCTATCGGCACTAGTATTGGTACCTACCGGCACTAGTACTGGTACCTACCGACACTAGTACTGGTACTGGTACCTACTGGTACTAGTACTGATGCTGGTACGGCCAACAGTTAACATCAGCACGGCCTCCGACAGAACAAGCAGGAGTACTTCTACAGCGCGCTGCGGCGGGCGCACGCGCGGCACCCGCACGACAAGGTGTCGCTGCGCGTGCGCCGCCAGGACCTGCTGCGCTCCAGCCTCAAGGCCACCAAGCACTTCCAGGTGCCCGACTGGTGCAAGAACTTCGACATCTCCTTCCAGGGGGAGCAGGGTACGACATACCATACCATCTACACTTATCTACTTACTAATAAATGCGAGAGTTTGTTTAGCCGCTTTCACGCATGAAATTTTGCATACACATTTTCAGGGATACAGGACATGGAGTGCTTTTTATTTATTTATTCTTTCTTGCCCAAAAAGGTGCAAATTGCGAATCCATCTCGGAATTTCCGTGGGATCTCCGATGTAAACATGGGTGAAACCGCGGAGAACACTTAGTCTATCTTATTATCTTAATATATATATAAATCACGTGTCACGTTATTTGTCCGCGATGGACTCCGAAAATACTAAACGGATTTTGATACAATTTTGTAACCATTTATAATATGGTCCAACTTAAAAGATAGGATGGTTTTTATCCCGGAATTCCCGCGCGAACTCCGGAATGAATGCGGGGAACAGCTAATCATCGTAAACTACTGTCAGGGGTAGGTACAAAGATGGACATACTTAGAGTACTTTTTTCCCGGAATTCCCGCGGGAACTCCGAAATTACCGCGGATGAAATCGCGGGGGACAGCTAGTACTAATACATAAATAAAGAAGTAAAGTTTGTGATCTCTGGATCTACGGAAACGATTTGAAACGATTTGATTTTCGACATTGGGTACTTTTCATCCCGGAATTCCCGCGGGATCTGTGAAATTCCCTTGGTCGAAACCTCGGGGGACGGCCGCCAGCTAGTTGCCAATGAGTGTGTGTGTGTGTGCGTGCGTGGGTGTGCGTGCGGCGGCGCAGGCGTGGACTGGGGCGGCGTGCGGCGCGAGTGGTTCTCGCTGCTGTGCGCGCAGCTGTTCGACGCCAAGCTGGGCCTGTTCGCGCCGCTCGGGGACCCCGCCGCCGCCGCCGCCGGCTCCGCGGCGCTCGTGCACCCCAACCCGGCGCGCCCGCCGCACCTCAAGGTGTGCACATACGGTACTTCATAATGGGGATGTTGACTACTTTCGAAAATCAAAATTGTAATTAGTCCGTCAGTTAGAAAATAAAAAAAAACAATAATAGACACGTATTTTTTGCTTTTTCAAATAAATTCAAATAAACAGAGATAAAGCGCAATAAACTTTAGGGTGAGGGGGTTGTTACGTCATTAACCGATAAAACCGCCGTACAAACTGTCCGAATAGTGACGTCACGCGAAATTTCAACGTTATTTTTTGATAAGGTAAAAAAAAAAATACGTGTCCAATAATTTTTATGGATCTACGAGACGGACTAAAAAGAAAAGTTAGTCAACATGCCCATTCATATACCAGAATGCTCGTGGGATAAAATAAGTGTTTGTGCGGTCGTTTCAGCTGAAGCACTTCGAGCTGGCGGGCAAGCTGGTGGGCAAGTGCCTGTACGAGAGCGCGCTGGGCGGCGGCTACCGGCAGCTGGTGCGCGCGCGCCTCACGCGCTCCTTCCTCGCGCAGATCATCGGCCTGCGCGTGCACTACAAGGTAACACCTGCCCGCTGGTCATTGACTTCAGGGTAAGGTAACACCTGCCCGCTGGTCACTGGCCTCAGGGTAAGGTAACACCTGCCCGCTGGTCACTGGCCTCAGGGTAAAGTAACATCTGCCTGCTGTCCGCTGATCTCAAGGTAAGGTAACACCTGCCCGCTGGTCACTGGCCTCAGGGTAAGGTGACACCTGCCCGCCGACCATTGAATAAGGCAACACCTGCCCACTGGTCATTAGGGTACGAGCACTACAAGGTAATATCTGCCTGTTGAGCACTGGGTAAGATGACACCTGCCCATTTCCAAACGGGACGTGCACACTACAAGGTAACCACAGGTCCCCACTGGCCGCCGGGGAGCGAGGCGCATGCACTACCTACACTAAAAGTTGATTTCTTACAATTTGACTTTGGCAGTGGCGTCTGTTTGCGTACAGTAACTAAAGCATATTAAAACGAGTTCCTCTCGACAGCACTTCGAGCAAGACGAGCCGGAGCTGTACCTGACCAAGATCAAGTACGTGCTGGAGACGGACCTGGACGCGGCGGCGGAGGGCGAGGGCGCCCCGGAGCTGCACTTCGCGGACGAGGTGTACGGCGAGGGCGGGCGGCTGCTGGAGACGCGCGAGCTGGTGCCCAACGGGGCCAGCATACGGGTCGGTTACGGGCTGCTGTATTCTTGTGGCTCTTGATTTTTTGATTAAAATAAAAAAAATATCTTCTACTTATACAGGAATATTTTTTAAGCAATGCGCAAAAAAATTTTGGTGGTTCAGTATCAGTAATAGAACACATTTCCATTATTTGTTCAAAACTTTTTTATATTTTTTTATCCGGCTTTAAATTAGCAAAATATGGACACTATCTATTCGTAATAACATCAATGGGCGCGCGCGTCTTGCGGCGTACGCGGGGGTGTTGCAGCGGGGGTGAACGATCTCGATCAGCTGTCGGTACATTGTAATTTGTAACCCACGTAAATACCTAGCCGAACGAGCGCTTCGCGCGCAGCGGTGGCGGCGGCGAATAGAGTAGCCAATAAATCAATTGCAAAGTATACATCTTTCGTTCACGATAACTTTACTCTTTTTGTATTAAGACTTATCGAAATAAAAAAAAGTGTTTATTAAAACTCCTTCAAGTTTAATTTGTAAAAGTTTGCGCACTGAATAAAAAATATTCCTGTATTATAAATGCGAAAGTGAGTTTTTTTTGTTTGTTTGTTACGCTTTCACGCCTTAACGGCTCAACCGATCATCGTGAAATTTTGCATACGTTTTCAGGGGTACGGAGAAGGACATAGCGTACTATTTATTCCAGAATTTTCACGGAAACTTCGTAATTAACGCGAAATAAACTAAATTTTGCACACTACCTACACGTTCTCAAGGGTAGGTGCAGAAACAAATATAGGACAGTATGTACTTTTATCTCGGAATACCTGCGGGATCTCCGAAATTAACGCGGGTAATACCGTGGGGGACAGCTAGTATATCTATATTTATAAAATGCTTTGTCCTGAATGACTGATGGATCAATGCACAGCCTAAACCGCTGATCGTAGAGATCTGAAACTTAGAGGGTGTATTCTTTGTGTGATGTAGGCATCCGATAAGAAAGGATTGTTGAAAATTCAACCCCTAAGGGGTTGAAAAGGGTCGCAAAGTTTGTATCGAACAATAGGGTACTTGCATGAATTTTTTTTTTCAGTCTATTTTAAAGATTTATGGCCTACATAAACAAAGCAAGAAGAAGAAAAAAAATATATGCATAAATTAATTAAATAAAGCGTTTCAAAGTTCCTACTTTAAACTTTACCGCCGAAACGCGGAATGACGTCACTAGTTCAAAATTACGCCTTATTAATCTGTGATAGAAATGTCACTGTCGTATTGACAGGGTCATGTGACATTGACAGACCAAACAAAAAACCAAACAGATCCAAAAGCGAAATTAAGGTGGAACTGTGTCGAGTTACTTGACTTAGTTTCTTTTGCCTTCTCTGAAAGAGGTAAATGTTCCTAAAAAAATAAAAGTGACGTCATGTGTTAAGCGTGGCTGTGATTGGTGTTTCGTTGCAACGTTCCGTTTCACAAAATTAAAAGTTGAATATTTTGGAAACTATTGAAAATTTTATAGTAAATCTTTCACGATAACGCTTTTCTAAGGCTCTATTTTTGAAATATTGACACAATTTCTTATAATAAATTTCATGCAAGTACCCTATTCCGCGGGAACTCCGCAGTTATCGCGGGTGAAACCGCGCGGCACAGCTAGTTATTGAATGAATAAATAGCGTTAGCGGTCGACGGCCCCTGCAGGTGACGAACAGCACGAAGCTGCAGTACCTGGACGCGCTGGCGCAGTGGCGGCTGGCGGCGCGCTGCCGCCGCGAGACGGGCGCCTTCCTGCGCGGCCTGGCGCTGCTCGTGCCCGACAACCTGCTCGCCGTCTTCGACGAGAACGAGCTCGAGGTGAGCCCCCCCCACCCCCCACGTACACACACACACACCCCTGCCCCCACGTTGGGCGCCAATTGTGAGGTTCGGAAGTAATAATAATCCTCGGCTAGCTCAAATAAAAGATAATATAAAATAAAATAAAATGGTAAAATAAAATTTATTGAGAGACAAATAATTTAGCTGTTTATTGTGCCGAATCTGGAATTGAAGTCGCAAATAAAATACAAAATGAGAATACAAAAATTATTTGAAATTAATAAAAAGAATATCAATAGAATATAAAAAAGAACTTATCTTAACAATAAAAGTAATACAAATGAGGCAGGATATCGCAACGAGTGGCATACGGCCGCCTCGTTACACCTGTACATACCCCCCCCCCCCACACACACACACACCCCTCGTACACGCATAATGTACGCCGAACGTGGGTGTGTGGATACACACCCCTCGCACACATCCCCACACACCCCCTGCAACCCCTCCCGCACCCCTCGCACACCCCCGCACACACCCCGCACACGCCGCTTTCATAAATTACGTGACACGTCATGAATTTTATGATTTTTTTCATCAATCGGGGGAGGGGGCGCGCTTATCCTCAGGCGGTCACATTTGTGAGCACCTCCACCGCTTTGGTGTGACGTCATCATTTCCATTTAAAATATTATGAACTAGCCGTTTCACCCGCGGTAATTTAGAAGTTCTCTAGGGAATTCCAATATAAAAGTATCCCATTATTTCAGATTACAATCTATCGCTGTGCCAAATCCCATCTAAAAAGGTTCAGCCGTTCTGGCGTGATCGAGCAACAAACATCCATCCAAACTTTCACATTTATAATACCAGTGTAGATAAAATAAAAATCACAGAGGGAAATAAATTAACATAGAGGTCATGTAGACGAAGCAGACGCGCCATGGTTGCAAAGCAAGTCAGTAACGTTCCAAAGACGTTTTTTTTACGTCCTAAGTATATTTTCCACCATATTCCCAAAACTATGAATTTCGAAAACAGTGATTAAGTAAAGACTTAACCGAATGCCGTTTAATTTTTGTTACGTCGATGAATGTTTTTGTGCATGATGAGTAGTTTTGTGTGCGAAAATAACCCAGCGACATTAACAAGTTGAAGATTTATGAGTTTATGTTCTGTAAATATGTCCCGTGCACGCCAGCTGCTGGTGTGCGGCACGGGCGAGGTGTGCGTGTCGGACTGGCGCGCCCACGCGCTGGTGGTGGGCGGCGTGGGCGCGGGTGTGGGCGGCGTGGGCGCAGGTCGCGCGCGCACGCTGGGCTGGTTCTGGGCGGCGCTGGGCAGCTTCACGACGGAGGAGCGCGCGCGCCTGCTGCAGTTCACCACCGGCTGCTCGCAGCTGCCGCCCGGCGGGTTCCAGGTCGGGGAACTCTAGTATTTTTATTTGTTTTGTTATTTTGGTTAGATATTTTGTTGTTTTATGTCGTGGTGTGTGTGTAAATAAATATATTTCTATTCTATTCAATTCTATTCAGTGCACACTCACACTTATAGGCGTATATAGAGGGGGGGGGGGGGGGACATATTTAAATACGGTTCCACCCGCGGTAATTTCGGAGTTCCCGCGGGGATTCCGGGTTACAATATAGCCTGTGTTACTCGGGGATAATCTAATGGTGAAAGAATTTTTGCAATTGGTCCAGTAGTTTTTGAATTAAATCGTAACAAACAAACAAAACATCAAATCTTTCCTCTTTGTAATATTAGTATAGACTAATATAGTCTAGCTGTGTAGTATTCTTAACTGGAACACATTATAATTTGTCTGTCAACTTACACCAAACTCTGCGACCGTTTCTTATGCATGAGTGATTCTGAACTTTGATAATTATATTAATAACTTGCGCGTGGCTTCACCCGCATTAATTTTGGAGTTCCCGCTGAGATTCCGATTTGCTTTTTCAACTAAATTAAAATATACAGAGATAAAGCGCAATAAAGTTTAGGGTGAGGGGGTCGTGACGTCACTAACCGCTAAAACCGCCATACAAACTGTCCGAATAGAAATTTCAACTCATTGTGTCGCCGTTATTTTTTGATTACGTAAAAAAAGAAAAAAAGCGTGTCCAATATTTTTTATTAATCTACAAGACGGGCTAAAAAAAAATTAGTCAACATGCCCATTAACACATAGTCGTCACCCACATTGAGGCGTGGCCACGTTTGTACAGCGTCCCTGTGGTGCGGGTGTTGCAGGAGCTGAACCCGCGCTTCCAGATAACGTGGGCGCCGTCGTTCGGCGCGCTGCCCACCGCGCACACGTGCTTCAACCAGCTGTGCCTGCCCGACTACGACAGCTACGAGCAGCTGGTGCACGCGCTGCTGTGGGCCATCAACGAGGGCGGCGAGGGGTTCGCCATGATCTGAGCACTCCCGCACCGCCTCCCCCTCCCCCTCCCCCACCCGCACAACACTACACAACACCATACATCGCACGGCACACCACACCACACCACACAACACAACACTATACCACACATCGCACGGCACACCACACAACACTACACCACACACAACACAACGCCACACGATACAACACCACACAACACAACACCACAAAACACAACACCACACGATACAACACCACACAACACAACACCACAAAACACAACACTACACGACACAACACCACACAACACAACACAACACAACACCACACACCGCATACCACACATTGCACACTACACCACACACCGCACACCACACAAAAACCACCCGACCATTGGTTACCTAGGACTACGTTCCGAAACGATCTCGTAATTTCCGTAGAAAAGAAGTGGGGCTGTCATGTGCACTCCGGTGTGATATGTTTCCAAACGACGTTAAAAATGAAGCTATTACCCTAATCGCACACCGAATTCCCGTACTATTCCCCCGGTGGTTTGGTGGCACACCAGTGTTTCCGAACGGTTCACTTGAGGGCACACTCGAGAATTTCGGAACGACTAATCATCCGGAAGGACTCATCCGTGTGCACACAAGTGATGATTCGAAACGCAGCCTGAATTTTCATTAGCTAGGTACGTCACTTCCGGTGCCTAGTAAAATTTTATTCGCAACGCGCCAAGATACACACGCACCTAACCTATAAATTGGAATGACGTGACAAAAATAAAACCTAAAGAGGTTCTATTATAGAAATAGTTTCGTTCAAAAATGTAACAAGACTTTGAAGTCTTAGCGCCTAGAGAAGTTTCACTTCAATAACTGTGAATAAGTAGTATAAAAAATTATTAGATTTACTATCTTGTTCCTGCCCAAATACCAAAGTCGAACGGTCTATCATGGAATTGATATTATTCGTAGTGTGACAATAATGTTCATACCGTCTGTTTGTATAAACTGTTGTTGTATGTATAGATGAGCTATCAACCCGGCATAAACCCGGTGCTTGGGTTTAAACCCGATCAATCCCGTAAACGCCCGGGCTTTTATCGAGTAACGCGGTGCTTGGGTAATTGCCCATCTATTAATTATTATTAGTTGTATGCATAAATGAGTTTTTCACACCACATGCTCGACAATGCCGAATTATATGTCATGTAAACCTTACCGAAAGCAAGACATTATATCTCTTGGCTTTAGCCGGGTTATAATGTTCTATTGAATTTCATTATAACCCGCTGGTCAATAATGTGATTTTCACTTTCATAATTCTTATTGCTATGTCCATAACGTCTCATTTCGCTAAACAGAATGTGTTCTCAGCGGGCGCGGCCAACTCGATTTTCGAAGACCGAAGCCGTGGCCCACTAGATTCGCAGTGAGACGAACTTCATTTGTTTGTCAAATCGAGTAGGCCACGCCAGCTGAAAGAAGTGGCTATATAGGATCTACTAAGCCTGGTTTTTTATTGTCTCGCATTATGTGAGAAAAGTAGAGTATACACCACAGGGATAAAACTGTTTTTTTCTTGGGCGCTTGAATCCCTCACTGCACTCAGGACTCAATCTTAATTCCCTCCCTTTGGTCGGGAATTAACTTATAACACCCTCGCTGCGCTCGGGAGTTAAATTTGGAGTCCTTCGTTATGTTCAGGATTCAATGTAGCGCCCGTGACATAAAACAGTGCTTTATCCCCTTGGTGTATAATCTACTATTAGATGCGGAATAAAAAAAAATGTACTCAAAATAATATGCGACGAGTGCTTCGGAATACAATGTTTTGACTGCAGATGGCCGAAGCCATTAAATTAGTTTGGTTATGTGTAAGACATCTTCATGTAGATATATTTAGAAGTCAACACCGTTGGTCTAGTGGTTTGCGAACCTGCCATGTGTCGCGGATTCGATTCCCGCGTCGGGGTAAAAAATAATTTAGTGACATGCGGTTTGCTCTGGGTCTGAATGTTTAGTACGTATTTGCAAACCAAAAATATATAATTACAGTGGGTGGCCAAATTATTAGGGACAGTGCTCATATTTTGTCATTTCTAGTTTAATGTTACAATATAAGCAAAAAAAGCGGTTTTCTAATGATTATTATAGTTTATAGTGCTAGTAGTATCATTATCAATGTTTTTGATTATCGACAATACTGGAAACGTGTGTCATTTATAAACTTTGTGCCGTTTCTTCTAATTTGAATAAATTTCGTCAAAAATAGTTGTTTGCGGGATTTGGTGGGATTGTAATTCTTTTATTTTACCTTAATATTTTCGAAATTTTTTGTATCTAAAACAATTAAAAAGTAAGTGATGCTTGTTAATACAATACTTTTACTAAGTTTTATCTGTTAATTTAATTTTTGTTAACGGTTCGACGTGATAATCTCAAATTGACTCCTTTTTAGTTATGGGAAACTTCAGACACTTCTCAAAAAGAATGTAGAGAAATGAAAACGTTGTTATTGCACTCCTCGCATTCTCAGAGAGATATAGCAACTATTGCAGGGGTTTCAAAGTCTGTCGACAAAAGAATTAAAATTTAAATGGATGAAAAAACCTCTAGAAGCAGAAGGTATAGGAAAATGTGGTAGAAAAAAGATTTCCACTCTTCGGAAAATCGGACACATCTGCCTCGAAAATCGCAAAAAGAGTATTGTAAATCTTACTACGATGATGAACGAAGAAGGTATCAAAGTTTCGTAAAGGACAGTTCGGATACAGCTAGCCGAAGAGAATGGTTGGTCTACAACAAAACAAACGTCACACCAAGACTCACAAAAAAACGACACAGTGGGCCAGACAACACCGAAATATGACTGTTACTGACTGGAGTTGAGTAAGTACAACTTTATTTAATGGTGCGTTGCGTGATTAGGTATGAGTGTTGCAGACTGGAGTCGAGTAAGTAAAACACATAAACGATTTCCGGTGTTAATTATAATATTTTACGGATATGCTTTTCCAACGTGTCAACATTCCGAATTTTGGTCGATAAGAGTTCGTTCGTCAGGCGATGCCCTAAAGAACAATTCCATCCAAATTGTTTTGTGGAGAGAGAAAAACATCCAGCTATTATCATAGTGTGGTCGGTCACATCAACTGAAGGCATGGGAAGCTTATACATCGTAGAATGGACGATGAAACAAGACCAGTACCAGCGAGTACTGGAAAATCAGCTGCTACTGCAGATCTTCGACTGGTTCCCTGATAATGAATAATACATTTTTATGCATGATTCGACACCGTGCCACAAAACCAGGAGTGGTACTGCATTCTTGATTGAAACAACATTGCTGTTTTGCCTTGGCCAGGGAATTCACCAGACATGAATCCCATAGAAAACATGTGGGAACTCACTAAACGGGCTATTGCAAAAGAAGTGATCACCAACAAGTCCCAGTTGATTGAAACTCTCAACAAACAGTGGCAACAGAACTCTGAACTGCAAGAAAATGCTAAAACATGTATAAAGAGCATGCCTGCAGGTATAGAAGCTCTTATTGTAGCAAAGGGTGGCATCAAAAAATACTGATTAAAATTTTACGAAATTTTTGTTTTACCACTATTACTTATATTTTAAAGAATAAAGCGTTTTATCTATAATTTTTGTTGTTTTTATGATCCCAGCAAAATATAGATATAAATAAAATTGTCTAAAAACATCTACGACCAATCATTTCTTCGAGTTATCAAGTTAAATTAGAAAATGCAAAAATCCGGGTACTGTCCCTAATAATATGGCCACCGATGGTATAATATAAGTATGGTATTAGTATTTGTCTGCTGCCCTTAGCACAAGCTTTGCTTAGTTTGGGTTTAGCTGGCGCTGGCCGCGGTGTGATAATGTCCTAGTATAGACCAATCAACCCGGTGCTTGAGTTTAAACCCGATAAAAGCCAGCCTTTTACGGTCTTTTACGGCAAATGATAATCGGGATAATCGGCAGGGTTTTATCGGGTATAATTCCAAGCACCGGTTTATTATTATTATTATTGTAATTTAGTTTTGACAGATGACTGATTGCGTGTGTGCATGTTTGACATTATGAGTTGCGCTTTCTTGAAGCTTGTAGCTATTGCAATGTGAGTCCTGCCGGCTATTGATTGTCCAGACGATATGGTCCTAGGGATGTACGACCAAATTTATTCTAGTCTTAGAGCTTATTTTTCTATTATAATTTTATTATGGTATTTATTGATTATTTTTATCGTGGTTGTACTGTATCTACCACCAGTGTGTGAGAGAACTATAGAATTATTATATTTTTTATGTAAATCGAGAAGTACTAAAATGACTTGCTTAGTTGGACGCAGATAAGCAATAACATGTTAACCCACAAAATGAAGTTATTGATTCAGAACGATTTATTGAGAGTTAGGGAACGTTTTTCAATTATGTGTTTACCTTATTACATTTTTTAATAAAAAATTTGATACAAAATGGCGCTATAATTTTAAATCTTTAATTCTCCAGTGTGGGTTAACACATTATTACTTATCTATGTCCAGTTACTATTTGCATCTAGGGCACTGGGAGAAAAGTAAAATCTTAGTCTGACTTTTCTCTCTCTCTATGTTAAGAAATGAATATAATATTTGGCTGATGTTTAGATCAGTGATTTATATAATTATGTAACTAGGCCTTATTGTTATAGTCTGGTCAGGAGTCATAACATACTGAACGGCAATCGCTTTAATTTAAAAGCCCTTAAAAAGCTTTAATATAGGTTAATTATTTACATCTTGTGTTACCTAAGTGCACACATAAATAATAATAAAAATGGCAGTACCTAGTAGATTCGTGATTCTGTCGACATAAAGATATACCTACACTGTGTTATTTTAAATAAGGGACATAATTCCAAGACCTCGGTAATTTATACTTTAATGTATCTTATAAAATTCACGATGAGGTAATTTGATATTTAGGTCGTACAGTCATCAGCACCAATATGTATACATTTTGATCAGTATTTAAATTCTATTACTATTGCAATAAGATTCAATAACTGTCAAAAGTGTATATTTATGCAGCTGACTGTACTTATATTTGGCTACTTCAAATTAATGAAAATAAACTTTGATAAAGTGCATTAAAGTTTAGGAGTGGGAGCGCGCGCGCACCTGCTTGTGACGTCACGTGACCTTGATGAAAACATGGTTTTATGCTTATGAATGACCTTTACATTTGATTTGTTGTCGCACCAGCGGCAATACAAAAAAAGAATCGTTGAGTTATTCATCAGCATAGGTCATCCGTCAGCGAATCAGCAACTTGCGCACTCAATTTTAGGAAACTCTATTACGCCAATTTCTTTTTTCTCAAATTATATTAAACGTAAAACTGAACACCCTTCCTTCAGTAGGTACGTCCCTGGTTCAATCTTACACCCTGTATTTTAAAAAAAAGTTTAAATATACATATTATATTATTACATTGTGATGTAAATATTAAGTAGATAAGATAGGTAGGTGTAAGTTATTTCTACAACTACATTATACATAGTGTAATGTTGAATAATTTCCTCCAATTTTAGAAAGACCCTCGTCGCCCGTTGGAACCACTGCACTACCATGCAGGGCATCTTTAAGTGATGAATTATAATAATAAACGTTAACTTTATAACATTAAAATGTTTACTTTACAATAGGCTAGTTTCCTAAATTTTTTTTTTATTCCGTTTTGTAGATTATTAAAAAATATTGGACACGTATTTTTTTATTTTTTATGTAACCAAAAAATAACGGAGATATATCAAGTCGAAATTTCACATGACGTCACGCCTCGCTACAGTTTGTTCGCACGTTATAGCGAGCTGTGAAGTCACGAGTCCCCCACCCTAAACTTTAATGCGCTTTATCTATGCATATTTCCATTATTTTAAAAAAGCAAAAAATACGTGTCTTTTATTTTTTTATTATCTAACTGACGGACTAAATAGAATTTTGATTTTTTTACCCAGGAAACTAGCCTATTTACTTATTGAGATTTCGACTGAATTAGTCAAAACAGTGGAGCCATAAAACCACAAATTGGAATTGGACATTATTATTAAGGTGCCGTCCAGTGGGCGCCTGGCCTTAGAGATCTCATTTATCTCATACAACTTAATTTAAGATCTGATGAAAATTTGTAGTCACTTTATTTTTTATTGCCAAAGCAATATTTTTCCCAGTCAAATTGTACGTAATTAGTTAGGTTTCCTATGTATGTAGTGTACTAGATACCTTATTGTTAAGATTATTGCTCTGACGGGATCACGCAAATTACCAAAAAAATTGTAGAATGTTGAACTTATTAGTTGTTGTACCTATTCGATTTGAAATAAAGACATTATTATCTTAGGAATAAGACTGAAAATGTAAATTTAATTTAAATAATAAAAAATTTAAGAGATTAAATCAAACGCGTCTTTCATTTGTAGTTTTATTAAATTATCAATCTTTTAATATCTAAATAGTTATAAGTTCTTAAAAACAATCCTCTAAATTAACTTACCAGTTACCTATCCAAATTCGATATCTAAGCCCTGAAAAATACCTAACAAATGTGTGTATAAACTATAAATCATAAGCAAGCACCTACCATATTTATGTATGAGAAAAGTTCTGCTATCAAAGTGTGTGCGTGAGTCAAATAAAATTTATGTTACAAATTATACCAGCGTACCTTAGTGGGTACTAAAACTCTACAATCACGGCTAGAGAGCTAAGGCATGATAAGATTCAACAATGAAGTGTAGGTATAGGTGAGTTTGTTGTTTCCAACAATGAAGTGTGTCGACTATCGCTATGTCAGTTGTGTTGTGTACTGGCGCTGGTCCGTCAGCAGCCGTGCCTGGCGGGCACTAGCGCCCACAGCACCGCCTCCGGCACCGAGCCGGGGAGGCGCAGCCACGAGCGAGCCGCGCCCAGCATCCTGCGGCAACATGCATCACTCTTGAGTAGGCGATCCCCTTACTAGCGATCATGGACCGTGTGTCGGCGAGCTAGGGTGTTCACCTGGTGAGCTGGCGCGGCCACCAGGCCAGCTGGCGGCGCGCTTCGGTCAGCTAGGGTGGTCACCTGGTGAGCGGGCGCGGCCACCAGGCCAGCTGGCGGCGCGCGTCGGTCAGCTAGGGTGGTCACCTGGTGAGCGGGCGCGGCCACCAGGCCAGCTGACGGCGCGTGTCGGTCAGCTAGGGTGGTCACCTGGTGAGCGGGCGCGGCCACCAGGCCAGCTGGCGGCGCGCGTCGGTCAGCTAGGGTGGTCACCTGGTGAGCGGGCGCGGCCACCAGGCCAGCTGACGGCGCGTGTCGGTCAGCTAGGGTGGTCACCTGGTGAGCGGGCGCGGCCACCAGGCCAGCTGGCGGCGCGCGTCGGTCAGCTAGGGTGGTCACCTGGTGAGCGGGCGCGGCCACCAGGCCAGCTGGCGGCGCGCGTCGGTCAGCTAGGGTGGTCACCTGGTGAGCGGGCGCGGCCACCAGGCCAGCTGACGGCGCGCGTCGGTCAGCTAGGGTGGTCACCTGGTGAGCGGGCGCGGCCACCAGGCCAGCTGGCGGCGCGCGTCGGTCAGCTAGGGTGGTCACCTGGTGAGCGGGCGCGGCCACCAGGCCAGCTGGCGGCGCGCGTCGGTCAGCTAGGGTGGTCACCTGGTGAGCGGGCGCGGCCACCAGGCCAGCTGACGGCGCGCGTCGGTCAGCTAGGGTGGTCACCTGGTGAGCGGGCGCGGCCACCAGGCCAGCTGGCGGCGCGCGTCGGTCAGCTAGGGTGGTCACCTGGTGAGCGGGCGCGGCCACCAGGCCAGCTGACGGCGCGTGTCATTCAGCTAGGGTGGTCACCTGGTGAGCGGGCGGGGCCACCAGGCCAGCTGACGGCGCGTGTCGGTCAGCTAGGGTGGTCACCTGGTGAGCGGGCGCGGCTACCAGGCCAGCTGGCGGCGCGCGTCGGTCAGCTAGGGTGGTCACCTGGTGAGCGGGCGCGGCCACCGGGCCAGCTGGCGGCGCGCGTCGGTCAGCTAGGGTGGTCACCTGCTGAGCGGGCGCGGCCACCAGGCCAGCTGGCGGCGCGTGTCATTCAGCTAGGGTGGTCACCTGGTGAGCGGGCGCGGCCACCAGGCCAGCTGGCGGCGCGCGTCGGTCAGCTAGGGTGGTCACCTGGTGAGCGGGCGCGGCCACCAGGCCAGCTGACGGCGCGTGTCATTCAGCTAGGGTGGTCACCTGGTGAGCGGGCGCGGCCACCAGGCCAGCTGACGGCGCGTGTCGGACAGCTAGGGTGGTCACCTGGTGAGCGGGCGCGGCCACCAGGCCAGCTGGCGGCGCGCGTCGGTCAGCTAGGGTGGTCACCTGGTGAGCGGGCGCGGCCACCAGGCCAGCTGGCGGCGCGTGTCATTCAGCTAGGGTGGTCACCTGGTGAGCGGGCGCGGCCACCAGGCCAGCTGGCGGCGCGTGTCATTCAGCTAGGGTGGTCACCTGGTGAGCGGGCGCGGATACCAGGCCAGCTGGCGGCGCGCGTCGGTGAGCTAGGGTGGTCACCTGGTGAGCGGGCGCGGCCACCAGGCCAGCTGACGGCGCGCGTCGGTCAGCTAGGGTGCTCACCTGGTGAGCGGGCGCGGCCACCAGGCCAGCTGGCGACGCGTGTCGGCCAGCTCGGCGGCGAGGCGCGCCAGCTGCTCCCGCAGCGCGCACAGCTCGCCCTGCAGCGCGGCGGTCTCGTGCGCGGCCGCACTCACGCGCGCACCCAGCTCCGCGCACTCCGCTGAACACCGCTCGCGCGCCCTGACCACACCACTTCATCTTCACTCACATAAGCTCACATTGAGTAAATATCACATCACACGGCACACCTACATACACGGATTATTTGCGCCTGCTGATCCCCCCATTTCCACCAGCGTCACTACTAAATAAACCTATTGGGAATTGGACTCTAGCAAACTAAAAGCTATAGACATTTTCAGGGTTGGACATACTGCGCCTCAACGTCAATTTTCGGCCTGATGCAGCCGCTTCGACAGTTCGCTCTGGTTTTGATGCTATCGCCGGTGCTCCCGTAACAAATAAGTCTCTATGCAGTCATAGCTTAAATAGATGAATTTGGCTATGGGATCAAACGTCACACCCACAATTGTTCCTCCCGCAGCTGCTCGCTGGTTTCATCCAGCAGGCTCTGCTTGTGGTCCGCCTCGCACCGCAGCGCCGCTACCTCCGCCTCGGCGGACAGTAGCAGCGCCTCGTGCCGACCAAGCTCTTCTTCCAGCATCAGCAACTGTGCGAGAATGGGTAAAGCTATGAGTCTGTCTGACTCATAGCTCGACCCATTAGGTTCCTATCGGATGGTTTCACACAACACAAGGTCGGCAACGCACCTGCATGCCTTCTGGTGACGTAGATGTCTATGAGCGGCGGTAATCACTTACCATCGGGTCAGTGCCATCTGCCCGTTTACCCCCTAAGTATTCCATAAAAAAAACACGATCTTCAACTCAAAAACCAAACTTCGTGCAGGGAGGCTACTGCTACCACTAGGAGGTTACTCGAAAACCAAATTAAGTGGATGGCTGCCTGCTATAGCGGAGTGATACCCGTGCATTGGCGCGGTCCCTCTGCACGCGCGCCTCGGCGGTGGCCGCTCGCTGCGCCTGCAGCGCGTGCTCGCTGACGGCGGCGGCCGCGCGGACGCCCTCCATCTCGTTGCGACAGTTACGCCAACCTGCGTTGTGGAAAGTTATGACTGACCGGAGATTATACCTTTTTTTTTATGTCATAGAGGGAAAACGGGCAAGTGGTACACCTGATGGTAAGTGATCACCGCCGCCCATTGACATCTGCAACACCAGCAGGCATGCAGGTGCGTTGCCGACCTGGAATGGGGATGGGAACTGGTTTTCAAGTGGGGCTGCCGGAACACACCGCTAGGTGCTTGGCGACAGATTTGCAACTTGAAGTTGGTAGCTAGCCAGCCGGGCACTAGAGAGCGCCCTACCACCATGCTATGGTTTCCTCACGATGTTTTCCTTCACCGACAGCTCTAGCTGTTTGTTAGGGTTCGAACCTACGCCTTGCGGCGTTTGATCCGAACGCACCAACCACTGAGCTATCATCGCTGTACCTAACGAGATCCCGTGACTAGTAGTTTGATCCGAGCTTATAAGATCCTGTCACAAGGCATTTTTGATCCAAGATAGTAAGATTGTGACCCGAAAAATACAAATGTTGAACGTCTTATGAAAATTCACCTCAAGAAAAAAATATCGCGTTGTTATCGAAACGCAACGATTTTGCTGGTAAAAAATCCAGAGGTTATTTAGGTACATGTAGGTATATAGACGTACATATAGGTAGTAGGTACAGAGCAACCCGAAATCCATTTAGTTTTATCAATTTGTGTATGATAGGTACAGATTACAGACACTATAATAATATATAGACAAGATATAAAATATAAATATGGGGGTATACCAATGCCCATTTCCGAAGCCCGATCCTCGGCAGCGCACACATCTTCTTCCAGAGCAAGTTTCTCCTGTAAAAATCCATTTAAATATTTCAAACATCTCATGACTTAGCTTTACCGACAATTTGTTGAAGCTCTTTTATGTATCCAGCACAATACTTCGTGTTCCAAAGTTTGTTGCTGTTATAAACCGATAGCTTTAAGATTAAAACTTTGTTGAAGCGAGTTGGTTTTCAATCTACCTTCTCAAGCACGTTTTTCTCCATTTCCTTGTCGCGCAAGAGCTGCTTGAGCCGCTCCAGCTCTCTCATCGCGAGGCGAACCTTTGCATTGTCAGAGTCTAACAGAGATTTAAGCGCACACACTTGGATGCGTAGACGTTCAGAGCAGGATACCTGAAAACGACGGAACTTTGTAAGCTTATCAGCTTCAGAACTACGAAACTTTCGGCATTAAGTAGATATGAGTGTGCTGACAGCGGAGAATAAAATAGCTTTGGCTCTATGAAAAACGTCTTGAAACTAAGATTGAGACAGAAATAACAGGCATAGAACGGCATTCAGCGCACGCAGAGTCATGGAAATGAGAGTGTGGTTAAACAACTAAAAGACTACTAACTACGTCTTTTATCGCGCACGTAAATTCGCAAACCGATTGGTTTTGTGTTTCAATTTCGGACGGAATTTTCACTCAAACTATCGTATGTGCATCTACCTGTAAGTATGTCTCTATGTAGATTGAATTGTAGCAACGATTAGGTAGTCCAAATATTTGTAAGTACTTGAAACTCCAGAGTTTTCCTGACGCATTTCACTTCGTCGCGGCGCCGCCTCCACGCGGTGAGCAGCATGAATCTAAAGATCTTGGCCGCGGCCACCTGTTCAGTCTCGTTGTGGAGGCCTGGGGATCTGACCACCATCAGCTCTTCCCTTCTGACGAGTTTAGTAAATACCAATAAGATAACTTAGCTTCAACTCTGATTTTTCCAGAAATAATGTTCCGTTTTTGTTATGTTAGTCTTCGAGCTACTATAATGTTTATTTTTTACAACTAGCTGTTCCCCGTGGTTTCATCCGCGTTAATTTTAGAGTTACCGCGGGAATTCCGGATTATAATATATAGCCTATGTTTTTCAGCGATAATGTGACTTTCTAATGGTGAAAGAATTTTTGAAATCGGTTCAGTTGTTTTGAGTTAAATCGTAACAAACAAACAAACAAAAATCAAATCTTTCCTCTTTATAATATTATATTAGTATATATATGCTCGCCAATTCAAATATACCTCCACTTTTGACCAGTGTAGTTACCAAAAAACAACAATCAAAACCAACCTCTCTCTTCTGACTCGCTTGGTGGGTGTCAGATCTTCCATGGAGATAGCCTTTGGCGCTATTTTGACGGGGCGTATGGGCGTCGTCGTCTTGGCGGTGTATTTGTCCAAACAACTCCTGATCTTGGACAGATTTGAACTGGGACCGCTGCATTTTGCAGTGAACTTGTTCACTGGAGTCGAGAACAACTGCTTCTTTGGATTGGCGGGTTGCTTTCGACTAGTGAACAAAACAAATGCGTCACAATAGGTATATTTTTCACTTGTCTAGCCACTAAAAAGGATGGCATTTAATATAAATTTATTTTCCCCACTATTGAATTTAACGCCTCTATATCTATTAGTGCCCATTAGGCATATCTCTTCTACAATAATTGATTTCTACAGTTCCTCTAAAAACAATCCTTGTCGATTTTTGACAGCACAATAGTCAATAGATTTTACTTTCAGTTATGAATGTGTTTGCTAATGATTGCATTATAGGTAGTTAGTGCCAAAGCGTTTGGTGGTGCGACGGCATGTCGTGTGGACGGATCTCTCAAAAAGCGTCACCACATGTCGTTTATATGAGTTGGGAGACCGTCAAGCCAAATGTGATCTATCGGAACGATGACCTTAAGGCTTTGTAATCACTACCGCTCCTCTAAGAGTTGAGAAGATAATTATGCCAAATTTGACTTTTTCGTTGGTTAGAATTTTTTTTTGCCTCAAACAGGTACCTACCTAAACTGCAAAATAAAGTAGTTCTAAGTAGGAGAAGCTTGAAGAAACTAGTATTTTTAATAATTATTAACATAGGGGAATTACTTCTATGGAGGAAAGCTGTACTTACGCCGGCGGTGTTGTCTGTAAGTTATGTCTCTCCCTAGATAGTTCCCTTTCGGAAATGTCTCCAGCACCAGTGCGCGCGACCGGCGATTCACTTTCGGGCATCTTCACTAAATTCTCAGGCATATTGCAGATTTTTTTCGGATAATATGTGGTTTTGATTACTTAATAATTATGTCAATTGATGTCGGTGTGAATTTTTGATGTGATTTATGAAAAGTTTTTTGAATTAAGAACGTAATTTTTTTATAAGAGTCTTTAATTACAATAATAATAATAGACCAAGAAGTTTAGAAGCGAACCGAGGTATGCCGGATTGTTTGAGTAGGTAGGCTAAGCTTTAGATTCTGATCATATCTGATTTCGAAGTCCAACTCCAATACTTTATTGCCCCAACAAAAATACACTTTATTATCTCAGACGAAATAAGTTTGGTCTGAGTTTATTATTAGACAAATAAAAAGAAAGGATATAGGTAGTCCAAAAGTCGGTCTTAATGCCACAGGCATTTTTTTCCAGGCAACCTTAAGGTGACAAAGGGTTATAGATAGACACGAGAAATCGGAAGGAAAGAACAGACCAACGATTAACGGATGTTTTTTTTTACAAACCTTTTTCATAGCTATGCTCAGACCAAATAAAAACTAAAGACGGAACGTCTCGAACAACGAAGTGAAGCCGGTTGCGTATGCATGTGGTGATTAGGAAAATGTATGGATTTGCAAAGTTTACTTAGGATTTATGGTGTCTTTTTCTTGTGTGTTCTCTGTACGTGCACGGCGATGGAGTCTTTTTCCTGGCTTCACTTGTTTGTTCTACGCGTTCCGTCTTTAGTTTTTATTTGTCCATGGGTCTGAGTAGCTATGCCTATGGCAGGTATTGACGTTTCATACGCATTTGTAGATTGGCATCGGCGAACGTAGGTACCTAAGTAATAACTGATAATAGATGCAAAGGGTTGTGGCAATGGGGTGCTCCGCGCTGGGCTGGCTGCCCGCTGGAGTCGCGTGCGGCGACGCGGAGGTGCGCCGCGCGTCGCCGGGACGCGCCACGTCGGCTGGCCCCGCGACGCCGGGCTCCGAGGCGCCCGCCGGCGCGCCGCCCTCACCTGCGCGACTTGGGGGATGACGCATCGCTCCACGTTGATTATTGCAACATGGAGTGACTGCAAACGCCGCATCATTATGATAATAATCCTACTAATATTATAAATGTGAAAGTGTGGATGTTTGTTACTCAATCACGCAAAAACGGCAGAACGGATTTGGATGAAATTGGGCATGCACGTTGTTACTTTTTATCCCGAAATTCCCGCGGGAACTCCGAAATTACCGCGGGGCAAAGCTAGTAGTAAAATAAATAACCTAAATACCTAAAGGCTAAAACGACACCCTATTACTAAGTCCGTCCGCCCGTCCGTCCGTCTGTACATCTATCACCAGGCTGTATCTCCTAAACCGTGATAGTTAGACAGTTGAAATCACAGATGAATTCAGATGATGACGTATTTCTGTTGCTGTTATAACAACAAATACCAAAAAACAGTTTAAGGGGGTTTTTAAGGGGCGCCCATATAGAAAACGTGATTTTTTTGCTCGTTTTTGCTCGATATTGATAGCGGCAACAGGTAGGTACAGGCTTGAAATATTCACAGAATATTTAGTTACATATTCACTTTTAAAATAAATAGTTAAGTTAAAATAAAAGAAATATTTAAGGGGTAGGTATCCACTCCCATCTGTAAAACATATATTGTTAATTCTAAACCGGCCTCCACGACACAGGATTTCGCTAGTGTGGGTACCAACGGATATATCTGTTATTATTTTCTTTTTGGTAATAAACATTTTACATTTTCATACAACAGATATAATTTTATTTTTTCTGGCCGTTTTTATAGATAATGGTACGGCACCCTTCGTGCGCGAGTCCGACTCGCACTTGGCCGATTTTTTAAGTCACATTAGCTATACACAACATCAACTTAGTTTAGTATGAAAACACAATGAAAACCAGTGTCGCCGAGTGACTTTCGCACATAAAACTATTCATCACACACTAAAACATTATAATAATAATAATCCACTTCACAACACACAGATCTACTTGATCCCACACTAAGCTATAAGCTTGTGACGTGAAACCAAGCAAACGTGGTATATACTACACATATTATTACATATATATTATACTATAGATATATATACACACCCAGACTGGAAAATGGAACCCTGTGTTCATCACACAAAGTCCACCCCCACCGGGAATCGAACCCGGAACCTCTTGATTAGCGGGCAGGCATGGTGACCATTGCGCCAATCGGGTCGTTCATTAACGTAAAAAAATTTATTAAACGATATATGGTTATGTTTTTACTTAGTCGCTGTTTTCAAAATTCACAGTTTTGGGAATATTGTGGTAAATATTCTTGGGATGGCAGCAAAAGAAGTTTTGGGCAAGTTAGAGCATTTGATCTGACTTCCTTTGCAACGGTGGCGCGCCTGCCCCGCCTACATGTCCTCTCTAGTTAATTTATTTGCTCTGTGGTAATAAATATTTTGCTTGTAAATAATGTGTTTAAAAATAATTATTGCGTGTTCTAAAGCATCAATAGGGGATAGGGGAAAGCGGAAGTTACACAACGGCAGGGTAAGGGTGAAACGTGACGTAACACACTAACCAGGGGACATATAAAACAAAAGGTTGAAGTATTTAGTGTTCGTACGCGTGATAAATTAAACTTTAATATTATAAAAAACTTGAAAAGTTCAACAAAAATCTTAATTCTAAGTTCTAACCTGGCGATCGATGACCTTTGCATAAAACCAGACCAGTGACTTACGGACGCACTCAGAGTCGTTTTAATGTTTAATTAATTTTAAGTAAAGATTAAAAAAAAAACATACACACATATTACATACTAGCTGTGCCCCGCGGTTTCACCCGCGCTAATTTCAGAGTTCCCGCGGGAATTCCGGGATAAAAAGTACCCTATGTGTTAATCTGATGTATAAGTATCCAGTAGTTTTTGCGTGAAAGAGTAACAAACATCCATCCATCCATCCATCCATCCATACATTCTTACAAACTTTCGCGTTTATAATATTAGTAGGATGCATACAGCCGAATGCAGAACCTCCTCCTTTTTGGAAGTCGGTTAAAAAACAAAACTTCCGCAAAAGTAACCAAAACGACTGAGTGCGGCCATTAGAGAAGTAGGTCAGTTACCTAATATTACTACCATAACTACTTATAACTATTCGTGATTATAATTTATAGCACTGGCAGCATATTATCTTCGACTCATCTCTTTTCAAACTTTGAATCTCTTTCTTTCGGAATTCCCGTGGGAACTATTTTTTCTATAATAATAATAATAATAATAATAATCCACTTCACAACACACAGATCTACTTGATCCCACACTAAGCTTAAGCTTGTGTCGTGGAAACCAAGCAAACGTACACATATTATTACATATATATTATACTATGGATACTACACACCCAGACTGGAAAATGGTACCCTGTGTTTATCACACAAAGTCCACCCCCACCGGGAATCGAACCCGGAACCTCTTGTTTAGCGGGCAGGTATGGTGACCATTGCGCCACTCGGGTCGCCAATAAAAGTAGCCTAAGTTACTCCTTGTAATATCAGCTATCTACCGGTGAAAGTCACGTTAAAATCGGTCCAGAGATTAGCCGGAACAAACAGACAGACAGACAGGAAAAAATTAAAAAAATAATTTTTTTGTAAGTGCCTTATACAGTTAATTTAGAATTACAAACTGACACTTCAATTCTAGCCAAGTTGACAATCGTTAACGAATAGAAAACTAAGGAACGGAGTCGTTACGTCAAGCGGTCACGCTAAACTGGACTTTGATTGAACGATTTTACGTGACCACGTGACATTACGATTCGTTTCTCAGTTTTCTGTGCGTTAACGAATGTAGTTGGTCAACTTGGCTAGGGGGGCTGGTGCGATATGGCGCCGCTCGCAGGCATTCTGTACTTGGCGGCTTGGCGCCAATGTTTACTAGTTAGCTATTAGCGACGACAGCTACGACTCGACGGTGCGCGGTGTCGCGACCGCGAGCCGCGACGCGCTCGCTCAATGACTATCAGCACAACTTGAGTAGTCGGTTCTTTTAATGGCCAATATTCTACTAATGCTCCAAAATATTCTGAAACTTATTCTAAACTGAAAGAGTATCAAAAAGTATGTGGGCAATGAATATAGGTAAAATTTTTCATTATACTTTATGCATTTCCTTTCTTGTGCTATTTATTAGCGGGTTGGCATAGTGACCTACTATGCCAATCCGGTCGTTAGTAGTACCTAGCTAGTTATATACTCATGTGTTTACATGGTCATCTGCAGTGATTTTTGAATTATATTCGCGCCTAGCAATTCCGATTAACCCTCCAGATTCCAAAATAAATATAAGCTTATTTATCAAGAGGGTGCCGCCGGGCGGCGCTAAAGGCAGTGACCTCTGACTCATGCACATTATCCATATGTCCCCGAAGCTTATTTTCACTTTCGAAAATAACGAACTATCGTTTCAGCAAACTTCAAATTTTGATAACCCGTCGTTAATCGTAACATAGTGCGATAAATCAGGACATTATCATGTAGCCATAATCTATTGTATATAACTATATTGTAAGTTATTTGGACGCAGATAAGCAATAACATGTTAACCCACAAAATGAAGTTATTGATTCAGAACGATTTATTGAGAGTTAGAGAGAGTTTTTTAATTATGTGTTTAGCTTATTACATTGTTTAAATATGTAACTAAATATTGAACATAAAAATTTTTACACAAAATGGCGCTATAATTTAAAAACTTTAATTTGCTCAAAATTTCTCCAGTGTGGGTTAACACACTATTGCTTATCTATGTCCATTTATAGGTACAAATCGGTAGGTAGCTCTAAATATTCGATTTGAGCTGAGTCGTTTGCGTTTACTAGAGTTACAATGTTAAACAACAAAGGTTTAGGATAGATAAGTAATTTTATCAAGTGTAATCGTGATCGTTACAGAACCTCGGTGAGTCACCCTCCCGAAAAACTGAAGCATCCCACGCATTGCGATGAAACGAGGAAAGCCTATTAGGTCTATGACTCACTACTCTCGCCGGGTACGACTTACGAATCATTCACCACAGTCCTAAAAGGTGCTCCTTCCTTATATCGTTACTAATATTATAAATGCGAAGGTGAGTTTGTTTGTTTGTTATGCTTCCACGTCTCAACGGCTCAACCAATCATCATGAAATTTTGCCTACACGTTGTCAGGGGTACAGAGAAGGACATAGGCTACTTTTTATCCCGGAATTCCCACGGGAATTCCCAACTTATCGCGGGTGAAACCTCGGGGAACAGCTTGTTCCAATATGAATAAAAAAATTCATGTTGTCTTGATTGATACCTATCAATTAAATAAATTAATAGGTACCGATCAGAACCACAACATTTAAATCTGTGAAGAGCATGGACGTAGGTAGTTATGAGTCTCTTTTCGAAGTCACTTTTAAAATTATTTTGTATGGAATTGTAAATCACGAAACATTAAACGTAAAAAGTCGATAGTTTTTTCAAATAATACAAATAATACAATATAAATATAATATAAAACAATAAATATATTTGCTAATCTCACTTTGTCCACTTGGAACTACTGAGCAAATAATCACTACGTTTTACTTGGAACGTATCATTGAATCGCTTGAATTAGCAAGATTCGCATGTGAATGCCTAAAAAATGCATGAGCATTCGCATGTGAATTCGCGATTCCGTATTTTAAAAATACGGCCCCGGGAATGAGGAATCTGAAATCTTCTATTCAGTGGGCATGATGACAAGGTATAAAAAACAATATTTTATTTTGTCCGTCAGTTACATAGTAAAAAATACGTATAGATACGTATTTTTGGTTTCTCGAATTATTGAAAAAATACTTAGATAAAACGCATTAAAGTTTAGGAGTGAGAGGTCGCGACGTCAATAACTAAAGTATAAAGTGTACGTAGGTGTGACGTCACACGAAATTTCTACTCAATATCTCGCCGTTATTTTTTGATTACGCAAAAAACGGAAAAATACATGTCCAATATTAAATTATTTAGTCATCATGCCCATTCCACTCTGCGCAGTGCGCATGTCGGAAATTCTGTTGCGTTCACCCTGCACAAGCAAAACGCATGGAGATTGGAGTTGTCAGTTGGGATTGACATTTGCTCGTGGACAGCGACTGAGCGGCTGACGTTTGCTCTCAGTGTTCAATTTCATACTTTTGTCGTCTCGTTTCGCTAGTTTTCGCGTTTACGGAAAAAATGTGAAAAATTAATTTTAGGGTCTTACTCTACTGTAATATTATCGGAATTGATGTTATAAAGTCAATATTGATGTAATAATTTGATAATTCATCTCAGTTTACGTTACTAAGGGTTAGTTTCCATAAAATTAGTATTCGAAAATTGTGTGTTATAAATAATTTTTTCTTAGAATCGCGTTGCGTACAAGACCTTGGTTTTAAACTAGTTCTTTGGTGTAAGACGAACGAACGGATAATAGTGGCTGGTCCTTCAAGATTACGAGAGTTTATTTAAATGACCAAAAACAAAGTGGATAATTAGTTAGTTCTTAATATTGGATTGTGCTACAATCGTGTTTCAAGGAACGAAACGAGTGCGTTCGAAAATCGAAAGCGTGCACTCGGTACGCGAGAGCATCGTGTGCGCAGCTATGTTGTGTGCGTTTTGAGTGTGAACTCTGTCGCTGGGCGGAAGGACCGATTGTGATACTGTGCAGTGTTTTCGCGGTGAAGGCGACGTGTTCTTTAATAAAGTGTGATGGACACCGACGGAGGTAAAACGCACACGCTCGAATTGCATGAAATCTCCCCCTAACTGCTTTTGTTGGTATCACACACATCAACATTCAGCGCTCACTTTTGCATTGGAATTGCACGCTGTATCAAGTATGTAAATCCATAGTTTTATTTTGCTTTAAATAATTAATCAGGCAAATGCCTCACAACAAAGTAAGGTTTCATTGTATGATAAGACTTTCTTTAATGCTATAGTAAATTAACCAGGGTTGGTTAATGTACTTGGGTCATAGTTGAGTACACTGCTATAAATAACATGGGCTTTGGCTTGCTTTATTTCGATAAAGGAAGTCAAACACTATCTAAACAAGAATGGTGTACTGTTCTTTCAGTTAACAATAACATATGATTTTATAATTTGACTAAACCCTCCATGCTCCATAGTGTGTTGTTTTACTCTTTATTAAAGTTGTTATTGGTTAATTTTTCTTTTAATATGTTATAAAGACCTGTCGTCTGTGGTTACATGATAATTTTTATTCAATTTTAACCTGTAGTTTTTGCGTGATGCATGTTAAAACAGACAGCAGTTTTTATATTGTAAAGAATTATAGATATTGTTTGGATGTACTTATAATTTTTATAAATTAATCAAATATAATTTTGCATATTGCCAGTGTGTGCTAGATAAGTAAATAAGTAATAATTATCATAGAAATGAGAGTGTAAAGTAACATCTTTTACAAATTGCACAACTATCTAATAAGAATCTAATTAGAACTTGAGGTTAACCCGGCGTCTGCTAGGTTGGGTAATAATGACCCGTGATGTTTTTAAATGCGGGTATTTAAGAAAATAATAGTGTAACATTATTGCGCTTCTCAGTAGCTGCAGTTAGTGCCCTGCCTCCCTCTTTTCTTATGTCAATATTAGAAGAAAGCGACTTAGAAGAAGGTGAAAATTCTTAGGAAATTGAGAGAGAGACACCAGAGGAGCCCCCTGATAAAGTTCATAGTGTTCGTAAACAATGCCAAATTATGTCCCGCTAAAAAAAACAGGAAAACTACCCATACCTGTCAGTCAAAGATGCAACAAATTCATCTGCCCTGAACATATAATTTCTTTCTGTGGCAGTTGCGTAGATTGTCATTCCAAAAAGTTAAAAACAAGTAATAATTAGTATTTTTTTTTGTTTTTTTATTAATAAGTTTCTAAAAGTTGAATTTTTTGTTATAAATTTTATACTGACTTCTTAAATACATAAAAAGATCTTTATATAATTTAATTTTTTAATTTTGTCTCCAAAATATTATAATTTTAGAACTATACTTCAAATTAAACACAAATTTGCTCTAAATATCATTGAAATGGTAAAAATCTGCTACGATTTAAAATCCGAGTAATTATGACCCACCATGCAGTTGTGCCTATTTTCTACCATGCTGTCGCCAGGTTAAAATAATCAGAGAAAGTTATTAATATTACAGTATAGGACAAACAGATTTACTTTCACACTTATAGTATATATCAGCAATAGTATACTCCATGTTGCTGGAGTTAGACATTAACTTTAAAGGGGGCTTATAGACATACATTTACTGTACATATTTTACAACAGAACTAATACACAAAAACAGTTCGTTATAAAGTTATTTGAGACTTTGTTGTAATGAATTTAATAAAGGTATACACTATGGAATAGCCTTTATACGGACTACGTTAACAATCATGGTCATAGAAAAAAAAATGGTAATACAACTCACAACAATTGCAATATTGCCAGTTTAGATAAACTATTTATTGCCAGTTTAGATAAACTGGCAATAAATAGGGGCATTCAGTTTGCATGAAAATGATAAATTAAACAAAAATTCATAAAAGTGTCCATAGTGAAAAACTACCATTTCAGTGGTCTGAATAGTATGCTGCAGTCAATGTATAAAGTCTGGAACAGGGTGTATACATTAAAACTCAAGTACCTGTAATTATTATATAAAATAAATAAATAAAATAAAAAAATTATTGATAGCAAAACTGCTTTGCTTGTGTACTGACTGAATTGGCCCTAGATTATTTGGACATAGATAAGCAATAGTGTGTTAACCCATATATTTGTGTCAAATTTTTTATGTTCAATATTTAGTGAAATATTTAAACAATGTAATAAGATAAACACATAATTAAAAAACATTCTCTAACTTTCAATAAATCGTTCTGAATCAATAACTTCATTTTGTGGGTTAACATGTTATTGCTTATCTGCGTCCATTTTAAAGTGCACTTCAATATAAAATTTTATGTAGATATACAGTTGTACACGCTAGCTTTGCATAACTCAGTTGTTATTGGTTTGATTGTACCTTTCCTTTCCTTTTAATGCTATTTTAACTTAGAAACTTTTAGAAATTAACTTAGAAATTTTGTTTTAGATCCTGTTTTATATATGGACATAGATAAGCAATAGTGTGTTAACCCACACTGGAGAAATTTTGATTACATATTTAAGCAATGTAATAAGGTAAACACACAATTAAAAAGCGTTCCCTAACTCTCGATAAATCGTTCTGAATCAATAACTTAATTTTGTGGGTTAACATGTTATTGCTTATCTGGGTCCATATAAGTAAAAACAATAGTTGTATTGTAATGACTTAATATTATTTATTTTAGTCAAAGCACATAGACGGTTTGTGAGTTAGAACACATTATATTTAATAACATGGGTGGGCATTATAATTTATGAGAAAAGCTTGGCAAAAAATTAACTCTAATAATAATTAATTATACTGACTGACCATAGTAATGGGCTAGATGACTTATTTTAGTTTTTAGTGCATCATATAGAATTGTTCATTTTTTTACGTACGTAAACAAAAACTAACAGAGATATTATATTGTGTTAAAATACTGTGTGATCTGATGCCCAGGTACACTTTGCACTTAGTTATGACGTCAGCAGCTCCAACTCCTAAACTTATCTCCTAACTAAAGTATTTTTTCAATAATTTGGAAAAGCAAAAAATATGCACAGTATTTTTTTTACTAACTGACGGACTAAATAGAATTTTGATATTTATACCCTGTCATCATGCCCATTCTGTAAGATATTTATATTGTGGTTATCAATTCAAAGAATGGAAAATCAGTTCCATGCTTTGGTGTACTGTATATATGTTACTGTAAAAGCTCGAACTACGGTAAATCCTAAGATTTAAGAGTAAGTCTTAGGATTTACCGACACGAGTTGGTAAATGTTGTTGGTAAGTTGATTTATAAAAATGGGACATTTTTTTCGGGCTTTTACTATTAGAATTTAGTACATGCTAGGTTTTACCACGACAGCCAGTAAAAGTATACTAGTATAAGTAGTATACAGAATGGTTAAGTTAGGTTTGCCATGCTTTAGGCATGATTTCTCCTAGTGTTGGGAATGCTTAACTATATTAAAAGTCAGTGCAGTGGTTTGTTAATTGTTAGTAACGTCTGACTCCAGGAGCACGTCTTTCCTAGATCGCGATTAGAGATGGATTTTACTCAAAATGTCCGTAAATGCTGGACCAAAACCCATCTCTAATCGTGATATTAAGGGGTTGGTAAAACAAAGATTGCATAACTGGCTGGCACAGTACCTCACATCATAGCATAGAAGTTGTATTAGTTTAAATTTGTCGATAGGCGAAAAATCGCTGATAAATAAAATTAAGTATGTCACTACTATAGTTAAGTGAACGGCTAAATCAGGTGTCGTCTGATTCCAGAGAGCGATCTGTCTCCGTGCCCCGCCGAACACAATAATGGTGACCCACAGTCCCACTTGGTCGTGAATATCAGTGATGTTAGTGAGTATAAATGCTTTTTCTTTTTAAATTGTACACCTACGCCATGATTGGGAACGGAATCGTATTGAAGGGCGGCGTCCATTAATTACCCACGAGAGGCCTTTAGAGGGGACAGGGGATCGAGCCGAACATCACCCGATCTCACGTGGGGGGAGGGGGGCCTCGGTAGATATCACGTAATTTTTTTTTCCGCTAGAAACGGTGTAAAATTGCGAAAAAACTGTGTTAAATTAAATAAGAAAATATGTTTCTCCACTAAGATATACTCTCTCGCATTTAAAAAAATCTCACGTGAGATTGGGGGAGGGGTCGAAAAAAATCTCACGGCATCTCATCGGAGGGGGAAGGGAGTCGAAAAATCGCCAAAATATCACATTAGGTAATTAATGGATGCCCCTAACGCCCGAGAACATTATTATTGCATTTACAAGAGTAAATTTAAAATTTATGCTATATTTGCCGCTATTCTGACTAGCTAGCGACAGCGTGCAGCTCAGCTTGGTGCTGGAGACCCGTCGCACCTTTTGTACTTATGTTCTCTTTCCCTAACCCGCTTACGATAAAACTTATCATATTAAGTAGTAGCAACGCTAAAGCGGAAACGCCATTCAACTTCATACAGTATTAGTTTTTTGCGTGATGCGAATACAAATGTACGTAGGTACAGGCAGACAGACAGACGGACGGACAATCATTCTAAAAATATTATGTTTTAGATCTTGCTAACGATATGAAGACTACTTGCATCTTGTTTTTTTAATAATTGCAATGTATAGAATTACGACTTGCGCCTCTAAACAGTTTTCACTTTCGTAAAAGAGAAGAGTCTTATACTTACTCTTTTATACAGAGATATTTTAAGTATTGCTCTTATAGCATTAAATAACAACAGCAAAAAACTGTATGTACGCGTGTTACATAATTTTTTTTTAGTAGATTACAAATCTCTTTACAAAGGCCTATAGCAGGTATGTGAGCGGCGCGTCTGGGAAACTTGGAACTATGCCAACCGCTATATAACAATATGGGATAGATGTGCCTAACTATACATATATACCTACCTACCCTCTACATCACGTATTTATTTCCGTTTCTGACGTGCTTTCGTTATATTATACCGGTTGCCGTCACAATTTATTCATTCATATGCTCACCTGTTACGTCATGCCGGTCGATTTCCTCCATCATACGAACATTGGGAGCTTCCAAATCAAACTGTTATTTTCTTTATACAGATGTTAGACCTAGAACAAAAATGGTTTTTAAATAATGAGGGGCCAATTTCTCAATTTGTTTGCAACCTTGTGCGTAAAAGTTAAAGCAAAAAAAAATGTAATAAGCATAGTGTATAGACTTCTCTGGGGGGCAAACGGATCTCTAACCGAAGTCAAGTCAGTACGCAATCGTAAATAACTATGAGTTTACTATGTTGGTGTAACTTTTAAATAAATAAATAAATACCTCCAATGTTTAGTTAATTTTTATTTTATCTCAACTCTCCCTGTTATCGGCTAAATTGACACTAAGTTCTAGGCACGGTGATCATGTAGAAAATGTAGAAACAGCCAATAAAAAAAATTCCAGCAGCGAACTCTATCAAACTCACCTCCCGAAAGTCTAAAATAGTAGTAAGTCTAAAATATATTTTGTACCTCTCAAAATGCCAAAAATATGCGTAATGCCCAAAACATTATTCATTTTATTAGGGTACTTGTGATATTGTTCAGATTTCATATGAGATTTTTGAAAATTACGAAATACGAATTAGATTGAAATTTAAAATTAGAAATACTAGTATGAATACACAGAATTAGAAATATTAGTATGAGTACACATAGTAGGTACATTATATTATGCCTACCTTATTATTTATTAATTAAAGTTTACCGTTCATAGTAATTTATGGCCATCATATGGCTTAAAAAAGTAAAGAAACTTGTAAATGGGAAATCCCCGTATGGCGTATACCTACCTACTCTTAGCACGCAGAAAGGCTCGCATAAATAATTTAGACATAGGCTAGAAAAATGAAAAAATATAACCTATATTTAAAACATGGTGCGATCGATTCGCTAGTCGATTCTGAGCAAACTATACTTTCTAGTTTTCAGTTAATTCATTAACACGTTGTATAATTATGTAGTACGCATAATAATATAAATTAATAAGACGGTCGCGGTCGTTATCACTGGAGTTGAAAGGTCAAATAAAGTATATGGATAGGTATAAGTTATTAAAATTGTAAACAGAGCGTACGTGCCAAACGGTCGGTCCAAGTTAGCGATGTTGGCAATTTCCAACAGCTTGTATACAAATTATAATTGAGGTCTCGGAATAGCAGCATTTTTTCATCCGGATATAAAGAGTTCCAGCGGGAACTCCAAAATTAACGTGGAGGGTGACTTTTTTAATAAATTAGTAAGAACTTACTAGGTTAAAAAGTTCTCGAGTAGCGACCACTTCTGCAGTTATACTCTGGTGTGTACAGTCAGTAGCGGAAACATTTTATTTCTTTACTAGCTGTGCCCCGCGGTTTCACCCGCGTGAGTTTCGGAGTTCCCGCGGGGATTCCGGGATGAAAAATAGATAGTAGCCGATTCTCAGACCTACTGAATATGCATATAAAATTTTATAAAAATCGGTCAAGCCGTTTCGGAGGAGTATGGCAACGAACATTGTGACACGAGAATTTTATATATTAGACTAGCTGTGCCCCGCGGTTCCACCCGCGTGAGTTTCGGAATTCCCGCAGGAACTCCCTTTAGGGGGATGAAAAATAGATGTTGTCCGATTCTCAGACCTACCCAATATGCGCACAAAATTTCATGAGAATCGGGAAAGCCGTTTCGGAGGAGTTTAACCACAAACACCGCGACACGAGAATTTTATATATTAGATTTATTTTTCGGGAAACAAAACGGTAACTTACACAAAAAATACAAAATAAAAGTAACATATAAAAATGCCCGCGGTTTCATCCGTGTTAAAAATACCCTATGTGGGGCACTAATAGACAAGTAAAATTGAATACTGTTTGTAGAACGTCTTTATGACGTTATAAGTTGCCGTTTTTGCAGCTTCAATAATCGTTTTTCGCTTGTATTGGAATTTGGAGCTTGGAGCTGCAAAAACGGCAACTTACAACGTCATGAAGACGTTTTACAAAAAGTATAAATTTCAAAAGGTGGTATACTTGTCTATGTGGCCCGCTGTACAACTCTACATAATTATATCCCTGACAACGTGTATGCAGAATTTCATAATGATCGGTTGAGTAGTCAGGACGTGAAAGTGTAAACAAACAAACAAGCTCATATTCGCATTGTATATTATAATACTATAGTAAGAATTTCCACTACGATATCGACAGTGTAGGCGTGCGATCTCGAAATTCAAGTTTATAGCACGCGGCTGCGCACGCGCGTGTGTGCCTAAGTGTGTGTACTGTGTGAGTGGCGGGTGCGAGCAGCGGGTGCGCGGGTGAACGGCGGGTGTAACTTAGATTACGTAATACACCCGCCGACCAGGAAAACACGCAAAAAAATGGGTTTTTCCCCAACGAAATACTCGGTAAAACCCGTACCTACCTACTCTGTTTGATAGATAAATATACCGTATTAATAACTATGTTTGTTGTGGTGATAATAATTATCCGATGTCAGTGTCGCTTCCAATTTGCTTGTGAGCGCACGCCGAGAGACGCGGGCGCGAGTCGGCAGTCGGAAGTGCTACGCGAAATATTATTACCGACATTGTCGAATTCATTGAGAGGTTGAGAAGTAAATCTGTGCTGTTTTGGACCTACGCGTCAATGTCAGTGACGATGCGGCAAAAAACACTGGACTACCAACGGGACTATTACTTGTTTGACCTGAGTTCGTATTAGTTTTGAATCAAGATTTTATACGTTTTATTACATTGTTCATCGCTATTTTTGTTTTCATCTATCGCTATGTTTATTTGTACGGCCTGAAAACTATGTAATTAATGTTATCAGCGCGGTGTGTACTTAGTTGTTGTGATATTGCGTTTCTGTGTTGTTTGCTCATTCTCTACTGGAGTGCTCTCCTGAGGACAATCTTAAATGAGATGATTTGAGAATGATGCGTGTAGAGTACCTACTTAGTAGAGTATAGATAAAACAATATTCATCATAGACACTAATCAGATAACTTGTTTAAATACAGAAGTGAAATCAAAACAAGGTAGAAATATAAGAAAACATATTGTTTACGCTCCAGGGCACCGGAATTAGGGTTGCCACCTTTTTTTGGAAAATATATAGGTAGAACTTTTCTGAATATAGTACTCTTGGGAAATGCAGGGAAGAAAATAGTAGGTACATATTTATTTTCAATCATTTTTGTATCGGGCAGTATTCATCTATAAATTATTTCTAATTTGACAGTTGACGTTTTGTTGCCGCGTATGCCATTGAAATGTTACAATTTAAGGACTGAATATTGCATTTGTTAGAGGACGCAATTTTATTTTTGGGACATGACGTGTGGGGGTCAATAGAAGCTTAACCTCAAGTTTGTGGGGTCGCCACCCTTGTCCCACGGCTGCTATTTTTTGCTCTATAATTGTTTTTTTTATAAATTTTACAAAAAAATACCTCAGACCAATCTTGTAGATGATCTTTTGAGGAAAGAGTTAGGAATGAATAAGTAAAGTTGTACGAATTTAACAAAAATTTTGTAAAAATATATTTACGATAAAAAAAAAAACTTTTTGACCGGATTCTCATGAGCATTGACGAATCCGGTCAACTTTGGAGCTCTGTAACAGCGTTTTAAATGAATGAAATAAAAAAAAAATAAAGGCAAAAATTTTCTCAAAAGATCATCTACAAGATTGGTCAAAGTTAATTTTATTGTAAAATGTATAAAAAAATGGTTATAGAGCAAAAAAGAAAAAAAAATCATTAAAAATTCCTCACTTTTTTGCTTATAACTTCTTTAATTTTTAATTTAGGCCAAAAAAATATATAAACTTATTTGTAGGCAAAACAATTTGCTACAAATTACCACTTTACAAATTTTTTGTAAGACGCATAGTTTCCGAGATATCGCGAAAAAATGTTTTCATCCCTTTTTTCAAGATGGCGGCCGGGGGACAAGGGTGGCGACCCCACAAACTTGATGTTAAGCTTCTATTGATCCCTAACACATGTCCCAAAAATAAAATTGCGTCCTCTAACAAATGCAAAGCTCATGTAACATTTCAATGGACTATCTGAAATTATTATTCCCGTGCTGCGCTGATGCGGGTCCGTTCCAGACCAGTCACAGTTAATATAAAAAAGTGCGATAGTTGAATGATAGTTGTTTGCTATAATATATAGTACAATTGACTGAAATATAGTCCGATACTATATAATATAGTACGGGTCGCAAGTTCGCAACCCTAACCGGAATCGAGTCACGGCCCACGATGCATTTGTAGGTTTCGCATTGGTAGGTTGACGATAGTGCTTCACAGGAAAAAAAAATTAGATCTATGTCGTAGTCACAAAAAGTTTATAATTGGATGTAAAACAGCCTTATTCGCAATGAGTTGAGAGAAAACAAATGGCGCCGGAAATTTCAAATATTTTGAGGTTATAAAAACAACTGGATCGTTCTGTGGCTAGGTTGCAACTCAAACGAGTGAAATTTTAACCGAACAACTGCTCCCAAACCCACGGAACGCACACTTGTGTTCGTAAACAATTAGTGTAACTTTGTCATTTTGCGTCGGGGAAAAAACATGAGTTTGACGTTGGTCCTTTTGGAACTATGTTCCATATTTTAACACCGCCTGTAATTATGTTCTGCGAAATGCTCGATCGAGGTCACTAATTGTCTATTGTAAAAACAAGTTGTTGGTTCCCGCGGCTTCACCCGCGGGCCGCATCAATTACGCGATTCCTTCGGCTGCCACGTACCAAAACCCAGCATGTGCTTAAAACTACGGGGAGAGCGCTTTGTAGGTAGGTAGTAGCGTATGTGGTGGTCGGTGGTATTATTATAAAATATCCGTTACGTGCTGCTAAGATGCAGGTGTATTTTACAATTTGACAGGACTTGCTGTGAAAGTAAAAAATACTTCAAAATCAATAATACGTGTTATGTGTCCTTTACTGAGTTTTGATATGGGGCAGCCGCCCTGCGGAGCTAGGATGCGCAACATGATATGTTTATCGAACGAAAGATAAAATTGTCGACACGACAAATATTTGTGGGCGTCCAAGCAAAAAAGTGCAGTAGTGGGGTATTGAGTTAAGACTAGATTCGGTTAAATTTTTTTTACCACTGGTAGACAAAACGATATATTATGTCGACGAGAATCGACAAAATGGCTCGATAAAATTTTATCATGTTGCGCATCCTAGCTCCACTGGGTAGGGTTCGAGCCGTCCCTGTGTGCAGTGTGTGCATCGCGCATTGCCCACTCCCACTGCTGGCGCCAGGTACAGTCAGCATCAAAAAGGTGTAAACAATTTTGCTAGTCGTCGAACTTTATTACTATTGCAGTAAGATTCAACGATTGTCCAAAGTGATTACAGATTTCTTAAGCTCAGTACTTGGGGCATACCTACATTATTTTTACTCACGAAAACTGAGCACGTAAGAAAGAAACAGAGGCGCCGACGTATCGTATCTATACTACCTCAGGGTAGGGTTGCCATCCCTAAATATAGAAAACCAGGATTTCAAGGTGGAAATAGGAGAGCACTACGGCTTAAAAACAGGACACTTAATATCTTCAATTAAATTATATCCCTACTAATCCTTACCTTCTATTATAAGTATAGTAGTGGTTTGTTAGTAACGGAATATTACGTGTCTTGCGCCAGGAGCACGTCTGTCGTAGATCGTGATATTACGGGGATGGCGGTGAAAGGATTAAATGGTGTTAATTACATGCCGTTACGTTAGTGAATATTTATATGCGTGACGGATAGTTTTATGTAAGAAAATGTTTCCATATTTTGTTATCATACTAAAACGAGTCGGTGTCCCTTTTCTATCTGTTCTGCGAGTGAGTCAGCTGACCGTTGTCGTTGTCGCCGACAGTTGAGGCGATATCGATCGCCGACCCGTCCACAGTCGAGGCGATCTGCATCGGCGACCCGCCGCCGAGCGCGCGCGCCGCCCCGGCCGACATGTACCCGGCGGGCGGGCCCCCCTCCGCGGCGCCCACGCACGCCGCGCCGCGCCCCTACATCAAGATCATCGAGGAGCCCGCCGAGAGAAGTTTGAGGTCGGCCATTTTGTTTATTCACTAACTTAAAAAAAAGCTACTGTTCGTTGCATCCGTGGTAATTTCGGAGTTCCCGCGGAAATTCCGGGATGAAAATACCCTATGTCCTTCTCTGGACCCCCGCCGGGTGAGCCGTTAAGGCGTGAAAGCGTAACACTACAGACAGACAGAGTTTCCTTTGCAATTACAATAGGGATGTTGACGACTTTTGAAAATCAAAATTTTAATTAGTCCGTCAGTTAGAAAATTAAAAATCATTAGACACGTATTTTTTTATTTTTCAAATAAATGAAAATACGCAGAGATAAAGCGCATTAAAGTTCATGGTGGGGGCTAGTGACGTCACTTACCGCTACAAGCCGCCATACAAACTGCACTGGTTAGTGACGCGAAATTTCAATTTCATTTTATCGCCGTTATTTTTTGATTACGGAAAAAATAAGTGTCTAATATTTTTTATTATTCTACAAGACGGACTAAAAAAATTAGTCACATAGCCTATTAAGCAGACATTTATAATATTAGTAGGGATTATACTATCTATTTATAAAGACTAAAGATTAGATTTCTTTGTTTGTATGTATGTTTGTAATGGATAAACTCAAAAACTGCCATTTCTAATTCTTTCGCCTATAATATAGGAAGTTAAAAGGTTCCTGAATGGCATAGGGAGAACTTATTATCATGAAATTCCCACGGGATCTCTGAAATTAACGCGGGTGAAATCGTGGGAAATAGTTTTGATCGTGGAATATGAGATTGGGTTTTCTTACCCCGAAACTTAAGAGGGGAATTTTGAAAATCGCGCGATTAAAACCGCGGGGATCGACTAGTCATTAATACGTTGTTGGGTTGGGCAGGTCAATAAGTACTAACAACTAATCTATAGTATAATATTATTGCTTCCGAGAGTAGACTTTCTTGCTGTATGTAAGTAGTGTACGTCATAATTTGTGGTAAATGGGTAAGCAGAATCGAGTCGATGACGTCACCACTTACCAATTTGTAAAGTTAATAATGTAAAGTCACTCTTAACATTCGGTATGTACTTTGTTAAAAGGTTTTAATGTTCTACGTGACAACAATAGTCAGCTAGGTACTTGAATATGATAGTGACTCGCTTGTCCTATGACTACTGATTTGGTGTGGTTACATAAACAATAACACAAGTGATTGTTTTTGTACAAATTATTGGTATACATATAGGTAATATTTAGTAGATTTTAGAAACAGTTTGTTGTTGCTACTTTGATACTCTCTTTTTTTCTTTTTCTCTCTCTTTTTTTACATTACATAGACCTTGTAGCGATAGCCGGTGATACAGCTAGTGATAGCCGGTGATACAGCTAGTGATAGCGGTGATACAGCAAGTGATAGCCGGCGATACAGCTAGTGATAGCCGGTGATAGGTACAGGTTTTGATAGCCGGTGATACAGATAGTGATGGCCGGTGATATAGCTAGTGATAGCCGGTGATAGGTACAGGTCCCTACCTGTACCTATCACCGGCCGTCACTAGCTGTATCACTGGCTATCACTTGCTGTATCACCGGCTATCACTAGCTGTATCGCCGGCTATCATTAGGGATAGCCGGTGATACAGATAGTGATGGCCGGTGATAGTGGGAACGAGATCGTACGCCATTACACGAAGGTGATGTTGGTTGTCATCGACAGGTTCCGCTACGAGTGCGAGGGCCGGTCTGCGGGTTCGATTCCCGGCGTGAACAGCACCGCGGACCGGAAGACGTACCCCACGATCCAAATATGCGGGTACAAGGGCAACGCGATCGTCGTCGTGTCTCTGGTCAGCAAGGACCCGGAGCCGAGCCAGTCATCCACGAAGAAGTACAGGTGAGATTTTCGTCTTCACTTCTCAAGGATCACAACGCCCGGTCCCGATCAAGACTACTGACATGATGTACCGAATCGATTTTATCATAATATGACGAGCGATCATCGTTATCTTTTTTTTTGAGAGAGATGCTTATTGCATATTTTGTATATTTTGTTTCGGCTTGATTTTTTTCTTCGGTCCTTTTTTATAATATGTACCAAATTTTCTATCTGTTTTTTATTTTTTTTTGCAAAACTGAGTCTTATTTGCTATCGCATGTTGTGTTCACTTCAAGTAGGATGTACACAACATGCATGATATTTCTATCTAATTACTACTTACCTACCTGTGTACGAGAATAATGTGTAACATCCGGTTTAGTGAATCGTTAATAAAAAAATAAACTTAATAATAATAATAAATATAAAACGATGTTGAATATTGTGGCTAGTAGTAAGTGTGTGTGTGTGTGTGTGTATGCGCGCAGGCCGCACCCCCACAACCTGGTGGGGCGCGAGCGCTGCAAGAACGGCGTGTGCACGGCGGACGTGTGCGGCGAGAACCCCACGGTCTCGTTCAGCAACCTCGGCATCCAGTGCGTCAAGCGCAAGGACATCGTCAGCTCGCTCGAGCTCCGGGAGAAGATACGCGTCGACCCCTTCAAGAGTGAGTGACGCACCAGATCATAATAGGGAACTTTAGTGTTTATTTTTTACTAGCTGTGCCCCGCGGTTTCACCCGCGGTAATTTCGGAGTTCCCGCGTGAATCCCGGGATAAAAAGTACCCGATGTCCTTCTCTGTACCCTTGAAAATGTGCATGCCAAATTTCATCCAAATCCGTTCAGCCGTTTTTGCTTGATTGAGTAACAAACATCCAAACATCCACACTTTCACATTTATAATATTAGTAGGATAGCCCATAACCTGCCCAGGAGTATGGACTACTATCGTACCAAGTTTGGTTAAAATCCCTTCAGTAGTTTTTGACCCATGCGTGCACATACAAACAGACAAAAAATTTACTGATTGCATTTTTGATACCAGTATCGATCACCATTCATCCTCCAATATTAATTTTGAATAGATATTCAATGTACAGAATTGACCTCTCTACAATTTCATTATAAGTAGTATAGATATAGAAGAAGAAAATAGATTATTATATTATAAACCTTTATGTATTAGCAGTATAATAGACAGTAATTGGCGTAAAATTTTGAATTACAAACGATTTTATTAATATTTCTACTTTACCGTAACCGCAACTGCAAATCTAAACGAGTTCACGTTCCCAATATTACGTTTTTGATCGTTTATACGCGAAATTTATTGTTAGATTTTGTACTTTATCTCCTGGCGGACAGCGTCTTGTTCTGTTTGCACGGCCAATGAATGGACGGACAGGTCTTTTAGCGCGTCTGCGCGGATATTTCGGTTGGAGGCTATTTTTGTGTACACTGTATCGGGGTTAGACCCGAGCTGTTATATTCCAGACGCGGCTATCGATGTAGGTACTGTGATGTTAGCGTCGTTTGTGATCGTGTTATATCGAATCTATCGAGATTTTGACTATACTTCTGACTTCAATAGGGATGTTGACGACTCTTGAAAATCAAAATTCTAATCGTCAGTTTGAAAATAAAAAAAAAAAACAATAGACACGTATTTTTTGCTTTTTAAAACAAATGAAAATATACAGAGATGAAGCGCATTAAAGTTTAGGGTGGGGGGGGCTCGTGACGTCACTAACCGCTATTAGCCGCCATACACACTGCACCGGTTAGTGACGTCACGCAAAATTTCAACTCAACGTATCGCCGTTAATTTTTGATTACGTAAATAAAACGTGTCCAATATTATTAATCTAAGACAAGACGAACTAAAAAAAATGTAGTAGTAGTAGTTGAGATATCTCACTGTGATAATATACAACGTGTTAATGAATTAACTGAAAACCTGATACACGCCATTTAAAAAAACAAACAGTAATATGATTCGAATATATTTTGTGTCGAAAAAATTTATACTTTAAAAGTTATTCAACATTAGTTTGGAGGTGACCTATCTACGAAATTCCAAGCGCTACGCCCGCGCCTACCGTTTCGATTTTTTTGCTGCGGGCGGTGTACGCGTCAAATATTGTACTACAAATAATTTAGACATGGGCTGATAAAAATGAAAAAATATAACCTATATTAAAACATAGTGCGATCGATTCGCTAGTTGATTCTGATTCTGAACTAAAACTACTTTCTAGTTTTCAGTTAATTCATTAACACGTTGTAGAGATTTCCTAAGCGTTTCTCACTACTTACCTACGTATATTATTTGGCAGTCTTATCGCTTTATAGTTAGTTATTACTAGCTGTTCCCCGCGGTTTCTCCCGCATTAATTTCGGAGTTCCCGCGTGAATACCATTATAACCTAAAACCGGGAATTGAATATAGAATCATAAATCATAGAATCGAAAATGTGGTGACTGTCTGTCTGTCTGTTACGCTTTCACGGAATTCCCACGGGAACTCAAACCGCGGGGCACAGCTAGTATGTACAATATGGATCTCTGTGATCTAAAATAAAAAGTTTTTTTGGTTTTCATTTTTTTTGTTTTTCTGTTTATTTGTGCAACCGCAGCCGGCTTCGCGCACAAGGCGCAGCCGCAGAGCGTCGACCTGAACGCGGTGCGGCTCTGCTTCCAAGTGTTCCTGCTGGACGCGAACGGGCACGTGTACGACTACCTCGCGCCGGCCGTGTCGCAGCTCGTGTACGACAAGAAGGCGATGAGCGACCTCGCCATCATGCGCCTCAGCCGCGCCACCGGCGGCGTCGCCGGCGACGACGAGCTCATCCTGCTCTGCGAGAAGGTGGGGGATAGCCATCATGCTGGCCTGAGCTGTGATGATCGAAATTCTTCAAAAATATAATAATACTTAATACAAAATGCCGCAGCTACGCGAGGAGGTCGACGTGGTGTTCTTCGAGGAGGAGAGCGGAGTGCGCGGCTGGGAGAGTGCGGCGCGCACGCTGCTCGTGCACAAGCAGGTGGCCGTCGTGTTCACCACGCCGCCCTACAGGCTCAGCGACAGCGGCAGCAACCACAAGGTACGGGCGGGGCGGGGCGGGGCGGGGCGGGGCGGGGCGCGGCGAGCAGGTACTTCTGTTTGTTCCCATAGCAGAAGATATCTTTTTATTCTGGAGTCACAATATCCGTTCCTTTTTGCAAAAACTACACAAAAAATTTCATTCTTTACTGACATAGCTATAGATTATGATTTTAAGATAATGATACTGTCTGTGTTGCAATATTCCAAATCATAAAAGTATATTAAATACACGAAAGTCCGTCCTGCTCTGCTGGACTACTTTCCGTGATTTCCGGCCCTTCGCCACTCTCTCCCAGCAGGACCCCTGGGCCTCTGTGCGGGGCGTGTGTGTGTGTCTACTTGTGTGTGCTTGTGTGAGTACAGCGGCGACCGCGTTGTGTGCGCAGGTGTTCATCCAGCTGCGGCGGCGCAGCGACGGGCGCTGCAGCGAGCCCGTCTCCTTCCTGTACGAGGCCCGGCCAGGTACGCGCCCCGCCCCCCACGCCTCGCGCAAGCCGCCGCCCGACCTGGCGCTGCTCGCGGCGCTGCTCGCCGACAAGCGCGACAGCAACAACAACGACAACGGCGACCTCACCGTCAGCTCGAGCAGCGACAGCGACGGCGTCTCCGCCGACAGCGGCTCCGCGACCCTCGCCGACCCGCCGCCCGCGCCCGCGCCCCCGCCCGCGCCCCGCGAGCGCTCGCTCGACGACCTGCTCGACCAGGTGGCCGAGCTCGACGAGATCTACACCGAGAGCCGCACGCGCCTGCGCCGCGTGGAGGCGGACGCGGCCGACGGGCCGGCGGAGGACTTCGACGACGCCGGCACCTACACCAGCCTCCAGCTCGCGTTCAAGAACCCGATCGTGATCGCCGACCCGGAACCGGAGCCGGAGCCGTACGAGGACGTCCAGGCGCCCGGGCACACGTACCGCGGCCCGATCGTCGAGTTCGCGCCGCTGAAGCGGGACACGAGCGACGAGCGCGCGCCGCCGCTGCCGCCGAAGCGCGTCCGCAAGACGCCCTCCGTGGACGGCTTCAGGACGAGCCAGACGTCCGTGGAGAGCGTGCTGCGGCCCGGCCGGCAGCTGCCGCTGGCGCCCGCGCGCAGCGAGCCGGCGCTCCCGCCCGCCGCCAAGAAGCGCTCGTTCCTGTCGCGCCTGTTCCGCCGCCGGGAGAAGTCGCCCGCGCCCAGCGTCAAGTCCGAGGGCAAGAGCCGCGGCGAGAAGCGCTCCAAGCCGGTCGGCCGCTCCGTCAGCAGCGTGTCCGGCCAGCGCCCGCCCAAGTTCCAGTCGTCGTACGCGTCGCTGAAGGACGGCGCGGCGCTCGGGTACGCGGACAGCGTGACGCACATCTCGCTGCACGGCGACGAGCGCGACGACGCCGCCGAGCGAGCGTCGCAGGCCGGCCCGCTGCCGCCGACGGACGGCGACACGATCCTGGTGGCGGAGAGCGTGCTCGCGCTGGACGCGTCCACCTTCAGGAAGCTGCGCGACGACCTGGAGCTGACGGACGCGGAGCACTACGCGCTGTACATGGCGGTCGCGCCGCACGCCACCGCCTCCGAGTTCGACGAGACGAGCTGCTACTACGCGCCCGTCGATGGGAACAAGTTTCAGAATTAACCACCGACGCGTTCGCGTTTGAATAGTTTCATTTTGTCGCGCAAAAAAATATTGGTTTATTCGGTGAAGTCCGATGGTCCGATATTTTTGGTTTTCGTTCGATTACAGACAATACAAAATTCGTATTATGAGATCGGCACCGTTTTAGTCGATACGAAATGCGTGTTTTAAACGCGCATGCGGGTTACGTTTTCATGAGTCAATACGAACCGCATGTCATAAGTCGTGCACGTGGGGCGCTTTTTTCGTAAGAAAATACGAACCGCGTGTCATAAAACGTGCACGTGGGGCGCTTTTTTCGTAAGAAAATACGAACCACGTGTCATAAGACGTGCGTGGGGCGTTTTTTTCGTAAGAAAATACGAACCGCGTGTCATAAGACGTGCACGTGGGGCGCTTTTTTCGTAAGAAAATACGAACCGCGTGTCATAAGACGTGCGTGGGGCGTTTTTTTCGTAAGAAAATACGAACCGCGTGTCATAAGACGTGCACGTGGGGCGCTTTTTTCGTAAGAAAATACGAACCGCGTGTCATAAGACGTGCACGTGGGGCGCTTTTTTCGTAAGAAAATACGAACCGCGTGTCATAAGACGTGCGTGGGGCGTTTTTTTTTGTAAGAAAATACGAACCGCGTGTCATAAGACATGCACGTGGGGCACTTTTTTCGTAAGAAAATACGAACCGCGTGTCATAAGTCGTGCACGTGGGGCGCTTTTTTCGTAAGAAAATACGAACCGCGTGTCATAAGACATGCACGTGGGGCACTTTTTTCGTAAGAAAATACGAACCGCGTGTCATAAGTCGTGCACGTGGGGCGCTTTTTTCGTAAGAAAATACGAACCGCGTGTCATAAGACGTGCACGTGGGGCGCCTTATTTGTTAGACGATACCATCCTCCTCGCATGCTGTGTTTTAACCCAGTTATTAACGGTGAAAACTGATCATTCACCTGACTGACTCATTAGAGTCAATCATTTATAGGATGTTTATTAATTTGAGTTTTTACTAACCGTAATAGATGTGTTAATTTTAACCCTTACCTTAGTGTTAAAAACTCTAACGTATTATTACACTGAAAAGTGTTTTTGTGCTGTCTAAATTATCAAAAGCGCCTCGTGAGCTTCGAGTCGACTAATAAGACTTGCCCAAGATATCTAGTCCGCCCTAAAACTTTGCCAAATTTTTGCCATTATACAGACCCCTTTTTGATCCCTTTTAAAGCTCAAATTTAACGTGTTTTAAAACGTTAACATAAAATTAGTAATTTAATACGAACCGTTAAATCTCTATATATAACTAATGAGAAATGCGAAAGTTTGAATGTTTGTAACACAGTCGTGCGCTAACGTCTGTGGTATGTCAGAGATACACGGCCTAGTTAATTAGTGTTTTTTTTATAGTGACATCCCGTCGAATAATGGAGTTACTATGGTAACTAGAATAACGGGCACTAGCCAAGAACTAGGGCATAATAAATATCATTGCCATATACAGGGTGTGATTTTAAACGAGGGACTTATTAGAGAATTAAAAGTTGTGCAGTATCCGATATCTATGCTAGTGTCAAATATAAAAAAAAATCAACGGAGATGCGCTAACGGATCATACCTAAAGGTCATTGAACGCTCCTTTCCTTTGTGTTGCCGCTGGCGCGCTGACAAATCTAAATCACCCGCGTAAATTCACGTTTTTAAAGGTTATTTTGTTAAAATGTTTTCTTTTCATTTCTTTTTGATTTGATGTTAGCATGAGTTATCGAGGGTTTGATCTCTCGTCCTACCTTATTTACGTACATACCACCAATTTTATAAGTTCCAAAGATGTGCTTGCGCAGATATTTTTCAACCGACTTTTAAAAAAGAGAAGGTTCCGAATCCCACCTGTTTTCAATTTGTAATAGGTATATTCGCCATTTGTGGACTGGCATTATTAGTTCTTTTTTGGTTGGAAGAATACTCTATTTATGTTGGTCCCACCCCACTCAAATTTGGCGAAGATCTGATGAAATAGTTTCTTCACAGTGTTAGTCTGTGTCACGCATAAAATTATTTTACTCTTTCCCTTTGATTTAAATTTTGATTATGATATTTGTTTGTTTAAATTATTGTTCTTTATTTTAAACGCATTTTTTATTTTTTTTAAACGCATGCCTCTAGGCGTACATTTCAATTGGCGTTTACATTAATTTTTGTCAGCGCTACTACGCAAGGGCTAATTTTAAGGAACGTTTAAAATTGTTTTAAAATACTTTTTTAATAAATTTTTATACAATGTACAAATTTTACAGTGTTTAGGAGAACATTAATGTTATTTATTTCAGAGCTTTTTTTTTTAATTTATTTAAGTTTTTTTTTTATCAACAATGTTAATGAATATAACTACCTGTTTAGTAGTTACTTGATCCCTTGGTTTGAGTTCCTCGACGGTGTGGTCTTTGGCAATTATTATTCACGAGATTAATGTAACCAACCTTCGAGGAACATTTATTTCGTATATTTTACATACTAATTATATTTTTAAACTCATAAAATGTATATTAATGTTTGAAATGAATTTGCAGCCAGACGGCGGAAACTGCCGCATCCGTCGCTAGCGCAGTATTATGATTCAGAAAGTGAGTTGTTTTTGTTTTTTTTTTATTTTATTTTATGCTCTTTTTTCATTTTTTACTCAGCTTCTTCGACGGGTCGGCGGATATTATTATTTTTTACTTCGTTCTGATGTTCGAATGTGTTATGTTATGGTACTTCATCATAAAAGGTTTAGTGTTTGAAGGAATAGTGTGTTAACCCACACTGGAGAAATGTTAAGTAAATCTTATTTTAAAGTTATAGAGCGCTGTTTTGTGTCAAAATTTTTTTATGTTCAACAATTTGTTGGTATTTAAACAATGCAATAAGGTTAAACACATAATTAAAAAAACGTTCTATAACTCTCAATACAGCGTTCCATATCAATAAATTAAGTTTTGTTGGTTAACATGTTATTGCTTATCCGCGTCCTTTTACAAATCATTGTGGAATAAAATTTCATAACGAATAAATTCTCTATTTTAATATAAAAATAATGCTAACGCGCAAGGTGACTGTGTTACTAACGATTAGATATGTATACTTAGATTATGTTATTGTTTTGTTTGTTTTATTTTACGTTCGTTTTGTAATATCAAGTCAAAGTTTAAATGAAAATGTCGTTTGGTTAGTAATAATTTTAGAATATTTTTGTTACTTTTAATGACTAAAGTTGTTAAAAATATTTATTGCGAATCTCCTTACGTATACTTAATATTACGTTTTGTTAAATTCAGCTTGTACAATAAGGGCATAAAACATGTCATTTTAGCAGATAATTATATAGGAGGTTAAAACCGGTTTTATGTCCGAGTTAAGCAGGTTAAAAGATACTTTGATCTTCACTTAGATCGTTCTCTCTCTCTTGGGAAACATAATAAATTACTTTATGCCCTTAACGTACTATATGTATATCTATAGTATAGTTGAAGATGATGACTATGTATTCAACATAGCTATCGTTTCCTCAGTCCAGTGTTGCGAGTACAAAAATAATATAATGTCTTTATTAATTCTAGTCTTGAAGATCTTATGCTAATGTGATTATGTGTGCTGTTAACTGTACTTTTTGGTGCGAAATGTTAAGAACCAAGTTCTCTAAGTATGAAGATTGTACACCGTGTAACATAAAGATACTCATAATTATCTTGAATATTAGTAATAAGGCATTCGGTACAGGTAGTAACTGTTATGCTCTTTGAAAAACAGTTACAAAATTTTTACTGACAACGGAACCAACACCGAAAAACGATAAAAAGACCCGGTAACAATAAATCTTAATATATATAAATCACGTGTCACGTTGTTTGTCCGCGATGGACTCCGAAACTACTGAACGGATTTTGATAAAATTTTGTGACCATTTATGATATGGTCCAACTTAAAAGATAGGTTCGTTTTTTTCCCAGAATTCCCGCGGTAGGTACAGCTAGTATTATATATAGAACGAATTCAAATTAGTGAGAATCTTACAAGCATTCGAACCTATGTCGAACATGTAGAACACGATTATACGATTATATATGTATTTTTTACTAGCTGTCCCCCGCGATTTCATCCGCGGTAATTTCGGAGTTCCCGCGGAGGTTGCGGGAAAAAAGTAGTCTATGTCCTACAGTTCCCGAGGGAATTCCGGGATAAACTATCCTATCTTTTAAGTTGGACCATATCATAAATGGTTACAAAATTTTATCAAAATCCGTTCAGCAGTTTCGGAGTCCATCGCGGACAAACAACGTGACATGTGATTTATATATATTAGATTATTGACAGAAAATTCATATTATACCTACTACACACCGGTTTCTTTATTATGTTCATTCGCTGGAATATTATTTCACCTGCGTGGTGTACCACGCTGTATAAATGTTATAAATATCAATTAAATTTCTTTTAAACAAAAATGCTTCTATATCGGTTTGTATTTTTAGTAGTGAGACTAATCAACATCATGGACTAAATATAATTAAATTCATGCTAATGAGAAACGTTCTTTCATAAAAAGTCAAGGAAAAGAGTGAAATTTACAGGGAATTAATGAACTTTACCAGTTATTAATTGTGTTAAAATGGAACAAGAAAGCGTCTTTTTGGTAACGTAGTTCTGGTAAAAATTTTCTTTTTAACACCGTAAATTATTCAAATAGGCTACAAAAGGTAGTTCTTCACTACCAGCGTAGCTTTTTCAAGACGATTATTTAAACATATCGCACAGAGTTCTATTTGTTGTAGGTACATACAAATCTGTTTTAAAAAGAAGCTTAGTACAACTTTGCTTACTACCACGACGCGTCGCGTTGCCTAAACTACAATTCTGTGCTATTTAATACAAAATATGAAATTTTTTTAAGCAAATAAATAACTAGCGAATATAAGTTAAAAATTAAAAAAATATATTATACTATAATTAAAAAAACTATCAAAACATGTATTTTTGAGAATACTAGACATATCCTCGATTGATGTTATTGAAAAATATTGAATATTTATCTTAGTAAATAAGCGAGCGGTTTTATAAGATTTTAGAAATTTAGTGTGTCGATTGACTGTTTTTATTTTGTATTTATTTAACAACACCTTTTATCAGAAGTTATTTACTTGCAATAATTAAATCATGACTAGCAAATTGCAATATTTAAGATTATATTATAAAAAAAACTGTGGAATTAGCAAGTCCAGGGTTTTGCAAGTAAATACTTATAATATGTACAACTTTTAAATATTTTTATCATAGAATGATATTTAATAAGAAAAATTAACAAAGCTTGATTGGTGCGATATAGTTGATAATAATGTGCTCTAATAAATGGTTTCGTAACGATATTTATCGTTTTCAATAATTATGTGCATATAATGTTGATCATTCTCCTGTCGGCGAAGCGGAGCGAAGAAATCTGATACTGTCGACCAATAAGAGGAAGATTTCCGTTTTAATGGGCCAAATGACTAAATTTTAGTTTTCAGTCCGTTTTGTAGAATAATAATTGACACGTATAATTATGTCCTTTTTTACGTAATCAAAAATAACGGCGATACATTTAATTGAAATTTCGTGTGACGTCACGCCTAGGTACACTTTATACTTAGTTATGACGTCACGAGACCCTACTCCTAAACTTTAATGCGTTTTATCTAAGTATTTACAAAATACGTGTCTATTATTTTTTTTCTACTGACGAACATAACCTATATTGTACTGTTGTCGAAATGTTTAATGAAAGCTTCTACGCTCCGCTTTGCTTCAGTGGAATGACATGTTTAGCCTCCAATCCCACAATACTTAGTGGTATACCATTGAAATCAAGGTACGAAAAACATTATTTATTAGCATGATTGAAATTTATTTTTGTTTTGTAATTTAGTAATTTTTTGTTGAAGTTTTTGTCGTTTTTTTTTCATCACACATATTGCATTAGCATTTAAAACTGTCGATTTTTTGGTTAATTGCATGTTTGTTAAAATTCTATTCATTTAAAACACATTTGTTTTTGTTCGTTTGTTAACCATAGTATGTAGTCACTGATTTATGAAACTGCTTTGCTAAGTTTTAGTGATAAACACGCTCACTAGTGCCCCATTTTTAACCGACTTAAAAAAAGGAAGTCGCACTTTTTTCTCAGAAATTACGAGATCGGTTTTTGTGATAAGTTTATTGTGAAATCTATAATATGATTGTTTATCTTAATGGGAAGGGTTAGTTTTTAGTAAACATACCTAATTCGTATTTGAAAGGGTTGTTTCATACACGTTTTTGATGGTTCTACTTTTTGATGCAAAAGTGAAAAGAAAGAAATAACTTTTCTACTTGTTTTTAAATGAACTGTATATTATATTATAACTATGTTATGCTGTTTCCTGCGACTGTACCTACTTACGTCACGGATTCCGGATGACGCCGTTTTGCAACTAACGAAAACTACGAGTAGACGAGAGAGACTTATGGAAACTTCTAATCTCATCAGTGAACGCAGGGACGATGGAAACCGCTCTCTATACAAATCACCCGCTTCCCTCTGACCCAAAGACAAAATGACTCGTGATCTGATTAATAAATATTGTATGATATACGTACAGTTATAATTCGACCTTATTCCTTTCAATTTTGAGTTCGATATACATTTGAAGATACTTTAAAATTACAATATTATTTGCTTACCTACGGTTAAAAGGATTGCTCCGTTTTCTTTTGCGAATTGAGAGCAACTTGTTTTCTACGTTCACTGTCTAGTCACAAAAGTTTTGATTTTGCTAATATGTAGCTTTAATTCTGTTTCATTAGTATTTACTTATAAGCATTTTTAGTTTTTATATTTCTGTTTTAGTATGTACATATAGAACGTGTTAATGAATTAACTGAAAACTAGAAAGTAGTTTGCTCAGAATCTACTAGCGAATCGATCAATATAGGTTACATTTTTTTCATATTTATCAGCCCATGTCTAAATTATTTATAATACAATATTGGGCGCCTACGCCGCCCGCAGCAAAAATAAATCGAACTGGTAGGCGCGGGCGTAGCGCTTAGAATTTCGTAGATAGGTCACCTCCAAACTAATGTTGAATAACTTTTAAAGTATAAATTTTTTCGACATAAAAAATATTTTAATCATATTGTTTAAATTTTTAAATGGGGTGTATCAGGTTTTCAGTTAATTCATTTACACGTTGTATATACTTAATATAAAAGCACAACACAATAATAATAATAATTGCAAATAACGCATAAATAAAAAAAAAAGTGACAGGAAAAAATACGAGATCAATTTAAATTTATAGCCTTACTTTTGTATGTGTGTGTTTTGTTTTTTTTTTCTTCCAGTAGCTACATCAGTGAATGTCGATAATGGTTTGCTGTATAGTCAATGTTTAGGTGTTGTGCGTGTTATAATAGTGAAACGCTAGAATATATCAGTTTTCAACAAATGGGCATCACACACGGTCGATTTTACCATTCTGTGACATGAGTTTTATCCCGATAATACCTATATAGGCATGGTGCCGGGGTACGAAAATCTAAATTCTATCCAGTCCGTCAGTGAGATAATAAAAAAACAATGTAGACACGTATTTTTTGCTTGTTCCAATTGATGAAAAAGCACTTACGTATAGAGAGTTTAGAAGTGGGAACTCGTGAGTCGTGACGTCATAATCCGGTATAAGGCTGCCTGTTCACTGGAGTGGAGCGAGATCTTCAGGAGCGGAGATTTAATGCAATTCTATTGGTGGATTTTTACCTCGTCCACCGCGGCACCGTCCCGCCACCTCGCTCCGCTCCAGTGGACAGGCAGCCTATCGTATAAATTGTACCGAGGCGTGACGTCACGCGACATTTTGATTTTTGATTCAATGTATAGCCGTTATTTCTTGATTATACATAAAAAAAAGGAAAATCTAAATGACCACATGACCAATATTTTTTTTATTATTCTACATGTCGGACTAAAAACAACGTATGTGATGTATTCACCCAGCCTATTCAGACAGTTTGAAGTGACGCGAACAAACTTCGTACTTAATGGAGTAGGTACCGGCTCTCGTGCGCATGGGATGATAAACTCGATCGTTTGTGATGCCTATAAACACGTGCAATTTTACAATTTTAATTGATTGTGATGTATGCCGTCAGTGTGATGTACTTATGTCAGCTGCTTTCTTTCTGCGCATTCTCCAGTTCGCCACACAAGTTAAGTATTTTTTTTATGTTCCAGTGGGCCACGAAGACAAACACATCAAGTTGGAGCCAAGAGGTTGGTACAAAAATCAGTTTGATTTTTGCTAAACAAAAACATAAGCCTCACTTATTATACATAATTATAGAATGTCTTTGCATAAGATATTTAGTTTGACCCAACAATTATTGTTTTCCTTAAAAATTCTAATTTTTAAATGGACAACTCCTTTTTCCGAGCAAAAAGCCTTTTTAAATAACCGCTGTTCATTGCCCCACTCGCGCCAATTTCGGAATTCCCTCGGGAGTTCTTTGTACCAGGATACAAAACCTTTTATTTGTGTGGAAATTTACGTCCAAATCTAAATTTTTCTGTGCGCGATTTATTCCAAACTTTCCGATTTTTATTAAAATAAATAATCTGCTCCTCGCGGTTTTCGGATTCCCTCCAGGAATTCCAGAATAAAAAGTACCCCACGTCCTCTGTATCAACCCCTGACAACGTGTAGGTATGCAAGATATCATGACGATCGGTTGAGCAGTTACGGCGTGAAAACGCAAAAAACAAACAAACAAACCCACATTCGTATTTGTAACTAGCTTTCGCCTGCGACTTCGTCCGCGTGGTAGTCGAAATCAAGAGGAGGAGGAATCGAAGAGGTTAAAACGAATAAATCAAGATCATAATATTTGAAATTTCTTCCAAGAAAACACGTTGTTCGATACAAACTTTGCAACCTCTTTTCACTACCTTAGGGGTTGAATTTTCAAAAATTCTCGTATTACATCATACAAAGAACATACCCTCCAAGTTTCAGGTGACTACGATAAGCAGTTTAGGCTGTGCGTTGATCCGTTAGTCGCTCATTCAGGACAAAGCATTTTATATGTACCTATCTAGATATTAAGGATGGGTTTTGTTGTTTGTCATAAAAACTCTATGTGTGTTTCAGACAAGACTCCGCCGCACAAGATCAGCAGCCCGCCCGTGCCCTTCCCGCAGCAGTTCGAGCAGCTGCAGCCCACCACCGTGCGCAACTTGCAGGTACTTGCGCAACTGGCAACACTGACTATGACGCGTAACTTGTATGAGATAATATAGTGTAATTGTTGGGTCACCAAAAAAGTCCCGATGGAAAAGACTTAACTTTTTTTATAAAACAAGCTTTTATTCAAATGCGCTAAAAAGAATAAACCATGGCATTTTCATCCAATCTAAATGTGTATACAAAATTCCAGCTCAATCGGTTCAAGATATCTGCTTAAAACATGAGTTGAAAGATTCCACCAGTACAAACATAGTTACACACATTATATTGCAAGTTAAATAAAAGCTTTTAAAAACCTATCAGCTTAGTGTGAATTTGTTTTCGTTGGGTTGTGTTTGACCTAAAAAGATCTAGGTTTTACTAGCTGTTCCCCGTGGTTTCACTCGCGTTAATTAAGGAGTTCCCGCGGTAGTTCCGAGATAAAAAATACCTTATGTCACTCAGGATCACTGTAGCTTCCTATAAATGAAAGAATTTTCTAAATCGGTTCAGTAGATCCAGAAAGCAGCCCGTACAACCTCACAAACTTTACTTTTATAATATTAGTATTAGATAAAATAAAATATAAATATAAAAATACGTAACGTTACGTTGTTTGTTGTAAGAAAGCTTTAAAAGCCTTAAAGTATTCTTAAAGTCGTCATATAGTCGCATTAGGTTAATTTGTAAGGGCTTTATGACTGTTTTTTAAATAATAAATAAATCTTTTTGTGTTGAGCTATGAAACAAGTCTCATAACTTTCTTTACTCTCTGATAACAAAGAATTTATATAAAGCTAAGACTAAGTATGTAGCGTTAAAAAAGTTTTACAAGAGCGACAATCACGTTCGTTTCCAGCACTGGGTCGAGGGCATATCGCACAACCCGTTCGCGACGCCGGCGGGCCTGTACGCCGTGGGGCCCAGCCGCGACGCCTACTCGCCGGTGGGCGCGCACTACGCGCAGGCGCACGGTGGTCTGACCGTGGGGCACGGCGGCCTGCCCGCGGCGCATGGCGGCCTGCCCACGGCACACGGTGGCCTGCCCACTGCACACGGTGGCCTGCCCGCGGCGCACGGCGGCCTGCCCACGGCGCACGGCGGCCTGCCCACGGCGCACGGCGGCCTGCCCGCGGCGCACGGCGGCCTGACCCCGACGCACTACGCGCCGCCCGGGCCCGGCATGCGCACGCTGTCCCCCGCGGCGCACCAGGCGGTGTCCCCCGGGCCGCACGCCGCCATGTCCCCCACTATGGACCACTCGTCCCCCAGTATGTCTCCGAACGTGATTATGGCCTCGAATATGCCAACGACCAGCTACCAGGTGAGATATCCGGGTTGTCTATACAAAAAAAAAGATAACTATATAACATAGGTTTAGACCGAAATGCAATGACTGTGTGTTTTCTTTTATCAACTAATAGTTTTAGTCCAAATTTCATCCCCTTGTGATTTTAATACAAAATTTATCTATATTCCTACCTATCTCATAATTAGCTTTTTTAAATATACATAAATATTTTTATTAATATATTGAATCGCTAATAGTCATGCGAAAATATTAATACCTATAAATGTTGTTTCAATTGAGTTTTAATATTGTTTAGATGAGCCAGCCGTCGTACATGGATACAGGGAACGACTCGCTGCAACTGATGCTAGATCGAGAGGAGATGCCCGATCTCAACATCAACTCGGGCGAACTGTCGGGGCTGGCGTCCTTCCTCGCCGACCGCAGCGAAATCAACTCGGATCTCATCGCGTCCGCTCACAGCAAACAGTGAGGTCGAACATCATCGCGCCCACTCACAGCATACAGTGAGCGTGGATATCATCGCGCCCGGTCACGGTGAAGAGTGAGCTCGGACATCATCGCGCCTACTAACAGCAAACAGTGGGCTCGGACATCACCGCGCCCACTCACAGCAAACAGTGAGCACGGACATCACTGCGATCGCTCGCAGTAAACAGTGAGCTCGAACATCATCGCGCCCACTCATAGCAAACAGTGAGCACGGACATCACTGCGATCGCTCGCAGTAAACAGTGAGCTCGAACATCATCGCGCCCACTCATAGCAAACAGTGAGCGCAGATATTGCGCGTGGTCACAGTGAACAGTGAGCTCGTACATCATCGCGCCCATTCACAGCAAACAGTGAGCGCGGATATCATCGCGCCCGGTCACAGTGAACAGTGAGCTTGTACATCATCGCGCCCATTCACAGCAAACAGTGAGCGCGGATATCATCGCGCCCGGTCACAGTGAACAGTGAGCTCGTACATCATCGCGCCCATTCACAGCAAACAGTGAGCGCGGATATCATCGCGCCAGGTCACAGTGAACAGTGAGCTCGGACATCATCGCGCCCATTCACAGCAAACAGTGAGCGCGGATATCATCGCGCCCGGTCACAGTGAACAGTGAGCTTGTACATCATCGCGCCCACTCATAGCAAACAGTGAGCGCAGATATTGCGCGTGGTCACAGTGAACAGTGAGCTCGTACATCATCGCGCCCATTCACAGCAAACAGTGAGCGCGGATATCATCGCGCCCGGTCACAGTGAACAGTGAGCTTGTACATCATCGCGCCCACTCATAGCAAACAGTGAGCGCAGATATTGCGCGTGGTCACAGTGAACAGTGAGCTCGTACATCATCGCGCCCATTCACAGCAAACAGTGAGCGCGGATATCATCGCGCCCGGTCACAGTGAACAGTGAGCTTGTACATCATCGCGCCCATTCACAGCAAACAGTGAGCGCGGATATCATCGCGCCCGGTCACAGTGAACAGTGAGCTCGAACATCATCGCGCCCTCTCACAGCAAACAGTGAGCGCGGATATCATCGCGCTCGGTCACAGTAAACAGTGAGCGCAGATATCATTGCGCCCGCGCACATTTAAATTGAATTCCATAAGTGTGGTGCAAGTTGAAATGTTTTTAAGCGTACTGTATACCTTTATGTGTACTGTCAATTTTATCAGAACCTATTAAAGTTAATTAGTTACCTATAATTAACTATGGTGTAATGGTAGCCTTATGATCAGCTTCAGTGTGTGCTGTGACTGACTCTACTTGCAATACTATGAGATAATTCTATCTTTCTTAGAAAGCTATTGATGTTGTAATAAAATATTTGTGTTTGAAATTATTGTATAATAAGTGTAACTACTGCTAAGTATAGTACATCTTTAAGTGATTATGTTTAAGATTTATTTGTATTTTTGGGTTCCTTAAAAAAGAAAATAGAAACTCTTATAGGATCACTTCATTGTCCGTCTGTATATTATGTATATGGCTGTCGGTCGAGCCTCTTTTTCCCAGGAATGCATGGAAGCATCAAATCGAAATTAATACCAGATACTCGGGTCTGCAATACCTTGGAGCTATTAAAAAATGTAACGTTATACTACGGACCGTTTATGCCGCATGTCTTTTAATATGTTGACACTCGCAAGGGGATAAAAATCTCTAGGGTACTTCCCGTTAACCTAGCTGGAAACGTAAAATTTGGCACGAAGCAATGTCATAAGCACAATAATACGAAAACCGTTGATGTAGTTACATCATAATAAAATGTTTTTGCGATTGTAAACTTATTTGTAGTTTGTCCTTCAGTCCATTTTAAGATGAACTGTTTATGTAGGTAGGTAAGTTTGTACGGAATCCTCGGTGCGCGAGGTCGACCTAAACTTAGCCGGTTTCTTAAGGGATAACCAGTAATAATATCCTTGTTTTAATTCATCACAATTTTACTAAACATGAGAAGTGAGAACACAGCAAAATTCGATATTAAGTAAATGTTTAGTTAATTGCGTCAATGAAGTCATTAAGTCCTCAAGAACAGCTCTGATTTTTTATATGTACATACATATAACATGTAAAATTTGCTGCAAATATTTACTGGGCTGAAAGTCAACATAATAAACATGGAAACATGATAAGGGAAAAAATAATATGGATGCTAAATTAACAAATAATTCTTTAGCGCAATACGAAATTCCATTTAGACATTACATCGCCCACAACTCACTCAACACACCCGCTTAGTTATCGAAAAGGCCCAAGTGGCACTCCTCATCAGTCAACATTAATTATAAGTTCGGTAATTTTTCAGAATATGAGGAAAATAAATTCAATGAAAAAACATTTCCACTACATTCATAAGGTACACATTTCACAATACACGTAGCTCAATACGTATACAAGGCACGCGCCCCGCACACAGCGAGCGATGCATCAGCTGTCAGCTCGATCGAGCGACGATCGAGGTCATTCATCTAGACACCGGCGGGCGGCGCGCGGCGATGTGTGGCGAGCACCTTCATAAGTTATTTTCTATTTGATTGATTTATTTTGTTTTGTTTACCAGCTGATGCATCGCTCGCTGTGTGCGCGGCGCATGCCTTGTATACCTACGTATAAATGTTTGAATTTAGTTGTAATGTTTTTTCAATGAATTTATTTTCCTTTAATTCTGAAAAACTACCGAATTTATAATATTATTATTTTTTAGCTTATCCTGTTTGTTATAACGTATACTTTCAGTGGGTACTGTAAATACTTGTAGCCCTTTAATACTTATAAAGTTATATTAATATTGTCATTGTTTGCAGCAAATTTTAATAATAGTCCGGTCAATTTAGACCAAAAAATGAGAGTGAAGTTACATGAAGTCCCAACAAGCTGAATTTCAGTAAAATTGTTCAAAACATAATTATAAACAATGTCTAGAAGTTCCCCATCATTCCCGTGTAAGGAAAAAAAATTATTCAAGGTCAAAGGTCAAAAAAATGAGTTTTTCGCGATTTTCAGCAAAATGGTAAGTTTTATCATAAAAGTACCTTAGACAAAAATTGTAGATCATAAAATTATCTATAAAAAATGTATCAATACTTTTTTTCTTACAAGCCACCGTTTCTGAGATATAACGTTTCAAAAAGTTATAAAAGTTGTTATCGTCATAATATGCACACGTTTCCACGCCACCTATGAGGTAGTGTACTTAGCGCGTTTTTATAACTTTTTGAAACGTTATATCTCAGAAACGGTGGCTTGTAAGAAAAAAAGTATTGATACATTTTTTATAGATAATTTTATGATCTACAATTTTTGTCTAAGGTACTTTTATAATAAAACTTACCATTTTGCTGAAAATCGCGAAAAACTCATTTTTTTGACCTTTGACCTTGAATAAAATTTTTTCCTTACACGGGAATGATGGGGAACTTCTAGACATTGTTTATAATTATGTTTTAAACAATTTCACTGAAATTCAGCTTGTTGGGACTTTATGTAACTTCGAGTGTCTAAATTGACCGGACTATAATTTCATTTCATTTCAAGTTGTATCGAAAAAGATAATAAATAATTAAAAAAAACTCAAAATCGAAGCTGTTCTCCAGGAGTTTCCAATATTGCCGGTGATGTATTCATTGACGTGACTACACGGTGAAATTTTCGTATTGAAATTTGAAATGTATTTTAGAGCCCGTCCAGAGAGAAGGTAATCACTACGTGAGCCCGTCTTTGAGAATTTTACTACAGGCATTTCCATAGCAAAACTCTCAATAGTGTTAGTAAAGACGGGCTCTAAAACGCGTCTATAGTAAATTTCAATACGAAAATTTCACCGTGTACGAGTGTGTAGAGATGTTACGAGCTGTTATTATTTTTTATAAGATCTCACAATTTAACAAACATATAAAAATTATTATTGATAATTTTTACGAATTTTTTCTGAGGCGTCAATTGAAATTGAGATCGATATATTATTATGACTGTTGAAATTATAGTAAGTAAGTATACCTCCTTTAAATGTACAATAAAAATACGGATCTGGTTTCGGGGGCGATTAATCGATCTAGCTAGGTTTCATTTTTAGAAAACTTCCTTTTATCCGTGTTTTCAGGCAATAAAAAATGAGCGTTTTTTTTCTACTTAACAACAGATGGCGCTATACACAACGAGCGAAGCTCGGTGCCTAAATAAATAAAGTCAATAGTTATGGAGCGTATTTAGTACAGCTACTGAAAAAAGTTATTGCAATATATTAGAGACGCTATAAATTAATTATTCACCTTTTGCATATCGTTTTTAGCAGTAGGTAGGTAATCCTCATTAGATCCTAAAGGGTCTGTTTGTTTTATTGTAAGTTGTATTTGAAATTAGGGATTATCAAATATCAAGTACGTCCTCAGACGAAATAATTTAGCCTGAGAGTACGTCCATAAGGTAAGTCACACATTAAGGGGGGGACGGGTTCGACGAAGTGTAACGTGACAAGGGGTGGGAGGGGTCCTAAGTTTCGTGACGTCACATTTCAAAATGTTATACTTAGGTACATCTAAGTGTTTAAATGCCATAGAAGCATTAACGAAAACCTTCAAAATATTTCCAGCTCTATCTGTATAGGCATAAGGTTTAAACTGCTGTTTTAATTTAACAATTTCTAGATGTAAAATAATTGCAAAATATGTGACGTCACACTAGGGTGACCATCAACTGTGACAAGGAGGGAGGAAGGGTCAAAAAATCACAAAATTAGTGTGACCTACTTTATGGATGACCCTTTACCTACCTATTATTTATGTTCGATATTTTTGTAAAATAAAAAAAACAACCGAAAATTTGATTTATACTTGTTGAAGGATCTGTTTAAAGATTTAAGATTTATTTTGAAGATTTTTGTGTGTAGGTAGTACCTACTTATGAAATACGTAAATTTTATGATTATATTCAAAGGTTTATTTTCCACTGTCTCCATGTTCTATAGTAAAATAGCAATTAGCAGTCAATGCAAAAGTGCTTGACTGATAAATGGACGCAGATAAGCAATAGCATGTTAACCCACAAAATTAAGTTATCTATTCAGAACTATTTATTGAGAGTTAGGGAACGTTTTTTTATTATTTTACAATTATTTTACACGATTTACTCAAAATTTCTCCAGTGTGGGATAACACACTATTGCTTATCTATGTCCAAATATTATTTTAAATATCAGGGTTGGATCGATGGCAGTACGCCTGCTGGGCAAGACCCTATACCGGGGGTGGTCAACCCATAGCGACTATTAGTCCAGTCGATCGTGGCAAGGTAAAAACTTATATTTGAGTTATATTTCAATTTTGCAGTTCCCAACTACGAACCTGTTAGCTGATCTAAAATGATACTCAGACGGAATTAAAAACTCACACAAATTAAAAACACTCAGCATAATTATGTACAATCTTCGATAAATCTAAAAATTATAATTATAGGTACCTAATGCTAAAGTCACAATTGAACATCACATAAATTTCTGAGGTAAATGTGCAATAAATATTTTGCGTTATAAACTTGTTGTATTTTTTATAATTAAATATATTTGTTAAACACTTACTAAGTTTTTGATCATTTGGAGGATACCTACCATTGGATCATCGACAGTTGGCCTGCTTGCTGTCTCATTATTAGAAATACTCAATAACTCCATAATAATAATAAGGGAATGAAGATTTAAGTAACAAAGAAAATGTAGATATAAGTCAACTATAGCTGTTAACCGCGGTTTCACCCGTTTTAAATTTGTAATTTTGTACCTAAGTGATTATAATAGGTAGGTATTATCTTTGATACCTACTTGTCACATTGTCATTGCAACTTAGGCCGAGACTGGATATTTTTCTCGTGTGAACAGACTCCTGAAAAAATTATTGAACACAGTTCCGTCGCGTCCATGTTTTTAAACTGAAAGTTAGCAAGGGTAGGTGACCCTATCGGGAGCATTTAAGCGTGGAAACTGGAAAACATTCAGCACGTTATGGGCAGGTAGATTGAACAAGCTCCCGAGGCGCGCACAGCGCATGCCCCCCAAGCCAGAAAACTAAGGCAGTGAGAGCACTGTAAGGTATGACGGCACTGCAGTATACTGCGAAGCCGTTCCTAACTTCCTATAAAGTTAGCCATACATAGTATTATATTATCTGTGGACATAATGAGTAATACTCTGGTGACAGTATACTTCCAGCCCGGTGAATATTTGCAACTAATTTTACCAAATTTTATATAATTATGACATTGTGTTAAAATTAACTGCAAATATTTACAGGGTAACCTCAGAGACGAAATAAATTTCGTCTGAGAGGATAATGAATTAACTGAAAACCTGATACACCTATTTAAAAAAATAAACAATAATATGATTAAGATGTATTTATGTCGAAAAAAATTATAGGTACTCTATAAGTTATTCAACATTATATTAGTTTGGAGGTGACCTATCTACGAAATTCCAAGCGCTACGCCCGCGCTACCTATTCGATTTTTTTTTGCTGCGGGTGGCGCAAGCACCACAAATTAACTTGACTTATCTACGTGCCAAATATTTGATTATAAATAATTTAGACATGGGCTAATAAAAATTAAAAAATATAACCTATATTTAAAATACAGTGCGATCGATTCGCTAGTTGATTCTGAGCAAACTACTTTCTAGTTTTCAGTTAATTCATTAACACGTTGTATGTTTCGATTATTTTCTGAAATAATATCGATATTTTTTGCCCATCCCTTAATCCCTCTCATCTGACAAATCTGACATCTGTCATCTCGTCAATTCTCACATTTGTTAAAGTAAATAGATTACAAAAGATTTCAATTAGTAATTTAGTAAATAAATAAAACGTAGTGATTACTTGCTCAGTGTACCTACCATTAATCACGATTCAAGTTTGAATCTTACTTAATGATGAATGACTCTTTTGCTGCAACTATGCCAGAACCCAAAAAAGTAGGAGTATGGACTGAAAATACTCACATAAAAGCCAAGTAAAAAGTTCTGCTTCTCATATCAATGATGTTTTATCAATGACATTCTATGTATTAAAAGGATATCATTGTGTTTTATGTATTAAATATTTTATGCAATATTTTCATGAGGTGAGAAGAATAATTGACGTGAAGAAATTTATAGGTAGTTCACTTTATTAATGCGAATGTACGTTTGTGTGTTTGTTACTCTCTCACGCATAACTGTTCAACCGATCATCATGAAATTTTGCATACACTTTGTCAGGGCTGGAATTCCCACAGGATTTCTGAAATTAACGCAGATGAAACTGCAGGAAATAGCTAGAATAAAATGCAGTATTTCAAACTACTTGTAACTATTTCAGAGAATATGTTATACCAAAAACATCACCAGATTCTAGTGATGACATACCGACTATACCAGATTTGGATGACTTACAGGATATTTTGGAGAAAGAGATATCTGAGCCACCAGTGTGAGTCCACTATTATGACATACTAGATTTTGTCTGTGACTCTGCTAAAGTGTTAGTTTAATATAGTGATAGAATGTTGTGGGTTGAAAGATGATGTGCTAAGTAACTACAATAGAGGAAGGCTTAGCTTGTGTCACTTTGAAAGGTTGGATTAAAGTGCAGTAAATATTCATGACAGTAGGTGAGGGTGTGTCAGACAGATGAAATTATCTAAGGACAGTTACCCCTTGGCCACAGCCACAGCGGCAGGCGGCAGTGGCGCCACCCTTAAACTACATAGACACTCACTACACAGTATATATATTTTATAGCCAAACAGATGAGGTCACAGAATCTCCAACTGTTTTGTTATACTTGAGACGAAACTTACAATAATTTTTGTGTGGGGTATAATCTTGTTCAAAATCAACACCAATCAAAAATTAGGTACGGTCCACTTTTGTAAAAAGAAATTTATGCTATATATTATTGTCTGTTTCAGGATGGAACGTAAAGATGCTGAAACAGTTAATGTTTTGGCAGAGGTCAGTGGAGGCATCAGCGGTTCAGCAGATGGTATTGAAGCAGCCCTAGAAGTGTTGAAGTCATTCGTGCCCCATGTGGACACTGAGGACGCTGACACAGTGTGGACTGTAGAGTCACTGCTTGCGCAGCTCGCTGATGAAGATGATAATGAATAAGATTTTAGTTTATTTTTGCATTATCGTAACTGGGAATCAATATTATGAAATATCTTGTATTATTGTTCTATCCCAATGTTGCAGATATAACATAGGTTTATAGAATGCCCTTATAAATTCCATACTTAGTCAACAAAAAAAAGTGTGGGAGTTGTGACTGAAGAGACACATTATAAGTGAAGTGGATTATTATTATTATTTACCACTAGCTTTTTCCATGCCTAAGTTTCGGCCCCTGTAAGAGCATCTGTTTGACACTAAAAAATTTTGTTTAGAGGTTTAATTATTTATTCATATCAAAAAGCTTCTAGGTAAATAGAAATTAATACTTATGTAGATGTCGTGGCCACATCTAATAATTGGCCAATTGATGTGACTGGGAGGGGGGGAGGCATCGACCAGTCGCATAGGCACTAACCAAGGATGATGCTCTAGGTCTAGTGGTTATGTATCAGTTCCTGAATTGGCCAATTATTACATGTGACCACGACATAGAATTTACGAATCACAAATCCGTCCGCTAGCTTAAGTAGGAATGTTTTTTTGTTAGTAACAATTAAAATTATCAGGTATAGTATTAAATGGGGCTTATCCCATAAAGGAAAAATCAAAATTATAATTACTCCGCTTTTTTCAAATTAATGAAAATATACATAGATATAGCACATTAAATTTTAGGGTGGGGGCTCGTGACGTCATTAACCGCTAAGCTCCCATACAAACTGCACCGGATAGTGATGTCACATGAAATTTCAACTCAATGTATCGCTGTTATTATTTGATTACGAAAAAAAGGAAAAAATACGTGGTTACTATTTTTTATTAATTTACAAACCGGACTAAAAAAAGTTCATCAATCTTATTTATTGCCTAGAGAATAGCTTCAGATTGGCTGAGTGATGAGTCTATACATTTCTTACGAACTTATAGAAAATAGAAGAGGTTTATTTGGTACCAAAATTAAGCACAAACTTAAATAATTTGAAAATAGACAAGGTAGGCACCAAAATGGTCGTCACTCAGCATATGCCGTGAACTAGTCCTGGCACTGATTTTCAGTGAAACATTTCAAAGTTTCTATCTTTTTTATACAATCTCGCAATTTTCATTAATCATCGTCATTTGTAACTCCTGGGCCAGCAGTCTCAACAGTGTTTTGACAACATTACCGTATCGATCGTTCTTACCCACCCACTAACTAGGGACCCAAAAATTATATCGATCAACATCATTACAGTAACCAACATTACATTAAATGCAAGCCTCGACTCGAAACTTGCGATTCACGTAATGTTGGTTACTGTAATGATATTTATCGATATGATTTTTGAGTCCCTAGTTAACGATCAATATGATAACGTTGTCAAAAAGTTGTAGAGTCTGCCCACCCTGGACTTTGAGATTACAATACTTACTTATCATCAGGGAGACAAGTAAATATCCATTGTATGTATGAATAACTAGCTGTGCCCCACGGTTTCACCCGCATTAATTAGAATAGAATAGAATAATTAGTCTTCTTCGATAAAATGGACTATCCATAATGCTACTGCTCCACCTGCGTGTTAACGCGTAAATTAGTGCACTAATTTAGATGTGGCCAACATTTTAACGCGTTAACTTACTAACATTACCACGTTAGACATTAACATCAACGTTAACTTTAACGCAGGTGGAGCAGTAGCATAACAAAAAAAAAAATCAACTTGACTGTTTAACCAAATCAAACTCTTTAGCTTTATAATATTAGTAAAGTAGGTAAAGATAATAAGTGCCCGAACTTCAGAAGTCATAAACTTAAGAAGAATAATATGCCATGAGCCATTAGAATCAGTTATAAACACAAGTATTTTAGATGTCATGACCTCACAAAATTGTATCACAGAATTAAAATACTCATACATATACACCTTAGTCTCTTTTTTCATTTATCAAGTATCTGAAACAGATAATATTATGATTGTCATATTTTGTCAATCCCTTAGAATACCTATGTTAGTATGATAAATTTAGGTTCTAACTGAAAAGCTGTCAATGAGGCTCCTTCTCGTTCCTCCAGCAGATTTGAAAGCTAAAACCATTGTGACAATTAATACTATGTATGAAGGCAGTATGGTTGCTGCATAAAACTCTTTACTATTCAATAAACTAAGGCCAGACACAAAGAAGTGTGATCCGATCACCCAAGTCACTTTCAGATAATTTTTTTCATCTAGGCCACTAAAGAATATCACACTCCAGAATGTGTTCAAAAGTATCATGCAGAGAGTCATAGCTGCACTTGTTACAAAGAAGTATTCTGTGCCGCTGTTGAGTCCTAGTGTACCAGGTCCTATCTGAAATGGGGAAATTAATATAAATTATGTAGTTTTTGTATTTATTAACTACAAATTCTACACAAAACAAAAATTTTAAAGAGTTTACAGTGAACTAAGGTATAATAAATATCAAAATAATATGATTTAGTTTATGTTTATAGGGGTCTGCAATAAATCATCTTTGATTAATTTTTTGAGTATGATAAATAGTAATTCAATAATCAAAAATAAGTTTTCAGCTATAACTAAATTAAGTAATAAGGAAGTTTTACTTACGGAGTCTGCTAACACATTGACAAGAGCAAATGCACCACTCATTGCACCAAATCCTAATCCAGACACATATGCCATCTCCAACTTGTTACTGCCAATTTGGTGGTTTTCTGATATCTCTTTAAGACCCTCTTCAGTCTTTCTCAATAGCACATAGATACCATACCGGAATAACTCCTATGATTACAAAAGAAAACAATATTTTTTTAAATTCTTCACTGGCCAGAGATATTTTGTTCATAATTTTACTTAATTGTAAGCCTTACTAAGGAGTATGCTGGAAAAAAGTGTCAACTTATCACCGTAAAACCAGATTTTAGAGAGATTACACTGAATGATTATCATGGTCCACAAACCAACAGGGTCAATTCCTGGTGGCTCAGACTTTGTGTGATGAACACAGGGTTCTGCATGCCAATTTGATATTTAAATGGTTTCTTATAGCTTCATTGGGAATCGAGCCCAGTTGTTATATGTCGCTCATAAATTTCGCATGAGAATCACGCGTCATACCTGAAATATAACGGCGAACACCATCCCAAAAGCCAAGTAGGATCGGAGTGGTGTCGTCGCAAACCACACCAAAGACGAGAGTAGAAACGCGAGCAGCCAGCCGAAGGCCGCCGCGATCATGATGATGATGCGCACAGGATCATTGGCCACCGTCAGCGCGAACATCACCAGCGGAGCACCGAACGCAAGGAGCGAGCAGCTAAAGAACTCTGCGACGGTCATCTTTGGTCTTGATATGCAGAGAGAAGGTAATCACTACGTGTTGGTATCCAGAGCTCAGTTCACTTTGTGCCACAAATTAACTAGACATAATATGTCTAAAGACTTTGTGCTTAAAACGCTTCTATTATGGTAAGTACCTGCCAGTCGACTATTAATCATGAGGTTGTTACTTGTTGATACTAGTCACGAATATAAGTAATAATTCTGGTTATTTGTTCTGAACCACAAACTACTTACACAACTACTATATAGGTATTGTATTATCTATGACAACTACTTAGAGTTATATATTGTATTATCTATGGTTAAGCGTCATTTACACTCGCGTACGAGCAACGAGGCGAACCACGCGGCGAGCCCCGAGCGACTGTTTACATTCGCGCTTCGTCGCTCGCCGCGTGGTTTGCCTCGTCGCTCGTGCCGCTCGCGTCCCCCGGAGCGGCTTTTTTGTCACGAGTCAAAGGGACGAAAAAGGAGCAAGGGGCGCGGGGCGAGGGACGAGGCGCGAGTGTGAACAGGCGCTAGGGGCTCGCCGCGTGGTTCGCCTCGTCACTCGCACCGCTCGCTTCCGGAGCGGTTTTTTGGTCACGAGTCAAAGGACCTCGCGTCAAAGCGAGCGTGGTGTTTACACTCGCGTTCTCGCTTCAGTCGGGTTTCAACTTTGGGCCGCGATGGTTGTGTGCTTTTAAACTGCATAATTGGATTGGTTGTAACTTGCAACAAGAAACGTTTTGGTTTCTAGAATTTTTTTAAAAGAAACCGATAATTTGGGATCCCAAACATAGATTCCACAAAAATAACCAAAAAGTAAACGTTATATGGACTAGATTTTATTAAGAAACTAGCTGTGCCCCGCGGTTTCACCCGCGTGAAAAGTTTTTATGTAACAACTTTTTTTTCTTGACATCCGATTTGAATGAAACAAAGCCTATATGTAGATCCAGGCTAAGCTTAATCTACCTGCGAAAACCGCATGACAATCCGTTCAGTAGATTCAGAGATTATCGCGAACTGAGAGACAGACAGACAGAAAAGATTTTTTAAAACCCCTTTTTTTATAGTTGGTTACTCTTCGTTTATCGTCCCCTGTCAATTTTTGTTAAAAATATTCAATTTACAGAATCGCGGATTCTACTCTTTTATTATATTAGTACTAGCTGTGCCCCGCGGTTTCACCCGCGCGAAAAGTTTCTATACAACAACTTCTTTTTATACAACAACTTCTTTTCCCGACATCCGATTTCAATGAAACAAAGACTATGTAACTCCAGGTTAAGCTTAATCCTAAACCGCATGACAATCCGTTCAGTAGATTCGGAGATTATCGTGAACAGACAGAAAGACAGAAAAGATTTTAAAAAACCCTTTTTTTGTGCTTGGTTACTCTTCCCCCCCCCGTCCGTCCGCTCCGTTCCGTCCCCTGTCAGTTTTTGTTAAAAATATTCAATGTACAGAATCGCGGATTCTTTCTATCTTTTATAGATAGATAGATAGATATGTAGACCTCCAACCGCACTAAACAATAAACCTTTCGACAGCATCTCCTGCGCAAAAAACAGTCGATGACACCCGGCGCAGAAGAAGATGATATTGACAATTTTATTTATTTTATTTTTTTAAATTATTTATTTAAAGTTTAATTATTTATTTAATTTATTTATTTTACTAGCTATTATATTCTAGCGTGTCCCCGCGGTGTCATCCGCGTTAATTTCAAAGATCCTGCGGGAATTCCGGGATAAAAAGTACCCTATCTGTTAATTACTTCTACTTGAAGCAAGATCAAAATATTAGCCTATACATGCATTAAATTTTCGACGTTTACACAATAATGGTTAACGACATCTCTTGATTATTTCAGGAATAAATGAAATTTTAACCGTCGAAAACCTGTATCACGCACATACAGGCACAGGACAGTTCAAATTTCAAAAAACTTTTGTTAGCAATACATAGATGGCGCAATATTAATACAATAATTATTAGCCAAGCTTGGTAAAAAATCCTATAGAGCAGATAGCAGATAGTAGATATATAATATGATAATAGGAATCTATAGCTATTATTATTATTTTTTGATATTTTTATAGCTGTTTTATTGTAAAGTTTCAAATATTGTTTCAAATATTGTAAAGTTGAAATCCATTCAGTAGTTTTTGCGTGAAAACGTAACAAACATCCATACAATCCATACAAACTTTATAATATAAAGATTTTTAGAATAATAAGTAAGGATTTCATTTATTAAAATCGTCAGCATTTTATTAAAATTGTAAGCAAAGTCGTCTTGTTGCCGCTAACACTTCGACGTCCTCCCTTGTTGCTAGCTCAAAGACAACTGAACTGAACGCACTGCAGGCCGCAGCTCTTTTGTCTCTTTTCCATCGATCGTGCGGTCGCGGTCGCACGCACGAGCGACGGGACGAGGCAGCGTTTACACTCGCACCTCGTACCCCACCACGAAACGAAGCACAAGACGAGGAACGAGGTGCGAGTGTAAACAGCGTTTACACTCGCGCCTCGTACCTGGCCACAAGATGAACCACGAGGCGAGGAACGAGGCGCGAGTGTAAATCCCGTATTAGAGATACTACCACAGATGAATAAGAGAACATAGATAGTAGATACTACCGTTCTGAACTTCTGACTGGTCCTGACAACTAGGGATAAAAGTACTTCTTCTTCTTTTAAAATTAGTAACAGACGATCCAATTTGGTTGGATCCAACCAAATTACCGCCGTCGTGCCTACCGTTCCGACATTGCTACAGACGTACCGACGGTTGGGCATCCAACCGTCATTTGCCTATGCACTGAAGAAGTGTACGGACGTCATGCCGCGGTGCCGCCTGCTCTTAAAACTTTCAAACAAAATTGTATAAGCTTGATTTCTCATTTCTTTATTAAAGTAATCTTTATTTGTTAAATCCCACAAACAGGGAAAGTCTTTATATAGTTCTAATAACTTCACAGTTATGTCGCGTTCAGAGTTTTGCTCCATCGTCGTCACGTCGTACTTATTTATAATAATACTAGCTGTCCCCCGCGATTTCATCCACGGTAATTTCGGAGTTCCCGCAGGAATTCCGGGAAATAGTAGGTACTCTATGTCCTTCTTTGTACCCGTGACAGTAGTTCACAGTGATTAACTGTTCCCCGCATTAGTGCCGGAGTTCCCGCGGGAATTCCGGGATAAAAACTATCCTATCTTTTAAGTTTGACCATAATATAAAAGGTTACAAAATTTTATCAAAATTAGTTCAGTAGTTTGGGAGTCCAGAATTAGCGGAACATAAAAAGGCAGAGTATATAAATAATTACGTATATATATTAAAACAAATTATTATCAGGCATGAAGTAATAAACTAATATACATCTTTTAACATCGACTTTAAGAAGTTTTTAGTTAAATTTTATTAAAAGTAATCAAATAAAAAAAAAAACTCTAGTTTGTGAGAACACAGACAATGTTGCAAATAAAAGTTGAATCACGAAGGGGAAACACACGTTATTAATCGTTCATTTATTTAGTGTTAAAATCACAGTAATCTTTAATTTGCAACATTATTTGTGTGCCCACAAATTAGAGAAAAAGTGTTTTTTTTATTATTATTTTAAATAAAATTTAATAATTTAATTACAAACTTTTAAAGTGTTAAAAGATGTATATTAATTTATTACTTCACGTCTAATTATTATTTGTTATTTCTATACTTTGCCTTTTTATGTTCCGCTAATTCTGCCGGTGTGTATATTAAGTTACCTGTATTTGTTTTTAACATCGAAATAATAAGTATTACGTAGTTGTAAGTTGTACGTAGTACTTATTATTTCGATGGTTTTTACTTTTTACCTACTTTTCGTCAGCACTCGGCGGCGTTTCGAATGCGACTGAGACACATCGGTTGGATCGTTTGCCTCCACACGTACCAATTTGGTTGGACGGTTGGCCTGTCGGGTGCGTCGGCGAGCCGACCACGTCCAACCGGTATTAATAATAATAATGTTGGACCAACTACCCTATACACGTTCCGATTTGGTCGTGATCGGGCGGTTGGATCCAACCAAGTTGGATCGTCTGTTATTCATTTAAGATATGGCTTCCACTGTGTTGCTTTACTCACAGTGACTCCGCCAATGTCACGTAGTTGAAAGTAAACGAAGGAGTACAAGCTTGTTCGGTGGGATTGATACTAACCAAGAGCTAAAAGTTCCGGATGCCAATGCATTTCAATGTAAATAACTTCAGAAGAAGAAATATACCACTGAATTGGCTATATGGACTAAGTTTCCTTCTGCCTTCCCCGAAAGGGATAAATTTCAGTGATTACCTTCTCTCTGTCTTCAACTTCACAAAAAAAAAAAAAAAATAACCTATAAAATAATTTTATAGGTTATTCGTCTGTGAATATTGGGCTCATATCTTTAGACATAAGTCTAATTAATTTGTGGTCTAAAGGTGATTACCTTCTCTCTGATTGGGCTCAGACGAAATAAAACTTTTTATTTCGTGCTCAGTGGGCTTATTTCTTCTGAGGTAGTGGGTACCTATTTTATTTAGTTAGATTAGTACAAAAAGTACTCTGTGATTAGTACCTAGTTTCCTAATTAAATCGTCTGACGTTCGCCAATTTGACTACAATATAAAATTGAAAAGCTAACTTTTCATATTCATAAAAATGGCACAAAAAATATCCAAATCTAAGACGTCGTGGCTGTTGTGCGAATCATGCAGGTGCTACATACTCTCGAAACATAAAGATCTGCATTCGCAGATGAATTGTGAGAAACACCACGTTAAATGCCCTTATATTGCGGATAAAGTTCTGCATACTTGGCTGGAGCTACCGGAGATACCCCCGGAGAACATCCATGGGAACGCTGTCAGGCTGCATCGATCCGTCGGACTCTTGATTGGAGCGAATAGAGTAGGTCAACCGGTGGAGCTGCGTAGAGAAGGAGCGCCTGCTATGGTCAAACAATTGTGGCTGTCACCGGCGAACGCTGCACCCACAGCTGTGATGTTAAATGCTCTAGGTAACCACATGGTTGTTCACTTCTCACATCAGAAAAAATGTAAAACTAGATATTCCCGAACCTTGGTAGAGGAGTGCAGATAGTGAGAGTAAGGGAAAGGAATGTTTGCCCCAAAACCAGTGTCTAAAATGTATTTTGACTTTTGAAAATATTGTAACCTCTTTTGGCACTTCACTCCTTAACGGATTATAATTACTGCACTGCAAGAATTTGCAAACAAAAATTTGAATTTGGGTTTATTTGTCTCTGACTCATTGTTAGCCTGTGCCGCAGCATACTCACCGAGCTGGGGTGAGCTGAACTTAATGGCTTATTTATTATTCACCATTTTAATTCTTTCAATATTTAATTCAAAACACATAGCAAGTGAAAAAATTTTAAATTTTATGTAACCCCTTTTCATATTGACCTGTATTTTTCTTTTGGACTCCGTTACCCATTAAAAACGACTGAGTCATGCGTTTTTGTCATATGTGCGTGATTTTTAAATAAATAAACATTTTTCTGAGTGACTGCTTGCACTTGCATGTTGAAGCTAAAACGCATGACAAAAATCACTCAACTCTTTAAATACTAAGATTTGGAACAAGTGCCCCCAGTTATCATTATTCTACACAAAAGTTTTCTTTTCAATGACATAATATATAACATGTTTTCATTGTAGTGGGTATCAGCTACCATACATTTCTGCCCATCATCCTTTCTATAGCTAGCCTATACAGTTTTAATTTGTTTAAAAATCCTTTTTTGTTTTCTATAAATATTGCCATTCATGTTTCCGCTCTATCAAAAAAATATAGGATTTTAACTTTAAAATGATTTAACATTTCTGTAGAAACCAATGTAGAGAATATTTTATTTATTTCAGATCTTAATAAATATTGGCATGGACACAGTGATAAGGAGATAACAGTATCTGTTCTGAAGGGAGAAATTCCAGAAGCTATCTATGTGACATTCAAAGTGTTAAACCATGAAATAGATGAAGACTTTAGCCAACGTTTTCAATTTGATGGATATTTTGTTAGTATAGACAGCATTTTAGTCTACAATTATTTTGGTAAGATGTTAGAAATATCATTCACTGAAATAAGAAGTGATAAGCGTAATGATCATATGAATGAAAAATGGTATAAGCTGACTACGAGTACTGTTTGGTGCTTGTATAAAGAAGTAGTTGATAACCAACTTCAAGTGAGTTTGGGAGGTGTTCAAGATATATTTCATAAAATAAAAACTCACATATCTAAGTCTTTTAACAACAATCAAGATTTAAATCGTGTAACAACAGTTAAAAGTCTCTTGGTGTATGGCAATCGAGGTGTTGGTAAAACAGCTTTATGTAAATATGTAATACAAAGCCTTAACTGTTACAACATACAAGTCCAACGGTCAGATATACAGAGTAAAGAAAGTGATGGCATACAATCGAAATTAAAGAAACTTTTTGACAAAGCTGAAAAAAATGCACCAAGCATTATTTTTGTGGATGATATAGAATCAATGTGTCCTGCACTGTCTCCACGAAGTACTGAGCAAGAGCGTAACATCACCTATGCTTTCATGGACCTGCTAAAGAGATTGTACACATGCAATAATGTCTTTTTACTAGCAACATCAAGGAATCCAGAAGCAATAGATTCTCAATTGATAAGATCTGAACAATTGGACAAAAAAGTAAAAATCCCAGTTCCAGACGCATCAAGAAGGAAAGACATTTTGTCCTGCATTTTAAAAGATACACGGTTTGATTTATCTTCACAGGATATCATATCAGTTTCTGAATTGGCTCATGGTTATGTTGCAGAAGATCTGTTGGCACTTTGTCGTGATGCTTATACAAAATGCGAAGAAATTATAACAAAAAAAGATCTGATGGAAGCATTGGATGAACTTCGACCAATTTCAATGAAAGAATTTGATTTTGAAGTACCAAGTGTCCAGTGGTCAGATATAGGTGGTCAAGACGATCTGAAAGAGATACTTAGGCAGGCTATTAATAGTGTTTTAGGAAAAGATTCAAGAAGCTGCTTGGGAAAAGCATCTACTAATATTTTGTTGTATGGGCCACCTGGCTGCTCCAAGACCATGGTAGTGAAAGCATTAGCAACTGAAAGTAAGTTCAACTTTCTGTATGTAAATGGACCAGAACTGTACTCCAAATGGTTGGGCGACTCTGAGAAAAACATCAGAGACCTATTCAAGAAAGCACGGGAAGTGGCACCATCTATTATATTTTTGGATGAAGTAGACTCTATAGGCACTGTGAGGAATGAGCAAGAAGCTAGGGTTCACACAAACATGGTAAATACACTTTTGACAGAGTTAGACGGTCGCTCACCTTTACAATCAGTGTTGGTTATAGCAGCTACAAACAGACCGGATATGTTAGATCCTGCGTTATTAAGGTCCGGTAGGTTCGATTCGCTAATCTACGTTCCTTTGCCAGATTTTGAGACTAGATTGAAGATATTTGAACTGAAACTGAATACTATGAATACATGTAACAACTTGGATGTAGGTAGCCTCGCTGAACATACCGGCGGTTTTTCGGGGGCAGAGTTGCACGGCATCTGCAACGCAGCGGGGACAGTAGCGAAGCGTGAAGGCTGTCTCGCGGTGACGATGGCGCATTTCGAACAGGTGTTGAAAAATACGAAACCGATAACACCTGAATATTTGTTACGAATTTATGATGACTTTCGTGGGAAACCAACGCAGGACGAGCAGGTGTACTCGAGTGGTAGTGACAAATCCGTAGTCGAACCAATTCGCGCGCGCCGGCCGCCTCCAGCCAAGTTTCGGATAAAAACCAGCACACGCAGTCTACGAAACCGAAAGCAAACTGCCGCAAGCTGCCGCGAACACAGTGTGCCCAACGAGTTGGTACATGAACTTGGAAATATCCGGAGTGTATTACAAGAGATCGGGACGAAGTCCATTGAAGTCGCGACAGACGACATATCGACTAACACGCCGGTTCCACTCGCTCAAGTCTGCAACGACTCCGAAGTGAAAGAGATAGGTCTTCAGCTCATACATGAACTTGCCAATATCCGGAGTGTATTACAAGAGATCGGGACGAGAGACGAAAGTGAATCGTGGGGAAGGAGTAAAAACCATCTTTGTTTTTTGACTTTTTGTGTGGGCGTTTGTGTGGGATATTTTTACTTTTCGAAGAAATAACAGTGACATCAAATAGGTGTAAAAACCTATATTAAAAACATGTCCTGAAACTAACCCCTTCATTATTTTCTTGTCTAAAATCAGAATCCAAAACACTTGTTTTTTATTTATCAGCTAAGAAATTGTTAATAAATATCTGGGTACCTATAGAGTTATTGACTTTTGAAAGAACACAGCGACAAAAGTAAAAGAATAGCTCCTATAAAGGATGGGATATTTAAAATGTGAATAATATAAATTTTTAAATACCTAAATATAATAAAACTTATGGAAAACTTAAAATAAAAACTATATTTACAAATAAAAAAATTTGCTCTAGGTCCTCCACAGCTGGAAGCGTGCCCAAAAGGCTGGCGGCATTACCGCGCTGGATAGCGAGGCTTACTCGCTGGGCGAAGTAAACACGTTCTCCGAGTTAGAGTAGAGTAGAACCTATAGTTAGAATTTTATTTAAAATCAGCCCCGAGACTGCTATGAGCATTTTCCGCTATTCCTCGTAGTGTCGGATTAGGCAATCCACGGTGATTATTCCCAGGTAAATAAAATTATTCATACTTTGTTCATTTTTTTTATTATTTATTTCGATTTTAGATTCTTTAACAATGCATACATTGCATTTTCTGTGCAAAACATAGTGTATTATATACATTACCTATCCGATTTTTTAGAAATATTGGTGCTAGTTTCAGGAAAAAAAAAAAACCATTTCCTCTTGCTGATTTTGCAGTAGTCTGTGTAAGTAGGTAATATGTGTAATTGTCATATACAATTACACAAGGGAGATAAACACAAGACAAAACATAATTATAAAATATAACTACCTAATTATACTTTGGCAACTGCTGCTATACTCTAAATAGCAGCGGTTCCTATACTTTTTAAAGCAAGGAACGCACAGTAAATGCCTTTTATTCTAGTAGGTATAATGGTCCAAAAATTTTAGTGTGCCTAATATAAATTTATATTCAGTCTTTAAAAAAATCCAAAATTAGTTTACAAATATGTATAATTATTTCAATACGGACACGTCGTCTAACCACAAGCTAGAAGTATCATACATCAATAATATCTATGCCTACCTATTATAATATTATTAATACTAAAATAAATGTAAACTCGAGACGAGTCCTATCTACTATATCGGAATTATTCCCAATTGTCCCCGCCTCGAATGTACAAATGGGAGATTTTGTATGGATATCATTAGAAGAAGAAGAAGAAGAAAATACATTTATTTCAGCACAACACACAAGAAAATGTCCCATTTGTCACCTGTGACAGGAGCAACTTGTAATGAATATTTTTAGATTTCTGCAGTCACCTTGCACATGACATGCATTTGACTGACTTGAGCTGCGAAGCACAGCGGCGCTGTTATCTATGGGGGGGGGGGGGGGGGGGGGGTTGTCATTCTCAATTGTTTCTGTCACCGGTGTGACAAATCGGATGTAAATCATACAAAATTTCCCATTTTCCACCGAAGCGGACCTTCGAGGCGGGAACAACTGATGACCCCTTGACCCCCCTACGGGGGCTTTATTAAATACGACCTGCACTAGGCTATAGTCACCGGCGCAGCTGTCGTTATTCTGTCCCTCGAGTACTTGTCGAAGGTGGAGGGAAGCCGACACATCCTCCAATAATACCATTTTACCTAAATTTGAGGGATAGTAAATACAATGGGAGTAACTCTGTCTCTAAGCTAACAATAAATTGACGACCCAAAAATTCTCCACAAATCCGTTAACTACTTTATAAACCGGCGAAGTGCGAGTCAGACTCTCGCACGACGGGGTTCCGTACCATTATCTATAAAAACGGCTAAAATCATGTTTGTTATATGGGAGCCCCCTTAAATATTTATTTTATTGTTTTTAGTATTTGTTTTTGTAGCGGCAACAGAAATACATCATCTGTGAAAATTTCAATTGTCTATCACGGTTCATGAGATACAACCTGGTGACAGATTGCGGTGATCAGACGGATGAACAGCGAAGTCTTAGCATAGGGTCCCGTTTTACCCTTTGGGTACAGAACCCTCAAAATGCAAATTCTTTAGAAAATTCAGATGTTGCTAATATCCTATGATATAATATAATCCATAGACTATTTTAAACTCCATCAAACAAATATTTATGCGGATTTCTCATCGTCCAAATTGAAATTTTGAGTTTAAACAGTGTATACAGTAAGAAACAACATAATTTCATAGTTGAAAAAATATAATACCAAGGAGATTTGCCGAGAATTTTTGGTTTTAGAGAGTATTTACAAATAAATAATTAACTATCAACTTACAGCTAAACAATATAACAAACCTAAATACATAAGTTTATAGTCTATACCCACACTTTTTAATTAGTTAAGTTACCCACACTGATCGCACCTTTTTCGCACTAGACGTTCTATGGGTGGGCGAGTCACCCTTGTCTCCTGGCCACGACATGACTGTAGGCATATACACCACTATGTTCAAATAAAAAAAGGAGTTAAGACTATTCAATAGAACTACTGATACAGAGCGATATTTTCAAGTTTGGTAGGTACACTGGATCGCACTTATCTTAGGGTCACTACTAGGTATTCTAGGGGCGGACGAGCTACCCTTGAGTCCGGGTCTTCGCCGGATGTTTCGCCCTCGGATGTCCCAACGGTGAGAAATGGGAAAAATTTGATATTGAAATAGTTATAGTAAAATTCATTTGTCACAGGTGACGGGGACAGCGGGTCATTCCCAGTTGTCCTCTATTTGAGTGTCACAAAGCAATGTCACATGGGAAATGGGCATGTTGACTAATTTTTATTTTTTAGTCCGTCTTGTAGATTATTAAAAAATATTGGACACGTATTTTTTCTTTTTTTACGTAATCAAAAAATAACGGCGATATATTGAGTTGAAATTTCGCGTGACGTCACTATTCTGACAGTTTGTATGGCAGTTTTGCGGTTAGTGACGTCACGACCTCCTCATCCTAAACTTTAATGCGCTTTATCTCTGTATATTTCAATTTATTTAAAAAAGCAAAAAATAGGTGTCTATTGTTTTTTTATTTTCTAACTGACGGACTAATTAGAATTTTGATTTTCAATAGTAGTCAACATCCCTATTCTGTACAGAAATCATTATATGTATTTCTCATTAATTTGTCGTTGGTGACCTAGCTCCGACCGCGGATTATTCCCAGTTATCTTCGCAAATTTTGTATTTACATAATAATTATATTGTTATAAAACTTGTATCAATATTGTTTTAAATTTTCCATTTGTGACCGACGACGGGGACAACCCAGTCGTGACAACTGACCCGGGCGTCCTTGTTATCCCCGCCCAGCGGTGACAATCTGGGACAATAGGCTAGTTTCCTAAATTTTAGTTTTCAGTCCGTCTTGTAGATTAATGAATAATATTGGACACGTATTTTTTCATTTTTTAAGTAATCAAAAAATAACGGAGATATATTAAGTCGTAATGTCGCGTGACGTCACGCGGTGCCACAACAGTTTACGGCCGTCACGACCCCCAACTCCTAAACTTTCGATGCGCTTTATCTAAATATTTTTTTGGTTAAAAATTCTGTTAATTAGTTTTTAAGTGCTGTGGATTAAAGTAAATAAATAAATAAATTTATAAAACTAAAATATACGTGTCTATTATTTTTTTATTATCTAACTGACGGACGGACTAAATAGAATTTAGATTTTCACACCCCAATAAACTACCCTATTATTTATTAAATTAATTACCGGTGTGATGAGCCCGGGCGCGACTAGACGCGCAGGATCTCCGTGTGCCGGTTGTAGCAGATGGCGATCCAGTCGGGCTGCGTGGCGCCCCACTGGATCTGGTTCACCTCGCCCTCGGCGGCCGTGTACGCGAGGATCGGGTCCTCGATCGCGCGCGGCATCTGCTGGATGTCCCAGATGAGCGCCTGGTGGTCGTCGCCCGCCGTGCAGATGTGGCACGAGCTGCCCGCCCGTAAGCAATTTAGTTAACAATCGTAGGTTCATCATTCACAGGGTGGGTGCATGTGTGCGTGCGTGTGCGCGTGTGCGTGCGAGCATATTTTTGTGTGTGTGGTGTGTGTATTTATTTTTTTATTTATTTTTTGGGAAACAAACGGTACAACATAAGTTATTTAAAGTGTATGTGTGCCTACGTTTGTATGTATGTGCGTGACGTGTGTGTATATTGATCGTGCGTCTGTATGTGTGTATATGTTTGTTGGCTGTGCCTGTCTGTATGAGTGCGGAATGTTCGTGCGTGTGTATGTGCGTGCATGCGTGCGTGCGTGCACGCGTGCACACGTGCGTACCTGTGCGGCGCCCAGGCGATGCCGTTGACGCAGGCGCGGTGGTTGTTGAGGCGCGCGACGGGAGTGCAGGGCACGCGCACGTCCAGGATGATCACCTCGCACGCGTCCATCGCGACCGTCGCCAGGTAGTTGGGGTCCTGCTTGTTCCACGCGAGCCGCAGCAGCGGCGTGTGCTGCGGGTCCTGCCGCACACACACACACACACATAATATAATATTGTACAATATAATAACTTTGTGAAGCACAGCTGGAGAGTTGAAATACAAGCTTTGCTTAGTTCAACCTCCAGTATCCTAGATGATTATTGTTGTATAATGTAATTATTGATCATACTCGTAGAACTGTTTGTGTCGAAATAAACTTTATTATTATTATTATATTGTTATACACACACATAATACAACCTGGCCAGCATAAATAGTGACGCTTTCTTGTTTAAAATCAATGAGCAAAGGTTGCTTGCTCAAAAAACAAAATTAAATTTTGCTCGATCCAAGAATATTTGTATCGTTTCGAATTTAGAAATGTCTTGCTCTGTCTGCTAGTGTGTGTGTAATTGATTCTACAGATACTTATTAAGAAAAAATATTTGATATCAATATTGAGGAGGGGGGGTCCTGGGGCGCACCTCGTATATGATGGTGGAGTGCTCGAGGTGGCGCAGGTCGAACATGCGCACGGAGCCGTCGGCGCCCACCGACGCGAACATGTCGCGCCCGCCGCCCGCGCGGCTGAACGCGATGTCGTACACCTCCTGCCCGTAACGTAGGAATATAGATAGCGTAATGGTACCTTGCAGTGCGCCATACGTAATGGCACCTTGCAGTGCGCCAAACATAATGGTACCTTGCAGTGCGCCATACGTAATGGCACCTTGCAGTGCGCCAAACATAATGGTACCTTGCAGTGCGCCAAACGTAATGGTACCTTGCAGTGCGCCAAACATAATGGTACCTTGCAGTGCGCCAAACGTAATGGTACCTTGCAGTGCGCCAAACATAATGGCACCTTGCAGTGCGCCAAACATAATGGTACCTTGCAGTGCGCCATACGTAATGGCACCTTGCAGTGCGCCAAACATAATGGTACCTTGCAGTGCGCCAAACGTAATGGTACCTTGCAGTGCGCCAAACATAATGGTACCTTGCAGTGCGCCAAACATAATGGTACTTTGCAGTGCGTCAAACGTAATGGTATCATGCAGTGCGCCAAACGTAATGGTACCTTGCAGTGCGCCAAACATAATGGCACCTTGCAGTGCGCCAAACGTAATGGTACTTTGCAGTGCGCCAAACGTAATGGTACCTTGCAGTGCGCCAAACATAATGGTACCTTGCAGTGCGCCAAACATAATGGTACTTTGCAGTGCGTCAAACGTAATGGTATCGTGCAGTGCGCCAAACGTAATGGTACCTTGCAGTGCGCCAAACGTAATGGTACTTTGCAGTGCGCCAAACGTAATGGTATCTTGCAGTGCGCCAAACGTAATGGTACCTTGCCGTGCGCTAAACGTAATCGTACCTTGCAATGCACCAAACGTCCCACAAGCGTTACCTTGTCATGGGCGATTAGCTGCGTCTTGACGTGCCCGGAGACCTCGTTGACCCTGCCCAGCACCTGGCCCGTCTCCAGGCCCCAGATGGTGCAGGTGGTGTCGATGCTGCTGGTGCCGATCAGGTTGGGGTCCACTTCGTTCCAGTCGAACGACGTGAGCGGTGCGCAGAAGTCCGAGTTCTTGTTGTTATTGAGCACGCACTCGAACAGCGTGTAGGGCTCGCCAGCGCGCCAGATGCGCAGGTAGTCGCCTGGTGGACATACACACATATCCAGGATGTTACGGATGCCGATTTTTTCACATCTGAGTTCCAGGTGATACAAGTTAGGCGAGTTTGGCATCTGGGTAAACATTCATTCAATCAACATGGGTCTAACCGCCGCACTCAGAGTCGACTTTAATGATTACTTAGTTAAGTATAGATTTTTAAAACAAAACTGCCGCAATCAGACAAGTTTAATAAATTAATGTTAATTGGCATTTAACTAATTAAGTTACATGTCATTAAATGCCAATTAACATTAATTTACTGAACGTCTCTGATTGCGGCAGTTTTGTTTTAAAAATCTATACTTAACTAAGTAATCATTAAAGACGACTCTGAGTGCGGCGGTAAGTCTCGGTGTGGTCTCGGTATTTAATATACATTTTATGTTGTTATTATGAGTATGTAAAAAAAAAAAAATGGAAGTATCTATTTTATCAATCACCAATTTATTGTTTTTGTGCCTCAATTTTGAATGGAATTTTGAATAAGTAATATGTAATAATAATCCGTATTTATTTCAATGTAAAGTTTTTTTGTCTAGAAGCTTCTAGATACTCACCGCTTGTGGCAAGTAGATCAGGATACACCCCCTTGCTGTCCGGTATCCACATGATCTTCGTGGTGGGGTATGGGTGGTCAAACGTGCTCTTGGCACTGAACTCGCTCGTCTCTTCATCCAATGATATTATTTGTACCTGACATAATAGATTCAATATTGATACCTGGGGACCTATGAAAAACTGTTTGTAGCAGCGTTATTTTTACCTTCATCGTAATTTCGACCTTATATTAAATAATTGAAATCGAAATTTCAATAGAAGAAAAATTTAAGAACTGTTGTAGTCTGAAGTCTCACGAATTTTTGGATTTACTAACTCTGTCTTCAGATTTATTTGATAAGATTTAATTATAAAAAAATAAATATAAACTAGAGTTCAAATCATAGAAGGACTACATAATTATCATAAAGGAATTTCAAAAATGGATTCATTTTTTTAATCAGTTCAGCAGTAGTAAGAAATTATTCCAAAATATAAATAAAATAAGTATAGGTAAATAATAATAATTACAGCCTTGTCATTCATAAGAGACACCATTTTCACTTCTTGGAACAATAAATATAATTATTTTATAAATTGAATAGAAATATGTACTATGTACCTTATTATTATACTCCTCTATGAAGCTACCGAGTGCCAGACGGAACCGCTTGTCTGGCCGCACCGACCAGTTCATAGAGTAAAGGGGCCATGGTGCTTGGTATCTAGAAAGCACAAGGAAATGTGTAAAACAGAAGTGTGATATTCCTTAATAAACATAGACAAGAGATAACACTCCTAAAGCTAATTTGAATATAGCTCTTTTTGCTCATATAGAACTTGGCTAGGAAGTGCACAGTAAAACATTAAAGATTGTAATTTTTGAGCAGAAGAATTGAGTACTTTAAATTTTAGCAGAACCAGAGGGCCTATTATGTAACTTTTATTTCTATCATTTTTTGGTTACAATGATAAACATGGAGGTTTTGCAATTACAATACACATGTTTTGACACCTACAATATCTAGCGATCAACGAAAATAAACATACTACTAAAGTTGAAGCTGCCTAAATTTGATAAATTAATCACAAAATTGCCATTTTTTTGAATGTATCTGAAATATGATAGCAACAGATGTTACATAATTGCTATGCAGAAGCATTGTTGCTTTCAATGGTTTGTGAGAATGAATGCAGCAGTGGTGGGCAAATTTTCTTCATGAAGAGCCAGAAAGTTCATGAAATTTGGGAGAAGGGCCATAATTAAAGAAAAAATAGACTGTGACTACATAACTTAACTAGCCTAGCTTGTGCCTTTACCTATGCCTAACTCTCAATTTAATTACTATACATTTCAAAGGACCAATGCGGCCATACTTTGCCCACCACTGATCTAGAGAAAAGAGAAGAGAAAGATCTTTGAAACTTTATTATCATTGTGTTTAGTAAGACATGAATTTGATTTATTAAGTCTGTGTATCTAGGTCATTTTAATTAGCACGAAAAGGTTAGGTTCTATTATAAACTCACTTGTATATTTCTTTGCGTTTGGTGCTCGAACTGGTCGTGCTCGAGCTGCTATGCGGCATCGACATCATATAAGTAGCGGTATTGGATCACTAGGATCCTAAAACAATGATTTTTACCTTTGAAAAAAGCTGATTGGTAAATAAATGTTCTGACCAACAACACCGTCGGCATTGCACGCGACGGCGATTTTTTTAATTCGCACGCACTTATGTTAGAACGTATTATAATTCTCTATCAAGTAACCAATTTTACTTAACCACTCTCTATAGTACTAATGTACGAAGAAAATATGTAAATTAAATGTTTTAAAATAGGGATTTTAACGGGGGTAAGAATTGTGTTGTGATAATATATAGGATATTTACATAAAATAATTAAACGTACCTTACAATTGTTAATTAAAAAATACTATAATACACGTGAATCAACAAAACAAATAACTCTAAAAGCAATTGGTAATTAATATTGTTATTTAATAAATTTTCTTGATTCCTATTTCCTAGGAAAGGAATTAAAAACAATTTCTTTGACGTTTCATTTTAATTTGACAGTTGGAGTTGACGTTTGAACTTCTTTTCTTCGTAGGGACCTCAGAACAATAACTGTAGACTGTAGGGACTTTTGCCCGTCTATCGTCGTACGCTTTCTCAGTTTTTTTTTTCTGATACAGCACCATACAACAACAAAATAAAAGTATGAAAATAAATGACAGAATCACCTACTTTAGTTGCCGCCATACAACACGTTTATAATATCGATGTTTCTTGCAACCTGAGTTTGTCTATCTTTTATAGCTGACATCACTCAAGTTAGGCATGGCCTAAATTTAAAAAAAAAAATACATGCTATGGCGGCGTTCAGAAACCACACCGGGACACCCAAAGACCACCACTAAACATTCAGACGCACTCACAAACTACTTAGAGATACTACCAACTAAAATCATCTAATTAATTCTAATCACCTACCTACTCGAACTTCACGTAACGGATGTTTTAGAATACAGCTCAATGGTCTGTATCAGTATTTTTTTATTTTTAGTGTAGGCAGTCAGAAAGGACAATAATTAGATGTCTGTCTTCAGTTCGAATCGAACCTATGACCTTCGGCACTAAACAGTTTGGATGTAACTATCCACCTGCAGACTTAATGATTAACATTGCGAATGTGCATCCTTGTCAATTCAGCGCATGCTGGCTAGAGTCCGGTTAAGGCCAACGCTTTCTTTCTTACATCAAATTACGTTTATGGAATTGTGATATAACTCGATTGCATGACCCACAAGTTAGATTTGTATCTGGATCTGACAATCAATTTAGGTAACCTTGTTTCCTATGAATGCTTAAATGTTAACAATTTTAATCAGTGTTTAATCTATAATTAATAGGTAATACAAATACTATAAAGTAACTTCTATCTGTTTATCTATTACCTTTCCACGCCTAAGGCACTGAAGAGAAATAGATAAAGTTTCGCACACATTGGGTATGTGTGCCAAACTTTATCTAATTCTACTAAACCAATCACTAAAATTTTCCATATACATTGTCAGGGATTCAGAAAAGGACATAGGGTACTTTTAACCGACTTCAAAAAAGGAGAGTGTTCAAAAAAGGATTAGTGAGAGTGTTCGGAATACACACACACACACACACACACAGACAATCGGAATAGTCTCTCTCTCTCGTCAAGCCTAAAATTAATAAAATGGTTACTCATTCGAACAGATTAGATTTTTTATTAGAAATCAAACAACCGTTCGCGAATTCGCTGTACTAGATACTTCTAAGAGCACGGTACAATGGAGGCTAATATTGTTCATTTGCTATTGACGCCTCGCTCCAACTCCCTGTTCGGGTGTCTTTCTTCACTACGGTCAGGTACAGAGCTCTCAAGACCAGGAGGACGATGAACATCCCTCCTATATACAGGGTGATGTGGAAGAACTGCTCGCTGTAGTTGGTCACGTAATGTTTGTTGCGCATACGCAACTTATGGGGCTTGTTACTCATGGTGTTGCATTCTTCTCATATACTAATCTTCATGAACCGTTGGCATACCTAATTTTGTTGAGTACCTGATAAAAGAGGCAAGTAAGACAAATAAAATTAAAATACAAAATCTTTTTCCTAAAAAAATATTTAAAGAGCTAGCTATACTTATTTTGCTGTTATATCCAAGTTCTAACTACAAAATACCTTGCGACTGTAAATGATATATAGATATAATGATATGCCCTTGGTATAATCATAACCTGTGTGGCAAGTTTTCAGACAAAATGCACAAACAAGCGCGCATATATCTATACAGTCATAATATAAAATAACAGTAAAATATAACTTTTATACACAGAATAGTTAATTTTTATCAAAAAAGAGGGAGCGATGTGAGTAAAAAGAGTAACAGAATACAAAAAAGACTAAGTAGATAATTATTATTTTTTTTTTTTCAGAAATTTCATCATATAAAAAACTAATACACATCGAAATATCTAGTCAGGGAATGCTCGGCAAAGATCTATAGAAGATTAAAGTTTTTTTTTTTTTTTATGTCATAGGGGGCAAACGGGCAAGTGGTACACCTGCTGGTAAGTGATTACCACCGCCCATAGACATCTGTAACACCAGAAGGCTTGCAGGTGCGTTGCCGACCTGGAATGGGGATGGGAATGAGAAAGTTATTGTTAGGTTGGAACAAAGTAGGTACCTAGGTATAGGTATATTTTGTTTCATCGAATTTTTTCATCGAATTTTTATTTTGTCGAAATTTCAAAAGCGTTTTGGGATAGGCAGGACTTTTGATCCTGAAACTATCGAGTTCCCAAGGGAATACTAAAACTCACGCAAGTGAAACCACGGGCACCAGAATGCAGTAGTAGGTATATAAATATTTAATAGTCATAGAACTGCATTTAAGCAGAGTTATGAAATTCAAGTGTGGTGGAAACAGCTTACTACGTCTCTCAGCGTGAAAGCCACTCGCGCACACGTCGATTATCATATGAAACTAACGCTCTATATGTAGGTAGGTATTGTATTTGTATTTGTTAGCGGGCTGGTTTCCGCAACTCGACGTCTGAGCGCCTATTTTGCGTGTGGTGGGAATATATCTATTCATGCCAACCCAGCTCCTGCAGGAAGCCCAGCAACTTCCTAATGTCACCGAAGGCTTCCGGGAGCGACCTTGGTGTCCCTAGGTACTTAGCCCTGTATGGTGCCACTCCGTCGCATTCAAGCAGCACATGAGCAGCAGTTTCGTCCGCCTCCATGCAAGCTCAGCAGAGGGGGCTGTCTGTATGTAGGTAGGTACCTACCTAATCTCTCTATGGTAGTAATGATTACCTCAGAAATCAAGTTCCCTCAGGCATTAAGAACATCAAATAGAGCGATCTGCAAATGATGAGCAACAAGATGGCGGCTCCGGTCCACTCTATGAGCAGACACACCGATACCTCGTAAGCGGACGGCGCGTGCTCCTGGCGGTTACAGCGCAGACAGTGTTTTATCTTTCCCAAGGCACGGCCGTTAATCTTCTTGGGAAGCAACACTTTTATACTCTTCTCTATCAGGTTACTTTTGGGAGGCGCTGTTATGGTTTGACTAGTGCTCGGGTCACACATATTTCCACATTTTTATTGTGTTCGTTTTTAATTTGCGTTTTGTTTCTCAAACTGTATTTTTATTGTATTGTTACCTAGATATTATGGCAAACGTTTCATTATGTGTTGTTATAATTATCGTAATTCAATATTTGTTAACATTTTGTTTGAACGAAAATGTTCTCTTTGGTATAAAATCTGATAGTTTTGACTTACTTTACGTGACATGAGGGTGTCTTGTGTCACACTTATGTGAACACAATTAGTTCGTTTCGTTTTCTAAAGAGGTCCGCGTAAAAAGTAAGGTGTCGGTAATAGGTGTACTAATTTATTATACGTAAGTGTAGCGACCCGAAGACGTCAATGTATTCCTTCAGAATCGCTCATATTGATGAAAACAGCACTAAGATCCGTTGCGTTTTATAAGATCTAAACGTACAGAGGGACAGACGGGCGGGAGGCGTCTTTCTTTTTACTATGTAGAGAAAACAATATACTATTCAATTACCTACTAGATTGAATAGAATCACTATTAATAAATCTAATTTTATAAAGAACGTATAATTTTGTGAGCGAATATAGTTGTAATGATAATCATATAATAATTGAATTATTAGTATTAAAATATAAATGTGGTTAAGACAATATTAATGAATTTAATTTAATTATTTGCTTTGTAATGCATGTGTATTATTGTGAGAAATAAAGGCTTTATTATTATTATTATTATTATTATTATTATTATTATTATTATTATTATTCCTTTTTCTTTTCTTTTTTTTTCTCTCCTTCACGGAGGTGTTATCGTAATATGCGGGCCTCAACCAATTATTATTATTATTAATAAGCTAGCTGGTGCTTTCGGTTTAGGAAAGATTTCATGATGACCAGTTGAGTAAACATCATCATAAAATGCTCGCTTCCACTTCTGCCTGAAAATTAAGAGTAGGCAGTATTTATGCGAATATGACGTCAATCAGCCGGTTATGCAGTTCAGCTATGTTGCACAATTAACTACTTACAAATACATACACGATTAGTACCGACCTATTAAGACAGTATATCCATACAGCTATGGGTAGGTATATTGAGATTTTTGTCGGACAGCGTCCCGATTTGCTAAATCCTAGGTCCTTGTAGCAATGCTCAGCTGAAGCATTTGCGCACCATTTGATTCTTAACGTATTTGACAAAGAGCTTGAAATGATTTTTTTCACATCAAAATAAAGTTTGTGTTCTACAAATCGCAATGCGCAAACCGCAGTGTTTACAAAGTTGACAGTGTAGTTGTTTATATGTTTTCGAACGTATCGTAACAATCTACTGGATGAATAATGCATGCGTCCGTTGCCTCAATTCGGACGGTCGACATCAGCTGCCTCCGTGACCCGTGTAGAATTTGGCGCCAAACTCTGGAACTATTGCACACAAAAAAGTTATTGCTTTAAAGTTTAAACAATTAAATTATGAATAGGTAGGTAAATCTACGCCCTATAATAAAATAGCGTTGGTTTCATAAAATTAATTATCTATTGTTTATTTATTTTATTTAGGTATTTACTAGGCAGACCAGCAGCACACTTCACTAAAACTTCTTCCACTTTCCTCATATATTTCTCAAATCAATTCTATCTAACAATTTTTCTAGAGGAGGGTGCAGCATTGAGTTTTGTACGTATCTACACTGTTTTAAGAGTCGGCACTTTCATACTAATCGCTGAACTCTATGAAAGCATTTTGTGCCAACCTCCATTACGAATGTAAGACGCGGTCAGGGGGATTTGGTTATAGGTATCCCAAAGTTGGTAAGGAAGTTATAGCATAGATCCATAGTAATTTTTGCTTCAAGGCAGTGTCGACGTCTGCCTTCTCTAGCCTCCTTTGGTCTGAGTCCTAGCTACGCGTTTAGAGTTTCAATTGTCTATGTCAATCGTCAGTCAAAGGAGGTAATTATGCCAGTTATTAAGCTTTTTATAAGTTCTAATCTTTAAAAATTACTGACGGCTATCAGTGACGCATATTATTTTATTTATCAGCGAATCGACGGACAGCCGGACACGAGAGCGACCTTGCTTTGTCCACCGGTGGCTGTGAACTTTACAATCTTTGGTAGGTACTTAATACGAACTACTTGCGCCGTGTAACACCCGCATAAAAGCTTGAGTAATTGTTCTCCTCAATACAGATTATCACTGGGATAATTGAGTTACAGAATGATAGTCTATTGTTGGTTAGCGCGGACGTGAGTTTTAAGCAACATTAAAATCCATATTCTTATTAAACTTTGTTATATTCATAATAATTCTTAGGTACTCATTTAGTTTCATAATTTATGTCACGATTGTCTCGGTTTAAAAAAGAACCACGAGTACCCAATGTAGGTGCTTATATTTCTTAAAGCTTTGCGCTAGTTTTCTAATGTGTTTTCCAAAAACTGCGTTTTGATTTTAAACCCCTAAAACTGCGTCCTTAAAAAATACAATAGGTACCAAAAGTTCCATTATCAACATCTTTAACGTCCCCACTGTCGTTAGTTATTATGAAATTTCATGAATTCACATCCACATTGAATGAAATAATTCTAAGTTTCACAAAACGCGGTTGAAACGGCGGTAGCCAGCTACAACTTGGGTACTTATCAGTTTATTTTCTAAAACAATTAGGTTTATTGGAGGTTTCCCATTGCTCGTAGAATCGTTGAAGGTACCTAAGCAATCTCTTGTGAGTCGTGTGGCGACCACCGTGTGGGCAAAGTCTCCCACAATATGGTGCTAATAAATCACAACGTCATATTATAAAACACAGTCTTTCGCCGCGTCTGTCTGTCTGTCTGTTCGAGATAAACTCAATAACTAATGAACGGATTTTCATGCGGTTTTCACCAATAGATACAGTGATTCAAGAGGAAGGTTTATACGTATAGTTTATCCTGGAATTCCCTCGGGAACTTCGCAATTACCGTTGGTGAAACCGTCGGGGATAACTAGTCTAGTTAATAAAGATAATAAAGGACCAGTCATCGTGATCGCGATAGGCAAACTTTGTCCAGCAGTGAAACGATGGTAATTGTAGACATATTTTTATTTATTAAATTTGAATAAAATCAAACTTTTAAGAGTCCAGCTACAACCTAGTCCTAGCAACTGAATTATTTTTAATTGTTATGTCTATTATTCTATTGTAGGTGGTTAGTCCGGGTGTTAAGTTCTCCTAACATGGCCGGGTCACGATTCATATTGGGCGTACAATGTTACCTAGCTATACAGTTCAACCACAAGTAATTAAAGTTAAGATAAAAGTAAAGTTAAGATACGTTATCTACGAACTATAAAAGTTATGTTTAACTGCTGACTAGCTTTTAAATTCAATTCCGATGACAAACACCTTAAAACTTTTCACAAGTTTTCCTCAAGGGTGGGAGTTTTGGATGTTTTCAATACTCAATATTTTATTGCTTCCGTAATAAAGTTTCTTAAAAACTTTTTCTTTATGGATCACATATATATAACTGTGTGAAACATAACGTGTAGACCTTCATAAAATAGTTCTAGTAACATTTAGAACCTATAAAAGCTATATGATGTGTTAATTTCGATTCATGGACATAAGCCGGTTGGACCACGTGTCTATATATGATACTCATTAAGTACTAGCTGTCCAGCGCGGTTTTACCCACGGTAATTTCGGAGTTCCCGCGGGACCTCAGAATAAACTATACATATAAAACTTCCTCTTGAATCATTCTATCTATTGGTAAAAACCGCATGAAAATCCGCTTAGTACCTAGTTTTTGAGTTCATTGCGAACAGACAGACATATGCAGCAGAGGACTGTTGTTTTATAATATGTAGTGAATATATGTGGTATCTAGTATATATTTTTCTCTATCATCTTTCACAATATCAAATTAATTTCGCCATCATATTGATCAAATCATCATACAGATATTTAAGACATAACAATATGATTATGATGACATAGTTAAATTTAACAAATCATTACATGTGTTCATCACTAGTGGTTGTCGGCGGTTTTATACGGGCGAATTACGAGATTCCCTGGAAAACTCTTTGTATTGTGGATGTTTTTTCTTTAAGTAAATCAAAATGTATTCAGAATAAGCTACCTCAATATCTATAGTTTATTAAAATCCGTTTGTTAGTTCTTGAGTGAGTGTGTTTTTAAACAAACAGATATACATTCCACGATCATTGTAATGCATTTGGCCGCTATATTGAACAATCCAATTAATTTGTTTGCATTTATGTTCTATATGCGACTTCACCCGCATGTATTTCACGACTAGCTGTTCCCCGCGGTTTCCCACATAAATTTCAAAGTTCCTCCAGGAATTCCGTTACAAAAAGTAACCTATGTTCTTCTCTGTATCCTTGACAACGTTAATACAAAATTTCATGACGATCGGTTAAGTAGTTAAGGAGAGAAAGCGAAACAATTAAGCAAAGAAACAAATTCACATTCGCTTTTATAATGCAACTATGTAGCTGTTCTCCGCGGTTTCACCCGTGGTAATATCGTAGTTCCCGCGGGAATTCCGGGATAAAAAGTACCCTATATGTTAATCTGATGTATGAGCTATATTATTGTAAAGTTTCATTTAAATCCATCCAGTAGTTTTTGCGTGAAAGAGTAACAAACATCCATCCATCCATACATACATACAAACTTTCGCGTTTATAGATAATATTAGTAGGACTATGTAGCTGTTCTCCGTGGTTTCACCCGCGGTAAATTCGTAGTTCCCGCGGGAATTCTGGGATAGAAAGTCCTACTGTCCCTCATTCATACTTTTTTTAAATTAATGTATGTTTTAACAATCCATGTGTTGTGTCAAATAAAGTTTTTTCAAATCAATTCAATACTGGGGAATCTCGAAATTCACGTGGATAAAACCACGACGACCAGCTAGTTTAGGATATCGGATGTAAAGATAAGGTAAGATTACAATTTTGTCATATTCGTGCAATAGATATTTTTATTACAAAATGTTGTGCGAGTATAGCCGGATTGGCCGGGTGTCAGGTGCGCTACTGGGTGAATGTCATAACTTAGTGACTTACGCACGTTTCTCACGCTTTATTCCATCACTAGTTGATCACTGTGGTTTCACCCGCTTAAATTTCGGGGTTCCTGCTGGAATTCCGGGATAAACTCTTTTTTTGTGGTTGGTTACTCTTCTTTTATCTCTCCCTGTCAAAATTTGTCAAAAATATTCAATGTACAGAATCGCGGATTCTACTCTTTTATTATAGTAAAGATATAGATACTTAGTAAAAATAAGGCTATTGAATTTTTATCTTGAAATTCCCGGGGAATCACCGAAATTAACGCGGGTGTCATCGCTTGAAGAATTATAAAATAATGCTGAGCATTGATGGCCAACATAGGACGTGAACTACTTAATTAACATTTTCTTTATGGAGTTAGGAGCAATCACAAATGGCGCAATAAATTAAATGGCCCAAATGACTCATGACTCATTCTGCGCTGTTCAACTTAGAATGACCCTCTCGGAGTTTTTGTGTCCTTTCTTTATTCCGTAGCATTTACTACTAGAGGGATTTAGTTTTATTTATGTGCGTAATGTTGGTTTATTTTACGTGATTTATTTATTATTTATTTATTTATAGTTCATTATAACGGTAAAAAAAAAACCAATTACAACAATTAACATAGAACGGTTAACTTATAATAGAAGACACTCTCGCATACTTAATCTCACAAAACCTGAAGCATGCCGTCATTATCTCATGCCATGCATCCACAAACAGATCACACTCAGGGTCAGCAATGAGAAGGGCATTGAGGGCATCCAGGGTGCGATACGCTGGGGAACCAGCTCTGGATACCGTTCGGCATAGAGGTCGTGCAAATAATTCGGATATGATTGATAGTGAATAGTCAATAGTAAAATCATTTATTCAAATTAGGCCCATAATGTGGCAATTTTTGACGTCAATAAAATTACAGTTTACAGTAGACAGCACCCATAAAATATCCACCCTTCACAGCTTCCTAGTGCTATGGCTGAAGAGAAGAAGCTGCGCAACAAACTCTACAGCAGCACGCTGTCAGTTTAAAATTATAATATACTAGCTGTACCCCGCGATTTCATCCGCGGTAATTTCGGAGTTACCCCTGACAGTAGCTGTTCCCCACACTAATTCCGGAGTTCCCACGGGAATCCCAATCTTTTAAGTTGGCCCATTTTATTAATGGTTACAAAATTTTATCAAAATCCGTTCAGTAGTTTCGGGGTCCATCGCGGACAAACAGCGTGACACGTGATTTATATATATTAGACTAGCTATCCCCCGCGATTTTATCCACGGTAATTTCGGAGTTCCCACGGGAATTCCGGAATAAAAACTATCCCATCTTTTAAGTTGGACCATATTATAAACGGTTACAAAATTTTATCAAAATCCGTTCAGCAGTTTCGGAGTTCATCGCGGACAAACAACGTGACACGTGATTTATATATATTAGATATAATATTAGTGGTGGATAAGAGTGATTATTATAGTATACGATATTTCCCTTTTGTCCTAATAGGACGAAAAAACCTTTGGATCATAATATTATTGTTATATTCTAGATATAAACAATATCGCAGTTCCCGTAGAAAGAAACGTTGTAGCTTCTTTGGAAGAATTTAGAAAATCAGTTAAATGCCGATGCGTAAAGTTTTTGAGTTTATCTATTACAAACAAACAAAACATTTAAAAAATCAAATCTTTTCTCTTTATATTATAGACGTATCTACTACACTACACTCTATCATGATATCTTAGTCAAGATTAGATATCTATCAAGATTCTCATTAAGTAGGTAATATTTGTATTTATTTCGAGATTTTGAGTTAAAGATCAAGTAGATATCAATAAATTTGTGGAATAACTTTGGGATGTTTTATGTATTAATGTTATGCCTTATTATTAATCTGGTGGTATCTAGAAATCAAAATTAATAGACTAAAATAAATACTGTAAACAACTTTGTAATACTATTCAATATTTATATTATGTAATGCTCGCGGTCATACTCCGATTGTAATACAAACATTCATGTGTCTGCACATTCATCGAGGTTCCATATATTATCTTTGACTGGCTGTGCCCCGCGGTTTTACCCGCGTGGAACGCTTTTAAATAACCGCTTTAAAAAAAATCCAAAGCCTAAATGTCACTCCAAGCTTAAAAGCTTACGTGTAAAAATCGATAATTCTATTCTTTTATTATAGAACTAGCTGTGCCTCGCGGTTTCACCCGCGGTAATTTCGGAGTTCCCGCGGGATTCCGGGATATAAAGTACCCTATGTCCTTCTCTGTACCCCTGACAACGTGCATGCCAAATTTCATCCAAATCCGTTCAGCCGCTTTTGCGTGATTGAGTAAACGTATGCGAGGATAAGAGCTCGAAAGCGCATTTTCATCCGACTTGCTTCAAATTTATCGTCACTGCTCAGCTCCTATGTGTCTTAGCGTTATGTTATATGTATAGCCTATAACCTGCCCAGGAGTATGGACTACAATCGTACCAAGTTTGGTTAAAATCCCTTCAGTAATTTTTTGACCCATGCGTGCACATACAGACAGACAGACAAAAAATCTACTAATTGCATTTTTGACATCAGTATCGATCACCATTCATCTTCCAATATTAATTTTGAATATATATTCAATGTACAGAATTGGCCTCTATACAGTTTTATTATAATTATTTAGATTGATTCAGCAAAGAATTCATAATGGAATATCCAAATTCACATGAATGTGAATTGTGTTCCACAAAACATCTTAGATACCATTATCGATTGCAAGGTGTCGACTTTGTGGACTAGGTATGATGAATGAAGGCAAACGTCATATATTCCTTTGCAATTTCCGTAAACAATAGGGACTTTCCAGTTTTAGGATCAGGCTGTTAGTTTTAGCATAATCCAGAACGCATTAATGCATTTAGCACCCACAGTAAAAACATCTAAGTATATTAAATTAATTTAATAAAATGCATTGGGGGGGAGGCTATATAGAGGAGGCTTGCTCTCGGCCGCCATTCGCCGCGGAAGCACACCGCGCATGCGCCCGTCTCGCGAGTGAAATAATTGTGTGTGACATTAACCCCACAATGGCGGCCAAAATTTACGTAAGTGTCAAAAATCATAAGTGTCAAAAAAGTAGGAACGTGGTTTTAGAACGCACCCTGGATTTATTCGTCGTAATTTTTTTTTGGTTGTATTTTGGGGGGCCGTATACAGTGAATAATTTTCTGTGGATTTTTGGTATTTTTATTTTTTATGGTGCTTTAAAACTGGAAAATTTAATATGTCTACTACTAAGGTGGTTCTAAACCACACTTCTACGACTATTGTAGCATTACATTATTTGAAACGTTTGGGAACTCACGTTGCGGTTAATTTGTGTTCGTTTGTAATACTTTATATACACTTATGTATATAATTTCTTTAACTCTTGTGCACATGCTTTTATTATTACGTGAGACTGTGTCAATATTTTATTGATTGCAACTTTGAACTTAACGGTCAAGATTTTGAGATGAAAAAATAATCTAAAAAAAGTTTAATTTGAACTACCTATTAGGTACTACTTTAGCTCGTCATTATAAATGAAATAATTATTCTGACGGTGTAGGTTCGTCACGAGCTGGTCATTATGCTCGGTGCTTATTTAGTAGGCATCTTGTTAAGCAATGCCACTAATGCCTAGGTCTAGACTCTACAGCTTACACACTCTGTAGGTACACTTAGAAAGGACAATTGTTCGTCCGGGTCATTCACCCCTTCCTCTTTGGCATATAACATAGCTACTTTTCTCAGCCTTGCAATCTCTAATCTATTTAAATTAAAATTAGTTCGTTGAAAGCCCATCACTTGAGAACCGCTGGACTGATTTGGAAAATTGGAAAATTACAGTAAACTAAGAGTGTTTTCTTCTATTGGATTTTTTTTAATTTTACCGAAGCCAGTTAGTTAGATTCTGGTAAAATTATAATTTAAAAAATATCAAAATAGTAAGCAACGTTTAGGGGATGCTTCCGCAAATGCGTTTTAAAGTGGAGCCTTTTAAGAACTAAGTTGTTATAAAATCTTCCAAAAACAACAATTAGATACACATATTCCCGTTTCGGTGTTAACACTATCTACAGCGAACCATGAACCAAAATCTCGATATAACATTTACCATCGACAAAAATAATTATTAGGGACATGCAAATATTTGAACACACAGTGTGCATAAATCAAAAATTACAAATAACTTGATTTACTTTAATTTTCATACATCACAGAGGTCATGATAGAATTTCTAAATTCGCGCGTCACAAAAGTTATAAAAAGAAAAAGAAAAGAATCGAATGCTACGTCACTCTAGGTATACGTGTAGATATAGCTCGCCAGCCAGTATCGATAGTGAAAACGTCGACGTCTATGCGAACTCGCAAGCTCCAAGGAAAGTGAAAACTATCGCAGGAAGTAAAGCGGCGCGGCGCACAAGTCGCGAGCGGAGTGTCGAGTACATGTGAAATGTTCACGATTTACGATCGATCGCTCGGACAATGACACGACGCGATGAGCCGGACATGTCCGCATCGAGAGGAAAAGATTCTTGCACGTCGAAACCACTGATCATCGATAACTTTTATGTATTTCAACAAGAGGTGTACCGCGCGTTTATACCGCGGGATAGCCTCGACAACTACGTGATAAAAATTCTTTCTTACCTGACGTCCGCACTCCATGGTCCCCATGCATACGTACGTATAAGTATGCATGGGGACGATGTTAATTACGTATAAATTACTCAACTACTAGTAGTTTAAAAACATTGCAAGCCCTGTAAAGGGAACCTTAAGAGTTTAAGAGCACTGTACAACTGTTAATGTTTATGATCCTTTAGTACACGTGAGCAATAAATACTTGAATACTTAAGTACATGAATTAATATTTCAGCTTTATACGAGTAAGACCAGCTGTCCCCCGCGGCTTCACTCGCGTTAATTTCAGATTACCAAAGTAATTTCGGAATAAAAGTGCCCTATGTCCTCCTTTGTATCCGTTACTATGTGTATGCAAAATTTCATGATGATCGGCTGAGTAGTTATAGCGTGGAAGCGCAACAAACAAACACACCCATTCGCATTTATAACTTTAGGATAGGTTTAATTTTGTTATTTTTGGAAGCTGATAATAACTTACTTTCGTCAATTCAATATTTTTCTATCAATGGTAATTATCTATCTACATCTTAAAATCTTTTGTCCTGAATGACTGATGGATCAACGCACAGCCTAAACCGCTGATCGTAGACACCTGAAACTTGGAGAGTGTGTTTTTTGTATGACGTAGGCATCCGATAAGAAAGGATTTTTGAAACAAATCCTAAGGGGATGAAAAGGGGTTGCAAAGTTTGTATGGAACGATTCCGCGGGAACCTGAAATTATCGCGGGTGAAACCGCGCGGGACAGCTAGTCACATATATAATGGTTTCATGAGTGTCCTGTTGAAATAACTTTGATAAAGCTCAAGGTACGAGTATATTCGAACATTGGTCTCTTTCTTGCATTTAATTTCGTAGCTCTGACGATACAACTAAGGCACAACAGTAGGTAGGTACAGATTTCGTGACAGGATAATGATCTCGTCCGAACGCTGCCCTGAACCTCATCAAATGAGACGCCAGCGCTTCCTACACCCGCGCTGAGAACGGGGCCGCGTTGCGACATGCGCCCGCGCAGCCGCGACCCCCGCCGAGTCATTTCGAATTGATGTTTCACAGAACATGCGTTTAGTTTTTTGTTTATCGGTACTTGGTATTGGACAATCTGCATCGGATTTTTTTTAGATTCAAGATTCGGTCTATAATAATAATAATCGATAAGTTATAAGACCGTTTCTCTAGCGCCCGGTCCGTCACCTTGAGCTATAACTTCTATCCGTTAACTTATATTAGGTACCTACATTATAGTTATTGGTAACGTGGGACGCAGTTCTAAGATAATTTTGCGCATTGACTAACTAGTAAAATTTTGAATTTTGAACGATGATCTCAAACAATTATTTTAATATGAAAATTGATTACCAGGGAGCGCCCAGCTTGAATGGCATAAAATAATCCCAAAATGCGCTTTAGTCTAATAGTACCTCCATCCTCGTTCTAAGTTTGAGTAAGACATATAAGGTGTTATATAATTAAAGCAAAGATTTCGCTAGACTGTATGTTGTTAGTCTTACTTGTGTAGAGACGAGAGATATCGCTTTTTCAAAGGCCGCGTGTGCAGTCGTGAGAACGTTTGTAGGTACCCAACGCCAGCGAAACTACGACAAAAAACAGGTCAACGTAATATTATGTTAAGTATAGGTATGGTACAGTCAGTGGCAAAATAAATTTAAGGTACCTACCTACCGCAAATACACAACTCAAATAAACTTCTCAAATGTTATGTAATTTGACACGGGACTAGTGAGTGCCCTTTGTTGCTTATAATACGAATTTTTGAGTTCAAAATGTAGAAACAGACCAAAAATCTAAAAACCTCATTACTTTATGGGAGTAATTTTTGTTAGTAGGTAAATAAGTTCAGTCAAGGAAGATTTATTTTAACTACGCCCCATCCGAAAAAGCTTATAAAAATATTAAGAACTTTAAAAAAATATAAGAACTATAAAATTAGAAAAAAGTTTACAATCTTTCGATTCCATTAAAAGCAGTTAGCTAGTAACATGTATAATTCGATTATTATGTAGTAATCGATACAATTACACTTTTATTGGCTAATGATAATAATACCATAATAATCGACCGATTTTATCGCGCGTTGTGAAAGCCTCTTTACAAAAGACTCTTCTTTTTATCGAAACGTAATGTCTGTGAATTGTTGATGCTCTTTAAATATAATAAAACCTACTATTGTAGCTACAGCTTTGCATATGGTTTCACACGGATTTATTGTAGGCTTAGGCGATAGAAAAAGAAAGTTCTGTAATGATTATGAGAGCCGTCGCAATGGTAAATAAGATCAATAAAATCAATTCCTAGAGTATGCGCTTCCATGAATACATATATATTTTATCTTACTGATATTATTATAAAGAGGTACAGTTCCTGAATTGGTGAGGTTGTGAGAGGTAATCTCTGGACACTAAATGAAGACACTAAATTCAAATTTAAAATTGCAAGTCACCCTAAAGCCACTTCCAAAACATACACGGTGTATTCTTTGAGGAGAAACCAACAGATAAAGAGGAGAGATGAGACTTTTAAAAATTCTCATAATTCATTTTTATATTTGCGAATAGCAAATTTTTTCTACGCTTAATCAAATATAAGATTAAGTAATTACTTACATCGCATAGGTGTGAAAATGTTTAAAAGTAAATTAAAGTTCTATAACTTATTAAAACGTTGTACTAAAATTCGTTTTACTTTTTTTAATAGGTTTTAAACTAAACGTGAAATCGTTTTAACCATTTATGGGTAAAATATTTATATAACTGTATATATGTATATTCATCACACAAAAGATATATTACAGGTAGGTATTTGCATGAATCATGTCTGATATTGACCCGATAGTGATTTTTTTCAGGCAAGTATCATTTTCTCCCCAAAGAAAATTTCAGTTTCCTGAGCAATACCAAAAATTCACGTCACTGAGGCTGAGTTTCCTGAATACCTACCTATAAAGAATACCACCCTACGACCTTAATCAAGGGCATAATTTCAACTGTATGCGGAATCTGCAACCACTTAAAGTTGTCGCAATCCGCAACCAAGGCCACCTAGTATTTGCGGAGTCGCGCTGTTCCCACGGCGTCGGTACTCTTTGAATTTTCCACAAATTTGGATCTTATTGCATATGTTATTGGATGAGTTTACATGAAATGTCGAGCGTTATCGCTTCTTATTATCTGATGGGACTTAACGATTGTTTATTTGAAATTAAAGCGAGATTGACGATAATTACTTAGATACAATAATTATTATAACGTTAACTTATGGCGGTATATCTAATGAGCTAAGATCAGAGGTCAGGATTAAACAAACTAACAATTCATATGTGCGTATGTGTGTGTCGTAGAGTGACTGGTTTTTGCATAGGTACGGCGAGTTTAGTGTTAGCTCCGGATTCGGTCTCTTTGGTTCACAAATATGAAGATAAAAAATATTGAAGTATGTTAAATTCGCTTGTTCAAATGTTTCTACCAATAGAAAAAAAAACAACAATAAAAAAAGGCTATCGTTACGGTTAGTTTGTATATTATTATTAGTATAATTATTTTCTCACGCTCTATTTTTATCAATCTCGCGAATATTATAATCAAATAAAAACAATTGTTAAAATTATAGGTACATTAGGTTAGGTATATTATTTTTCCTGTTGTTTGCCACCGATACATAGGTAGGTAACTATAATTCTTTAAATTCGCACTTCAGATGTTCAAAAATAAAGCACTTCTTTTTTATTTGTATCGGAGAGTAGCCAGTAAGAAAGTAAATAACAAGTAAATGTACAAGTAAGTAAATATAGATGTTTTAAGTTTTTATTATATAATAGAAATTTTCTTATCCTCTAGAGCTATAGTGATTTCAATGTTTCTTAAAAAATCACATCTACCTACCTATATTTTGTGTCAAAATTAAATAAATTAATTCACTGAAGATAATGTCAATATACCAAAAAAATTAATAATTATTATCAAAACGAAAAATAACACGTGAAAACACTTACCAAAAAAATACAATATATTTTCATGTTAAATGTCACTTTAATAAATAAATAATGTCGTCAATATTCTATAAATTATATAGGTATACACTATACCTACTAGTTTAAGGAAAAAGGTACTTACTAAGTACATAGATTCCTTGATTATTTGAAAAGAGAAACAATGTGTTTTAAACCGCACATCCGTCACACTGTTGACTGTATTCATAATGACAGTACCCTAAGGTCGTGAGCAGAGACGCGATAAGGCTCTTCCTATTAATTGTGGACCTGCAGGACAAGGTCTCTAAATATTGTTGTTACGTAAAATATGCAATTTTCATTACGTTTAGCATAGCATATTTACAGTTGTACCTAATGATAGACTGTTGACGTACGAGTATGTTAGTTATTTTATTGCAAGGCTCTTGATCAATTTAACGGTCCGTTAAACTATTGTCTACAAATTGGCTAAAGAACATCTTCGTATTTGTTGGGTTTATAGTCTTGAGGAAAACCGCCTTTATTTAAAAGATCAATAATTTCATCGCACAGAAAATTGTGTAGGTGTTTGCTGCATGGGTTATTACTTATTGCTTAAAAAAAAAAAGAATTGGTTGCATTAGGGGTCGACAACCTTTTGGTACATTACAAAGAACATTACTAAAATTAATAATAATGTATTTAGTTACAAAGAAAAACACGCACTACGCAATACCAGAGAAACAGAAAACCCCCTTTTTTAATCGATAAAAGCAATGCAAAGTTTTTGGAGATCCCGCAGAAATTCAGGGACACAAAGTATCCGATGTTCTTTTCTGTATCCCTGAAAACATGTGTATAAAATTTCGTGATTATCGGTTGAGCTGTTAAGACGTGAAAGCGTAACAGACAGACAGACAGATTTTCGCATTTAGTAGGGAAGTAGGGATTTGTGCGTCTATGTATTGGTATAGCAATTTCAAACACCGCGCAAACGGCGTCGCGGGCAAAAGCGAGTATGATTTAATTCGGACTGTTGAATAGAAGAATCATTGAGCTGTTACATAGGCTCTCACGTGGGCGGCGAAGTGGTGGTGGAGTGGCAACACTAAGATGTTAATGCCAGATACAAATACAATGGCGCATGGCGTGGTGAGACAAAGAAATTGAAAATAATATTTGCATCACAAAATATTGTTATGAGGGCAGCGGTTCGCCTCGGCCCATTTGGTTATTTGATGTTGTCACATGTCCACGGCTTTTACAGGCTCATTGATTCGGTTATTCTCTGAATGAAACTGAAACCATTTGCTTGTTGTACCTTTGACTTATTGTAGGGTTGTTGACGAGTGAAAGCCGTACCGAAAACACGCGTGTCACGTTTGTCTTCGTTATTTCAGTCACTTTTCAGCATCTATTTTGGACCCTGAGCAGGAAACTGGCTTTCAAGAGAGTCATGTTTTAACTTGTCATTGGTGTTTCGCCATAATTGAAGAAGTGGATGAAGAGATTTTTATAATGAGAAACATTGGCAAATTATTATTATAGACGCCATTATTAAAGAAGAAGAAGAAGACTTATTGTAGACACTGACGCGTTAACAGAACCTCCATGAAATTTTACTTACTGTAATATATCGAGAACTATTTGAGATCCGAGACAGTATTTTTTAAGGTGCTTACGGAGACAAACTAAACACGCTGAAAGAAAAAAATTCTAAGACACTAATAATTTAATTACAAAGAAATCATCGGGAGTTTATGTTAAATAAGCAAAACTGCAGTATTGCTACATAATATAAACGAAGTTTAGTTTTAAACCTCTTAAGTAACCGTTGTTTACGAGTGACCGAGTATATGTATGTTTTAGATTTCAACTTTTTGATATCAAGTTTAAATCTATCTGAATAGAAGATGTGATTTTATTAAAGCAGGTGGAGCTAGTTCGACTCCTACAACGGCCTTAATTTTCTGGGATAAAAGTACCTTATATCCTTGATAAAACACACATACTTGCAATACACAGTTTACAAAAAAATTTTTAATTTACCTAGTATTAATTTACTACAAGATTTCTCCCACTTATCCTCGCGATACATATATCCTCAATTAGAAAATCTTATCGATATTTAATGTAATTATGTTTAATTATTCTTCATTAAACCTCTGATTGATGTATCTAGATTAATAATTGAAAAAAAAAATGTTTGTTACAATAGTGTTTCGAACTTCAGATAATTATTGCGCTTTCTATAGCAGTCGTTCGGTTTGTGATGTTGATCGATTAGATTGATGTGTGGGACCACCGCTGATCGCGTCCGGTAGACCAATCAATCGTCAATCGATCGTGACCAACAGCCAAAGCCAACAACCAACTATGAGAAATTATGATATGAATCAAATTCTCGGTATTAAATGACTATAGAAAAGCAGGCGTGAAGGATTCATTAAATAAAGAGATTTGTAGTCTAATATTTTTGATAGTAACAAAATTAAAAAATTAGTTACGAAGAGAGCCTTATAGGTAACATAATTCTATTAGACAACTGATACTAAACCATAACTTTATAGGGTGGGTGATATGTAGATATTATACCTATATGAAAACAAATAATAAAGGGTATATAAATATTAAAATAAAATATAGAAAAATGCTCAAATTGGGGAACTGAACCTTGTGTTCGTCAAATAAAGTCGGATCCTCTTGGTATCGGTATGCTGACATCCGCCAATCCGACTAATGAGCGCGTTGATGTCTTTTCTATAGAGTATTTTTTTATCTTTTGTTTTTTATTAAGTCTTGATTATTTATTGCTTTTTAATTATACATTCAAATTATTAATTGTCAATTATTTCTTACTTGATTACTCTCAGAGTCAGTAGTTTAATTCGTTTTTTATTACTTATCCATACTAGTCCATACTAATATAAATGCGAAAGTAACTCTGTCTGTCTGTCTGCCTGTCTGTCTGTCTGTCTGTCTGTCTGTCTTTCTGTCTGTCTGTCTGTCTGTCTGTCTGTCTGTCTATCTGTCTGTCTATCTGTCTGTCTGCCTATCTGTTACGCTCTCACGCTTTAATGGCTCAACCGATCATCATAAAATTTTGCATGCACGTTTTCAAGGGTACAGAGAAGGACTTAGGATACTTAGTTTTCCGGAATTTCAGCGGGATCTCCGATATAACCGCGGGTGAAACTATGGGGAACAGCTAGTATGTAATAAAATTATTTTATTTACTGTTGGACTTTATATTGTACAATGTCACTTGAAATTATTTGCCTTTTTTTAACAAAGCTCACATCCTCCTGTGATTACTGTAAACCACATTATAGAGTGCCCGTCTCAGACGCAATGGAGACTGCACCACACCGAATACCGGAAATAGCCAATTTTCTTTTGATTTTCTATTATTTATTAATATACAAAAATATTATTCATTTTATTCATCATAAAACATAATACTTCAATTATATGTACATTTAACTTCAATTTTTACGATCACATTTTTTACTATCACATAAAAATGAGTCATGTTGTAGCGTAATAATTTATGTACATGTATATTGTGTAATTTCCTACTTTTGTATTTATTAATACTCATTCATTATTTATACGGTATTATGTCTAATTACTTTCCATCTCTTATCCCAGAGAGTTATAAAATGAATATATGCGTTTTTTATTTTAATAGTTTTTTCAAAACCAGCGCTCGGCGTACCCAAACATAACTAAAGCTGAGTTGGTGACCGTTTGGGCAGAGCATGTGAGAAATAGTTGCCTATTCCTTTATAATAATAGTACTCCACTTCACAACACACAGATCTATTGGATCCCACACTGAGCTTATCTTATCTTATGTTATCTTACATATTATTACATATATATTATATTATAGACATATAAACACGCCCAGACTGGAAAGTGGAACCCTGTGTTCATCTCAGAGAGTCCACCCCCCTTGGGAATCGAATCTCTTGTGTGTTGTGCTGAAAATATAAAAATAATAACTCAACATTACGACACAGCGCCACTTGGTCCTAAACTAAACGAAGCTTATATTATGAGTATCAGATAACTGATAACTGATATATCTAGTAATGATTTTTTTACGGAAATATTGTAAGTACATACCTACTACCTTTAGAATTTAAGTAACAAGAAAATTTCCAGAGTGCAAAATAACACTTCTTTAATTAGGATTCATTTTATCTGCTTTTTTTGGTACTTGCATAATACTTAGGCATGTTCCTAATCAGTAATGAATGAATACAATGCCTTCGCGTGCACGCGTTACTTTCGTTCCAGATATTGCCCTTACGACCAGTTTATGCGTTACGGCGCCACGACGCAGCAACTAATGTTACATAGTTACGAACTAGATAGACTGGTTCAGTATTACGTTCAACTAGATTGTACTAGGTTTTCTTAACTGCACTTAGATAAGCAATAACATGTTAACCCACAAAATTAAGTCACAGAACGCTTTATTGAAAGGATTGTACAAGGTTTTCTTAACTGCACTTAGATAAGCAATAACATGTTAACCCACAAAAGTCACAGAACGCTTTATTGAAAGTTATAGAACTTTTTTTTTTTAGCTTATTACATTGTTTATATACCAGCAAATTGTTTAACATAAAAAGATTACTTATTTATCACTCGTTACAACCTGGTCCCAATCTAAGTAGAGCTATACATATAATGTTGTATAATGTGTGCTGTAAATTTTTGTGTTGGGTCAAATAAAGTTTTTTCAATTTCAAATATTATATAAAAAATATAATATATGGCTATATTATATTTGTTTGTTGATAAATATCTACCAAACGCCAAAAAATACATAGTACTCGTAGTTGGAAATATCAATAATTCAATCTCAATTTTTTACACATAGAATTTCTCTGTCACACAGTTAACTAAGAAAAAATATAGAGTTATTTTTACTAAAAATCCGTTCACTTCTTCTGTATCTTTTTTGTTGCTAAAGTCATCCGATTGCTGTTTTTTGAATGCTACCTTGACTGATAAAAACTATTGAATATTGATTTCAAACATAACAATACATAACCGTTTGAACAAGTTAAAAATAATTTGTACTGTATTTATATTTAATCTACATCCATTTTAATAATTGTTATAAAGTCGCAACCATTGTTGAAGTACCTAGTTGCATCATATTAACGCATAGACGGACAGTATTGACCTTAACTTTACAGTAGACGTATCGAAGATTCTCACCTAACAATATTATTTGTATATATTGTAACTTTTTGTTCACACATACAATTTTTCACTGCGCTTCAAATTGGCGACTGTAAGGCCGAGAGCTGCGCGTTGTGTAACGAATAGAATTGGTTCAAAATGTTCACACAAGTGCAATCCTCCAGCATTCGTGTTGCTCTATCGAAATGGTGCAACGTGTGACATAAAAAAATGAAATTTTATGAAAACAATGAGCTATAATGTTACCTATTATTTGTATTATTGCGCCCACGCACCGGCAGATGCGATGTGGGCAGACCTGCTTCGAGATGGACAAAATATGAGCTGCTGATGAGAGAGAAATTGTAGTTGTAGAGATCCGCTTGACTCTTTTCCAGCATCGGAAGTCTGCCGGTCCAAATGATGATAAATATTTTTTTTCTATTATTATTTTTTTAAATCCATACTTATACTATCCATACTAAATAATTTTGTCTGTCTATTACCTTTTTGTATAAACGTTGTCAACGGTACAAAAAAGGACATACGGTTATTTTGAATCCGGGAATTCCTGTAGGAACCCCGAAATTAACGTGGATGAGATTGTATAATATCTTTGTCAGGGGTACAGAATACGACATAGGGTACTTTTTATCCCGGAATTCCCGCTGGAATTCGGTAATAAACACGGGTGAAAACGTGGTTAGTAATTTATAAAGTACTTTATGAAAAAATTAGTCAATTACAAGTATTAGTGTAATTATAGCATTAAATATAAGCTTATCTCATCCGTTAACCGGTAATAGGTACTTACGTGAGTCATATAAGGTCGTACTGAGACCTTTCCGCTATTTTCCAGTGATATTTCTCTGAAACTCGTTGTGTTAAATGGCCAAAGTTGACTTGACACAGTCGTTTCGTCCTTTGCGCCGCAAGTATATAGCACCTTGTCTGAATATTTTAATAAAACTTGGGTCATTATGAGCACTTTGAGCAGTAGAAATTTTGAGTTCATCTAATTAACATTATTGGATCTTTGCATTGGGCTGGGAAGAATACTTCGATGACATATTTTTCTTTTGATCATCGCGTCCTTGGAGCACACCTTAACAGTAAACTAAACTTGACAGTGGCTTAATCTTTCCTTAAATATAGCTAATAGAAATCTTAAAACGTGAGTCATAAGAGTTAAGAGTAACCTCTCAGACTGCCAGTGGGCAAATTTATTGAAACATATAATAATAATAATAATCCACTTCACAAAACACAGATCTACTTGATCCCACACTAAGCTATAAGCTTGTGTCGTGGAAACCAAGCAAACGTGGTATAAACTACACATTATTACATACATATTATACTATAGATATATATATACACACCCAGCCTGGAAAATGGAACCCTGTGTTCATCACACAGAGTCCACCCCCACCGGGAATTGAACCCGGAACCTCATGATTAGCGGGCAGGCATGGTGACCATTGCGCCAATCGGGTCGTCATATGATATTACAGAATTAGTATTGGTAGTCACCCGTTTGTCTACAATGTCTATCTATGTATCTACATTTTAGATCCTGCATTCGAGAACACATTCGTGTAAGACACACAATCTCATTGTCTGTACATGGATGTAGTAGCGGACATGGCGCGACCTTGCGCCGGCGCCTTTCTAACTCCATTCCGCTTCCATGCACTTATTTAGATGGATATATTTCAATTTCAATTTGTATTCATTTTTATTTTAAGAACGTCAAGGTTTGTTCCGAATAAAATGGTGGTAATAATAGTCAATCAAGAAGAATAAGTTTATTGATAGCTACGTGGCCCACGGTTGCACTCGTGTGATATTTCAAATAGCTATGATTTCAGTAGCTATCGCTTGTCACGTAATTATAAGTTGGTAGTATTATTATGGCTTCAAACTTCAAACTTATTTTTCCGTAAGCCGGAAACAAAGTCAGTTTTATGTTAGGCCCGCCGCTGATTGTGACTTTTTGTCGACGTGACTTTCTGTCACTTAGTCAAGTGCAATGAAAACTATACTGAGTGCGCTCATTATGGTAACGTGATAATACGGTCGGATAATACTAAGTGACAGAAAGTCACGTCGACAAAAAGTCACAATCAGCGGCGGGCCTTAGACTCTACATAAAAGAATTTAATTGATTCGTTTTATTTTTCGTTTTCAACCCCCGATGCAAAAAGAGGGGTGTTACAAGTTTGACGTGTCTGTCAGTGGCATCGTAGGTCTTAAACGAATGAACCGATTTGGATGCGGTTTTTTTTATCTATCGACGACACTTTTCATAAGAACTCTGAATCTACATACGAAGTAAAAATTCTTGTTACATCAATGGTCTTAGTGGAATTCGACCGGTTTTCGCTCGTAACCAGCTCCGGTGTATGCGCACGCGCATGTGGCAGTCACGGTACAGTCGTCGACGCGCACGCGACACTGCATTATATAAACTGACGTAACGATACTGACGGACGGTAATTAATTGATTAGAGCACGGTTAACTGATTGAATAATAATCTGTAATTCAAACATTACAGTTCAAATGTAGAACGGATTACAAAGACCTTTCATCATCAGTTAACTTTTACGCTCACTTGCAGGGGCGGTTTACCGGCAGGCTGAGTAGGCGGCAGAGCCTATGGCAGCCGATTTTTAGGGCGGATTTAGGGAAAAATTTTACTCAAAAAATATTTCTTGTGCAATTTGAATTAATAATAATAATAAGTTTATTTAACCACAAACAAGTGGTTTGCTTGGTTTCCACGACACAAACTTATAGCTTAGTTTGGGATCAAGTAGATCTGTGTGTTGTGAAGTGGATTATTATTATTATTATATTAGACAATAATAATTTTTTTTTCAGAATTTTTTTTATAACTATAAAATAAAAATGTACTTATACGATTGGGTAAATAAGTGCGAACTGGGATCCCGATGCCCGCCTGCTATCCAATGTAAAATTGTGATTTTATGACTCTATCGTTTTACCGATACCGTTCTGCCAAAACAAAACATATGTAGTATATCAATTCATCTAAGTTCTTAATTCGTATTGATACATACGAAAGTAAATTGTATGTACACTCATCATTTGTATGAACAATAGTAAGTTTGACAAACAACCTTACTATTGTTCATACACATGATGAGTGAACACAAGTGTGTGCTCCAAAAATTACAACTTTCACCCAAAAAATTTCTACGCATCATTTTAAATGCAGTCTGATTGCGTAACCTCTAAAAAGTAAACACAGTCTAATTGGGTATAATAAATGATGTTTTTTCAACCATAAAAAAAGTTTCATATGTTATCATAGATCTTTGTCGTAATTTAAATAATTAGGAGATTATAAATGTATGATATGTAGTCTGAAATTCGATTCAAACACATACGGAATTGTTTCGAGAAAGCTACCTATTAAAAACCACTAAAAATTGTCACTTGTATATTTAAAAAAATATTACATAAATGCAGTTATAGCAGTTGATAAAATGAGGTATATAAAATATTATGTAGTATCTAAGTAAATAGATATTGGAAATCTTCTCTATCTCAAAGTGAAAACTACTTTACATACATAATAATATATGTAATTCAATTCCGATAAAATTCGACGTTTGCTTGGAACAGTGGTTCCCAAAGTTGATTTGGACTGCCATCCAGTATACCTACATGTTCCAAACAAACAAAGAAATAATTAAAAAACAACCAGGGCAAGCTAAATAAAACCGTTTAAATACACGTCCAGTTCGGAACCCACCCCATGCCTAACATGATGATAAAATAAGCAACATTATATCGATACTCGATAATTATTTATAATTACCTAATACACATTATAACAGCTTTAAGAAAGACTGGTAAATTAAAAGAAAAACCAGTTAGGTATAGTAAGTTACGGCCTGTGCTTTGAGAAAGACTGGCGTAGAAAATTATAATACTATTAGATATTGTGATGTAAATACTGATTTAATTTATCTAGTTTGTATTTGTAATAAATAAGTTTAGTATCGTTGGATTCATCATAAAACATTCGTAATTATTACAGACGTGATCCGCTAGATAAAGAACTTCTCCAAGGTTCTCCACGAAGACTACTCCTGCAGAGCTACTCTTATGTAACTGGTTTCTGTGATCTTGACCAGACCACGTCTGTTCGCACATGTTCGCTTTTTAGAGTCCATTCTCCACTTATGCTGTAAGGGTTCATTCGCTCCTCCGATACAATTTTGCAAGGAAACTCCGAGCAATTCTCTCTCCGATTGTAGCATTACTGCGTCGGTATTAACGTTACACCATAATAGTTAATTTTCAAAAAGATCTTGAAATATCCACCTCCATCGACTATACAGACCATTAACCATGAGGTCACAACGCCTCTCAGATTCTAATCCGGATAATTTCCAGCGAGTATAAGAACTCCAAGTACTTTGCGGCGACTTTCACTAAACTTGACCCTCCTGCAACTTGTTCTGTTCTATTGCATGATGTATCGTCTAACAAGCCCTCTTAAAGTACGTGTGGTCTTAAAAAGTAATGAGCTATTTTTATTATAAAGTGTTATTATTTGTTTTGGTCGTTGTAAAATGTTAAATTGTTATTTTTTTATTATTATGTTATTCAGAAGTGGCGTGGGAAGATTTGTGGCAAGGCAACATGAGTATTAATGATAAGGTTTCTCTCAGGAATGCATAGACAGAAGGATGACGACAGTTAAAGCTAACGCTGTTGTTTGTACACACATATGGGTACCTATATCGTTAGACTACAGTTTAAATTTACTGTATTTTACGAAGATAAAAGATTATAACAATTTAAATAGTCTCTAGAGTTTTAGAAATATGTTATTATTCATTGACAATTCAAAGTAATTACATTTTTGAAAGTCATTTTATAATTTTTCATCTTTTTGTACCTGTGAGACCCCGTAATTAACGATTATAATCAATGTAACACCAATTTTAAATCTCTATAAATAACACGTTACCTAGCTTTGTCATGAACTCTGACAATAAACAAATATAAACAGTTTTATTCACCAAGGGCAAGTCACTCAGTCTGGAAACACCTAGGTATATAATTAAATGCATAATGGCAGCCATGTTGTAATTGTGGTAATCGAAGATGGCGGCTCGGAACTGTCAAGGTCATCTGTCTAAGGAAAGTGTGTGAGGATAGAGTGGATACGACGCAAAGAAAGATATTATAATTATTTTATATTTATTAACTAGGCACAACGTTCAATGACACAAAAGTTAGACAAATCTGTGTCTTCAAGTAAAATGTGAAAAAAAAATATTAAAGAATTCGAAATCGCAAAATTTTCACTGACGAAAAATATTACTTTCTGAAATAATCCAATTTTCTCTGTGAGTATGATGCCATAATTTAATTTATGTAAAAAAAGTTAGTATATCAATAGATATAATATGTGGGCGTCCAAACAAAAAGGGTCCAGTAGTGGATTTAGACTAGATTCGGAAGGTAGGTATTTAGAATAGTCAATTGATAGTCAGGATTGAAAAAAAATTCAAAAACTGGCACATATTTTTTTCTCAGCCATTGGAAGTTAAAATTCTGAAAAAGCTTGATTTGAAAAAAAAAATGTTTACAAAGTTTGAGTGAAAAAAAAAAATGACCTTCTACCTACTTGCTCGGAATTTCCCGCTTTTAAGGACCTTTTACACGTAGTTTTAACGATATACCTAATCTTAAAATATAAAAGAGTCGGTATTGCAACATATTTTATTCCAAAAATATTGACATGCTGACCAAAGATTAATGAAAAAAATGAAGAAGACCATCCATATTATTTCCAACACGACACAAAGTTAAAAGGCGAAAAGGGCAAAAGTTCAGTGTATTTACAAACAATGATTAATGTTTTTAAGTGTAAAGACAATCATTTTGTGATAATGACCGGCCATTGCGTGGGCGCTTCTCTCACAGATAGTTTTGTGCATTGTAAATGGTTGTTTGAGGGTCAGAAAGCCTATTTGTAACTACCACGCAAAACTATTGCGGTAGTACCTATAGCTTAGTATTCAGTAGATAGTATAAAACCTATATTATTACTAGTTGTGCCCCGCGGTTTCACCCGCGTTAATTCAGAGTTTCCGCGGGAATTCCGGGATAAAAAGTACCCTATGTATTAATCTGATGTATAAGCTATATTATTGTAAAGTTTCATTTAAATCCATTCAATAGTTTTTGCGTGAAAGAGTAACAAACATCCATCCATCCATCCACCCATCCATCCATACATACATACAAACTTTCGCGTTTATAATATTAGTAGGATTTAAAAGTAATGTGCTGTGGACTGTGGATTTTTATCTGAAACATGTGGAGGGTCAGACCGGCTGTTGGCGTGGCGACACGTCGCCGCGCGTAACTGAATTAGCGACTGCAGTCACTCACAGAATTGTTTCCATTTAATTTTGTGTATATTACACAAATATTAATTTAAATAAATTGTGCTATATTTATTTCTTGTCATAAGCTATCTTTTTATGCCAGTTATTTCTATAAAATAATTTCGTTGTTTCACATTCTGCCCGACGCCCCGCGATGGCTCATTTTTTTTGTTATTTTTTTGCTGAAAGAACGGGAATTCCCATTCCAGGTCGGCAACGCACCTGCATAGTACTTATCTCTGGTATTGCAGTTATGTCCGGTAATCATTTCCGGTGTGCCACCTACCCTTTTATCCCTATGACTTAAAAAAACTGGCAGAAGCGGTGATGGAATCCCCGAAATTGGTGCGCGTAAAGCCACTGCAATTTGTTTAGTTTTCGGTTATCGTTAGCTGTTTTTGTTACATATCTACCTACATTCTACAACCATGTCGACACAGTAACTCGGTAGATATTATTTGTTTTGCAAGTGCTAATTGTCGTTGCTTGCCGCTGGCTCGCCACTATCTGGATAAAATATATGTAGTTTGAAATACACACACAAATCACATCTATAGATGCAATCATAAACATTATGTATATGGATAAATCTTGTAGAAGCATTTTTTATAGGTTAGCTTAATGGGTTCATTTATTTATTTGATGCCCTTTCCCTTTCAGAAATAATATGTCGAATTATTTTTACCATTACATACCTGCCTACCATTCCCAATTTTATTTCCGTGGTCTTAACTATAAATGTCTTTTAAAAACCATTTTAAGTCTTTTAAACGTAAGCATTTAACGAAATTTCGGCCGCTTGTAAATTAACGAATTCTTCGATCTGATGCGACAGGTCACAGAAGCATCACGCTGTGAACTTAACGGGGTAGTCCAATGCGTTACATTGTAACGGTTACAACATAAGTAACTTCTATTTGGTACATGCTTTATGACCACATTTTGTATAAATTATACCTACACAATGTTTAGTTACGTTACAAAACCAATATCGGATTTAATCTCCAATGTTGACAACTATTGTATGTAAAATAATAAAGAAGTTTTGCTGAAAGCCTTTGCATAAATGATAATATGAAAGATCTATCCAAAGATATCTATCTGACTTATCTGTCCAAACACGATGTGTAGAGTCAGTGGTAGAGTTGAAAGTTGTTTCAAAAACTGTTCATCACTTGACTGGCGGCGAAATTGTTGCTTCGCTGCGGCGATACGCTATCAATAAGAAAAGAAGAGAAACTGGGTGAGCGAGACATACCTACTGACGCGGTAAATATGCATAAGTACGTACCTACAAAGAATTTTAGATTAGCTTCCTTAATCTAAACCATAGACTTAATAGACGTTAGCCATATCAACGCATTCAGTGCAAGATGATGATGCCGGAGTGATGAAATTTCACGGGCGGTGGATTCAGCTTGCTAAATCTCATGGCGCGAACATAATTTAAAAATTGAATTTTGCGCGTTTTGTGCTTTTCTAACGGAATTTTTTGTAAAAATCGCTCTATATGTAATAATACCTATGTTCTAAATATCCATAACATCAAACACCAAAATGTACTTAGAATCGTAAAGAAACTCGATAGTAATCACCGTACCGACAAATGTAATCGGAGTAACGATCGATGTATCGAATATTCGTGTCATTCGATATTATCGCACTTCTAGGACCGTTGCGAAATGGTTACCGTTCGTTATTATAAACAATTTCTTTCATTGTCCGCCTGTATGTTGCGGTTTCGATGTCGCAAACAGGTAATGGTCACATCTTGCTAACTGATAGTTAAAGTAGCAGTATTATGTTAGGTTAATTATAACAATTGTAGGCATTAATTTTATCCCAACCACTGTGGTTATTGAAACAGGTAGTTTTTATTAACATACTTAATATTAAATATAGAATAAAATATATAAATATGTATATTATATTATTATAAATAAATATGAATGCGACAGAGTGCCGTAGATATATACCTACTGATAGCATTTCCTCATTAGATCTCAATGCTAATGCATGAATTAAGGAAACTACTTGCTTTACAGTCTCTTCTGCAACCGTAAAAATCGGCCCCAAAAGTTATAAATCCCAATAGGGATGTTGACAACTTTTAAAAATCATAATTCTAATTAGTCCGGTTTGTAGATTAATAAAAAATATTGGACACGTATTTTTTGCTTTTTCAAATTAATGAAAATATACATAGATATAGCGCATTGAAGTTTAGGGTGGGGGCTCGTGACGTCAATCACCATACGCCCCCATACAGACTGCACTGGCTAGTGACGTCACGCGAAATTTCAACTCAATGTATCTCCGTTATTTTTCGCTTACGTGAAAAAAGGAAAAACGTCTAATATTTTTTATGAATCTACACGACGACGGGCTAAAAATAAAAGATTAGTCAAATGGACCATTCCCATATTTTTAAGCCCAATCTTTGACCTCACACATACCCGGTAACCTCAAATGTCAATACAGAAATACACCTGTATGTAAATATATAAATTACCTTATGGTCGAAAAAGTGTATTTTTGAAAACTTTCCTTTTTAAATCTCGTAAACCTTATTCGTCGTCTTGAACACTTTGATGCCTTTTCCGCTTCATGTCCGCTTTCCAGCTAGGCCTGTAAAAACCGATGCATAATAAGTAATATGTCTAACAATTTATGTCCATGACTCATGACTGTGAAGACGTTACATTTCTACAAGAGTTGTCTTGCTTTCTAATACTATTCGGCGCATGCGTGATGTGCGATCATCGCGTGACGTCATATGAATCGAAAAAGCATGGCAATGACGTAAAACAGAGATTACACAAGCTCAGCGAATTGGTGCATGAGAAGTATCAATTAAAGACTGAGGAGTATGAACCAATAGTTTGGAGATTCTGCATTGGACAGTATCTTGCAATGCAAAAGATCCTATCCTATGGAAGTTATATTTTCAGACCACCTGCTCGACAATGTCCAATTACACGACGTAAGCAAGGCATTACATCCCAACCCAAGGGAGAGAAGTAATGTTGTATGAAACTCCCTAGAAGACTAAAGTGATTTGAGTTTCGAACGTTAAAATATGTAGGAAAACTCTTAGCATTTTTTCTTTTTATGTGATCTGCCTGTGGTGGCCAGTTTGATTTTCGAATAAACCCTCTTTACAATGCCCGTGTAAAGAGGGTTTACGTCTTGCAGTAGGTATGAAAAGTAGAGTATTCATCTTGAGGATAAAGCTTGCCTTCGTCACGGGCGGCTTAAACCCCTCGCTTCACTCAGGACTCTACATAACTCCCTCGCTTTGCTCAGGAGTTAAATTTTTAAACTTATCTCTAGAGTCCCTTCTTACGCTCAGGATCCAATACGCCGCCCGTGACGTAAGATTGCTTTACTCCCTCGGTGCATAATCTACTATTATTATTTATTAAGCACTCAAAATAGATTACAGTCTTTAGTAAAATAAAAAAGTGTAAATTAGAAGTCCACTAACAAAAAAAAAATATTTTTACTTGTTTACTTGTGTCTCTTGCATGGTTAAAATTCAAATAGCTTATTGCAGTAGGTACTTTAAGTAATTACGGATTGGACTACTTATACAAGCAAATAGGTAAATTGTGATGAAAGTAATATCAAGTAATATTCCAGCTACTGATCGGATTGCTGTCATGTTATTATTTGAATTAATTATACAATATACGTAACTATGTAAATACATGTAACAATTAATGTTTATTAAAATATATAGGTATACTTTAATTTATACAAAAATAACATGTTTATTTTAGCTATTTGTGTTTCCTGTAAATAATATATAATGATGCATAAATGAATTTCTATAAAATGTCTGACTTGTTTTCCGGATTCGAGTTAAAATTCCTGGTTTTTTTTTTAGTTTTCCGAATTTTCCTCATTTTACTTATTTATTTACTTTAATCCACAGTACTTAAGAGCTAATTAACAGTACTTTTATTCATCACTTACTGCCAGTTATGGACTAATATTTTGTAAACTAATAAGACAGAAAAAAACATTACCTACAATGTGCTCCCACCGAATCAGAATACAAAGCCCCAAATTGAACAGCATTACTTTATCAGCATTATAAGACATATTTACGAGTAGTTTTCTGATTTTTTTAGTAAAACGTGATAATTTAATATCGCAGATATATTGCAGATTGACTCATTAACCGTTCCCGCTAATTTGACCTTGAAAACTTGAACATATTATCCCACGGGTTAGAAGCCGTAATCGAAGATAAGCATGTATGAAATTTTATCCTTTTTAATTTTAAATTCGGCCGTCCAAAAAAAAAGAACAGGTACTGCTAGTGTTTTGCAGCAACATGGCTACGTTTTGACCGAGTCAGTAGGGATCCGACTAGACTGATAATGAGCGACGATTCGTCTCCATGAATGTGACACGGGTCTTTCACTACACGCTGGAAACTAAACAGTAGTCGCCCAGCAATGGGTGGGATGGGAGACGATGGTTCTGTGTAACAAAAATTAAGTATTTATGTAGATCAAAACCTCATACATTTGGATCTCATACCAATTGGCTAGTTGACAAAATTTTTTTTTAGTCAAAAAATAACTGCGATACATTGAGTAGAAATTTCACGTGACGTCACAACACGGTGCAGTTTGTACGGGGCTTATATCGAATAATGACGTCACGAACCCCCCACCCTAAACTTTAATGCGTTTTATATCTATGTATATTTTCATTAATTTGAAAAAGCAATAAATACGTGTCTATTATTTTTTTATTTTCTAACTGACGGACTAAATAGAATTTTGATTTTCATACCCTGCAAACTACCAAATTGTTTAATTAACGACTATCTGCTGTCCGCGGTTTCACCCGTGTTCATTTCGAGGTTTTTAATGGAATTTTTAATGGAATACTCTATGACTTTGTCTGTACTTGAGAATTCAGAAAAGGGCATAACTCATAGGTACTTTGTGCGCAGGAGTTGTTAAAATGATCTTTTTTTGACTTATTGTACGAATTACATACATAATTATGATGATCGCAAGCGTTACAGGGTGAAGAAAAACATCATGAGAATACATACATATTAGAATTATAAAAGGCAAAATGAAATTCCAAGTAAGACTACGATGGGACTCCTAATGTCAACTTTGCTATTATTATGTGTGAAGAGTGTCGAAAGCGAAGCACGGTTTAAATTGACATTTGATAGGGCAGGGCTATTTATTTGTCGTTTGCGGTCGAATGTATGAATTCTCTTAGAAATTACTGAGAAACGATGTATCTATGCTATACTTGTACTTGTACTATTGTTGATTTGTTCGGCAGAGATGAGGTCATCTCGTATTTCCTCCTCCATTTCTTGGCTCCTGGTTCCTTATAGCTTTGCATAGGCTTCTTTTTAAGCCTTCTTGTAGTTTTGCTATACGTGGTTCGTCGACAAACAATTTGTGCCTTTTCTAATATCACAAGTTGTTAAAATAAATTACGTATTAGACATTATCAATTTAGAATATTAATGCTTTGCAAAATTCGATTTCCTTGTAGCCCAACCTTGACTGAAATATCAATCAGAGCGGATTGCTAATTTGAAATAATTTTACTATAAGTACGATAATAATGTGAGTTGAAAAAAAATACTGTAATAATTACTGTTACGTAGACAATCCAAGAGGCAATTCTTGCGCAGTCATTAAGTTTAAATTTTCCAAATTTCATTCACTCTCTAATAAGTAATAGGTACGTTGTTGTTACATTTTATGTACAAACATGTTGCTCGGACAATGAAGAAGACTTTGGTTTGTGACGTTACAGCTTTGTTGAGTTAGGTTATCCTACACGTGGATTAGGAAGCTTCAACCCAATATCCTTCTCGGCCCTCCATCAATAGCTGTGTTAAAGCAAAGTCAATACCTTGTAACTTGACAACCAGCAAACTTATTACTTAATCTATACTAATATTATAAAGAGAAAAGATGTGATATTTGCTTGCTTGTTTGTTTAAAACGATATAACTCAAAAACTTCTGGACTGATTTCAAAAATTCTTTCATCATCAAAAAACTACATCATCCTTGAGTAATATAAGCTATATTGTAATTCGGAATTCCCACGGGAACTCCGAAATTATCGCGGGATGAAACCGCGCGGATCAGCTAGTTTATTATAAACAGGCTAGGCGTTCGACCCGTTCGATCACAGCTCACTTGATGTTAGGTGACGGTGTGATCGAAGATTGTAAACATACCTAGCCTTGAATCGAAACTCACCGTTAAGTGCTTGGTCACAGATTTTCAACTTGAAGATGGTAGCTAGCCAGCCGGACACTAGAAAGTACCCTACCACCATGCTATGGTTTTCTCACGATATGTTTTCCTTCACAGACAGTTCAAGCTCATTATTAGGGTTTGCAGGTAGACCTTGCAGCGTGTGATCCGAACGCACCAACCATGTTATTATCGCTGTAACTAAGCCTATTTATAATATTTAGCTTTCGTTCGTGTTTTCTTTGCGTTAATTGAAGTCCCGCGAGATCTCTTCGTTTTACTCATTCGTTCCAGAGATTGTTCTCTACATCTAAAACAAAACTTTGCCTTTTTATGAAATTATTGCAAATTATTAAGAAATTGATAGTAATCAATCAAGCCGGTCAACTGGGCTGGATAATCGATCTGTTGATTTGTGTATCTACATGTTTATCATTCTCAAACGCAATCCAACTTTCGTCACACCCGCTCGGTATGGTTACTTAGAAAGGGATGCCGTCCTTAGAGCCAGTTGCGCAAGAGTCCGCGAGCGACATTTCGCTAACAATGCTTCATCAGATCCACATTATTATTAAAATTCGCTAATAATATAGTGTAATATATCAATCTGTCATAGCGCGACCTCCGTGCTAATGTATCGCCTATCAACTGTGAAAATCGATCTTTTTAGATCGAAAATGATGATTTGTTGCTACTTATTTAATGGTTATGCTGTGGGAAAATCAGCGCGTGTAAAAGTGAAGGTCACTAGACAAGTAACGGTGAATAATTGACGTGTCAATCTAGTTCAAGCAATGACTTAAAGATTAATAGTTAAAAATACAAGTTGACCTCTCAAACTTAAATAGATTCCCTTATTTACTGTTGTTTTGACCTACAGAAAAGAGACAGGTATTAACCGCATAGTCGGTTTTTCGCTTTCTGGGGTGGACAATTTTGTGAGGGTATGCTTAGTCCATCTCTATTTTCAAATATAATATATACACTCTCTTTGCACTTACAACGACGCGCGTCAACCCTAACTGAAATTGAATCTACAAAAAAGACAACATTTGTTTTTTTGTTTGCTTTTGGTATTAATTTGTTAATTTAAGCGTATTCTAACTGCACTGCTGCTAATAGAGAACCTATTAAATATTTATAATGCGTTCAAACTTTCACGTCAATACGTTTTGCAATGCGCTCGATATTGAAATTGCCAGGCAAACACATACTAAACATCTCTGATACCTATATGTATCTTTACATAGTGAAAAATGAAGTCGCTTCTGCTGTCTGTTCGCGATAAACTCAAAAACTAAATATTTTCATACGGTTTTCACCAATAGATAGATAGAGTGATTCATGAGGAAGGTCATTTATAATAATTTATCCTCCAAAATTATCGCGGCTGAAACCACGGGGGAAAGCTAGTTCGTAAATAAATACGTACAAATTCAGTATTTTTAACCTGATTTTAAATGGCTTCACTCTATATAAGCTCACTATCGTGCTGAACCTAATAATTGTCTTTTTAGAATAAAGCCAACAATTCTTAATTGTATGAAAAAAGTTTCAAACAAAATTTATCACTTTAGTGCTAAAACGAGCGAACTAAAGAACTAAACAAATAAATGACACATTAAAAATGGCGCTTTCACAAAACAATTCAGTGGATATGTGTGAATTGTGTAAAAAATGACATTAGTAGCAATATCTACTTGCAATAAAATGTTATGCAATATTTCACAATGGGTAATATGTTTACAGTACGACTAGTATTCCAACTTCGCTTTCACTGTTTTATTAAGTTTCTTATGTATTTTCTCGCATACGCCAGGGTGAGTATGTTCCTGTAGAAAATAGAAACAAATTTAGTTTAAAATCTATGAAAAGCGAATTCCTTTGAATACTTATGGATTGCGCACGCATTTCAAGATGAGGTAATATTATTATTCAACTTTTTTCTCCATAATACGTGTTCAAAAATGATTAAGTTATAAAGGCTTATCTAAACCTACATATATACTACATACATACATACGTATAAATAAAATTGAAGTGTCTATTTGTAATTCCAAAGTAACAGTTTTATGAAAGTATATATGGTAAGGTATAAATAATTTTTTAATTTTTTTGTCTGTCTGTCTGTCTGTTTGTTCCAGCTAATCTTTGAAATGGCTAGATAGATTTTAATGGGAATGTCACTGGCAGATAGCTGATGTTATAAGGAGTAACTAAGGCTACCTACTTAAAAAAAAAATGTTCCAAAAGATTATTCTGAGACTGTTGATTTCCGTCGCGCCGGCACCCACCGCAATCCTTTTTCTGTCCTCGGCATTTGATAAAATATCAATTGTTTGTAAACATAAAATTAAGAGAGTCGTCGATTCGTATTTTGAATAAGGTATATTTGCTAACACAATTATGTGATGTAACTAAAACAATTTAATTAGTCAGTGGGTGGATTGCTAATCTATACAGTACACCTGAGGGGCTATTACGTAACTTTTGTTTCTATCATTTTTCGGTTGCAATCAAAAATATAGCGGTTTTGCGATTAAAAAATGTACTTTTTGACATCTATAATATCTAGCAATCAACTTAAATAAACATACTTCAAAAGTTGAAGCTGTCTAAACATGATTAATTGATCACAAAATCGCTATTTTTCTGATTGAAACTGAAATATGATAGCAACAAAAGTTACATAATAGCCCTGCAGTACACATTGCAATAGGTCTTGGCGTATCCGCATACCACGTGTTCACAAAAAAAGGTAGAAAAAAAACCACCAATGTATTAGCTTAAAGGCCTCTATTCATACTTTGAAAATAAAACTTAGAAGTTCAGTTGTTATGAAATATAATTATACCTATGATTATTCTCTTTCTAAATGTATCACTTTCCCTCGCGACGTGGTCGCCCTAGCGCCTAGTTATGTCACCGGCGCGCGCGCAACTGGGTCGGCATTCGGCCAAGTGTGGCCAGGTTTTGTAATTAGTTTGGACCAATGCAATGATACCAGCATGATCGGCCTGATAACTGCCCACTTGAACTCTTGTTATTGCTGCGACACGCCCCACGGCTAGTTATTTTTATTGTCGTGTTACTTAAATGTATCTCGTTTTCTTGGGATCGGCCATGTGGTTTTTGCAATGGCATTCAATTAAGGCGACTATAGGTAGGTAGCCTTAACCTTCTAGTTTAGCCTTTTAACTAATTTTTAGTTTAAGTATTTTACTTAAGTTCGTTTTATTCAACAACTATAGCGGTTCCCCACAGTTTCACTCGTGGTAATTTCGGAGTTCCCGCGGGAATTCCGGGTTATAATATAGCCTATGTTACTTAGGGATAATGTGGCATTCTTGTATAGTGAAAGAATTTTTGAAATCCGTCCAGTAGTTATTGAGTTATTGAGCTAGTTAAATCGTAACAAACGAGCAAACAATAAATTAAATCTTTCTTCTTTATAATATTAGTACCTATAAATATAGATAAAGACGTCGAAATTTTGAACACGTAGTAAAAAAATCTGCATTTAAAAATTTCCGCTGGTTATCTAAACTCTGTACTGAACCTGGTGAACGAGGTGATCTTCTTACTCTGGCCATTGCTGCATTGGGGACATTTGGGTCAAGTGCGGATTGCTGGACTTCACACACGCTTTCTAATTGCTTCTAGTACCTTAAAACTATCGCATAGTAATCGAATTCATTTAGAGCCTAGCATGGAACTGTTGAACCTTTAAAAGGTGTTGTCATCTAAAAATTGTCACGGTTATGAAAAGGGTATCAATAGCAATAACGATTATAGGCTGTCAACTTAGCTAAAGAGGTGAGAGTGTCCAATCAAAAGTTAATTTTTTCTTGACCACGTGACATGACGGTGATGCCTCCTAACGAGGGCTGGTGTAGAACCTCCAGCTGCTAAATCTTACCTCTTCTGACCTCTGACTCCTTTTGATTCCAGTTGGCATGTGTGTTACTGGGTGCGGTGCTTACTGCGGGGTCGGCCGCTCGACTCCGCCCGAGGCCGCAGCCCGTGGACGAGGCTTACGAATACGAGCCGCAAGCGGACCAAGCGGGCGGACAGGTATTACCAGTACCACTTTCATACAAGTAAACTAGACCTCCGAACGCCGTATGTGTAATATTGACCTTGATGTGTCGGCTGTTACGGCTTACGAGTCACCGTTTTGAATGGGTGCATGTTGTTGGAACGCCGTTGTTGTGACACTCTAAAATCTCCCCCAGGGTTGGTAATTCTGCTCGAGCCACCCGACAGTACCTTTGGTTTAGTGTTTAACGAACATGGCTATCGACATTATGACGCTTTCAATCTCCACCTAAGCTTATGTTATGAACAATTGTGTTCACCCTGAGTCTGGTTTTTACTCAGTATGTATCTTATGTGTTTTTAAAAAAGTGTATACCTACATTAAATATTGAAAATCGTTTATTATTAGAAAAACAACAATGTAAGATATGTATATCTCAGTTGGTGCCCACACTAGGTAAATCCTGCATCGTGGGTGCCGGTTAAGCAGGGTCTCCTATTATATATAAAACCTGCTGATCGAATAAAATTTAATAACAAAAAGACTAGAAGACTTTCTGTTGGTATCTAACTTTTAGGCATTTTCAAGAAAGTCTAAAAACGGTGAGTAGAGGAATGATACCTATTGATCACAGTAATATATCAGGGCCTTGGTCTGTTTAAAATTGAAAAGTTTCTCTAACAATACTGCAGGTGGTGCTTGTATCGCCGGAGCAGTACGACGGCCTGTACCGGGCGTCGGACCGGAACGACGAAGAGTATGAGCCGAGGGCGCCGCCCCGAGCCCCGGCGAGGCAGAAGCACCAGCACCAACAGCCACACACGCAAGACGGACCGAAGCAGCCGCCCGTGCAGACCATCAGGAACTACAATAAAGTGAGACAAGTGCTTTTTTAGAGTATAGCTAGCTCTCTCTCTCTGTCTTCTTTTCTTTACGTTACATTATTCTTCTTTGCCATGTAACGAAACGTGTTTTGACGTGTCCATGTACGACTCTAAATTCTCGTCCAACTATCGAAGCGATGCCTAATAAATGTTCTTTCAAAATCTTCTTTGACGATCAGCTATGCGAATTGGTCATCATGCCACTCCGTAAATCAAGGGGTCCTGGATTGGATTTCTGGTGGGAGTGAACTTTGTGTGACGAACATAGGGTTCCTACATCCAGTTTGCGAGTGTACATATCATTGAACTCTTGGGCACATAGTATTGTTCAACTAGGGTCAAGTCATAATAAATGGTTTTTCTTTACTCTTTAGCCTTTTTGTACGATTTGAGTCTGCAGTTTATGATGCCATAGAATGCAAAATCTTTCTCAGATCTCTTGACGGATACCGAACGATATTTTAATGCATACCCATTTGCAAACTGTCACTGCTTTATCAATTTACGGGCCAAATCAGCACGAGCACAGTGTTACTGGACACACAAAAGACTCCACTTTTAACATTTAGAAATAAATCGCGGAATCGACACGATTCTCTGCAAAATTCGTGAAAAATAATTGATTGATTGAAAATTTGTAACTTTGTTGTTATTAGCAGAGTTCGCCCCTATTTTTCTTCTAAGTAGTTAAAGATAGGTGGTGTATACGAGTCAAGAATATAACAAAGACTTTAGAATTCCTTACTCGTAGTCACCATATAGGTAACCGGACCTGCCTAATTTGGGACCAAACAGTTCTCATACTTGTTGTGGCGTTATTATATTTATTATTTATGACACGTTCCATGAATGTCACTCGTTGCGTGATGTCAAAAGCCAGTTAAACTACAAGCCACTGTGAGACTAATTGCTACGTACCGATAACTCGGTAACTAGTGAGTTCTGTTTGAATATATATGACATTAAACATCACGAAAATATCATTTTTCAGGTCAACGATGATGGCAGCTTTACGTTCGGGTACGAGGCGGCGGACGGCTCCTTCAAAGAGGAAACTCGAGGCACCGACTGCGTTGTCCGCGGCAAGTACGGATACGTCGACCCCGATGGCAACAAGCGAGAGTTCACATACGTTTCAGGGAATCCTTGCGACCCCAACAAACCAGATGAGGAAGAACAAGACAGCCAAGCTCCGGATTCCAATGAGAGAGATGAAGGTGAACCAAACTACCCAGTAAGGACAGCGCATAGACCAACGACCCCACGACCGACCACTACATACTTCCAGAACGACTTCAGAGACGCCGATGAAGATGAGGTTGAAGAGGAACCCTTGCAACATATCAGACAGAGAGTTGTCCAACGACCGACTCCGAGGAGGCCAGTTTACCAGCCCCAGCCTGTTGCTATCACACCGAGACCCCTCCCTGTTACGACTGCCAGGGCTTTGCCACCAGCGACCACATTCAGACCTCAGCTCATTCAAGTAACGCCGAAGCCCCAGATCCAATACAGCGCTAGCCCTGAGCCTAACTACTCACCCACTCCTGCCCCAGCAATTCTCACCTCATCAAGGCCGGGGCAAATCGATTTCGCCGCAGAATTCGCCAAGTTCCATCGCGAGAACCAATCGCCATCGACTACACCAGCTGCCATCGGTCCGTCGAAGAGCACGATAGCTGCACAAACGACCCCTAGTGGAAATCCTCTGTACTCAACCGAATTGGTATACGACCCGGCGAGTGGTCAATACAACACTCAACTATTCCAAACGTTACCTCAAACGAAAGGAGAGCTGAACCTTAACCAGCGTCTTCAGCCTTTCGTTGCTCAGCCACAGCCTCAAAGACCTTTCATTCCCTCGCCTCAAATACCGTCGTCACAATTACCAAGCGGTCCCTTATTCAGACACCAGTTACCACAGAATCCCCAAGAAGTGTATCAACGGCAGCAATCCGAGAACCAGTTCCAGAGTTCGCAGCAGCTGTTCGCTCAACAACAGCAGTTGCAACAGAGCCAGTTGCAAAGGGATCGCGCCGCAGCTAAAGCTCAAGCCCAGAGATTGTCGATCGGTCCTCAAAGCCAGCCGCAAAGGAATCAACCTCCTCAGTACTATTTCGTAGCGCCAAGAGGAGAATCTCCATCTTTAGGTCAGATCGATGCGTTTTTGAGAGGGCACGGCATCCAGTACTAGTACTGTTTATGTTTAATTAGAATTGTGCTAGATAAATGAACTATCGACCAATTAACTCCAACAGTCCAACAAGGCCATAGTAAATGTACAAGTAACGTGATTGGTCGATTAGTAGAGTCGGTTTCGTAAGTGATTCATGGTAGTTCTAGTTGGGTGGACAGTAGCGGCCGGCCGGCGGCCATTTTGTACATAAATAACGCTGTCTGATCAGTACCTTTTAATGTAATGCTAGTGTATTTAGCTCTTATTATTAATTAAATAAATTAGAAAACGACATGTCGTCGTGTCGTTGCCGTTAGTCGAATCGCATGATGTAAAAAAAAAGACATTTTTACAACGATTTTGTAATTTAATTTTTTTTTTTGTTTTTATAAATAAATTATATTTGAAAATATGGTTTTTTAATTTTAATTACATTATAATAATAATTATAACTTTTATTTCGTACCAAACATCCATATAGTGTTAGTAGATAACAATTATGAGACACAAAAAAAAAAAACTACTACTGCAAAAGTGCACCTTGGAAGTTCAGTGAAGAGTTTCACAACTCGAAAGTATATTTTTGTGTACCTAATGAATATGATATTATGATGAATAATGGAATCGATTTTTTTTTTCTTTTTATCTATGAATTTTAACGTAAACATTTCTCAAAATTCCGATTTCTAGAGAATTCTCAGAATTATATAGTGACAGGAAAGTTTGAGAGTAAGAATGATTATTTAAGGACGCTGGCGAAAACGCAGGTAGAAGCGTGCATACGAATATAATCGTTGTTATGATTATCTACCACCTTCTAATTTCGCAATTTTCCTGATTCCATAACTGACTGCGGGAGCATTTTATTTTATAACTACCTACTTAAAAAAGCATATCATACAATACCGAATTACGCAGTCAAAGGCATAATTACGAATTCTTAAAGTTAGTTTGCGTAATAAAAATTAATGCATTGCAATTCATTATTTTACAAGAATGCGTAGTACGTACACAACTACCTAATTATATGTATGCGTGAAGTTAAAAATATTTATCGCACAGTTAACGAATAGGTACGCTCCAGTTATGTTTTTACGCAACACAGCTGATAAAATCAAACTCAACAGTTTTCTACAAGATTACGTACTTAGGTACGAACGTACTTTAATGAATTACCTTATAAATAATAATTATTAAAACATCCGCATTCCTGAGAGTAAATTAAGATATTTTCTTTAGGATCGACTGTAGATATTTACGTCGTCTGTTTTTATTAACATTCAGATCGGTGAAGTCTAATAAAAAAATATATAATTATAGCATCTATCTTCAATCAAAGCTCTTTTATTGTATTCATCGTATTTCTCACAGAATGTTCTTTTCCTATGGAAGGTACTTCTTTAAAAATAAAGGTAGATATTAACTTATCCTCTGAGATCCGACATTGAATTGTCTTTAGGTACGTAAGGAACATAAAATTACTGCCGGCTCAAACTGCTGTTTCTATAGAAACTGAAGGCTGTACCTGTACCTGTATTGAAAGCTGGTACCACAGATAACCTTTTGTGTGCCCTTGACATCATGTAGGCGAATTTTCATGATGATAGATTGAGTAGGTGAAATGTGAAAACGTATCAAACAAACTGACATTCGAGTTTAAAATATTTGAAATAAATGCTTTATGAACAGTGCCATCTGTTGCAGTAATTTGAAAATTCTTGCTCGTGGAACTATCAATTTATATAATTATGTTGGTAGATAATAAATATTGTTAGACCTATATGATAGTGTATGGCATGGTATTTAGAGGGCGCTATTAAGTGCACATTGTAGTGCAGTAGTTTAAGTAGTTGCCCGAACGAAGTGATGCGAGTTCGACATTTAAGTTTTTCTATGTTCGCCCACATCCTTGACGCCACATGCTGCACCAGCGGAATATTAGCGTCGGGCCCCCAACGGTTCCCGACTTGCTGAGCTGGTTGCCTGTTTGTTGCGACACGCTGTTTTTGCTTCTTTTTGTTATTGCATATTAACGGTTGGCGTAACGAATAAAGATCATTTCATTTCATAACTGGCGATAAACATTTATTGTAGTAGGTACTCCTCTTAAGTCACATTTATGTAGTAAATACTTTATTTTCGATCAAATACCCATTCTTCGGAGTTAACAGCATATTGGTGAGCTGTTCCCCGGTCGTTTTATTTGTGTTCTGGTACTATTTTCGTCTTGGCGTTTAAATCAGCAAGAACCATGTCAAACAGAGTTTCTTTACGGGTATTTGAACAGAAGTGCCCAAATACGGTACTTGTCTCTACCTTCAAAACTATAAGCGGTAGGTACTTCTATATTCAAACATTCACCTATCAGTTCATCTCATTAGGGGTAGAAGTTCCGAAAACCGTTTCTTAGTACTAGTATAGTATTATACCTATTTATTTTTATCCTCAGACCAAATTAAAACTAAAGACGGAACGCGTAGAACAAACAAGTGAAGCCAGGACAATGACACCTCGCCGTGCACGTACACAGAAACACGCACACACTTACAAGAAAAAGACACCATACCTGGGAATCGTTGTGGCACTTTCCTAAGCACCACATGCAAACGCAACCGGCTTCAATTCGTTGTTCGAGACGTTCCGTCTTTACTTTTTATTTGGTCCGAGCTTTTATCCTGGAATTCCGGCGTGAACTTCGAAAAGTAAGTTCGCGTAAATTCATTTAAAAATATGCATTAGTCACAAAGTCACAAAAATCTTCTGAACGTAGTACAGTTAAGTTTTTTATTATTTTTTTTTTATTTATTCACAAGTCAAGTACATGGCATGTTACAAGAGTCTGCCAAACTGCATAGCAGTTTGTCGGCAGCAGTTCTCGTGGAACCTTACATATTATTATGACCATGCGACACTCACATATACAGCACACTTATGTATATATCTATATACATACATCTATTTATTTCTATATATCTATACATATAAGTAAAATTGAACTGTCCGTTTGCAATTACAACTTGCAGCCCTCCGTCAAACGCACATGAAAGCATATACGGCAACTACACAAAAGAAATATTTTTTTTAATTTTTGTCTGTCTGTCTGTTTGTTCGGACTCATCCCAGAAACTGCTGGACCTATTTTGACGAGACTTTCACTGAAAGATAGCCGATGTTATCAGGTACATACATCTATCATACATACATCTATCTTTCATACATCTATCTATACTTATAATAAAAGAGTAGAATCCGCGATTCTGTACATTGAATATTTTTACCTAAAATTGAGAGGGGTGATAAAAGAAGAGTAACCAAGCCCAAAAAAAAAAGTATTTTAAAATTATTTTCTGTCTGTCTGTCTGTTCACGATTATCTCTGTTTAGATTTTTATTCTTTTATCGACCTCTTACCTTAATACGATGATAAAAATTGACAAAATCCACGCCAAGTATGCTGATAACACCTAAAAGACTCTCGGAATGTGTACGAGTCTGTATTAGCTAATTTGATCCGTACATAAATCAGTAGAGAGCCCTAAGGTACGAATTTCAAAGTGAATCTGCTACCGCAGTAAACAGCTGTGGTACAAATCACGGCTCTGGATAATTATTAATTACGTACTTACGTAAACAATTAGAAGGCGATCTTATAGGTAACTTTAATTATTACGTATGATAAGGTAGTAACTAGTATGTATGTACCTAGTTAATGAGCTTTATATATTGTTATCTTTAAAATCGACGCCAGCGCAAGAACTTTGTGAACGCACGGAGTCATTATTACGCACTTTATATTGTCACTTGCAATTTTTGTTGTGAACTAAATTACTAGGACATAGCTTATTACATATTTAACAGCACTGCAATATTAACTACATCTATCTATTTCTTTCACTCTCTTTATCTCGCTCTCTGTCCATTTCTACCAAAAGTAGATTAGAAAAGAATGCCAATGTACCATGTTGTTCAATAAGAAAAAAAGATATAGACAATTTGTTCAAATAAGTCTGTTAAAAAACATAATAAATTAATCAAATGAAACGCCTAAGCATTATTATATTGTATACTCTCATTGATGTAAAAAAAGAGGCATCAATGTAGGTATACTCCAGATTTTCAACAAATGACCGGAAAAATACTAAAATAAACCCAAGCAATGATATGGAATGTCTTTGAACCCAAGTGATTTCTGTAATATTTGTGTGTGTTCATCTCTACATGTTCCATTTTTTTAAGTTTTTGTAATTTACTATGGTTATGATAACTAATTATTTGTGTGCGTCTTTGAAGCTTATAATCTGTAGCAAGCATTCTAGTCTTCCGAATCGTAGGGAAGCAGCTAGAAAATAAATAGAAATTTTTTTTAACACCCTTTAAAATTCGAATTTGAAATCAGTATTATCAACTCCGACCTATAAAAACATTAGGTTACCTATTACGTATCGAGTGCGACATTGACTGTATCCGTGGGAATCGACGAACAAACAAACTCCCCAAGTATCAATTAACGAGCTATGTTTTTGGAACAATCGAGCAATTATTTTTTCCAAAGACCAATCGTACTGAAGCAACACTTTGGACAAATCGGTCCGGTAAAAAAAAACATTGCAATAGATAAAAACTGTAGGTATATTTTTACACAAAAATCATAATTTTACAAAACAGCCAGGACGATTAAACAATAAAAATCTTAGCATAAGTGAGTAGGTAGATGGGTGTATGTAAAGAAAAAAGATTTTCCGTTTCAGATAATGAAATGACAAACAATGGTGGTGGTTTGCGCAAGACAATATTCGCACGCCGAGTTCGCTAGTGGGGCTGTATTTTATATATGGGAGCATCGAGCGCCGGCGCAGCCGTTGCTTCGACATGCTGCTGTGGCGGACATAGCGAGATGTTCCTCCTCGCCCTCATCACGTGCCTCGCCACCACCACTACCACCGCAACAAACACTACCAACACCAACAATGGCACCACAGAAATAGAAGCCTTAGAACCAACCAATAACTCCACCAAAGAAATCTTAAGCGCAAGTGAAACAGGTGATCCATCCAAAATAGAAATTGTCAAACAGATACGGAGATTGAACGATGATGGCTCATACACTATCGGCTACGAAGCCGACGATGGTACATTCAAGATCGAAAGTAGGGATGTTCGCGGCAATGTGAAAGGAACATACGGGTATATCGATAAGGATGGGGAGATTAAACGTGTGACTTATACTTCTTCGAGTGACAGTACTCCTGTGCCAGTGACGACGCCGAGTGCCACGCCCAGTCCACCAATGCCGATAGTGAGAGTGAATAAAACAGTGTCATCGACTACGAGACGACCTCTCGCCACTATTGTGTATCCAACCAGGGGTAGCTATACAACCCGAGCACCTGTAGTCCAGTCGATTCCTAGAAGAAGACTAACAACGAGCACCACAAAAACGACTGTCGATGTTGAGACGACAACAGAAAAACAACAGCCTGTAGATAGTGGGAGTAACATCCTCAATCTCTACAAATCAAGGTCAGAGGATGGTGGCAGCATAACACGAACTCAATTATTGAATCCAGTATTAACTACGATCAGAGATGATTTGGTGGCCAAACAAACGACGACGCATTCCCCTCACAGCACAGTGAAACCAGTTTATGAAGTAACAGATGAGAAAGAGGAGATCGATTCAAATAAAGCTAATACGTTCCGACGTGAATTGTCAGGAACCAGTCCTAACCCTCATATGATGAATCTGCAACAGTCAGCTGGTGACGATTCCACTGATGTCTATGGAAGTCATCTCTCGCTTGGAACTATGCGTCCATTGTTTACTACTACAACGCAAAGACCAAGACTCATAGCACTGCAGTCTGCCATTGGTGTTAGACCGCGTCTCCATCAGCAGTACCAAGATGTACCAGTTCAAGATCAAGAGACAACAATAGAAGCCAGCACAGGTCGTGTATTTGATCAGGAAAATGTAGTGACTTCTAATCCAGTGCCAGTAGTTCATATAGCGCCAAGAGAACACCACGAAAGATATCATCAACAACCCATTTATAGAAGACCTACCAGTGGCATTCAGTTCCGTACGAGAGAATTTTTAAGAGACAACCCTGATGCAGCTGTGCCAATTGGAAACCATCGGCCGTTTCTCCACTATGAATACCAGAACAAAGTACTGGAGCCTCAGTTTCTAAAAGAAGTCTCTCACCAACAGCAAAAAGCTAGTTCTCAAACTTCAGCAGTACAACAGTACGAAGTGAGACCTGCTACTAGAATAATACCAATACCAGTTGACGATAGAGGTTTACCGATTCAAGCATATCAAGGTAGGTTGGTCAACGCATATCAACCGCCCCCTCAGCCGTTATTTCAACCACGATACGAACCTTTAGTGGAAGATATGAACTCAATATCAGCTCCAGTGAGTACAAGAGATCTGAAGCGTTTGCTGCAAATTCTGATTTTGAGACAGAATCGTTTGCAAGCGCTAATGGATCAGATTGTTGCAGCGGGACCGCCTTACCAGCCTCTGCCTGTGTATAGACAAGACTATGAACGCAACAGATATCAGATGCGTCAGTATCAGGATGACCAATATGATTACCAGTACGAACAGCCTCAGTATAATCAGCAAGAGTATTCTAATCAAATTGGAAACTACGATAATTCTCAGTCCCAATATGAGAGTCAAAGGTATGTGCCAAGGAGGAGACTGTACACTAGACCAGTTTACGACACAGCCGGGTCGTCTTCGAACCGAGTGGAGGAGGGTCCGGAATTTCTTCCAGTTGAAATAAGGGAAGCTTTGTTACTGAAGATGTTGATGCTGGCAATAAATCCAGACTACGTTCCAACTGCAGCGCCGGCCACCGAGCTCACGACCGCCGCACCGACAAGGAAACATGTGAGGAACGTCCAGATTCTGGGAGAAGAGAGCTCGATGGAAACTATGAAGAGGACCATGCATAGACACTAAGGTAGACAGTACATTTCTCTATTAATTTATTCCAGCGACAATTAAATCACTGGTAGAATATTCACGATGTAAATATATTTGTAATTTTTTATGAACAAAACGATTTGTTTTTAATAATTATTTTCATGTTTCATTTTTTCATCATCGTCGTCATTTTGTGACGATTTTTTAGGGTTGGTGGTCACTTCTTAATAACCATGGTAAAAAATCTAAAAACCCTCATAGCATATTTTAATGTACCTACCTACAGTATTTCAGAGTATACTTGTGTTAAGCAAACCTATACAACGTGTAACAGAACGTTGTCACTATATTAGGAGAGTCCTGTTAAAAATATGTTGCAATCCTTTATCACTAGTATTCAGCCTTTAAAAATCCATTACATTATTACAACATCCGTTGCATTACTGGCGGAGTTATATCTCCTTATAGTTTTTTATTTATTTATAACTAGCTGTGCCCCGCGGTTTCACCCGCGGTAATTTGGGAGTTTCTGCGGAAATTCCGAGATAAAAAGTACCCTGTAGGGTACACCCCTGACCACGTGCATGCTAAATTTCATCCAAATCCGTTCAGCCATTTTTGCGCGATCGAGTAACAGATATCCAAACATCCACACTTTCACATTTATAATATTAGTAGGATTAATCATCTATGTCCAGCTCATGACCTCGCTGGTGATTCTACATGTTTTTTTTAATATGAAAGTAGATGTGAATTCATCATGATCTACATAACATTTTCTGAGTTTAACATGCAAAAACTAACGCACAACTTTAAATAAATATAGCATGTAGCTCATGTTCTGATTCAACACAGAGAAATGTGATATTTTTTATAATGATCAAAGATTTCTAAAAGGGAGTTCTAAAACTCGTCCATATAATATGATTGATGTGCATATATACGTAATACAATATGTTTGTTTACAACATGGTCCACTATGACAATTTCTGATATCAGATATATACGTTGACACAGTCATTATGAGATCAATGATCGGAGTTCTGTTACGTGAGCAACTATTGTTTGTCGCTTTATAAATAACGAATGATAAATTATTCATAAATTATGATTTTATCGTTTTTAAATCCACAACTTCAAATCATGACCCGTTTCAGTGGTTTAGGTATTGCTCGTCTTTCATAAGGTAACGCAGGAACTCTTCAGCTGTTCCCGAAGGTTCAAGCTCAACGAAAACTTATAATCGTACCTACTTATATTTTATTTTGAAACTTTTTATTTTAATTATTATAGTTATTATTATTATCAAGTTCCTATTTAATTACAACTAATTAACAAGGTTAAAATTTATTTACAAGGTGGTAATTACGTAGATACCTACTTACGAGGTAATACCTAATAGGGATGTTGACAACTTTTGAAAATCAAAATTTTAATTAGTCCATCCGTCCGTAGTAAAATTGAAAATCATTAGACACGTATTTTTTTTATTCTTCAAATAAATGAAAATACACAGAGATAAAGCGCATTAAAGTTAAGGGTGGGGGCTCGTGACGTCACTTACCGCTACAAGCCGCCATACAAACTGCATTAGTTAGTGACGTCACGCGAAATTTCAACTCGATGTATCTGTTATTTTTTGATTACGTAATAAAAGAAAAAATAAGTGTGCAATATTTTTCATTAATCTACAAGACAGACTAAAAAAAACAGTCAAATAGCCAATTAGGTAGTATTTACGTATCTATATGAATATTTTTTCAAGTTCAGAAGTTTTGAGTTTACACATTAGATACAAATAAACATGCAACAAATCATAAATTTTCTCTTTATAAAAAATATAAATAAATAAATGAACAACAAATTTTCATATTTCTTTGCGTACATTAAACATAAAAAATAAATATTTTTACCTAATGTGTTTGACGTACAATGAGAATCCTTCACGGGTTTGGGTTTTGCGTAAAAGCGAAGTGAGTAGTTTGCAAAGAATGATAATATCTAGAAACAATAGAAAAGAGAATGTGTTGGTAATGTGACATAGTGACGTAGGTACATTTTACATTTTTCCGGTACATGGTTCAGCGAGAATAGGTATGCAATTAAAAAAAATTCTGAGTTCTCAGCGCTCGCGTTCCAAAAATAATAATTAAAATATTTTTTGGTGTTTTTTAAATTTAGATCTTATAGACCTCCCTAAATCATAATTTTGAAAACAAACAAAATGGCTTAAAATGCAAAGTAAGTAATTAATGGTAAGTATCCAGTACCATAAAATATATACTTCTATTTACTTACTTAAGCACGTTTATCATATGACGTAGGTATCTCTATATATAAAAATGAATTGCTGTTCGTTTGTCTCGCTAACACTCGAGAATGGCTGGACCGATTTGGCTAATTTTGATCTTGAAATATTTGTGGAAGTTCAGGGAAAGATGAAGGTTTGTATAAAAGCAAACTGGGAGTTCCTGCGGGAATTCCAAAACTCACGCGGCTGAAACCGCGAGCATAGCTAGTGTATAATATTATACCTATACGTAAAATGCATAATAATCATACGTTACGCAATGACAATGGGAAAATGCTGTAGAGTATAGACTGACAGTACATAAAATACGAACCGAACAGTAGAAGGCCGGGCTTTTTCACATGAGGTTTTATTCTTCGCAAAGCATACTAAGCTATTTAGTTAGCTACTGTGCTCTCACGGCCTCTATATGAACAGTGGTTTTGCCACCACACTAAAACTATTATAACAATAGAAATGCGTAATTAAAGAATGCAAACCGTTGTGTAATATTTGCGTTAGATTGTTGGTTGCATTGTCGTGTCACTTATTTAGGTACTACGGCGACCCACATGAGCTTTTGAAGTTCGATCCACCGACGTAGACCAAAGTCAGTTACAATTGGGTTGTCACCAGGGTATGAAAATCAAAATTCTAATAAGTCCGTCAGTTAGGAAATAAAAAAACAATCGAGACGTATTTTTTGCTTTTTCTAATAAATTAAAATATACAGAGATAAAGCGCATTAAAGTTGAGGGTGAGGGGGTCGTGACGCCACTAACCGCTAAAACAGCCATACAAACTGTCAGAATAGTGACGTCACGCGAAATTTCAACTCAATATATCGCCGTTATTTTTTGATTACGTAAAAAAAGAAAAAAATCGGGTCCAATATTTTTTAATAATCTACAAGACGGACTAAAAAATAAAAATTAGTCAACATGCCCATTTAAGACACACCGATGAAACCCTATAGGTGCGTTAGGTTCTATTTCCCGGAATGTTTACTCTGTTCGGTAGGTCTATTTCTCTTAAGTCTAAGGTCCGTATTCCAAAAGGTTACTCAAGTGATGAATCTAGTTTTAAAAATAATTTCAAGTAAAGCTTTAATTTTAGAACCTTATACTTGAAACGAGATTCATCAATCAACAATCAGCTGAGTTATTTCCTTATTTTAGAACGACGCTTAAGTACTAAATCTAATCTATACTCAAGCAAAGATTTGATCTTTGTTTACGTCTGTCATGTCAAGACCACTCAACCAATCAGAGTTCAGAGTCTCTACTAAAGACTAGTTTCAAGTGATTAGAACTTAAAACGCATTCTATAATAAGATGTACGCTTGAGTTATGATTTGAGCTTAAAACTAATCTCAAGAGAAAAGTGATCTGAGTCACCTCCTGGAATACGGGCCTAAGTCGACGTTCATTCCCTGAAGGTCTGCTCCCTGAATGTCCACTTCCCTGACCGTTCACTATTCGATTACTCTTAGTTTAGTAAACACCTTTAAGTACGCGTCAAGATCTCTCCATTCCTACAAACCCATACTCTCAGTAATATATATAGTATTTTCATTTGACAGAAATAGTTGGAACTACATCCTTAGTCCTGGACCTCAGTAAGGACTTGTCCAATTGTCTTAGGCCACGTTAATGTCATAAAAAAGGATATGATTTGTGCGTTTTATTGAGATACTAGCTATACCTTGCGTGTGTTTCGGCATTCCCGTAGAAACTCAAAAGCAGCCTAATTTACCACTTATAAGATCAGCTAATTAGCAGTGAAAGTCCCGTCAAAATTGGTCTAACCGTTTCGGAGATTCACCCACGTGAGTTTTGGTAATCCCGCAGGAACTGCAAACTTCTTTCTTCTTCTACATACTTACAATAAAAAACACAACAAAAAAAGAATTAGCGAAATTGATCCAGCCGTTCACGCGTGATGCCGTGACCAAGGGAAATAGGGATTCATTTTTGTAGACAAAGAATAAAAACCATAACTAACAACAAAAGCTCTGTTATAGAATGCCGCAGGTCCGTGGCCGCAAGGCATTAAATTCGCTATTTGTACCTTTTGTGCAAAAATAATAAATAAATACCCAAGGAAATCAAGGCGTAATAGTACTGCATGCGACTTCACTCCCGTTAGTATTATATTTACTAGTTGTGCCCCGCGGTTTCACCCGCGTTAATTTCAGAGTTCCCGCGGGAATTCCGGGATAAAAAGTACCCTATGTGTTAATCTGATGTATAAGCTATATTATTGTAAAGTTTCATTTTAATCCATCCAGTAGTTTTTGCGTGAAAGAGTATAACAAATATCCACCCATACATTCTTACACTTTCGCGTTTATAATATTAGTAGGATGTAAATGAACTAGCTGTCCCCTGCGGTTTAACTCATGGTAATTTTGGAGTTCCCGCGGGAATCCCAGGATAAACTATAAGTATAAACTATAAGTAAAATCACTCTATCTATTGGTGAAAACAGCATCAAAATTCGTTCAGTAGTTTTCAATTTATCGTGAACAGACAGACAGACAGATGCGGTGGAGGACTTTGTTTTATAATATGTAAGGATAATAGATTTTATCAATCAATTCTCTATCCCTCGGGAAGAGTACCTAACTGCCTACTTTTTTGGATGAAAGTTGTAACGAGGTGGCTGTATGCCATTCTTTATGACATCTTTATGATATTATATTCCTGCGGCCTGCCTTAGTTTTATTTCCTTTTTTTGGTAAATTTTACAAAAATCTGCTACAATTTCTATTCCATTTTGGAATTGCTTATTGACTATTTTATTTTGTTAACTATTCATGCTCCTCTACCAGATTGCGAACGATACGCATCAAAATGATTATTATTTTGGTACAGCTCATGTAAATCCAAATAAATGTCCTTTAAGGCTTTATCTATTAAAAATACGAGCGAGCCAGAGGTCCAAGGACTCCCCCCACCATATGAACCTGATAAAGATACCCTGCAATATCCTTTGACCCGTACCTCTGACAACGTGTATGCGAAATGGCGTGAAACTTGAAAGCGCATCCAACTTTACGCCATGATCACTGTGGATTTATAAATTGATACCGTTTTTGTTAATGGTGAGCAGAGACTTAGATTTTCATTCAAGAACAATAAACAATAAAGCGAGAAATACGTATAAAATTACGAAATAATTTTAATTTTTATAATTATAATACAAAAGAATTTAGACTACATATTTACAGAGAAATAAAAGTAATATGACACTTAAACTAGTAGGATCCGAAGCTAATGTCGTGAAGGGCACGGGACCCGCCCTCAGGCAAAGCGTATTCCTTCAGTAACTGGTCGAGCATTGAAAATGGCTGACCTCTCTGCTGATCAAACTCCGGCCTCGGAGCTGGCGCAAACTGTTGATGAGATGGCGCGAACTGTTGTTGAGATGGGGCGAACTGTTGTTGAGATGGGGCGAACTGTTGTTGAGATGGCGCCGACTGTTGTTGATATGGAGCGAACTGTGGCCGAGTGGCGCCCGACTGGGAGAAGTCTTGCGAGAAATCCGCCTGGGTGTGTTGAGAGAACTGTGGTGGTGTCGATCTGAAGTCTTGCTTCGGCTTGTATTGCCGACTCGAAGGTTGTGGCGCTGGGTTGAAGAAGTTTTCTTGGTCGACTGGGACAGGAGCGGCACCGGAGAAGAATACAGGCTGAAAAGCAAACAACTTAGGATAAAGTTTTACACTGGAAGTGTGTTAGATCCCAACTGATAAGTCACTTTGTATTGATATTTTTCATATTTGGCCAATGGTGGAAGGTCACCTCTCAAGGTATCGTCTGTCTCGTTCATTGCGCTGGATTATGAAGAAGACAAACTAAAACTTGAGAACGTGTCCAGTTTAAGTAGTGTTTTTTTTGGACTTTAATAACTTTTTAAACTCTATCTCACTCTCTTTTTTAATTTCATATAGAATTTAAACAATAAATACGATAGAGTAGACCTTCCAACTCTCAATCTCTTATGAAAGGTTGCGATTATAGAATTAATACGCATAGAACCGCATTCAGAGTAACGCGGGTACTAGCGGGTGGTACACATCGATTGTTTTTGTGCCTCAATTACAAAAAAAAATTTGAATGAAATGCTCTGTGTAATAATTCTCTATGGTCGAGACCAAGAATTCTTCAAAACCAACTTCCAAATATGCCTACAAAAGAAAACGACGCGTCACGGGAGTTTTACAAGAAGTAATACATACTCTAGGCGGCGCTGGAGCAGCCTGTGGAGCCCTATACGGCTGAGGCTGCGGCCTCGGTGCGGGCGCAGGGCGGTACTGTTGCGGGGCGGGGCGGGGGCGCGGTGCGGGCGCCGGCGCAGCCTCCTCGTAGTCGTAGTCGATCGACTGCGATGGCGCTTGGTATTGGGAACGACCACCCTGGAAGAATACATTGTTACATTGAGTCTAATAACGAATATACCCAAGTGTTCTTTTTTAGAGCAGTGCGAGAAGTTTTTTTTTGTATACAGAGTAATAAAAAAAAAACACTACGAGAGAAGGCAAAGGAAGCTAAGTCTTATAGCTAAGGTTGACCTTCAAATGACGTAAATTTTACCGGATAACCATTTTCGGTAAATTAAACCGATCCCATTGGCGCAGTAGGTCACGACGCCTAATCAAGAGGTTCCGGGTTCGATTCCCGGTGGGGGTGGACTTTGCGTGATGAACACAGGGTTCTACTCTCCAGTCTGGGCGTGTGTTGTATAATATAAATGTAATAAATGTAGTACCTGGTTTCCACAGTGGTTTCCACAGTGGTTTCCACGGCACAAGCTTATAGCTTAGTAGATCTGTGTGTTGTGGAGTGGAGTATTAAAAAAAAACCTTATAATACGAATTCGTTACTCTTTCTCCTACTTGATGATGACGATGATTACCTGTGACTTGGTGTTCCTTTGCTGCTGTTCCTTGGTCTCATCTACCAGGGTCGGGGGCGCGACGGTGATGCCCTCGCCGGCCGGCTGGAAGCCGAACTTGTTGGCGCCATACTCCACCACGCGAAGCTGGAAATATATTGAAGGACCATCAACTATACAGCTTCAAATTGCATAATACTGCAAATTGCAAAAATCTGTGTTAAGTTATAAGTAGAGACCTACCTAGAAAAATTGGCAGTATTGAATATTTACAGTGTAATCACTTTTAATTTAAGATTCTAAGGAGACGGCAGGAAGTGATGATATAGGCCATGTTATGGTAAATAGGAGAATGAATAAAGTGCATTATTTACTAGCTGTTTTCCACGGTTTCACCTGCGATAAGTTCGAAGTTCGCGCGGGAATCCCGAGATAAAAAGTAACCCATGTCATTCTCTGTCCCCTGGCAACGTTCATGCAAAATTTCATGATGATCAGTTAAGCGGTAAAGGTGTGAAAGCGTAACAAACAAACAAACTCACTTTCACACTTAAATATTAGTAGGGATTACTAAGTATCGTTAATTATTATTGATCTGGCCTTGTGTCTAGTTAAGCCCCCCTAGATAAAATCCTTAGCCACGCCAACGACTGTAATTATAATTTATTTAAACAGAAAGGAGCGCGACCATGCTCACCTTGCCGGTGTCATCCTTGTAACCGTATTTGCCCTTCACCTCCCCAGTGGCGGCTTTCGTCTCGATCTTGAAGGATCCGTCAGCTGCCTCGTAGCCGTACGTGTATGAGCCGTCTTCGTTGTGCCTGCAATTTTATTATGAGAAATTCTCATTTTAACTGACTCCGAATAAGGGAGAGGTTTTAAAATCTGTCGTTTTTTTTTCTCAATCACAGTAAGTACAACAGAAATCAACTTGGCTAGTAGGTACAGTGGGCCACATAGATAAATAAACCACCTTGTAAAATTTATACTGTTTGTACAACGTCTGTATGACGTTATAAGTTGCCGTTTTTGCAGCTCCGAGCTCAAAATTTTAATACAATCGAAAAACGAATATTGGAGCTGCAAACACGGCAGCTTATAACGTCATAAAGACGTTTTTCAAACAGTATAAATTTTACAAGGTGGTATACTTGTCTATGTGGCCCACTGTACATAGCTGTGGTCACGCAAAACTGGATTATTGATTGGACGAATTTTCGCGCACACTCGACATGACGATACGTTCCTTAGTTTTCTATAACGTTAAAGTATAGATTGTCAACTTGGCTAAGGGGGCAGCTATAAAGTTATACGTCGTTACTGTACCTGTTAATCTGTTTCAGTATCGGCACTGGGGTGGGTTTCGGCTCGGAGGCGATGTACCGCGGCGCGCGCTCCTCACTCTCACTGTACTGCGCCAGAGATGCGCACACGCATGCCGCCAGTACTGCCTGGAATTAAAAAAAAATGTTTTGATAATTCATCATCATTGACATAATCATAAACATATAGTCTGTCGCTATTTAGTCTGTCAGTTAGATGATAAAAAAAATAGACACGTACCTATATTTTGCTGTTTCAAATTAATAAAGTGTATCAAAGTTTAGGAGTACGGGCTCATGACGTTATGCGATATTACGACGTACATCATGGGCAAGGAATGTTGTTGGTCATAAATATTGATTAAGGGCCAGGATATGTCCACAACGGAGCTGTTGCTTTGAATTGTGATATTCGGCCACACTGTGAGCCACGTTTCTGTTACCACACAGTCCTATTTGGACCGTCACGCCTTGCGTACCACAAAATATTTATAAATTTCAACATCAGCCTACAAACCGCTAAACTGACGGTTTGAACTACATTTTCGAGTAAAATAGTTTTTTTAATGGCCACAGAAAACGCAAAATAAAGTCGATCAGCTCACAAATATGTACTAACATTTAATCGTAGAATAGAATAGAATCATTTATTTCACATTATCAATTTCATAGTTTTGTTACTAATAAAATAGTCAGAGGATAATATGATCGTCAATAATATAATAATAATAAAAGTATCATAATTAGAATGTCAATGATTATAAAAATAATAAAAATGTCATTTAAATCCAAAAATGAACATGTCAAAAATGTAAATATAAAGATTATAAATTGATCAATCGATTGTGTACAAATATTCATTTAAACAATAAAATTCGCTATCCAACAAAAGATTCTTCAGCTGGCGGTAGAAAGTTTCGTCAGATGTATTTTTTAAACTAGCGGGTAGTTTCTGATAAAGAATTGGGCCAATCACACGCGGGTTTCCAGTGGCCAGTTTAGTCCGGTGGGGGACACTCGCTAGTCTTCCCGCATTACGCAAAGATCGCCTGTAGGGATAGCTTCTGGGCCGGTCTAGGTATATGTTCTGGGCTAATCCTTTCTTTCACATCAAAGAACTCAAGCAGACAAACGCTAGTGGAGAATAAAGAGAGAGTGCAGAGTAGAATGTAGAAAATAGGGCCTCAAACATCTCGGTTTCGACACCTCTTTGTGGGGTCTTTCTCTCAACATACTCACTATTGTGTATCATAGTATCTAACGCATAATTTGTATCGCTTGGTGACTATGACATAATCATCATGTCTCAGAAACAATTATTGGATTTGTGCTCGTTCAAGTTCCTTGCAATATAACAAAATATTAAATATTTCTATTTTAATAGTTTATACTTTCCTCAATTTATTAAGCGCGACCTATAGTACTAAAAACTTCATAATATACAACACATTTTTACTGCGATTGATAATCATCTTTTATGGTTATTGTCATTTATTTATTTTTTATTAAGGTATTTAAATGTATATGAACATAATGAATAAGTTTCTCTTTGGATCTTTTATTTTTCTTTCTTTACAACAACAAACCAATTCCAAACCGGTACAAGGAAAGCCTCACTCGATTAACTTAATTGATCATTGTAAAAAGTCCTAGGTAAGATGCGAAAGGTTATCATATTAAAAGATTCTCTTTGGACTTCTTTTCTCACAATGCTCCTTTTCCTGTCAACAAACTCCGAACCCGGACACGGAAATCTCTCGCACGTACTTAATTTATTATTATAAAAAGTCCTTAAATGTAAGTCGCGAATCACGATCACTTGACCACATCGGAAGTCGTCGCAGTTTAGGGTCAGATAAAAATGCAAATGCGTTGAGACTTCTAAATATATATTATCTATGTCTATGAATAGTATCTTTAGAGCACTTTACGAGTTTTGCAACCAATAATAAAATCATATCGGACCCGACAATGTAATGCGTGCTGGGTGTGACAAATCAGAAAGTGGAAATAGCTGTTATTTAGAGGCCACGGCTCAATTGAGGACCGCTCACTACAGCCGATGTCGGCTTGGTGACTTGGTGTACCCTACAGGCTCAGATCGATCACCAACGTGATCGACTTCCAATCACATAGGTGAAAATTGGTTTATTGCAAGGGTAAGGACCATTGTAGGGAAAGAGAAATTAAAAGATCCAAATAAAATCTTAAATACAATAATATGATAATGTTTATTATTCGACCCTAAAAAAATCTTCATAAAGTAATAAAACATTGACAAAATCCGTGGTTTTCAATAAAACACAATAAAAACCTGGGCGTTCGCGAGGGGGAAATCACATGGAACTACTAATGCACATACATAAGTTTAGTTTTAGGTTTTTGCACTTTTGTTACAGGGTGGGGTGTCTACTCTCAGTCGACGTTATTTTATTTATTGGAACATTTATCTCAAATATCCATGCGATAATCGACATTTTACATTTAGTTATAATATATAGGTTGATAAAATTATGCTTTCTTTTTCATTTATTTAGTGTATATGGTAGCGGTCCACTTAATCGCAAGACATACATCGTAACCACTTTGATTTCAAAGAATTGAAGTAGGTAGATAAATAAATGAATTGACCTCCATGGCCGAGTATCTCTGTTTCTTTCTCTCTTTCTCCCTCTCTTTCCGAGTTGGCTCTTGAACACACGCACAAGTTTTACATAGACAATAATCAACAAATGAACAATTTTTATTAAACTTTTGTAACTTTTGTTGGTTTGGACCCTGACATAGATTATATTAATTGCTTTTATGAATCCTCACTAACTGGCATTTGTTTCGGTTATATTTTTTCCTTGTTAACACTGCACTGTAGGTATGCATGTCGGGCGCGTATTACCAAATAGCACTTGGAATAACAAAGAAACCGTGGTCCGTGACTCCGTGACACACACCTGACGAATTGCGAACGCTTATCCACTTATCACACAGTTTATTATCAACTAGGCAAGTAAAGTAAAGTTTTATTGTTACAGTTAATTGTTATTGAATAAAATTAATTAAACTTCATTAAAATGCAAGGATATTTTGAAATTTTAAAGAGGGACTGGCGAATTTTTAAATATTGGCAACGTTGGTTTATAAAAAAAAAACTTTTTTGAAAAATTATAAAAGCCACTTTTTCGAAAATACAAAAAAGTATTTTAAACTGTTATCTATTAATTTTATTTTTTTATGTCTCATTGTATTTATCTATTTTAAATAAAATTCAAACGTACCAATCTCACTAAAGTCGCCATGTTGTCAAGTCGGAGGCGCGGTGCGGACGCCGGTCGCTTTTATACTACACTCGGGGGGAACCTTTCACTGATTTTTATATATTTTAGTTTTTTTTTAAACTAACCTATGCACTTTTAAATCGACAAGGGTTCGATTCTGATGTAGAGACTAAAGTATGCATTCGATTCGAATGCTTTATATTGGTAGCACTCTACATAGATCGTAGACTAGTTTTCGTAGACCTAATGTGCTACGAATCTCGGTTATCGTGAGTGGGATCTCATCCCTTCTTCTTCTATTTACTACTACTTTTATCATATCTGTATCATACATGGTTGATTCTCTTAGGTTTAATTACGTTATAGAGTGATAAAATATTCATTAACGGAAAAAATTACTACGAAATGCGGTAGGATACAGGATAATTTTTTTTTTTTAAACTATATCTCACGTTTGATACTGCATCAGTGGAAGCTTGCAACACTACTCTTTTGGTACGTATAATTTAAAAATGCTTTATAGATATAAGTATGTAGCTCTGAATTAACTTTAGTTTAATTTCTAAAAATACTTTCAAAGTGACTTAAAAGGAAACTATTGTCGAAACCTCATGTTTTTAGCTTAAATATTTTTGGCTGGGTGATGATGACTCAGTGAGGAAGCTTCTTTGTGTATAAATTAATAGAAGATAATTAGCAGTGGCGAAGGTACCATAGAAGCCGATTTCCACCGGCTTCCCTTCAGAAGCAACATCTCTCTCCGTAATTGAGAACGTTGTCAGGGATACAGGGAAGGACTTTTTATACCGGAATTCCCGCGGGAACTCCGGAACTTATCGCAGGTGAAACCGCGGGGAACAGTTAATAGTTTAATAAGTTGAAATTAAAGTAGATTTCCGGCTTCCCTCTCTCAATATTTCACCCTTCGCCGCTGATAATTAGTATAACAGTTTACTCCCCCGTATTTTTTCCGTGCATTTTAATTTAAATTACAAACAACTGCAAAAATCTTATTTTTATAACTCCGTGATGCATGTGTACATTCTACTAGGCATACAGGTTTACTAAAAACTAGCCATCATTCTAAATTCTGCCAGTGATATTAAGACGGATCTTTATTTTTTTTTAATTCTTATTATTTAAATCTTCTGTGTACAGACTATGTGCTAGATATAAATTTATTGTTTTTGTTTTTATTTATGCGGAAAAAAAAATTATTCATAACGTGATTCGTGACTATTCGCTTCTTTTGGTGAGCAGCAATACAAACAAGCAATTTGAAATTCATTGGTGGTCTAGTACCTATACCAGAATATACTCAAGATGAATGGTAACTCAAAAATGTCCTAAAAAAAGAATTACAATGTTGTAATTTGTGACGACCCTGTAGTTTTTGCGACTAGTGTAGTTTAAATAAACGCATATCGTAGGGTTTACTTCGAATTTAATCAAAATATCGTCTTCGTCGCTTATAAAATAATGCCGCGTAAGTCAACAATTGACAATATTTATACATACATTCAGCATACGTCCAGCAGTGGACTGCAATAGGCTGATTGATTGATTGATTGATACATACATTGTAGCCGAGGGGAACTATGAGGACTGATTTAAAGGGCTTTATAAAATTATTATCAAAATTTTAATACGGAAATATAATAGGTTGACAAGGGGCTTATATCGAAACGTGACTTAAAAATAATGACATTCTTTATATAAAAATTTAAATAACACAAAATTATAAATAGCCAGTAGTGGTTGGCAACATACATATATCATATTTCATGCATTCATTGGGCTTACACTGGCGGCAATATCATCTAATTTAAGCGTGTTATTCAATTATATATTAATATTTTTATCATGCATGTCCAAACTTATATGTACATATTAAAAAGAGGAAAGATTTGATTTTTTTTTGTTTGTTTGTTACGATTTAACTCAAAAACTACTTGACCGATTTCAAAAATATTTCACCATTAGAAAGCTACGTTATCCCTGAGTAACATAGACTGTATAGTAATCCGGAATTCCCGCGGAAACTTCGGAATTATCGCGAGTGGAACCACGCGGGACAGCTAGTATTGTATAAAATGAATAAAATAATACACTTGTTTTGTCTCTCCAGAAAACTAAGCAAACTTGACTTGCGCGGTATTGTTGTATACCTTATAAGCGGTATTGTTGTATACCTTATGTTACGATTGATTTTGATACGATTTTGAAATTACTTTTGTATGTATGGACCTCTGAATCTGAGCAAAACGTAAAAAATCTTTATTAATGTTGTTGCCGAACTTTATTGCTTTTAAAGCTGTATTCAATAACTGTCAATAGAGTAGGTACTTGGTGCTCTATATATAAAATATAATAATCTTTCTAAATAAAAACGAAACCGAATTCTCTCCGTACAATTTGTCGTAGTCGATTTCCCAATATCGTTCATTTGTGTTGAATGGACATACATTAACATCGTTGTTTTGTATTCGACAGTAGCAGTAAACAGTAGGTCATCTGGGAAATACTGACCGACCTAGATTGGGTAACTCCGCAGGTAGGTACAGGCACTCAAACCTGAGTAATCTTTACAAAAACAGAAAAACAAATGCCAAAAAGCGTTGCATTTTTCAATGTCACAGCGATTACAAAATATCTGTTACGCCACAAATACTAGTAACAAACCCTCTTGCTGGTTCTGTTTTTTTGCTGGCGCGGGATCAAACCCGCGAAACCTGGCAAAGTAGTCGGGTTCGCTAAACAGTAAACAAACTGTATATATTTTACAATCTCTCAAAATTTGTGTATCAAAATATAAATTTATATTAACACAAAATATTTTTATAAATGACTAGGTAGGTATCTGTGTTCTCCGTGGTTCCGAGATGAAAGGTACCCTATGTCCTTTTCTGTAGGTCTAACAACATATTTTTAAAAATTTCATGATGATTGGTCGAGTATAAGGGATGAAAAGGTACAGACAGAGTAACTTTTCAATTTCCAATGATTCCAATTTTGTATTTATTGACGTGAGGGTATGTATGTGTACTTATTTAGTTACGATTATGTTGTATCTAAGTAGATAATTTTTTTTGGCCAACTGTTCTTAGGTATACAACGTGTTAATGAATTAACCAAAAACCTGATAGGTATACCCCATTTAAAAAAATAAACAATAATGTGACCAAAATATAAATTATGTCGAATTATTATTCAACATTAGTTTGGAGTTGACCTATCTACGAAATTTCAGGCGCTACGCCCGCGCCTTTGTGTCAATGACCGATTCGATTTGTTTGCTACGGGCGGCTTACGCGCCAAATATTGTATTATAAGTAATTTAGATGGGCTAGTAAAAATGAAAAAATATAACCTACCAGCTGTGCCCCGCGGTTTCACGTGAGTTTTGGGGTCAGGAAACTTTGCGGACGCAGGCAGAACAACCCGCCAAAGTTTCATCACGATCGGACTAATGGTTTCGAAACGCATAGAGGACAGACATATAAACATTCATTTTTATTTTAACCTATATTAAAACATGGTGCGATCGATTCGGAAGTCGATTCTGAGCAAACTACTTTCTAGTTTTAAGTTAATTCATTAACACGTTGTATAAATGGACTAGTTACATTAAGCAGATAATTGACATTTTATTTCCTTAAAAGTACTAGAAGACGAGAGATATCGCGGTGATTATAATAAAACGAAAACTGTTCAACAAAACGCTTATTTCGGCAAATGAAATGGCAAATAAACTGTTGCACATTTGGACGCAGATAAGCAATAACATGTTAACCCACAAAACGAAGTTATTGATTCCGAACGATTTATTGAGATTTAGAGAACGTTTTTTAATTGTGTTTACCTCATTAAATTGTTTAAATATGTAACTAAATATTTAACATAAAAATTGTTGACACAAAAAGGCGCTTTAATTTTAAAACTTAATTTACTCAAAATTTCTCCAGTGTGGGTTAACACACTATTGCTTATCTATGTCCAGTTATTGTTAACGTGTACCGAATTATTAAATCAGTCCAAGTCGTCACAACGACTCGCCGAGGCCATGCAGTGTTGCCAAGAATCGAAAAGACTTTATTCCGAACGCGTTAAGTTCCCGAATGTTTTTTTTTTTTCAATGATCGGTAAGAAAGTGTTTGACAACTCATTTTATATCAAGCGCAGGTGTGGTCGAAGATTGTAAGCACACCAAGCGGAATAGGAACACACGGATAGTATTAAAATCAAACATAAAATTACAGATTTACAATTTTGATACTCTTGTGTTGAGAGGATTATTGCCGCCTCACTCTGCGCAAATTCCTTCTAGAGTAGAGAATGTGTATGCTTGTTTTCGTAAAAGTTTATTTATAAATTATTAATACATTTGTTATATAAATAGTATCTTTATCATATGCAATGAAACTTCTTGGACCCGGAAAAAAAATAAGAGAATGATAAGTGTGAATATGTTATTTAATTATATATTTCTATATTAAATATAAAAAAAAATGTTTCATTCTTTGCGCATGTAAAATTGTACATAATCCATTTTTAAGTTAATATTTTGTATCTTTATTTATATAAATAAGTAAAATTTCGGTTTCAATTTCAGACAAATGAGCACGGATAACCCATTGGGGCTTCAGATGACTGGAGATGCCTTTGCGAAGCAAGGAATCAGAAATCAGTCTATGGCGGTAACCAAATCTCATCTTCAAACAAAATAAACTAGAGAAATCGGATTTTTTATTTCCTGAGAGATATGTGCGCACATTATTTGGATTTCTTAGACTAGAGGGAATCTTTCTTAGAGTGAATAGGAGACAAATAACATAAAATTTATTTCCCTATTAGGCAAGATAAAGATAAGATTCAACTGAATCGGATCAAATCCGTCTAGTTTTTTTTGTTAAGTATTTTAGAATAAGGCCCCAACTGTGACGCATCGTGTACGGAATCTTGAATTTATTTATGTAGGTACAAAGAAAATTGCTAGTCAAGGTTGCTATTTAACGATTACACTACTTCTAACTTCGCATACATTGTATAACTATTTTTTATGTTATATTTTTCAATTAATCGAAAATTCTGATTACAGTGTTGAAATTCCATTTTTGTATTGACTACTTTTTGGGTTAAAAATTCAGTCGATCTTCCCTAGCTGAAATTGACGAACGCGTTGATGTCTTTAGTATGAAATAAAAAAATAGATATAGTTCTTACACTGTTTAAGCTGCAATTCATACCCTAAGTCTTTAGGGTTTGTAAAGTGACAACTAGTAGTTTAGTATCTAACTGTAGATTAACAGGACTAAGTAACTGGTAATAGTAAATTATTAATAATTAACTGCGCGGCGGTTCCAACCGCGTGTAATGTTTATGTATAATATTTTTTTTTCTCGACATCAATTTAAATTAAACAAAGCCTATGTTACTCCAGGCTAAGCTAAATCTACCTCTGAAAACCGCATGACTATCCATTCAGTAGATTCGGAGAACAGACACAGAAAAGACAAGTACAGACCCACCGATTCTACTCTTTTATTATTTCGCTTAACAAAATAAGTTGACAAAAGCGGATTAATGTGATATTAATAAGCTGTCTTATCACTAATCGCTACTAATATTATAAATGCGAAAGTAACTCTGTCTGTCTGTCTGTCTGTTACGCTTTCACGCCTTAAAGGCTCAACCGATCATCATGAAATATTGCATACACGTTGTCAGGGGTACAGAGAAGGACATAGGCTACTTTTTATCCCGGAACTCCCGCGGTAACTCCGATATTAATGCGAGTGAAACAGCTAGTAGGATATACCTACTTTTCACTCATGAGGTACGAGGTATTATTATAGAAAAAAAGCAAGGAACCAAAAGCTCCACTTTGAGCGCCCAGTGCACATGTAGAGTGATTCGCTACATCCCGTTTATAAGAGGTCGTCAAGTAACCTACACACGCACCTAAGGTTCAAACATATGCCAGTATACACACGTTGAAAAATGACTTTTTACGTACTTCAAGTATCCAACATATTTTGTTTATGTATTTCACATGAGGAAGTGATATTTTTGCGTGTCGTGATTACTGACTTTATCAATTAGACTAGTCATTCGACAAGCTTGACTAGTAAATATTACAGAAATAGAATTTATTTTCTTGTCTCTGTACATTCCCTACTTTGGTTTATTCAACAAAATGTATGAAACCAAAATTGTATGTACTCCAAAAAAAAAAAATATTACGAAAAGTTATTAGAGTAGTTCGTTAAAAAATTGACATTACAAGATTTAATTGAAACATTAAAGCTTTGGTATTATGTAAATTTAGCAAAATCACATACATAATTGGTTGAAACACCAGTTTTTACAAAAAATAACAAGTGGGTTGCAAAATTATAATCCATTAGCGATAAAATGCGTGGGACCCTACCACCATTATCTTTTATAGCAGTGATATTTTAAGGTTTTATCGAAATTTTGTACCAGAAATTAAAACCAAACATTATGTCATAACTTAATGTCTAAATCTGTAACGATGAAATAACACTGTTATAAGCGATGGTGCTAGGCCCCATTCTTTAGAGGAAATACATAACTTTCATGGGAAAGTTTAGCTGATTTTGGTAATTTTAATGTTTCCTTTATTATAAAATATCGTAATAGTCTAATTAAGTTATTGGGAAAAATTTCGTCGTCGAGTCGAGATTGGTAGCAAAATTACATAAAAATCAGAAATTTAACTTTTTTTATTCACAAACTCGTAATAACCACTACATGCTACATATTATAAAACTACCTGTACCCCGTGGTTACACCCACGGTAGTTGCGGAGTTCCCGCCGGAATTCCGGAATATAAGTACCCCATGTCCTTCTCTGTACCCTTGACAACGTGCATGCCAAATTTCATCCAAATCCGTTCAGCCGTTTTTGCGTGATTGAGTAATAAACATCCACACTTTCACATTTATATAATACTAGCTGTGCCCCGCGGTTTCACCCGCGGTAATTTCGGAGTTTCCGCGGGAATTCCGGGATAAAAAGTACCCCATGTCCTTCTCTGTACCCTTGACAACGTGCCTGCCAAATTTCATCCAAATCCGTTCAGCCGTTTTTGCGTGATTGAGTAACAAACATCTGAACATCCAAACATCCACACTTTCACATTTATAATATTAGTAGGATTAGTAGTATGACCAGCATTTTTTTTTAATATCTCGAGTTCCAGGTGGAATTTCGAAAAAATCGAAACATGAGTAAGTTAGACCCTTAGCAATACAACAAAAAAAACCGCATTCAATTTGGTGCAGCAATTTTTTGCGTAGCACGCATACAAACATGCAGACAGACAGACAGACAAAAATTTTAAATCGGTATTTTTGGCTTCTATATCACTCATAGAGTCGCCTAAATTTATTTTTTCTTTATCGCCCATGTACAGACATCGACCTGTTACAATTTTATTATATGTATAGATATAGATAAAGTCGCATTCCACTGCCTTTAAAACTACGCAATGGATTTTCATGCATTATTTTTAATAAATTTTGTGATGCCAAATAAAGTTATGTCTATGTCTATGTCTATGTCTATGTCTATGCGGACTTCAATAGATAAGATAGAATAATTCATAAGAAAGGCTTATCTATATTTTATCCTGGAATTCCCATGGAAATTTCGAAATTACCGCGGGTGAAACCGCGGGCCAGCTAGTAGGTAGACAGACAATATAACAATTTCAATACTGTTTCCGGAATAAATTTGCACAGTATCCGGGCGTGGTCAGCTGCATTGCTCGTACAGTCCTCATGTTTATTTCCTGCCAATATTAAAAACTCGTTGCTCCTCGCATCTTTGGATTTATACAAAATGGATAAACATGAATATGAAAAGAATCTTATATTGTATACTAATTCCCGCGGGAGTTCCACGATAAAATATTGATATAAATCTCCCTCATGATACTATATCTATTTTGGTGAAAACTGCATGAAAATCCGTTGCGTAGTTTTAAAGATCTAATTAATAATTCAGAAGTCTATGCGTTATTGTGTAACAAACAACCAAACATGTTTACGAACTTTCACATTAAATTTGTAGGAAGTACTTTGGATGTCTATTAATTAATCGCGCATTAATGGCTGAACCGATTTGGATGAAATTTGAAAAACATATAACTTTTATGTAACTTTTGTTGCTATAATATTTCAGTTTCAACCAGAAAAATAGTGATTTTTTGACAGCCTCAACCTTTTAAGTTTGTTTATTTTAGTCGATTGCTAGATATTGTACCTATGTGTTAAAACGTGCATATGGTAATTGCAAAACCACTATGTTTTTGATTGCAATCGAAAATGATGGAAGTAAAAGAAAAAAGAAAAAGAAAGAAAGAAAAAGAAAGCTAAGCTAAGCTGATCTAAAAAAGAAGTGGGTTCTCAATTTTGTTTGTTTTTTGTTTATGAGTCAAAAATTCTGCGAGGTTTTGTAAGTAACGTTTTAAATGTAGTTTAAAAAAAATCCTTTCTGTGACGTATGGGTACTATTAAAGGTAGCGTGTTCTTTTACTGTCGGATGTGATCAGTATTATATTAGGTCATGTGATGTGATAAATTTTCGATGTGAGTTTTTCTTTTCATTGCAAAAGTAATTACGTATATGTAAATTACACCTGCGTACGCTATTGTGTCGAAGCTTCCGATGGCCACTTATTAGAGTAAGTGATTGTACGCAGACGAAAAGCATTAGGTCAGTGTTCGGTTAAATTGGTCGGCTGAAGCACGACCTTGTCTGTAAATAATTGTAGCTATTTAATATCGCCTATTGCTCTGTTATCAACTATTTAGATTAACAAATTGTATCTCTAGCCATTTGCGGATATGTGTAGCCTAACTAATTTAGATTTATAATAATAATTTCCTTTTATTTCAATCAACTACGGATCAGTTTTGTTAGAAACATCATTTCTTATCAACTATTGTTAGTAATACAAATTAAATTAATATATTTATTTATTTATTTTTACTTAAAAGACATTTGTTTGTTTGTCAGAGCATGAACCATATAGCAATGGTTCACGTACTGACAATCAAACCTATTAGAGAATGGCTTATGTTTAACTAATCACCTGATTTAGTGAAATATCACAGGCAAAAATAGTAAATGATCACCAGAATTAAAACCGCATTTTAATTTAAAACTATAACCAAATTTTGTACATTTTGCTGTCCTATGACTCCAAATAAATCATAGTTGACCCAAAAATAGTAAATGATCACCAAAATTGAAACCACAGTTTAATATGAAATTTTAACCAAAGTTTGAACATCTTGCTATCCTATTAAAGCAAATGACTCCAAACAAATGATTGTTGACCCAAAAATAGCTAATGAATACCAAACTATTAACCATATTTTAATTTAAAATGACATGCAAAATATTTAACATCATTTTCCTATTAAAGTGAATGACGCTTTTTAAATATTTTTTTTACTCAAAAAGAAAATAAAGTCCTAGTTTGAACCTTACTAAGCTCTGATCTTATTATGTATCTAAATTCTAAATTAAAACAAATAAAAGTCATACAATTTTAATAAGCCTTTTATTAAAATTAAAAGAAACATAAAAGTCAGTATCCTTCTTAAACTGGTGCGGGGTTACGGGAGGGGCTTGTAAGCCGAAGACATAACCTAATATGGTATCATTTGACATTATTTGGTAATGCGAAAACATTTTATTGCAATCATAGTGATTTAATTGGGCAAAAATAACGCATTAATATTCTCGTTGAAATTTGGTGGTAATTTACTATATTTGGTCTTTGAATACAATTTAAAGTGCAGTCGTGACGAAAACAGCTGGAGCTATTGTTATTTTAGACTTTATTTTTTGGTGTTAAGTATATGTTTTTGGTAAAACAACTTAGGGTATCAAAGTATTTTCTGGTGGTCATAATATTTAATCCCTTAGAGAATACACTCAAGATGCTGTTGCGGCTGGCCCGGATCCTGCGCCCTAGGGATGTGCACCGTTTCCGCATCGTCGTGTAAAAACAGTCAACACGCGACTCGGCAAACATCCCCGACGCGCTGCAATGCCTCGGCAGCCCCATCAGCACCCTGAATGCATTATTAAACTGGACACGAAGGGCGCCGTACTGCTTCTGCGTATAGTTCACCCACAGGCCACACGTGTAGAGAGACGTACAAAATGCTCTAAGAAGAGTAATTTTGACGTCCCCCGAGCAGCGCGCGAACCTGCGGGCAATCATATTGGCTCTCACAGACAGCGCCCTACGTTCCCTTTCTATATCTGCATCGTCATTCAGGTCAGGGGTCACCAAGTGCCCAAGATATTTGAACTGTTCCACCCTATTTAACTCCGCTCCGTTCAGTCTAATGGGTGGAACTGTGTCCGGAAGCTTCCGACCCCTGGCCCGAAACACCATGCATACACTTTTTGTAACGTTATAGAGCAGACCGTGTCTAAGCGAGTACCGTTCGCATATCTCCAACAACCTAGACAACCTAGACTGAGGCGCTCAGCAGAACCATGTCGTCTGCGTAACTGATGTTGTTGACGCAAGTGCCATCAATATGGCAACCGACACGTGTGCTGCTGAGCTCCTCAATCAGAGCGTTTAATTTATATAATGGCGATTAACGCAAATTAATAATTAACAACAACTTCTTGGTTCAGTATTTAGTATTCTTTATTACACAAAATCAATTTAAACAGTAGATACCTACAGAGAACAAAATAAAATATGTATGCAAATAGGCGAGGCGAGAGTTTCAGTCGTTCCTATGTAAATCAAAATGCAGGATGTAAATATTTTTTAATACATATAGATGTTACTGAGTAAAATTATATGCTACTACTAGCTGTCCCGCGCGGTCTCACCCGCGATAATTTCGAAGTCCCCGCGGAATCGTTCCATACGAACTTTGCGACCCCTTTTCATCCCCTTTGGGTTTGAATTTTCAAAAATCCTTTCTTATCGGACGCCTACATCATACAAAGAACACACCCTCCAAGTTACAGGTCTCTACGATCGGTGGTTTAGGCTGTGCGTTGATCCATCAGTCATTCAGGACAAAGCATTTTATATGTATAGGTAGAGTGATGAAAATTAGTGGGTTCAACTCGAGATGTACACGATCAATTACTGACACACACATCTGTTCGCACTTATGCGGGGGTCAAGTTTGTGTGATGAATATGGGGTCCCAGTTTTCATTTTGGATTTACAAAATTTCTAGTGGACGCCAAGCCCATTAGATACCTATAACAGAATCCATGATATATGAGTAGGTACATTTATAAATATAAAATCGAAGTGTTTGTCTATAATATCGAGATAATTGCCTTCAAATTTCAATTGAGCTTGGCTGGTTTATTTAAATGCTAATAGAACAGGAAAAAAAATTGTCTCTGTCTCCCTGTCTATCCGGGCTAACCTCCGAAATAATTTAACTAATTTACACGAATTATTGGTATATGGTCACTGGTGCGCAGGATACGGGCCAGCCCCAACAGCATTTTAAAAATGATAGGAAACAGGTTCGATTGTGCTTATATCTGTCATTGCTGCATCAAACACAGTCCTATCAGCGAAATTAAATTTTAAACAAATAAATGTACTAACACTTAGAATAAGATAAAATTGTTACTAACTATATTGAGTCACAGTTACTTGAAATAAATTATTATTATTATTATTATTATATATTTACTGAAAGTCAAGGTGTTCCTTTAGGGTACTTTTCATTGGGAAAAATTAATCTCTATATGGAATTTAAAAATTCACTGATAAAATTACTTCTGCAAATTTTTTTCCCAAAAATCACCGAATTCAACCAACTGTAAACACAAGGCCACCGTTACGTTTGTTGAGTACCAACTTATATTTTTTAAAGAACAATATCAAATTCCGACCTTGCTACATATCACTGCTGACATTTTGAATGGGCTAGTTAACTCTCTTTTTAGCCCGGTTTGTAGTTTATTAAAAATATTGGACACGTATTTTTTCTTTTTTTGCGTAATCAAAACGGCGATATATTAAGTTGAAATTTCGCGTGACGTCACTATCCGGTGCAGTTTGTATGGTGGCTTATAGCGTTTAATGACGTCATGAGCACCCGCCCTAAACTTTAATGCGCTATATCTATGTATATTTTCATTAATTTGAAAAAGCAAAAAATACTTGTCCATAATTTTTTTATTTTCTTACTGACGGACTAATTAGAATTTGATTTTCAAAAGTCGTCATCATCCCTATTGTGGACTGGTATTGTAGACTATTTCTTACTATTGTGCAATTTGTTTCCAGGAGGTATTAGGGGATGGAAGTGTCGAAACATCTGGATAACCGGGCGATCGGATTGGCGGGAGTGGTTGTACTACATCGCTGCGCAACTGAGAGGTCCCGGATCCGATTTCGCCGGTCGGTTTGCGTCTGGGGAATACAGTGGCCTCCATCTCACCTAACTAGGCACACAGATCGAACCCTCACGCTTATACTTACCTTAATAAGTGGCAAGAAATCAACTGCTTCATCAATATAACTAGATTATTTTCTATCTCATATTCCTGGAGTTAATCATTCACCGCAGTTTCAGGTGTGGTGGAAACCGCTTCGTACGTCTCACCCGTGAACTCCTATTATAGAGTACGCACGCAGGATTTAAACCTAAGATGAAAAACCACCGTCCCAACAGTCTTAACCTTTCCGCAGATCATTGGCTTAACTGAATAACTATAACAATTATCTTATGGTCGTATTATCTTCATGGTCTAACGAACGAATGGAAACGAACTTGTTATTCTTATAGTGATAGTTCATATAGTTCACTACAGCATTCCGTCAGGCGTGGTCCCAAGGGCGTCCACTCTCGCCTCGAGCGCGACAGCTGACCGCGACATACGATCTGCCCACTTTACTTCCTGTCTGCCCATACGTCCACTACACTGGCGATAATCCATTCAATAAAGTAATTAAGGGCTTGAAATGAACGCCAAATTTCTGTTAAAATTGAAAACAGAAGACGGTGCCTCTAGCTTAGTTAGTATTTGATGTGCGCAGGCGCCGTGGTTTTGCGTTTAGGGTTTAAAACCGACTATAGCTGTTCCACACGGAGCTGTAGGCTGTCGGTGCCTCTAGGTTAGTATATTTGATGTGCGCAGGCGCTTTAAGGTTTAAGATTTTAAATAGGAGCAATTAGCTTCACTTTTTATATAAGCCGACTAGCTGTTCCCGTGGTAATTTCGGAGTTGCCGCAGGAATTCCGGGTCACAACTTACAATATAAGTATAGCCTATGTTACTCGGGGATAATGTAGTATTCTAATGATAAACAAATTTTTGAAATCGGTCTAGTAGTTTTTGAGTTAAATCGTAACAAACAAAGAAACTATCAAATCTTTTCCCTTTATAATATTAATTTATTAAAAATAAAAAAAATAATAATTTAGATTGTAATGAAATATATTATTGTCTAACGGCCGCATTCAGAGTCGACTTTAACGATTACTTAGTTAAGTATAGATTTTTAAAACAAAACTGCCGCAATCAGAGACGTTCAGTAAATTAATATTAATTGGCATTTAACGAGATGTAACTTAAATAGTTAAATGCCAATTAACATTGATTTATTAAACTTGTCTGATTGCGGCAGTTTTGTTTTAAAACTTTATACTTAACTAAGTAATCATTAAAGTCGACTCTGAGTGCGTCGGTAAGTGCTTAAAGTTAGGTACTATAGAAAAACTCAGAACTGTTAAACCTAGTTCGATTGCATGCGGTAGGTAGGTATATTATAGAATTAGTGTCATGTGAATGTGCCTACGAACTTACAGACGCGAGACGCAGAGACAAAAAATAAAATAAAATCAGCCTAATGAGTCCTTTAGTTGAATAAAACTAGTGATGAGTAAACTTCAGAAATTAGTTCAATGCTTTTTAATTAGTTAATTAAGTAGATACATACTTATCCTTATTTTATTATTCGTTTAAAAATAGGTATCTAAACTCACAAGATTATCGGGCGAAGGTACTCGATAAAGGGTTAAATCGATGGTTAAATATTCACTCACAAATTGGTTCTTACGCACAAAACCCAATAACTTTCTGAGTGCCAGTAGATACGAACATACGAACGAACATACATACGTTGGAGAGAATAAAAACCGTCACAGTTTTATGTAACTTTATTATAATATACATATTTACACTCCACGCACGATCTGTCAATTGGGGACAAAAACCTGCGCATGATTTGATTTGTAATTATTAGGTGGCTATCTATTATTTTTGTTACTAATTGAGTAACGATTAGGTATATGAATCCTGTACACATATTATCAATTGAAACAATAATTGATTCTCGATTTAGTGAAGTTTAACTTGATTCAAGCCTAAAATGAAATTCAAATTAAAGATTATTAAAATCATTTTTCTTGAGTGGGCTCCATTCAAATTTGAACTTCACCAAACTGAACAATGAGTATTTTTCAGAAACCTACACTATACATGTGTATTTTTATAATAAGTAATAATTAATAATGATTCTTGGGCTGAAATGTGAAGGCTTATGCGTCTTCTTTTAGATTTCCTGTCTGTTCGTGTATAAATATATGTAATACGTATGCGAATAACGTAAAAGCTACTCTTATAGATTTTAATGAAACTTCTCTGGGTATGATGCCCTTCTTGACTAAATATTTTGAAATTTTTTTTCCAGAAATCATAGATTTGTTCACGTGAAACTATTGGCTTCAGCTGGCCTTACCTAATTACAATGAAAAGGCATAATTTATAATCATTTGAAATTACCCGTGGTATAAGCTCGTGCACTTCATTTTATGCAATAAATAAAATACTCTATACAAGAAACTCAATTATTATGACTAGCGACTAACGTAAATTGTACAAAAGTATTGGAAGAGATAATTTCTACTCTTTCATATCTATAGTAAGTAACAACAAATCAACGTAGTAATAATAGTTGTACAAATCGGCACTTTATAATATATTGTGATTTATTTACAACTTAACACTATACGTAAAATATTGTAGTTGTACAAAATTAATCCTAAAAATATGTAGTTGTACAATAAATAGTTGTGTAATATAAAATTTGTTAACACCAAATCGATTTTTTCGGGTCTAAATTCGAAACACTAATCTTAAAAAATAACGATAAAATATTTGAATTCAATCATCCTCATTTACCAGTAAAAGAAACGGAGTAGGAACCAGTGCTGGGGTCGAAATTTTGCGCGGGGTGTCCCAAAAACGGGTTGTAATTTTGGTTTTGGTAATTCGGACTTTGATAATTTTGAAGTTGGCTGTTCTGGTACTGGTTATACGGCTGGGGAGTGTACGCTTGGTAGCTAAACTGTGGTTGCTGGTGGTAGATTTGGCTCTGAGGCCTGTACTCTTGGGTGAATCGCTGTGGAGACCGATCGAACAGGTTGGTTTGCTGCGTGTACGCTGGCCCGGAAGTGAACACGGGCTGTCGGTACTGCTGTTGCTGGTATCTCGGTGCAGGAGCTGGTGTCTGGGTCTGGAAGACCTCTCTTTGATATTGAGGTTCAGCTTGAGCCGGTTGAGGCCTCTGGAACCTGAATGAGGCGCTAGCCGGTCTGGGCTGGTCCCTGCTGTTGTATTTGGGATCTTCGTATATCCTCGGGTCTTCTCTGTATTGACCATCATCTTCTTGGCCGTCTGTGAGAGCGTTTGAAGGGTCGTTCAGCGTTGGTGGAGGTACCATGATTCCCGTGCCTGGAATTCACGAAATCGAATTAAATATTAGATATACAATTTAATAATTTTCACCTGTTTTAATTTTTTTTAATACAATCTTTCTTATTTATTCATTACTAGTTGTGCTCTGCGGTTTCACCCACATTAATTTCAGAGTTCCCGCGGGAATTCCGAGATAAAAGTACCCTATGTGTTAATCTGATGTATAAGCTATATTATCGTAAAGTTTCATTTAAATCCATCCAGGAGTTTTTCGCATTTATAATATTAGTAGGATTATTATCAATACTCAGTAGTGCTTGTAATATGCCAAAAATCACATTCCTGAAACGCGCGTCGTCTGCGCGTTTAAAATACGACGTGTGCTAGGGGCCTTAACCTCTTCAGAGTGTTGCATTCATGTATGAGTTTGAACATAATATGTGTTTTACTTCACTGACACATTTAGTCGCATTTTCTTTCCAGCAAGATTAGAGTTTACGAATAGATTTAAAGTACCTAACAGCTGCTCCCAGAGGTTTCATCCGCGTTAATTTCTGAGTTCCCGCGGGAATTCCGGGATAAAAAGTACCCTATGTCCTTCTCTGTACCCCTGACAACGCGCATGCATTTCATGATGATCGGTTGAGCTTAAGCTGTGAAAGCGTTACAAACAAACACATGCGCAATCGTAATCCTAATAATATTATAAATGTGGATGTTTGGATGTTTAGATGTTTGGATGTTTGTTACTCAATCACGCAAAAACGGCTGAACGGATTTGGATGAAATTTGGAGAGAAGAACATAGGGTACTTTTTATCCCGGAATTCCCGCGGGAACTCCGAAATTACCGCAAGTGAATCCGCGGGGCACAGCTAGTCTATATAATAAAAATGAATCGCCAAATGTGTTGCTAAGCACACGTAACGCATAACTTCCAAACGACTGCACCAAATTGGAAAATTGTTTTTCTTTTGTGTTCGTATTGTCAGGACAAAGTTTATATAAAAGAAGTTTAGAGTTCCTATGGGAATTCCGAAACTCACGCAAGTGAATCTCCGAAACGGTTGGACCGATATTGACGGGACTTTCACTAGTATTTGGAATACATCAAGCTACTTTGGAGTTCCTGTGGGAAATCTGCAACTCACGCGTGTGAAACCGCGGGGCACAGCTAGTAATAAATAGTAATGACCACAACTCAAGGTACCTTGCGGCTCGAATCCTCTCTTGCTGCTCGCGCCGTACGTCACCTCCCTGAGCTTCCCGGTCTCGTCGATATAACCGTACTTGCCCGCCACATCGCCGCTGGGGTACTTGGTCTCGATTTTAAAAGACCCATCAGCCGCTTCGTATCCAAAGCTGTATGAGCCGTCGTCGTTTTGTCGGTTGATCTGTTTCAGTATCGGCACCGGAGTGGTTGTGGGGCCGTTGTAGTTGGACTGTGCGCGTGCGCAAGCCACCCATGCTGCGACCACCAATGTCGCCTGGAAATAACATCGTATTATATTAATCTATATCTATCTATATCTATACTTATAATAAAACTGTGGAAAGGTCAATTCTTTACATTGAGTATACATATATTCAAAATTAATATTGGAGGATGAATGGTGATCGATACTAATGCCAAAAATGCGATCAGTAAATTTTTTGTCTGTCTGTCTGTATGTGCACGCATGGATCAAAAACTACTGAAGGGATTTTAACCAAATACTAAACTAGCTGACCCGCGATAATTTTGAAGTTCCCGGGGAATTGTTCCATACAAACTTTCATCCCCTTAACGGTTGAATTTTCAAAAATCCTTTCTTATCGGATGCCTACGTCATACAATTTACAAAGAACACACCCTCCAAGTTTCAGGTCTCTACGAACAGCGGATTAGGCTGTGCGTTGATCCATCAGTCATTCAGGACTAAGTATTTTATTTGGATAGATATATTAGGTACACTAAACAGTTTACAATCGAAAATAAAAAAATATAAGCACAAAAGTTTAAGAACTAGATTGCATACCTCAATATGCATACACAACAGAGTAAAAGCAGGAAAAATTATATGATATAATTAAAATAAATTAAAATATTATTGCATATAAAAATAACTGAGTAACAAACTCTCATTCGCATTTTTATGACATAAGGTACTTCTACTATTAAGGAATTCCCGCAGGAACTCTGAAATCGACGGAGGTGAAACCGCGGCGAACAGCCAGTAACTTATAAAATAGGTTATTTGATGCCATAATTGCCATTTTTATATTTTTTTTAATGAATTGTCTCTATCTTTAGTATGATGCAATTGAATGCGAAAACAATATAAAGATTGGGGGCAACAGAGCGACCTTGATCTTGCCATCGAGACCGTAACGAAGCGGTTTCGTAACTTCACCCGTTACGGTCGGTGGTGAACAACTTCTAAGTTAACGACCTTACCACATGCTATTAACTCTGATATAGTTAACTGACACGTCACACACTAACCCGAAGGTTTATTGAGGTGGAGAAGTGCTTTAACTTATTGCTTAAAGGCTGAATTTTTAATCAAATAATAATAATAACACTCCACAACACACAGATCTACAGACAGACAGATTGACGACCCGATTGGCGCAGTAGGTCACTATGACTACCTGCTAATCAAGAGGTTCCAGGTTGGATTTTCGGTGAGGGTGGACTTTGTGTGATGAACACAAGGTTCCACTTTCCAGTCTGGGCGTGTTTATATATCTACATATGATATAAATACAATATACATGTAATTATATGTAGTATAGGTATACCACGTTTGCTTGGTTTCCACGTCACAAGCTTATAGCTTAGTGTGGGATCAAGTAAACCTGTGTGTTGTGAAGTGGAATATTATTATACTTGATCCCACACTAAGCTATAAGCTTGTGTCGTGGAAACCAAGCAACACGTGGTAAATACTACATATTCACTATATAGATAAGTACATATATAAAAACGCCCAGACTGAAAAGTAGAACCCTGTGTTCATCACACGAAGTCCACCCCCACCGGGAATTGAACCCGGAACGTCTTGATTAGCGAGTAGGCATGGTACCCTACTGCGCCAATTCAGTCGTTATCTACTTCCGATAGTCCAGGAAGTGAATTCATGAAAAATTATTATATTGCTGTTGTTACTTTAAAAGAAAACAGTGAGTGTAATACCTCCATTTACTGTTATGCAAGACGACCAAAATATAAAGGTTTGCACGTAAAATATTGCCAGCTGTGCAATAGTGTTTAAACGCAGTGGACATTGCAAATAAAAGAATCTGATTTGTAGGTACTTAGGTAACAGTTACATAAAATCTTTCATTGAGAAGGTATTATCTCATAATTAGGTTCGAATATTTTATGCGGCGTTGTGCCAAGTGTGGTGTTGTAAGATTACTCGCTGTGCCCCGAGGTTTCACCCGCGGTAATTTCGGACTTCCTGCGGGAATTCCAGGATAAAAAGTACCCTTTGTCCTTCTCTGTACCCCTGACAACGTGCATGCCAAATTTCATCCAAGTCCGTTCAGCCGTATTTGCGTGATTGAGTAACAAACACCCAAACATCCAAACATCTACACTTTCACATTTATAATATACTAATATTATATTCATCACCAGCTGTTCCCCGCGGTTTCACTCGCGTTAATTTCGGAGATCCCGCGGGAATTCCACGATAAAATATAGATATAAACCTTCCTCATGAATCACTCTATCTATCGGTGAAAACCGCATGCAAATCCGTTGCGTACAATTTAAAGATCTATAAGCATACATAGGGAGTTAGGAACAGACAGACAGCGGGAAGCGACTTTGTTTTATACTATGTCCTCCTATCCTATCCTATCCTATGTACTGTAAAAAAAGTCCTTCGCTGCGTCTGCCTGTCTACCTGTCTGTTTGCGATAAACTCAAAAAATACTGAACGAAATTTCATGCGGTTTTCACCAATAGATAGAGTGATTCACGAGGAAGGTTTAAACGCGGTTTCATCTGCGGTAATTTTGGAGTTCCCGCCGGAATTTCAGGATAAAATATAGGCATAAACCTTCCTCTTTAATCTGCACTCTATATATTGGTGCAAACCGCATTTTCCCTTGCGTAGTTTTAAAGATCTAAGCATACATAGGGATAGACAGCGGGAAGCGACTTTGTTTTATACTTGTACTAGCTGTCCCCCGCGGTTTCACCCGCGGTAATTTCGGAATTCCCACGGGAATTTCCGGTTAAAAAGTACCCTATGTCCTTTTCTGTGCCCCTGAAAATGTGTATGCAAATTTTCATGATGAACGGTTGAGGTGGTTACGCTTTCACACCATTAAGGTGTGAAAGCGTAACAGACGAACAGACAGACAGAGTTAATTTCGCATTTATAATATTAGTAGGGATGTAGTGATGCTATAATTAGATTTCTCATTAACAAGTAGAAGTAAGGTATACACTAATTAAATCACAAGTTTAAAGCAACATCAATATTAATTACATTACCTACCTATTTATAATTTTGCTTAACAAAGGAAATGTAATAGAAGTCTACAGAGTGAATGTCTAACCAGCCTTGGGAGTCGATATACCTGAGATTCGTAGCTAACCACAATTCCGCCTGCTGTATACCTATGTCGGTAGGTAATATTTGGAAGTGAGCTTAAGTTTCTAAATTGTCATGACTACTATATCCGAGAACTGATTGGGTAGAGTTTGCGACTTTTTTCAATTCAGTTTATTAATTTGTAACATAATTTGGTGAAGTGCTAGCATCTCAATGACTTGAAAATATTAAAGATAAGAGCTTCAAACAAACGACAATGGAGAAATATGAAGACTATGTGTGCAAGAGATTAAATAATTATTTACTATGCCTATAATACGCCGCGTTAAGATAACACGCAACAAAAATTGTCTTTCCCTTGTAATCAAAGAAGTTCAACTCCAAAAAAATACATTTACAACGTTTCTTAGGGTATACAGTATAATAATTTCTAATATTTTGGCATCTAGAACGTTTGCGAATGCGTTTTTTGGCCGCGCGTTATGGGCAAGACATGTTGTTGGTCGTAGTGAATAAAGGCCCTAGAAAAAGACGTTTCACAAAAAAGACATATTTTTATCCCGTCTTGATTCTATCGAACCATTATTTTTGTTTGTCAACCTCCTTTTTATTTATCTCTTCTCCCGCCAATGTTTACTTCAATTCCTTTCGATTTTTCAAAGGTTGACTGGAAGAAATCCCCTCGCGGGATAAGTCCGCCTTTGAGCATAAATTACCTATTTGTTTTGATTTTATCAACTTGTAAAAACTTTGTTTATGCTCAATAAAGTATACAAACAAACAAACAATACAAACAAACATATTATGAGAGACGGTGCGTAACTTCCATTTCTCAAATTGTCTCTTTAGCTATCCAGTGGTATAGGTAGAAATTTTTGAAACACTGTTTTGCTTCAGAATCGTTATCCTTATTTGACTGTGAATGACAAGGCAGTCAAGGCACCTACTTCGTCGTATGAGCCAAATGTTTTTATTCTAAGCGATATTTTTCCATAACGTAAGACACAAGAAGGCCTCGCATTAGAAATTAATTATTATTATAATACCGCTACATTCGACATTGAATAGGCTCTAGAGGCGAGGCGTAACAAACTAGTATTTATATTGGACTTGTTATACTTAATAGATACCTACGCATAGAATGCAATGTCACATGTTGCACAAACAAATATCGATCGCACCTAAAACCGGTTCAGGCAAGTTCACCGACGTTTTTATGGCGCTCTTCAGCTAATTAGCTTCTTGGCATATTATAGTTGTCTGTCTTATCATAATCTATGATATCTCTGTGCGAAGTTACATCCAATTCGGTGTAGCAAAATAATTTATTTGTTCCTTCATTCTTTAAATCACACACTCACTATAAATAGGTTCTAAGTTAGATTAAATTAATTGTAAGAGTATTGGGTACCTATTTCCTTTTTAGTAAATGGTTATAAAATATGTATTTTAAGGTAAATTACATTAAATTATAATAAACGTAACTACACAATTAAGAGCTTATATTTGCAATTTTTAACTCACCCAACCCACACACATTGACACTTTGTAGCCACCTTAATAGGGATGGGTTGGTTGTTCCACACTATCGTTTGTTACTAGCACCAGCTTTCTGTACCACCCAAAGCGGCAGTTAGCTAACTATACAAGTTAATCAACAGGTAGGGCTCGAAACACCATCCAACTATTGGTATGTACAGAGCGTATCGCATTCGACAGATTGCTACGCGTAGGCGTGGTGGATTGCACAAGCCGGCAGTTGTAAATGTTAACCTATGAAATCTAGACGCTCAGCAAAACTAGATCATAAGTAAATATTAAAGGAAAAATAATGAATAATATAATACCAAAAAATAACTGAGTTGGAAATGACTGGAATATTTCTATACGTTAGTGCTTGTAATAGTATTGTTAACGACTTTTGAAAATCAAAATTCCAATTTAGTCCCTGCTTAGTCAGAAAAAAAATATTGGACACGTATTTTTTGCTTTTTCAAATTAATGAAAATGTACATAGATATAGCGCATTAAAGTTAAGGGTGGGGGGCTCGTGACGTCATTAACCGCTAAAAGCCCCGCTATAAGTAGGTTATAAAGTGTGACGATGAGGCTAACGGATTACAAATACCTAAATAGTGGGCAATTCGCACAAAATTTCTGCTAACACTGCTAGAACAATAAATTTTCGAAGATCAAATTACGCCATAGATTGCTTGTAAGTCATACTTGATAACATCGGCTCCACTAAAAGCACAGTTTGTTCTTTTAATAGCAAACCATAATTACGTTCACTGGGCAATTAACAGCACAGGTTGCGCCAAGCGGGCAAGCGGAGTGACCTAATGCATCATGGGACTGAGAAATGGTTTAATAACAACAAAAAACTGTAATAACTAGGTATTCCTGGTGCGCACTGACCTGCATGGCTACCTGAATGAGGCAAATTCGTAAAACTATACAACGTGTTAATGAATTAACTGAAAACTAGAAAGTAATTTGCTCAGAATCAACTAGCGAATCGATCGCACTATGTTTTAATATAGGTTATATTTTTTAATTTTTGTCAGCCCATGTCTAAATTATTTATAATACAATATTTGGCGCGTACACCGCCCGCGGCAAAAAAAAAGAACCGGTAGGCGCGGGCGTAGCGCTTGGAATTTCCTAGATAGGTTACGTCCAAGCTAATGTTGTATAACTTTTAAAGTATAAATTTTTTCGACATAAAATATATTTGAATCATATTATTGTTTATTTTTTGTATGTGTATCAGGTTTTCAGTTAATTAATTAACACGTTGTATAGATACTGACGTGCCCCAATTTCGTTGTAGATACCTAATGGTTTTTTCTAACAAAGATTACTGTACAGTTAATACCTAGAGCTTAGTTAAAACACGCTTGGAGGGAGAACTTGCATAGTAGCTGGTCCCCGCGGTTTCAACCGCGTTAATTTCCTACCCTATATCCTTTTCTGTACCCTTGACAATGCGTACAGTGGGTAGTCAAAATTTTAATGCACTTTCACACGGGTTAATTTTGGAGTTCCCGCGGGAGTTTCAAGGTAAAAAGTGCCCTATGTGGTTTTCTGTACCCCAGACAACGTGTATGCAAAATTTCATGATGATCGGTCGAGCCGTTAAGACGTGAATGCTTAACAAACAAACTCTATCGCATTTATTGGATGGATGTCTATTTATTATATTTATCATCAGTGTCAACGATCTACCCACCTAAAGTGGAAATACGTGAAGTACTTTACTGTAATCAGTGATGTAAAACAAAAGACGTGTAACGATAGAAGTCGCTAAAGGTGTCCGTTTGCATGCTTGATTCTAGAAAGCATGTGGGAATCCGATCTTGTAACCCCGATAGTAAGGAATCAAGGAGAAATGTCGAGTTGTGGAAATGAGAAATAATTTCATTTCTTTTGCAAGTCAGTTAAATTAGTACCTACTCTTTTCTTCTTCGTTTTTTATCCATTTACTTCTCTGCAGGCTGGAGAGTGACGCTATTTCATTCCTCAAGTCGCTTCGCCCTCCATATTCAAGTCCTCACGTCTCGACTGTGACGTCATCGTGGACAGATGACGTCACACTAGTAGGCTCTCTTTTGTCTCCCGACACAATATCTCTTTCTTATTGAGTCTCCATTCCGTGGTTCTCTGTCATACCTTTCTTCGCAGTCCATTTTCAATTTATGGATGTTTTATTCAATATGTCCCAAATAATGTCATAATATATCACAATGGGTACTTTTATACACCACAATAATATTATTCAGCAAAGGTCTACTTATCATACCCGGAATCATTCCGTTCGATTGTCTAATGCGTTGCAAATGCTAAAGTGGGTTAAAAAAACGACTACAGATTGCAGCTGTCGTGTGTATTACGACCACAACAAGAGTACATAATATCTCAAACCAATAGATCGATACGCTCATTAGTGTAACTTTGAGCACCTACCATTGTCCGCTATGAGACAAAAATTGTCGGATTATAGACGGATTTTGATAAGTTCTTATCTACTTTAAAAAAATCTGACTCAGAACTAACTGACTGACACAGCCCAAATCACCGAATTTAGAAACTTTAATTTTTTATCTGTATCTTTTTAAATTAAATTGTAGACAGAAATTGTGAACCCCTGATGGTAAAAAGGGCGTAATGCTGGTGAAATTGCGAGGACAGCTGAGCTTTTCGCTAAGTATAATATTCCTAAAAATTAAGAATAAGACCTGATACTGTTTAGTTATCAATTTGATTTCGCTAAAACCATTTTAATTATTATTACTTACCTAGCTATCTAACAATAAGTAGGTATTATAGTTAATTAATGAGATAATCTGATATTAAAAAAATGATACTTCGAGTGTTAACTAGAAAGAATAGGTAGGAGTGATCACTGTTCGAGCAAGAAAAAAAATCTTTGACTACGAATTTTCTCATAAAACCCTTATTTTAGACACCTCCATAACAGCCCAAAAAACTCATCCCCAATCTGTTTCTATGACTTACATAACATGGATATAATAACATGTGGATCAATGAAGTAATCAATCGCCAAATACTGACCTTAAAAAACTGCATTGTGTAACACCGTTCGATTTCCAAACTCAACAATGGAACGTCAATAAACTTTTCCCGCGTTTTTCCGCACAAGCAATAGCCGCCGTTCGCTACACACGTCTGTGGCGCGCGCGATCTCTACTTGTATTTATAATGTCGCCATTTTCATTACAACAGTGTGTAGTTTAATATTTGTTATGCGGTGTGCGACGCCCTATCGTGGTTTTGTAACGCTACACCCCGTTGGGGAGTGATATGAATTAGTTTTGACGAGTGACGTATGAGCTTGCGCGTTATGTAGGTAAATAGATCGTTACAGTAGTTGGTAATCGCACGCTTAGTTACCCACTAGCCTCCATTAACGCCTCCGTAGTCGAGTGCTCTCGAAACTGTTTGGAGTTGTAGGGCGTTCAGCGTTGGTTTTGTTTTTACCACTGTCTCTTTCAGGGTTTCACTTGGGTACACCTACCTATCGAAATTTCGTTCTATTTACTATGTGTAAAGTTGAAATTAAAATGCAGGAAATTTGGATTTTAGGTTATAACTACATCGAAATGATACCTATATAGAGATGCTAGTTAATGGTTATAGATCTCAGGCCCTTTCTTTCAATTCACCCAAATATGGAATGAATGATCTCTCGTTAATTAGTCTGCAGTTTTTTTTTATATAAAATATCTTCAGGTATCATTTCTTTTCAAAAGGCGAAGTAGGTACCTACTTCCCTACATTATATTATCTGTGCCTACAGCAAATTTAAAGCTTTGGAGTATTATAATATTATCTGTGGCTTTGGTTAATTAGTACTTCATGCATGGACATAATCCATTACTAAGTGGATTGCAAAACCCTTTCGCACTCACAATACCTAATGTTCCAGATTTTTTAGTTAAGGGAAGTAGGTAGGTACCTAGACAGAAACAATAACAAGTGGGTAATTTTAGTAGTTTTTTTTAGTAAAAGCGACTTTTCTGTTTTTCTTTTTCTCGCTTCCAAAACTCCACAAATTTTGGACAAATTAAATGACATTAAAAAAATGTAGGTAGGTAGGTATAAGTAGTTAAGTTTGGTAGTCATCCAAACCCCACAATTTTAGCTGTTAGTTTAAAAAAAAACATGTCGAGTGTTTTACAGGAACCATTGAGTTCTTTTTTATTTACTAAACAAGCTGTTCCCCGTGGTTTCACCCGCAATAAGTAGGGAGTTCAGGACCTTTTTTCACTATGACCGACAACATTCCTTGCCAATAACGCACGTCCCGAAAACGCATTTCCAAACGTTCTAGATGCCGAAATATTAAAAATTATTATTCTTTATGCCATAAGAAACATTGTAAATGTATTTTTTTGCAGGAAAACTTCTTTGATTACGAGGGAAAGGTAGTTTTTACGGCGTCTTATCTAGCGCGGCGTGTTATGGTCATAGTGAATAAGGGCCCAGCTCCCCTTTTCGAACACACTCCTCTAATGTATCTTTGCTATGTATAAGTATACCTAAGTGTTATACGTTATACATATTGCCTAATTATGTGAATGGTGAAGGACTTCGAAAAAATATGGTATTTCCTGTGATATTATTACACCTACCTATATATGTCACGAGATTCTCACAAGAAACAAGTATGCAGATGGTTTGTTTTAATTTCTATTAGGGGGCTATCGATATCGCATACGTTCGAGGTTAATCACTCAATTTATTAATGACATAATATTATATGTACGTACTAGGTACCTATAATTATTTATTATGACAAATGTTCGCAACAGAGCGGATGCTTCAATCGTTTCCCTCTGCCTTGTGAGGCTTTAAAAAGTAGCATATCATTATGTTAATAACGCAAGGACAACGGTTGAATGCTTGTTTTTTTTTATTAATATAATTTCCGCGTTTAAGTCTCTTTTCAGCTGAGTCATTCTTTAAGAAGTATTTCTTGTTGCGTTATCACCCAATGTTTTGTTCTGTGGGATATAATACTAATGATAATAACAATAACCCACTTCACAACACAGATCTACTTGATCCCACAGTAGGTAAGCTATTATTAGCTTGTGTCGTGGAAACCAAGCAAACGTGGTATATACTACACTAGCTGTGCCCCGCGGTTTCACCCGCCTGAAAAGTTTTAATGCAACAACATCAATTTCAATGAAACAAAGCCTATATGTAGCTCCAGGCTAAGCTTAATCTACCTGTGAAAACCGCATGACAATCGGTTCAGTAGATGCGGAGATTATCGCGAACACACAGACAGACAGAAAAGAATTTTAAAATCTTGTTTTTGGGCTTGGTTACTCTTCTTTATCACCCCTCTCAATTCTAGGTAAAAATATTCAATGTACAGAATAGCGGATTCTACTCTTTTATTATAGTATAGATAGATAGATATAGATAGTAGTACCTACATAGAATTACATATACATATATGCTATACTATAGATATATATACACACCCAGACTGGAAAGTGGAACCCTGTGTTCATCACACAAAGTGCACCCCCACCGGGAATCCAACCCGGAACCTCTTGATTAGCAGGCAGACATGGTGACCTACTACGCCAATCGGTTCGTCGGTCGGTCGGATGTTATGTAGGTACCTACATATTTAGGTAATAAAATTATGTCAATTTTTATGGAGATATACATATTGTGTTCAGGCGCGGATTGAGCCCCCAAATGGTTTGGTCTGTGGTCATGGCCACTTGAAAATCGGCTCGAACATAACTCGCTTACCTCTCAGACGAAATAAAAAACTCACAAATAGGTAGAATAGCTCCAGAAACAGTTCCGGATAAATACCAACCTTTATTATTATGGGATACCTATCGACCTCAACTAGGGTTGTGGGCGTTGTGGCCTGTGGGCATGGGAGGCATGCATGAAGATGCAGATGGATCGGCGCATGTTTTTTTTCAGAATTTGTTGATTGCAGTTTAGCAAATTAGGTTTTTTTGGATTGTTTCCAATCCCATTTACCTACACATTTTGATTGTTTTTCATCACGCGTCCAAGTGTCGATAGCGACCATGACACTTCCAACCATTTGTATTCCGTGTGCGAACACTGATGTATCTACCTAGTAGGTACCCACCACAAGTACGAAAAGTGGTGCGAAATAATGACTTCACCAACGTCCATGGTCCGTATCTACTTAGTTGTTTCAGCACAACAGGAGCGTTTCTGATCGTCATTCTCTTAACCGAACCTTAACTTCCCGGATAATCAGTAGGTAACCCAGTTCCCAATCATTGACAGCACCATTCGGCTGCCCTACGGAAAAACAAAGTAATGGGGATGTTGACTACTTTTGAAAAAATCAAAATTCTAATTAGTCCATCAGTTAGAAAATAAAAAAAACAATAGACGTATTTTTTGCTTTTTCAAATAAATTAAAATATACAAAGATAAAGCGCATTAAAGTTTAGGGTGAGGGGGTCGTGACGTCACTAACCGCTAAAACCGCCATACAAACTGTCAGAATAGTGATGTCACGCGAAATTTCAACTCAATATATCGCCGTTATTTTTTGATTACGTAAAAAAAGAAAAAATACGTGTCCAATATTTTTTAATAATCTACAAGACGGACTAAAAAATAAAAATTAGTCAACATGTCTATTGCAGCGGAATAAATAATTTCTCTAAGAATGAAGCCTTTTTGATGGTTGTGAGTATGTAGGAACATCCGTTATGTGTGAAAAGTGTCAAAAATACAAAAAATCTCATTTTGGAAAATTGACAGTTGCTTTGTTTTTCCGTAGGGCCGTTCGTAGTTGTCCCCATCAACGGAGACAAATGGGAAGTTTTATAACAATAGGTACTAGCTGTGCCCCACGGTTTCACCTGCGTTCATTTCGAAGTTCTTAATAATTTGTGTTTTCTGTAAGAAAAAAAAAATCCTCATTTTAATTCGATCATATTATGATGAATTCAATGACTACTTATATGAATACAGGCAATGAAATTAAAGTGTTTAGTTACGTTACAAGAAACTTTTATTCATTTATCACTTATAGTGAAAAATAAAATGGAAAAATTACACAAACAATGGCATCTGTACGTTTACAACTTAACGTTCGCTTAACACAAGTAAACTGACAAATTTTACTCGAAGTTTTCATTTTACACTTACACAATACAAAATAGTAGAGATTTGAAGAGCATAATATAAACTTTTTGGCATCTACGCTCCGCCAAATTGGAAAAATAATATATGGCCACAACCTGAGGGGAAATATAATATTATATTGTGTCATCGTTGACAGAGAAACTGTTCGTCAAAATCTCGAAAAATGATTTTTAAAGTTAAGCAGAGACGACTATGGACCTCCATTTACTAAATATTTACAATCCTTACTTTTCTCGCCCATTTTCATTATCCGTCAGTCCCCGGTGTCTTTGATGTTTGCCTTTTTAAGGACATCCTCCGGTATACATCCTCCTCAAAAGACCTCTTCCGAGACATCCTCTCACTTGTTCTATATACACTTAGTCACTCTGCTTTTATTCATGTTACATACTTTCGAAATCGGAAATATTATATGGTTATAAAAATGCTGTACTCATATAAACTACGTCAAAATCATCGTCTTTGGAGATTTCGACAATGAGTAGATTTTAGTTTCATTTTATTTTACTTGTCTTATATTTGTTTTTCATCGCGCAACCATAGACTATGACGATATTGACTTTTTCAAAATGGCGGACGCAAGTATGCCACTACCAGGGAACAGCAATGAAGCTCGTATAAACTAATATCGAAACGATAAGCATTATTTAAATATACATGACACGACAACGCAATCACAACCGCCTCTCGCAAAAAAAAAACTAAACGAAAAAATCATTTTGCTTTGTATCTTTTCGCTATTAGATACGCATAATATATGTATAGAAGATAGATAAATCGCGAATTTTTGCCTCAAGTATCAAAGCAAATCCCAAACATATCGAGCAATAAAAAAAATCCTTAAAACATAATAACAAGCTTTTTACAATGACGAAACCAATTTAATCCACATGACACGAAAACATTACAACTCTTACTAATTACAAATTCAAATTCCAGATATTTTCTAACAACTCTATTTCTTATGTAGGTATAGGTACGTACTTTTTTGACGACAAACGAAATTTTACCTACTAATAATTACGGTCAATCAGTTATTTTTGGGAGAAGTTCCTATAAATAGAGCGTTGCTAGCGTTATTTTGACGCGACTTGAAGTCTTGAGTTAAAATTAAAATGTCGCTAGAAGGACGTTGTTTTGAAACTGAATTTTCGACTTGCGCACGGCAGTTATGTACATAATTATAATGATAAACGTGCTCATAGTCATTTGCATATTTGAAATGTTGATCTGTAATTGTATTAGCAAATGTCTATTATATTTTTTTTTGTTATTCAATTGTTACTAATCAAAATATTTCCCATCAGACAAGCTAAAATAACTCTTAATAAGATGTACCAAGACGTACATTATCGAAAAAGGCATTATTAGTCAGTAAGACACGAATTTTAACTGTTAAGTAACAATTTAGGCACATAAACAAACTGTTCATAGTCTCCAAATGCAACATCTGCAATATAATTATAATATTGTATTCTATTACTTATTATATAGTACCTATTTCATTAATTTTTCATTTTTAAAAACCAGTAATTAAGGCATTCAATTAAGTCATTACACAAAGGCACTCCCAAAGAAAGTGTTATATTTGTTCACACTGGTTGTTTATATTCAAATATATTTTTTAACAATTGTAAAAGATGGTCGATGCACCGTTTTCAATCTTTGTTTAACTTTATATATCTATAGGTTGTTAAATAATAATTGGACGCAGATAAGCAATAACATGTTAACCTAAAAAATTAAGTTATTGATTCAGAACGATTTATTGAGTTAGGAAACGTTTTTTAATTATGTGTTTACTTTACTGCATTGCTTAAATATGTAACTAAATATAGAACTTAAAAAATGTTGATACAAAATGGCGCTACTACTTTTAAAACACGATTTACTCAAAATTTCTCCAGTGTCGGTTAACACACTATTGCGTATCTATGTCCAATTACGGTCGTAAAATTCTCTAGATAAAAAAAAATTAGATTAAATTGATGTTGACTATATTTTAAACTATTAAAATTGTCAACAAAGCATTTCAATTTATTATTTTATATATAACATAATTAATATATAGGACGGTGTTCTAAAAACTTTAGGCACATCCAACGCGGTATCGTTAGCGGCCATTTTGCGACGGTCAAACCGCAAGATGGCGTCTACCGCATCGACGTTTAATCAATTGGTTTGGTGCATTAGATTTATAACGGATTATATTATGTAACCGTTGCGACATAAGAATGTAGAAAAAAATTAGTTTTTTATTTTTTTCAGTCGTAACATTATGAGTTCCAAAAAATATTAAGTATTTTATTGTATTTATTAAACAATTGAGCTAAAGTTAAGGCTTGGGACACGTCACAGTTACTCGTTTTTGAGGAACTATACGGTTTTAAAAACACTTATTAGATAATTTTGAGATCAATTTCATCTTTACTCGTCCTGTAAACTGTGTCCCCGATTTTGGTTGAAGTCAGGACGCGATCTCCCGTATCCGCGAGTGTATCGAAATATGATCCTTATCCATTAGTAGTCAGAACTTAAAATTACTCGCACGTTATCGAACTGGAATTTATCGAGAAACAATCGCAAATCCAAAAAAATCGTTCAACAAACATACACTTAACGTACTATTTTTGCTTTCTCTAAAAATCTAAAACGACAATATTATAGTAGTAAAACATTATCAGATACACTTATTATCAAATAAAAAATATTATATTATATAATTAATAATACATATAGAAAATTAACATAAAACACAACTGTAATTGTTGTGTCAATCTGCGCTTAAAACATTTTAAGCTTTAGTAGATCTAACAGCATCTAAGCCCGATAAAACTTACCTTAAAATGTATGTTGGTAGGTTCTCCAAAGTCTGTATGGGAAGTGGTCTGTTTTTGCGTCTGTTTCACGCAGATTGACACGCACTTACAGTCAGCAACATAATTATGTTTCACGTAACTTGTACGCTCTCAATTCTATGTCCAACTAGTTCCTTTACTGAACAATCTTTCGACGATGGCACATAATTTATTTCTCTATAATATTACTCCGTAGCACCTTAACACTACAGTCGCGAACTTTTATGCCTCGGGTGCACTTATGGCAATAATACGATTATTCGGGTTTCTCTTTCTGACAAAGAATATAAGAAAGAGATAAAACGCTGAATGTTTGCATGGCCCAGACATGAGGGAAACAACTTAGTTAATTTATTAATGAGTTAGAGTTACCATACTATACTTTTTATTTCAATCAAATATTTTATTTTCATTAAATTTATTTAAGGCGGACTCTGGCCAATAAATAATGAGATTAGTTTAATGATAGGCATTTCAAGGTAGGCGATTGAAATTGTTTAGTTTTTACTTATTTGTAGATAATTGATTTCCCATTTTATTCGCTTTTTTTTAAAAAACTTCATATTTGTGGCACCCGGATCGGCGTTTCCCTATATTTTGAAATGGTAAACCTAGTTGCAAGAAGGAAATGTTAATATAATGTATTTTAATTTTCAAATCTCGCAAAAGACTCGGTAAACCGCTTATACCGTCGTATTGCTCAGAGTTATCTATACCGGTGAGATTTTATAGGAATTTTTTTAATGGAAAAAATTTACAAAATAATACAATTAAACTATGTAGAAATAATATAAACATTTGCATTTGTTTTTGCGCTCAACCTAATTTTTAAACACAATAATTATTAACTGTATACGTATTTTCTTTTTTATATAGAAACTTGTAAAATATACTAATTAAAAAAAAAACGAAAACTTAACTCATAATTATATGAATATATTAAATATGCTAATTTAATAATATCATAATTATATTTTTTGGAGTCATAATTATAAAAAAGCTTACAAATTTAAGCATAATAATTATATAAAATACAATATAACCACAAATAAGTAATTGTGTAAACAACGCGACTGTTTCGCTACTTTGGCTGTGTCCCTTTTAAAGAGAATACCGTTTTATTATATATTGTAAAGTTAAAGTTAAATATTATGTGTTAAAGTTAAATATGTAATAATTTTATATATTGTGATCATTTTAATTTTTAACAATGGAATACCTTTTGTGTTAAGGTGGTGCGCTGCAATATTATGCAGCGTCTCAGCCGATAGTGGCTGCGGGCGGCGCCATAAGAGTTTTTTAAAATTACAGTGAATCACAAGTTAAAAGATAAGTTTAGATGATGGATACGAGAGGATGAGTGTTTAATACATCTTTAATTTAAAATTTTTATATGGTTTTACGCGCATTATTTTCAAAGTGAATTCTTATTCTTACAGTAAACGGGTAATACCCATTTTTTTTTAATATAGCAACACTGTGACTTCGCAGTTACTTCTATGAAAACTTGGTATGTACCAAAGGTTAATTAAAAAAATTGAACTTTTGATTAAATATTGAAAAAAAATGTGTAAAAAATGGAAATGTTAAATTAAATGGAAATTAATCTACGGAGCAAATATTATTTAGTTTCTACTCTCAATATATGTCGCGAATTCTTTTCGAAAGGAACACGTACTCAATATTAAAAATAACAGCGGAGTTCACTAAACAGCCGCGTTGCAGAAACCACTTGAAGCGCAGCACAAAACACAAAAAAAAAAATATCTAAGGCTTTATGTACATTGTACAACAATAATATCTTTTTAAACTTGTCATAAGCATGGAGAGTATATTATGTTCTTAAATTCTTAAAATCATGTCTTTATACATATAGTTAATTCACAGTAACGCTAATGAAACGTCGCCTTCGATTTTACCGTTTGTAACTTGAGACATACATAATCATAAAACATTTGAGCTGCATCGATTTCTTCCGAACAATGTGCGTCGGACCTCGTCAATATCTAGTCTAGATTCTAGACCGATACGTCTCGACCGTGTGTGATAAAAAAACACACTCGAGTAAAAAAAAAAAATCACATTTATTTTTGTTGATATCGAAAAAATAATTTTCGACACCAAATGCGGGTGGTTTGAGAAAAATTAACATGAATCACGTACAGTCAGCGTCACAATTACGTGAACACTTTTGACAATCGTCGGAATCTGATTGCGAAAATTGTATACTCTATCCACGGAGACAAGTTGATAGGGAAAATATAGACTCGTTTGTCATTTGATCGGTCAGCGATAACAGATCTGTTCATAGTATTCGTGGCATTCAGAATGGTTTATGCCCACGGACTTTTTTTTTGTCTTTGTCATTTGTATGAGCTTACGTGACAGAGAGAGCGCTATATGAACAACTCTGCCCCCTACCTAATCGACATTTTTGTATTTTCACTTTTTTGCAAAAATGACATCCCAAGGAGTCAAGTCGTAAAAAAATTATTTACAAGTTTTTTTCTTATTACACTTTAAATTTATACAACAGAGATTTCTTGGTTAGATATCGTCGGTTAAATGTCATTTTTAAAAAAAGAACAAATTTTACCAGACAAGCATTTGAAGTTGCGGAAATGGCGGATGGTCTAGAGTCTAGAGTATCGAAATTACACTAGCGAAACCTAGTAGCTTGACTCAAGTTGATAGTAGATCGTGGTAGTAGACTCATTTTTTGTAATAATTATGTTTTCCAAAAAATTTGAAAGTTTTTCTATTTAATCGACGATACAAAGAAATATGTTTAGACCGCGTTTATATCCGAACCGCCATTCTGCAAGTACCTACCTACTGCGTTTGCAATAAGGACCTAAGGAGGGCGGAACTCGTCTCCGTGGATAGAGTATAATAAAACTGCACATCGGACGCGAGGAAAGTGTTCACATGTAGATAGATTTACTTAATATATTCTCCGGCGGCGACCGTAACCAGCGGCTACTGGCTAGGACACGGACGAGATGGCGTTGTGCGGCGAGCCCATCTGCGTGAGCACCTTGTCCAGCCACTGCAGCGGGCCGTGCAGGTGGATCTCGATCCAGCAGGGCGTGGACGTCACGTCCTGGCGGTGGTACTCCGCGCCCCAGCCCTTCACGAACGACATGCGGATGGTGCACATCTTGGTCAGCTCGTACACCGCCTCGAAGCCGTGGTTGACGCTCTGCGAGAGCAGCTGCGCGAACTCGCGGTTGTTGAATATCTTGAGCGAGCAGCCCGGCGGGATCTTGCACACGGTGGACGGGTGGAAGCCGTGGTGGTGGTTGCAGTTGCGGCTCTGCACGAAGATGGCCGCGTCCGACAGGCACTCGGCGTACACCTCGCCGCCCACGTAGTACAGGTGCACGCCCTTGCCGATGTGCCGCCGCGTGTTCTCGATGGTGGAGTTGCGGTTCACGTTGCTCAGCTGGCCGAGGCAGAAGCGGTCGCTGTTGTTGGACGGGTCGGTGAAGCCGTCCACGACGATCGAGTGCGAGTTGCAGTGGAACACCTCGCCGACGCGGCAGTTCAGCTCGTAGTAGGCGACGGACGCCCAGTAGGGCGGCTCCTGGTAGGACACGGGCGCCACCTCGCCGGGCGGCTCGGCGGCGGCGGGCGGCGTGTAGGCGGGCGGCGGCGTGTCCGGCACCTCGGAGCCGGAGCCGGCGGACGGCGGGAAGCCGGCGCCCGAGTAGGACACGTTGTGCGGCATCGCCGGCTCCGGGCTGCGCTGGAACGGCAGCATCGAGTGGCCCGGCGCGAACTCCGAGTGGCGCGGCACCAGCACCGGCGGCAGCACGGGGCTCTCCACGCGCTTGTAGTGGTACGGGTTGATGCACACCTCCTTCTGCTTGGCGCTGAACGGGTACTGGCACAGCTCCAGCGGCTTCAGCTCGTGGTGGCTCTGCAGGTCCGGCCAGCGCCACACGCGGCAGTAGATCACGTGCGGCAGGCCCTTGCGGTGGGACACCTGCGAATGTATACCGAAATTACAATACAACACTATCCCTTACTGTTACAAATGCAAATGTGAGTCTCTGATCTGCTTCTGTTGCTATCACATATTTCAATTTCAATCAGAAAAATTGCGATTTTGTAATTATTTAATCATTATCGACGACCCGATTGGCTCAATGGTCACCATGCCTGCCCGCTAATCAAGAGGTTCCGGGTTCAATTCCCGGTGGGGGTGGACTTTGTGTGATGAACACAGGGTTCCATTTTCCAGTCTGGGTGTGTATATATATATCTATAGTATAATATATATGTAATAATATATGTAGTATATACCACGTTTGCTTGGTTTCCACGACACAAGCTTATAGCTTAGTGTGGGATCAAGTAGATCTGTGTGTTGTGAAGTGGATTATTATTATTATTATCATTAACTTTTGAAGTATGTTTATTTTGGTTGATGGCTAGATATTGTAGATGTCAAAACGTATTGTAATCGTGAAACCGCCTTGTTTTTGATTGCAGCCGAAAAATGATAGAAACAAAAGTTACTTAATAGCCCCTCTGCTCTGTCAGCGCGTCGAAAACTTGCGCGCACAGTTCGTGTACCTATACATTAATTCTTTCTGCAGCAAAAAATAATTATGTTTTTTTTTTTGGATACTCTATTTGAGACTAGAATCGGACACCGAACAGGGTTATTTTAATAAAGCCTTCGTTGCACCTACAAACTATGTATACTAGTATTATAAAGCTGAAGAGTTTGTTTCTTTGGGTGAATTCGCTAATCTCCAGAACTAGTGGTTCGAATCAAAAAAATATTTTTGTGTTGGATAGTCCATTTATCGATATAACATCACGCAGCAATGAAAAATCTTGCAAAAACGAGAAAAAACACTCCTTTTGAGAGCTTCCGTTGTCTACGCTGCGTAAACGGTTAAAGTTACGCAAAAATCATTTTGTGATGGAATATATTTTGCATTAGTAGGATTTTTCCTTAGGGTAGTTCACTGAGTCATCCCAGTAAATAAAGACCAGCTGTTTCCTGCGGTTACACCCCCGCGAAATCCGTTCCTGCCTGAAAGCCTGCCAAGTTTCAGCTTCATACATCAGGTATTTTTCGAGATTTCGTATTTAGTAAGTGAGTGACCCTTTGCTTTTATATACATAACTAGTTGTGCCCCGCGGTTTCACCCGCGTTAATTTCAGAGTTCCCAAGGGAATTCCGGGATAACATGTACCCTATGTGTTAATCTGATGTATAAGCTATATTATTGTAAAGTTTCATTTAAATCCATCGAGTAGTTTTTGCGTGAAAGAGTAACAAACATTCATCCATACTCACAAGCATTCGTGTTTATTATATTAGTAGGATTAGCTGTCACGTGCGGTTTCACTCGCGATAATTTCGAAGTTCCCGCGGAATGGTTCCATACAAACTTTTCAACCCCTTTTCATCCCCTTAGGGGTTGAATTTTCAAAAATCCTTTCTTATCGGATGCCTAAGTCATATACAAAGAACACACCCTCTAAGTTTCAGGTCCGTACGATCAGCGGTTTAGGCTGTGCGTTGATCCATCAGTCATTCAGGACAAAGGATTTTATATTGACGACCCGATTGGCTCAATGGTCACCATGCCTGCCCGCTAATCAAGAGGTTCCGGGTTCGATTCCCGGTGGGGGTGGACTTTGTGTGATGAACACAGGGTTCCATTTTCCAGTCTGGGTGTGTATATATATATCTATAGTATAATATATATGTAATAATATGTGTAGTATATACCACGTTTGCTTGGTTTCCACGACACAAGCTTATAGCTTAGTGTGGGATCAAGTAGATCTGTGTGTTGTGAAGTGGATTATTATTATATTATATAGATTATGAATTACCTGCAACCGTCCATCGAGAGAGCGCGGTATGGTGACACACTTGGAGGGCGTGCCGGGACACGAAAGCGCCCGCTCCAACTCCTCGATAGCTCCTTTTCTCTTCTTTAACTTTTTTACGAGACTGTCCACTGCTTTCTCCGCCCACTTTTCCTCTTCATCACCCTGTATAGCGAAAAAGATATATGTTATAAACTTGCCTTTCCCCGCGGTTTACCCGTGTTTACTACTTTTGAAAATCAAAATTCTAATTAGTACGTCAGTTAGAAAATAAAAAAACAAAAGAAAGACACATATTTTTTGCTTTTACAAATAATTTAAAATATACAGAGATAAAGCGCATTAAAGTTTAGGGTGAGTGGGTCGTGACGTCACTAACCGATAAAACCGCCATACAAACTGTCCGAATAGTGACGTCACGCGAAATTTCAACTCAATATATCACCGTTATTTTTTGATTACGTAAAAAAAGAAAAAAATATACGTGTCCAATATTTTTTAATAATCTACAAGACGGACTAAAAAATAAAAATTAGTCCACATGCCCACTCCGGGATAAAAATACCCAATATCCTTTTCTGTACCTTTGACAACGTGTATGCAAAATTTACGATGATCGGTCATTGATATATTAAAAACTGTGATCGGTTGAGCAGGGCGTGAAACTGTAAAGCCCGCTCCACATTCACGCGAGAATCTTGCGAGAACGCGAGAAAACCACGAGAACGTGAATGTGGAGCCGATGTTCTCCGCCGTTTTTCATGGTGTACTCACGTTCTCGCAAGATTCTCGCGTGAATGTGGAGCGGGTTTAACAAACAAACATTCGGTTATTTTCCAACATAATGTGGGGTTAAGACGGATGAGTAAAGCCGCAAGAGTTTTGCCGCGCGGCGATAATCGACCGTCTAGCTAGGCAATGGGCATGTTGACTAAATTTTTTTTTTGTCCGTCTTGTAGATTAATAAAAAATATTGAACACGTATTATTTCTTTTGTTATACAATCAAAAAATAACGGCGATGCGCCATTGAGTTGAAGTTACGCGTGACGTCACTAGCCGGTGCAGTTTGTATGGCGGCGTATAACGATTAGTGACGTCACGAGCCCCCCTACACTAGACTTTAATACGCTTTATCTCTATATATTTTAATTTATTTGTGAAATAAAAAAAATACATGTATATATATAGATACGTATATTTTTATTATGTTGTGTTTTTTTATTTTCTAACTGGCGGACTAATTGGAATTTTAATTTTCAAAAGTCGTCAACATCCCTATTCAGCTAGGTCTTGTCTAGGCGGCTTGATGAGGCGATTTGTGAAGCGACTGGAGCCGCACGGCGAAAATCGACCCGTACAATCCCCTCTTGATGCTCGGCCACATGTTGTACCGCCCGCTCAAATAGGAAATCCTATCCCACCCGCCGTGCCCAGACATTGCGCTTTCCGAATACAATAGAATAGAATACAATAGTTATTTTAGCAACAAGAGAGCAAAGTCGTTTTTTGCTGCGAGTGCTGATTTTGAATCCTGAGTGTGGCGAGGGATTCAAAGGCACGAGATGCAAAAAACTTTGCTCTCGTGTAACACACATAACTTTTCACTTCAGCAGCGAGAAGACCTTAGGAGATAATAGGTATTTACAGGTTAAATATCAGTTTTATTTGCAGTTAATACTTATTTACGTTTAAATACAACAATAAATAATAAATTACATTCAAAGACATAATTATCTTTTTGCAAAATTTCTTTAGTTAGTACAAATTTCCGAACGTGTTTGTCTTTGAGGTCGAATTCAAGATCGGAACTTCGAAAGGGCTGGTCTTTGCCTCTCTCTCTTTCTAACGGCGGGAAAGAGATAGAGTGTAAATGTTTCGCTGAATAAGATAATCGCGGCTTTCTGAAAACAAAAATTAATGCTACGTTCACACGCGCGCCGTGCAGCCCGGCGGGCTGCCTGGCGGGCTGCGCGGCATGCAGCCCGTCCCGGGCCGGCGGACATTCAAGCTGTTTACACGCACGCCGTCGTGTCAGTCAGTGCCAGAATGGCGAGCAGCGAGGATCTCGGTGTTGTTGCTGCCATATCCTTTGGCTTAACTTATTTTTATTGGAAAAAGGAACAAAATTATGAACGATTGTAATATCCGATCGTAGCGACTTTCTTAGCAACGTTGAATGAAGATCCACTCGTCGCGAAAGCGCGGGACAGACTGACTGCCCGCGCGCGTGTAAACAGTCACCGGGCGCCCGCACATTCATCCTTTGAACTTTGCCAAAAAACCGACACTTGCCCGATTCACGGCATTCACGTTCACAGGCGCGTTCACGGGCTCGGGCGTACCGTTTACACGCTCGTGAATGTGAATGTGCACGTTGAATGTAGAGTTGAACGCACGCGTGTGAACTTACCATTAAGTTTAAGTAGGTATTAGTTAAAATAAAATTCAGTCACTTTTTCTTAAGCTAATTCCTATTTATATTTTTTTATTTTCTTTAATTAATACTTAATAATTAAAAAAAACATTTTTTTTAGGTCGCCACAATGTAAATAAAAAATACTGGCTGAATAGCTAGCCGGCCAAAGAAAAAGAAATAGGTGGGAAAGTGTCAAGCGACTATCCGATCTTCACTCATTTTTTCTTTAGCTAATTCCTATTTTAGGATTATCACCCCAGCAACAAACTCAAGAATCAGATTCTGAAAACATCACAATATACAATAGGTAAATAAGCAGTTTGGTAACTTCCGATTTTTTTTTTTGTATAGTTAGGTGTGCGATCCGTGGCTTTGCACGAATGCACTCGAACGCGCTTTCTGTGGCTTGGTGAAATTTTACTCTGACAACTGTCAGAGCGTAGTTTCACCCGTTCCGTGGCTCGGAGTGCAGCAACCAAACAACCATCTCCGAAGCAGGTTAATTTTCACTCTGACAGCTATGTATTGTTTAAGAAGTGTCAAAGTTTGCGCCAAAAACCGGATTCGTTGAAAAAGAAATTAATCGGAGTTCTTACGAACAAAGGGGAGGTGTCGTAGTCATAAAAAGTTTATAATTGGATGTAAAACAGTCTTATTCGCAATGTGAGTTGAGAGAAAACAAATGGCGTCTGAAATTTCAAATATTTTGAGGTTATAAAAACAACTCGATCGTTCTGTGGCTTGGTTGCAACTCAAACGAGTGAAATTTTAACCAAACAACCGCGTGCGTACCCAAACCCACGGAACGCACACAGGTGTCGCTTCAAAAACACATGGAATTTATGGGAAACTAGTTGTGCCCCGCGTTAATTTCAGAGTTCCCGCGGGAATTCCGGGATAAAAACGAGTACCCTATGTATTAATCTGATGTATTTAAAGCTATATCATTGTAAAGTTTCATTTAAATCCATCCAGTAGTTTTTGCGTGAAAGAGTAACAAACATACATCCATCCATCCATCCATCCATTCATCCATACATACTTACAAACTTTCGCGTTTATAATATTAGTAGGATGTCAGCAAATCAAGAACGCCATGGAGAAAAAAAATTCTATAGTTTTTCGGAAAAGTTACCAAACTGTAACTACCATACAATATTTAGTCTTTTGAAAAAGTAAATGACAGAATATTTGAGCTAAAACAAATAGGTACCTATGCAATGCACTTGAACTCTTGAGCAGTTGAGCACACCAAGAACCGGAACTATTGGTTTGTTTTTATTGATTACGTCCATGTGTTGAGAATTGAGATGATTCATTGCGATGGCACAAACATCTATGGATTCTCAGAAATGTGAATCACAAATAACTAGAAAAATATTGCTGAAGCGTATTTTTTTTTGTTGTTTGCTTGCGGCTTTTATTTATTTATTTATTAATTCTTCTTGCACAAAAATAGTACAAAATATGGCGAACTTAATGCCTTGCGGCATTCTCTGACAACGGCTTTGGTCGCGCTTTTCGATTCAGTAACTAGATTTATTTATTAATTCTTCTTGCACAAAAATAGTACAAAATATGGCGAACTTAATGCCTTGCGGCATTCTCTGACAACGGCTTTGGTCGCGCTTTTCGATTCAGTAACTAGTTCTATAGATTACAAGGAACTTAAAAAGGTAATTAAATAAAGAAGTAGGCCCCCCTAAGACCCCCCCCCCCCCCCCCCCGGCTAAGGCGGTGACCAGGTGCCAGGCGTTCGATCGGCTCATGCCAAGAATAGATGGACCAAGAACAGTAAAACGGAGGCTGCTGGCGGGTGTTGTTAGATCCGTTCTGTGCTACGCAGCACCAGTATGGAGTGACGTCCTCAAATATAGAACAGCCAAGTCGCAGATGGAGAGCTGCTACAGACTCGCAGCAATTAGGGTTGCTTGCTTCTACCGAACGGTCTCGTACGAGGCGTCGATGGCTATTTCAGGCATGATACCAGTTCATCTAGTCATCGACGAATCTTGTAGATCCTACAAGCTCTCCCTTAAAAAAGAGCTGTCATAAGCAGCTCTCCGACGAAGAACCCTCGAAAAGTGGCAAGAGGAGTGGAGTGAACCCGGGAAGGGCGCATGGACTAGGGCTATCATGCCTGACGTGCGAAAGTGGCATGGGCGCCGTTTTGGGTTCTTGAATTACTATTTGTCTCAATGTCTTTCAGGCCACGGCGTTTTCAACAACTTCCGAAGGATTGGCAAGGCACAACCGTGCGTCTGTTGGTTCTGTGAGGAGCAGGACAACGCCGAACATACCATCTTCTTTTGTCCTCAATTTTTACGGGACCGCAAACTGAAGCTAAAAGAGAGTTTGGGACAGAACTATCCATGGAAAATTTTATCGAGGTGATGCTTAGTAGCGAAAAATGCTGGAACCAAGTCAACGCATTCATCACCTCAATAATGAAACAGAAAGATGCCTACGAACGCGAGGAAGAAAAACGCACGAGGAAACCATAAGGTAGGTAACACTCGGCGGCTGCTTGACGAATTATGAACATGGTCCTGGGCAGTCGCCACGCGAGTGGCCTGGAGGAGGGGTTTTTAGTCCGTGTGAGTCGGACACTCCCTGCCAACACGGGCTAGCAGGGGTCCATAAGGGATTTTCCCTCCTCACATAAAAAAGCCCCCCTACAGAAAAACATCGTTTTTAAGCTCTTTTTTTTATTTACTTCCAGAAACAAATTACAAAAAAAACAAAATCAAGACACTTAAGCCGAAATGGACTGGCTTATTGGTGTCGCATCTGACTTTTTATTTTGTGTGGTAGTTATTACTCTTCCTCACATCCTCACATATTATAAAACAAAGTCCTCCACTGCGTCTGTCTATCTGTCTATTCGAGGTAAACTCAAAAACTACTGAACAGATTTTAAGCGGTTTTCATTAGAGATGCACTCGGTTACTACTTGGTACTTGGTGTATTCGGCTTTTTTTAACTCGGTTCAACTGCCGAGTATTATGCAGAGTTTTAAATAAAGTGTTAAAGTTAGGTTAAAGGCATAGTGAAATCAACATTTAAATTTAAAGCAAATCTATCTATTCATTTAGAAAGTCAACTCAACATTGATGATTTAATTTCTGAATAGGATAATTTTTTCTATTAAAACAGTATACTCGTAGTAACTCGTAAATTACCTCTAATATTTATTGAATGGCTGTCCACTACTTTTTATTCTGTCAGTCAGTTTTAAATAGGGTTTGAAGCAAAAGTGATAAATTTAGCCATAAATAAAACTAGCTATCAGAAAGAACAAGATTCTTTGCGGCAATAAACTGAACTAGTCTGCTAAAGACTGAACTGAGTTATTCGGTCGAGTACTGGGTTTGACAAATTGAAAACTGAATACTCGGTATTTGGTTACTCGGTAAATCTGGTACTCGGTCCATCACTGAAAAGTAGATAAGAGTAATTCATGAGGAAGGTTTAGGTATACAATTGGTCGAGGTTTTTGTGTAAATTGATTGAAATAAAATAACAATATTGTTGGAAAGTAGCGATAATTGTAGAAAAGTATCGGAAAAAGTACTTTGTTTATTGTTATGCTTACACGCGTTAATGGCTTAACCAATCACCATGAAATTTTGCATACACGTTGTCTGTGGTACAGAGAAGTACATAGGGTACTTTTTATCTCTGAATTCACACCGGAATTTCAGAGTGGTAACAAGTAGTTATTGTTAAACTAGCTGCCCTGTGGTTTCACCATCGTTAATTTCTGAGTTCCCATGAGAATACCAGGATAAACAATAGGTACACTACACTACATAATATGAACCTTTCTCTTGGATCACAGAAAACTGCATGAAAATCTGTTAGGTTAGGTCAGCCCCTCTAACCAAATAGACATTCTACAATCGTTAACACACAGAAAACTAAGAAACTGAATCATTAGGTCGTGTGGTCATGCAAAAGTAGTTTTGATTGGATTATTTTATGTGACGTTTATATAAAGCTCCAAAACCGTTACAGTAATCATATATTTTGCTGTCTAAAAAAGAAACCAACAAAAGAAACACTAGAGCCTGGCAAAATGTTAAATATACCCAAAATGTAGGTACTTGATAAACTCAAGAAACTGAATTGACATAACAATTTGTTACCTAGTTTTCTATGTGTTAACAATTGTAGAATATCAATTTGGCTGCATTCATTATTTTAAATTTATCTCTATCAGTTTATGTTATGAATATTTTAGAATGAGTCCTTCCATACGAGCCCAAAAGCCTGTTCTGCCTAGTGCCAAACCAAAACACTTGCCACAAAATACCAATATTTTAATATGTATAAATAATAAAATGTTTTGATAAGTACTTATATTTAGTAAGCGCTTCAGCTGGGCAGGCCAGGCTTTTGGACTTATATGAAAGGAATGCCAGTGTTTAGAATATAGCTAGAATTATGAAGATAAAATTAGTAGAGAAAAAAATCAGGGGTTGAATTTCTTACAATCGTACATATGTACATTATTTGCTTCTGTAATCTGGATTCAATAGGACATAATGTAATGCACCAAACACCTTGAATGTGCACCAAAAACATGTAATAATTTGAATCGGACACAAGTAAAACAACAACCCGAAGCCGAAACGGGTAGTTCGAGGATAATAGTGCATTCAACTCTTTTTTACACATGCTAGGTAGCAGATTTTTTTACCTGTTTCCATCCCAATAATTTCTTCACAGCTGGACTGGTAAAGGAGAACAGACTATTCAGAGTCGACATAGGGCCACTGCTGGACGATTCACCATCATCTGTGTCCATGGTTACGAAGGGCTATGTCCAGCCAAGCTTTAACAATGTCCCAACAATGAGTCACTCGAAACAGCACCCGCGTGGGAAAAACACACAATGTCTAAAGAAAATCGATTAATTGGCCAGTAATTAGAACCACAGAACTGAACTGCAACGGTGGTTTTTCCCAAAAACCCCAGATTATCACGAAATCGAAATCGCTACACACATTTAGCGTCCACCCGCCGTCTCGTTGATTGTAGAAATATTGCCAGATATCAAAAGACAAAATTTATTATATTGTATAGTACCTACGCATTGCCTTTTTTTTAATTCGTTTATTAGCCAGAAAGCCAGAAACAACAAATAGGGTACTTGCATGAAATTTAATAAGAAGTTGTGTCAATATTTCAAAAATAGAGCCTTAAAAAAGCATTATCGTGAAAGATATACTAAAAAATTATCAATAGTTTCCAAAATATTCAACTTTTAATTTCGTGAAACGGAACGTTGCAACGAAACACCAATCACAGCCACGCTTAACACATTACGTCATTTTTTTAAGAAACATTTACCTCTTTCAGGGAAGGCAAAAGAAACTAAGTGCATACAGTCACAGATAATATAAAACTATGATACAGTCAACACATATTTTATTCTTTCTGAAGTTTTTTTCACTAAAATGCATCGGTAAGATGCATTTCGATTCTTTTCTGGAACTTTTGGACGTAATTCGACACAGTTCAACCTTAATTTCGCTTTTGGATAGTGAAGTTATCTGTCTGTCACTAATACATGACACTGTCAATACGACAGTGACATCACTATCACAGATTAATAAGGCCCAAAATTTAAGTAGTGACGTCATTCCGCGTTTCGGCGGTAAAGTCAAAAATGGGAACTTTGAAACGCTCTATTTAATTGTTTGTTGTTGTTTTTTATGTTCGCCCCTTCTGGGACAGGCGAGGGCTATTGAGCCATACAGCCAAGTCTTAAGTAAGTAAATTCAAAATCCGATATTGTCAAGGCCGGAGCCAAGTCTTTAGTTGTTTTTCTCTTGATCGTTTCCGTGAAGTCTTAATAGTTTGTTTTTTCTTTTATTCCTTATTCCGGGGACGTATTTTTAAATGTCAACGCCAGTGGTGATTATAAAACGATAAATTGGAATATAATTTTCCTTGTTTTGCATTAATTCTTGGGTGGAGCGCGGGATGTCTTCCGGGGTTTTATAGATTTCTAGCAGGCTATCGATTAAACTGAGTCGATGTATATTATAAGCTGGGCAATCAAAAAATATATGGTCAAGAGTTTCTAGCGAATTACAATTTGTGCAAGCAGGCGATGTAATAATCCGCATGCGGTGTAAATGTGCCTTAAATCTAGCATGTCCAAACCTCAAGCGACATATGATAGAGTAGAATTTTCTTCCCATGAATAAGGTGCTCTTTCCAAACCACGGTGTTCCTATAGTTTTGTTTACAGCTGCATAGTATGATCCTTTTGTCTGAAGGGTGGAATTCCAGTATTCAGTCCAGTCATCTATCATTTTCCCTTTAAGCTTGGCAAAGAGATCACTATGTGGTATGGCAACATCGTCGGCACTGTCACCATTTTCGTTGACACGACTGGGAGTTGGACAATCTGCGATTGTTTTGGCTAGAAAGTCCACTCTTTCATTTCCAGCGACACCTATGTGAGAAGGCGTCCACAAGAATTTAACACTAATGTTTTTATTCTTGAGGTCAGTCCATAAGTTCTTGATATCATGTATAATATAATTTGTGTTGGTGTTAAATTTGTTAGTTTCGAGACACTTCAAGACGCTCAAGCTGTCACTGATAACTAGCCAGTCGCTGGAGCTGGGCGCATCCAGCTGTATATATTGAAGCGACGAGAAGATAGCTGAAGCTTCCGCAGAGTATATGCTCATCTCATTGGATAGTTTTTTGCCATATCCTTCTTTGCGGCTTGGTATGTATAAAGCCATTGACACACCATTATTTGTTTTGGAGGCATCAGTATAAATGCAGATATGATTAGGGTACATAGCTATTCGCTCATAAACTTCAGCCACAGTTTTAGTTTGGTAATTTGTACTTATCTCCATGTCCGTAAATTTGCTATCAAAATTGCCCTTATAACAATCCCAGTTATAGTCGGTCTTGTGTATTTTAAAAGTAAGATTTAAATTCAAGATATCCTGAAAGTCCTTAAGTGCAAATGGAAAGATAGCTGTGGAAGAAATTATGTTTTGTCTGTGGAGCGATTCAAGTTTACGGAATAATGGGTGACTCTGTATGGCCATTAATTTGATAAGAAATCTTACTTTGAGATAGTTGAACCTTAGGTTAAGTGGAGGAGTGTTACACTCGACCTCTAAAGAATTTATTGGAGTAGTACGAAAGGCACCAGTTATACAGCGAAGACAATTATTCTGTATGACTGTCAGTTTGTCCATGAGCCTATTGTTAGAGGCATAACACAGAAATCCATATTCAAAATGACTGCGCACAATAGCTTTATATAGTATTAAAAGAATTTTTGGATCAGCCCCCCAGTAAGTTCTAGTGAGGGATCTTAAAATGTTGGTAGCCTTGGAAGCTCGAACAGATAAACATTCCACATATTTATTCCATGATAAATTATTATTAAAAATAACTCCTAAAAATTTTATTGTTGTGACTATAGGTAACCTAATGTTGTTGTAAATAATGTTAACATTGCTAGGCTGGAGTTTATTAAAAACCATTACTTTGGTTTTATCTGTGCTAACATCCAAATTAAGTGAGGACAGGTAGTTGCTAAGGTGTTGTAAAGCAGTATTTAGCTTAAATGCTACCTCATCAACATTTGTGCCAGTAGCATACACTACAAGATCATCTGCAAATTGTAAATTTGTCACATGAGAACCCAAAACTTGATTCAATTTATGGATATACAAAATGAAAATAAGGGGACTAAGAATACCCCCTTGACATACACCTTTATATGAGTGCCTTGGCCCCAGCAGTTTATTATTAAGTTTAACAAAAACTTGCCTGCCATGTAAGAAATTAAAAATCCATGATATTATTTTTATAGGAAAGCCAATAGCAGCAAGTTCACCTGTCAAAACATGGAGGTTAACATTATTGAATGCACCCACTATATCAAAGAACACACCAATCAAGATCTGTTTGCTACTAAAAGCCCTAGCTATGTCCAGGTGAAGATGCAACAGACTCTCACGAGTGGAGCGCCCACGCCGAAAGCCAAATTGATTTGAAGGTAAGATGCAATAGTGTTCAATGAAAAATTCGATTCTTTGTTTCAAGAGCTGTTCAAAAATCTTTCCTACACAAGAAGTTAGAGTAATGGGTCTGTATGAGTTAATATTATTCTTGTCTTTATCTGGCTTCAAAATAGGGATTATGCAATCTGTTTTCCATTCAGCTGGAATGACTGAGTTACTCCACAGTTGATTAAAAATTGATAGGGCTACTGTTTTACTTTGTTTGTCAAGAGCTTTAAACATTTTGAATGGTATTGTTACGTGCTAGGGTTCTTTATTCGGAGATTAACACTAACTTTACAAAAACACTAGGTCTAGGGTTCCTAGGTCTAGGTATCGCAACACTGAAACACTAAACGACTGATCTCGAAGTCCAATAGTCTCGCCAAGGTCGCAGGTAGTCGCAGGTATCGCTCAAGATTCACTCGTAGTTATCGCTTCGAAAGCTCAAACTGAACTGCCCGTCCGGTTCGGTTGCGCCGTTTATATACCCAACCGAACGGGGCTCTAGAATGTTCGAGTCCGATGTGTTTTACTAGCCACTCGGCCGAACGTTTCTAGAATAGAACTTCTATCGAATTCGCTACTCCAATGTGTTTGCTTTACATTGCGTGTTTTGTATGCATTGCGCGTTTTGCATACATTGCGCGCTATTAATCTAGCTCGACCGCGACACTGCCCCCTTCTTAGAGATGCTCGTCCCGAGCGTCATTATTGCTGCCTTGATAACGTGCTAAGCGGTCGATGTGTACTATTTTGAAAGCTCCCCTTGGTTGACGTTGAATCCGATACGTCACGTCATTCATCCGGGTAACAACCTTGTACGGGCCTTCCCATCGAGTCTGTAATTTCGGAGATTTTCCCTTTCGACGGATAGGATTGTGTAGCCATACAAGTGATCCCTCCTCAAAACCACTTGTATTCGCCCTCCGGTCATATCTCGTCTTCATGTTCTCGCTTGACTGCAAACCATGCTCTCGAACCAAAGCATAGACGTCCTGCATCTTCTCCCGTAGATCGGAGACGTAGTCCTGCATCGATTGGGGGTCATCTGGAGGTCCGCCTGTAAGTAAATCCACTGGTAGCCGTAGTTCTCTACCGAAATTCACATACGCTGGGGTCGCCTTCGTGCTCTCATGCTCAGACGTTCTGTAGGCGAGTAGGAACAGCGGTATGAATTTGTCCCAATCCCTCTGGTGTTTATCAACCAGTTTCGCCAAATTCCTCTCTAGCGTCTGGTTAAACCTCTCCACCATGCCGTCGGACTGAGGGTGATATGGCGTGGTCCTCGTCTTGTGCATTCCCAAGATTTTGCACATTTCCTGGAATAGCTGGGATTCGAAGTTCCTTCCTTGATCTGAGTGGATTTCCAAGGGTACACCGAATCGACATATCACTTCCTCAACCAACTTTGAGGCTACTGTCGCGGCTTCCTGATTAGGTATGGCGAACACTTCCGGCCACTTGCTGAAATAATCCATGACGACCAAGAAGTACTTGTTCCCTGACTCGGTCACCGGAAAAGGTCCAGCCACGTCAACAGCAATTCTTTCCCAGGGTGCACCAACATTATAGAGTTGGAGGTTTCCGCGGGTCCTAGTTGACGGACCTTTGACTGCAGCACAAGTGGTACATTTGCGGCACCATTCCTGCACATCCTCTCGACAATGAAGCCAGTAGAACCTTTCCCTTACTTTTGTTAATGTTCTCTTCACGCCAAGATGTCCACCTGAAACCCCATCATGTATTTCACGAAGAACATCTTTCACCCTGGTCCTTGGAACAACTAACTGAAGATGGAACTCTCTGCCGTTAGGTTCCTCCCATTTTCGGTAAAGTATTCCATTCTGCAGAACAAAGCTGTCCCATTGGGCCCAATAGGCTTTAGTGATAGGGCTAGTGGGCGCGACCTCAACCCATTTTGGTTTGTCCGCACTACGTTTTTTCCAAGCCACGATGAGTCGAACGTCTTCATCATCTTCCTGAGCTTCTCTCATGGCCTCATCTTGCCACAGTCCCGGAGGGCTCGTTCTCGTAAGCTTAACAGTCAGTTCTTTCGACTCCTGTTTGACACAATGCTTACAATCTTCTGGGCATGGCCTTCTTGAGAGGGCGTCAGCGTTGCCATGGGCCTTCCCACTACGGTGTTCGGTGACGAAGTCAAACTCCTGGAGTTGTTCGATCCATCTGGCAACTTGACCTTCTGGATTCTTGAACTGAAGTAACCACTTCAAGGCAGCGTGATCAGTGCGAAGTGTAAACTGTCTGCCGATGAGGTATTTGTTGAAGTGTTGCAGTGTCTTTACCACTGCCAAGAGTTCCCTCCTTGTCACGCAGTAGTTCCGTTCAGGTTTCGACAATGATTTGCTAAAATAAGCAATCACGACTTCTTTATCGCCTTGTTTTTGAGACATAACACCACCGATCGCAGTGTTGCTAGCATCTGTGTCGACAATGAACTGACCGCAAGTCTGAGGGTAGCCTAAGATCGGTGTTTCACACAAACACTGCCTCAATTTCCGGAAGGATTCTTCGCAGCTCTCATCCCAACAGAATGGCTGTTTCTCTTCAGTCAGGCGATGCAATGGTTTGGCGATTTCGGAGAATCCTTGAACAAATCGCCTGTAGTACGAGCATAGTCCCAGGAAGGCTCGCACTTCCGTCTTATCTCTGGGAGTTGGCCACTTCTGTACTGCTTCAATTTTCTCCGGGTCAGTCTGGATTCCCTCGCTGGTGATTACGTGGCCAAGGTAATTGACTTTATTACTGAACAGATGGCACTTCTTCGGGTTCAGTTTTAAGTTGGCACCTCGTATTTTTCCGAATACTTGCTCCAAATTCCGCAGGTGATCTTCAAAGTCTCGACCCATGATGATGACGTCATCCAGATAGACTAGGCAGGCGTCTCCCACTAACCCTGCCAGTACACACTCCATGAGACGCTCAAAGGTAGCTGGCGCGTTGCACAATCCGAAAGGCATAACGTTAAACTGCCACAACCCTTTACCAGTTGTAAATGCTGTTTTCTCTTTGTCTTTCGGATGGATTTCCACCTGCCAATAGCCAGATTTCAGGTCCAAGGTCGAGAACCATTGCATACCACTCAGGGTATCCAAGGTATCGTCGATACGTGGTAGTGGATAGCTGTCCTTCTTTGTGACATCATTTAACCGTCGATAATCTACACAGAACCGCGTGCTACCATCTTTCTTCTTTACCAAGACCACAGGCGAACACCACGGGCTTGCGGATGGTTCTATAATCTTATTTCTTCTCATATTCTCTACCATGTCATGAACTTCTTTTTCCTTAGCAATCGGAATTCGCCTTGCTCGCTGCCGAATAGGTCTTTCATTCCCTGTGTCGATTCTGTGTTGAACTAACGACGTCCTTCCAAGATCTTCTTCCTGGGAGGAGAAGATATCTGCGTAGCGCAGCAGCATCTTCTTAGCTTTGAAGCTCTGCGAATAGGTCAGATTGTTCTTACAGCCGTCAAGAAGTTCGGTAATAGTAGACCCATTCTTGGTGTTGGACGCATCTGATTCTGCTATCGGCGTTGATTGACACTGCTTTACCCAGACAGCTTCCTCGCATTGTCCAATAACTTCACCCTTATTTAAGGTAACCTCGTGGTTCTCCAGATTCACGACTCTTATTACTGCAGTATTGGTTCCTCTAACAAGGGTTCTTGCTGTCAGGAGTCTCCGAGCCGATGTTTTGTTTGGTATATCTTCAATCAACACACATCTTGGCTTATTGTTTTTAGCCAATGGCAGTTTCACCTCCACTTGAGTTTCTGCTCGTCCAGGTATGACAACTTTGTTTAGGCAAGTCACTTTTCCAGTGGGACCTCCAAGTATCAATATCTCCTCGTTGCCGCACTTGAAAACACTGTTAGTGACGTCAATTCTGCAGTTGTGTTTCTTCATGAAGTCCAGGCCCAAAATGCACTCGTCGATAATTTCAGCCACGATGACGTTGTGAGTGTACGGTACTTCTCCCACATACATTGTGACTGATACTTCCCCCAGGACGGGTATTGGCTGACCGGAGGCGGAAAGAAGCCGACAATCGACATTCTTGCGTCCCAACGTACCTTCCACCATGTCCGGCTGAACTATCGTCCTAGAGGCTCCGGTGTCTATCGTCATTTTGCAGTCTTTCCCATTAACCGTGCCGCATATCGATAGACTGTTCCCATTGCACGCCTGTGAGATGACCATTGCTGGGGCTTCTTTCACGCCAGCCAGTACCCGCCCCTTAGTCCTGGCTGTTACTCGTTTCCCTGACTCCCGATAGAGGACGGAGTCTCCTGCCTCTTTGTCAGTTCATCAAGTTGTTTCTGCAGCTTGATGATTTTTTCTGTCACCTCATCCTTCTTCGGGCAGGAAAACTGCAGGTGGCCTCGTTCACCGCATTTGTAGCACAAGGATCCATTCTTTAGGGGTGCCTTAATTACCTTAATCTCTTCAGTGACTTCCCGCAGCTTATGCGCACGCACATCTCGCCGCACTGCTTCAACTTCCAGGGCATGTGCCAGGGCATCCTTCAGCGAGGCATGATGACGAAGCCCCACTGCAGCCCTTATCTCCATGTCCCGGATGCCATCGACGAAGGCTTGCAAAATGTTTGCGTCCACCATCTTGGTGTCAGCCGTCGGGTGCGCTTTGCGGACAAGCTTCTCAACCTCCAGTGCCCACTGTTGTAGTCCTTCTCCTGGATGCTGGACTCGATCTCGTAACTGGGCCCGGAACACGTGTTCAAGATGACGCTCCCCATATCTGGATTCAAGGGCCTCCATCAGTTCCTTGAAGCCACTTCCTGAGCTAGGCAGTGCCTCTAAGACAGACAAAGCCGAGCCCCTGAGCGCCACAGTGAGAGCTGTCAGGCTCTGCTCATCCGTCCACCCATTAGCAGTAGCGACGGTCTGGAACTGCTGCCGGTACGCGGGCCAAGACGTAGTTCCGTCGTAAGGTGGCACCTTCACTCTTGGTCCCTGGACTACGGTGACGGCTCCACTTGATGTGATTCCTACAGTTTTAAGTCGCAACACTTCTTTTTGTAGTCCAGAGAAGCCAGTCTCCAATCCCGTGACTCGCTCCTCTACTACATTTTTCAGTCCATTAAGACCGGTTTCCAACACTGTGACACGCCCTTCTACTGAATCTACGTCTTCACGGAGTTGCTTCACCACATTGCTGACCTTATCAACGGCAGTCAAAACTGATTGGAGATGTAGTTCAGCGCGCTTCATTTGATCTTCATGCATAACGCGTAGATTTCGTTGTTGTTCTTTACGTATGAGGTTCAGATTTTCGGCGCGCTCCTTTTGCTCTTCACGCATCTGTTGCATTCCCTTATTAATGCTTGCCATCATTTCCACCAAGCTACATATATCTAAAGCGGGTGCATCCGCTGCTCGCATAGTTGTAGCCTGGACGTGGCTGGTGGGCGTGGCCAGGTGGGCGGAGCTAGTGGGCGGGGCTTCGACAGTGGGCGTAGTCTGGTGGGCGGGGCTAGTGGTAGGCGTGACCAAGTGGGCGGGGCCGAGGGGCGTGGCCTGTGACCCGGTGGGCGGAGCCTCAGTGATGGGCGGGGCCAAGTGGGCGTGGTCTGTGGGCGTGGTCAGGTTGGTGGGCGTGGCATCGGTAGTGGGCGGGGCCTGGTGGGTGGGGCCAGTAGGTGGAGCCCGATGGCCGGTCAGCGTGGCCTGGCGGGCTGCAGGCGTAGCCCCCGCAGTACGTTGTGCCCTCGTCCTGACACCTTCCTCAGCGATGTCTTCTCTCGGAGTTAGTGGCATCTCCAAATTTCACTTCCGACACCAAATTGTTACGTGCTAGGGTTCTTTATTCGGAGATTAACACTAACTTTACAAAAACACTAGGTCTAGGGTTCCTAGGTCTAGGTATCGCAACACTGAAACACTAAACGACTGATCTCGAAGTCCAATAGTCTCGCCAAGGTCGCAGGTAGTCGCAGGTATCGCTCAAGATTCACTCGTAGTTATCGCTTCGAAAGCTCAAACTGAACTGCCCGTCCGGTTCGGTTGCGCCGTTTATATACCCAACCGAACGGGGCTCTAGAATGTTCGAGTCCGATGTGTTTTACTAGCCACTCGGCCGAACGTTTCTAGAATAGAACTTCTATCGAATTCGCTACTCCAATGTGTTTGCTTTACATTGCGTGTTTTGTATGCATTGCGCGTTTTGCATACATTGCGCGCTATTAATCTAGCTCGACCGCGACAGTATGTTATCAAGTCCACAAGCTGTGTCTCTTCTAGATGATATAGCAGATTCAAGTTCTTTTAAAGTGAAAGGTTTTACTAAAAATTCGTTACCACTATTGATATTATGTGTATTACTGGGTTCTTGAAACAAGGACTCAACTGTATCAGGAGTATATTTTTGAAGAAACTCCGAAAGCCACTGATTAGAAAAGTTACTATGTTTTTTACTGCTTGTTTGTGTTTTGTTGAATTTTTTCATCATATTCCAGATATAAGATAGAGGCGTGTTTCTATTAAAAGATTCACAGAGTGACATCCAGCTTAACTTGGCTTCTCTCTTTATAACTAATTTTCTAACAGCTTGCAATCTTTTAAAATTGATGTAAGTCTCCTCACAGGGGTCAGCTTTGAAAGCAACATAAGCCTTCTTAACATTTAGTGAAGCTTCAGCACAAATATTGTTCCACCACGGCAGTGGAATTCTGGTTTTCTTTTTTGTGGAAGAAATTGTAGGAGGTTGCTTAGACTTACTCTTACAAAAACAAGAATTTTCTAAAGCAAAATTTAAAATATTTATTAATTCCTGATATGACACCGTAGGGTCTGAGCTATTGAAATTGTAATTACTAATCAGATGCGAAACTGTTTCCTGATACTTGTTCCAATCAATCAAACGAAAATTAGGTCGAGAAGGGACAGCACCAACATCACCTTCAATATTTTGGACTGCATTGTTAATTTTTATATTTGTCATTACAGGAAAATGATAACTACCCAGTGCATCATCGTGGACGGACCAGTCACACAATAAAGAAATTGATGGAGAAACTATAGATAAATCAAGAGCATTTTGTCTCCACACATGAGAGCCCACCGTCGTCATCTGCCCATCATTTAAAAGAACAAGATTATTATCTACGATACTTTGAAATACGGTGCGACCTCTCACATCTGTGGAGGCACAACCCCATACTGAATGATAAGCATTAAAATCGCCCGCAAGCAAGACTGGCTCTGGAAGACTAGCAATCAAGTTATCTAATTTGGATTTACTAAATCTAGGAGTACTGTTTATGGGTAGGTATAGACTAACAATAGTTAAAAGTTTATTATTACCGTATTTTAAACGAATAGCAATATTTTGAAGGGAGTTATCCCAGCTTGTATTAATATTATCAAAATCTAAATAATTTTTTACCAATATGGCAACACCATTATGGTCGTTGCCTGAATCTAAACGTACTAAATTGTAGCCTCTAATATTAAAATGTTGATGAGATTTGAGCCAAGTTTCGCATAATATAGCAACATCAATATCATTCTCCCTTAAAAATTGAAAAAATATGTGATGTTTGTTTAATATACTCTGAGCATTCCATTGAATAATTCGTAACTGATCCATTAAAAATAAAAATAAACTAAATTTTTTTTGGAATTTATAATGTTACGGAGAATATCTAAAATATTTTTAGAACTTACTGGTTGTTTTTCTGTTTTATTTAAAGTAATAACTTTCACAATAGTCTCTACTAAGACGTTCATTATGGAATCTGTCCTGAGTAAAGTCAATAAGTCTTCTGTGCTGTTTGTCAGTTTAGGGAAGTTTGCATTTGCAATGTGGGCATAGGATTGTTGTCTCTTGAGTACCTTCTCTTTGTTTTCAACTATCTTTTGTTGTTTAACAGAACACTGGGCTGAAATGGCAATGTGATTTTGAGAACAGTGCACACATTTTGCATCTTTAGAGTCTACAGTGCACTCCTTAAAGCTATGACTCTCGCCGCAGATGGAACAACGCTGAGAGTTTTTGCAGAATTTGGCAATATGACCATAACGCAAGCATTTGAGGCATTGCTGTACTGGTGGAATGTATGCACGAACTTCAAATCTCCAGCTGTTAAGATTGACGCTTTCTGGTAACTCTGGACACGAAAAAGAGATAGCAACAGTTTTAGTAGGTACCATCTTTACCGTATTATCTGATTTCTCTCTGCGCATGAACCGACGTACGCAGATAATGTTTTTGGAGCTTGACAATGCACAGAATATCTGGTAGTTGGACAGATTTGTAGGTACGTGGTGAATAACACCCGTCTTTTCTGTCGCTGAGGCAGGTAACGAAGCTTTTATCTTGTACAGATCTAAAAAGGCCTTATTACTTATGGCGGCATTTGCCAGCCCTGGCCTTTCGAATATGACACCAATTTTGTATTTATTAATTCGCTGTAACTGTTTAATGCCCTTATTATGTCTTTTGAGACAATTCGAAAGCCACATCATGTCTTTGTCCCCGATAGGTTTGTCAACTTCAGTACTTTCGTAGAAAACAATATATTCAAACGAACCTCCATCTTCAGGATACAGTCGAATGTAGCCTGGTACCTGGTAGGACGCGTACGCATCCTTCTCCTGCTGAAACTTCACTTGAGACGACGCTCCAGCACCGCTGCCTGACTCGTCGGCGTCACCGTCCCCGGAATCTTCAGACGGCAGTGAGAAGATACTCGCTTCATCTGGATCTACACCATCTTTTTTTCTTCGCTTCTTCCCCGAATGTTTTCCCATACTTTTTAAACTAAATAAACGCTTTTTACTATTAAAAATTATTTTATTTCGCAAAATTGTAAAAAAGGCGCCTTTCACTTCGAACGTTCCCGCGCTTTTCGCTCTATTTAATTAATTTATGAATTTTTTTTTCTTTTTTTTTTGCTTTACTTAAGTAGGTCATATATCTTTAAAAAGACTGGAAAAAAAAATCATGCAAGTACCTTATTATTTATTAATCAAAACTCGCTTGCTAAATAAAGTACAATAGGTGTTTCATATGCTAGATATAACTAGACAACTTGATTACTCGTCAAATTTATTTTATTAGTTTATTTTGTTTACACTTTCATTATAGTAAGTAAGTAGGTAAATAAGCAAGTAAAAAACACGCGTATATTACGCCGGCTGGCAAGTAAATAGGTGATTAAGTAGCAACTTGCCGCAGGATAGAAACCATCAATGTTCGAAGCCTGAAACGAGCTTTAATTATCGTACTGGGTATAAAATTATCTGAACAAAATTATCGTCTAACTGAGAACACAGCACTTATTATAAAGGCCTCTCCACATTCGCGCGCGGTTCTTCTTTAACCGTACGATAATTATTATCGTACATGTACGTTAATTTTGACCTTTGGGTCGATGCACGATGTACGATCGCACATTGAATTTTTATGGCAATACCGACAGACTTCAACTGCTGAAGGATTCGATGTAACTTCGAAACTTCAAAAGGAGAAAAAACATCTGGATTGGCTGTATGGACTAAGTTTCCATTGCCTCCCCGAAAGAAGTAATTAAATATTATGAAAAAAAAGCACTTCCTTACAAACTTTGGGACAACTACAACCCCTATGACCCCGTCATACATTTCATTGGTAGGGTTGGCACAAAATGCTTTCATCGTAGAAAATTCATGCGAGAATCTTGCGAGAACGCGAGACAACCACGAGAACGTGATTGTGGAGTCTATGTTCTCCGCCGTTTCTCGTACCTAGTTTTCTCGTGTTCTCGCGAAATTCTCGCGAGAATGTGGAGCGGGCTTTATAGTATAGGTCGGTTCAGCGATCTTTTTTTTTTGTAAATTTTTCGTTTATTTATCCTATATAGGAAAGGCTAAGAAGAGTACAGGGCCGGCAGTCTCGACAACGTTATCGTATCGATCGTTAACTAGGGACCCAAAAATCATATCGATAAACATCATTACAGCAACCAAAAATACGAAAATTGGAAGTTTCGAGTCGAGGCTTGCATTTAAATGTAATCTGGGGGCACGGCAGTGCCCCCGCCAAGTCGAGCAACAAAAGCGGCACGGCCGTACTATCCTTTTCTCGAAGCAATTCAGGCCATTTTCGACCCCCTATAACTTCGTTGTGGATAAAACTAGAAGCCTGAATTTTTAGTAAACAAGCAGGTATTGTATAAAGACGGTATAATTTAAATTTCATTCGATTTGAACCAGTAGTTTAAGAATTATAACTAGTCAAAGTTTCTTAATTTTGTAGGTCACTCACTCACTCACTCACTCACTCACTCACTGACCGATCATCAAAATTCTAAGGCACTTCTAGCAGACATAGAAGTTTGAAATTTAGAATACAATTAGTGTTTATTGTATAAATCAAGGAAAAATTAAAATATTTAGCAATTTCGGTCCAGTTTTCTAGATACACTAACTGCATAAATAACTTTGTAATCCCATATAAATGTATGGAATTACAAAGTTATATATGCAGTTATATGTACCAACTGCACAAATAACTTTGTAATCCCATATAAATATATGAGACTAGCTGTTCCCCGCGGTTTCACCCGCGTTAATTTCGGAGATCCCGCGGGAATTCAGAGATGCAAAGTAGTTAGTACCCTATATCCCTAGGTTTTCTTTACCCCTGACAACGTGCATGCAAAATTTCATGAGATTTCACCAGCGTTAATTTCGGAGATCCTTCGGGAATTCCGAGATAAAATTACCCTTATCTGAATGCTCCAACGATTTTCATGAAATTTTGTATACAGGGGATTTCAGGGGCCATAAATCGATCTAGCTAGGATTCATTTCTGGAATTCCCGCGCGAACTCTGATATCAACGCGGGTGAATTAATTATTGCATACTACACGTTGTCAAGGGTACAGGAAAGGTCATAGGGTAGTACTTTTATCTCAGAATACCCGCGGGATCTCCGAAATTAACGTGGGTTAAACCGCGGGGAACAGCTATTTAAGCCGTTGCCCAGATATTAATAAATAATAATAATAATAACTGTAGCTATAGTTACCTACCTAGATATAAAGTGTAGATACATAGTTACCTAGACATAATTATGTTCAAAGGTACAATGGTCAACGGAATGAAAAAGCAAGAGTGGGGCATGTGTTTATTATAAAGTTGTACCAAAATCTTTCAAGTTATTAAAGTAGACTAAATTGCTCAAAGGAGGAAGACCATTTACAAAAAGAAATGAGATCCCATCAAAAACAAACTTGTAAAAAAGTCCAAGTCTCGCAACTCACTTCTTCTACAGTAAAAAGTTGTGAGATCAATGTAATACCAAGTCGGTTAATTTATTCAGTGCCTACTTAAGGGTCCTTCTGTCTAAAGTTATCATGTTATAAGCTAATCTAATAACATTTTATAGTGACCATATCAAATTTAAAAACCTTTTATGTTTTAAATAGATTGATTGGCTTGGCGATCACGTGAAAACACAATGTATCTCACAAGTAATACATATTATAATTAAATTAGATTGTTTAGAACCATAATTATGTATTACATGTGAGATATATTGTGTTTTCACGTGATCGCCAAGCCAATCAATCTATTTAAAACATAAAAGGTTTTTAAATTTGATATGGTCACTATAAAATGTTATTAGATTAGCTTATAACATGATAACTTTAGACAGAAGGACCCTTAAGTAGGCACTGAATAAATTAACCGACTTGGTATTACATTGATCTCACAACTTTTTACTGTAGAAGAAGTGAGTTGCGAGACTTGGACTTTTTTACAAGTTTGTTTTTGATGGGATGTTGGTTACGGTAATGATGTTGATCGTTATGATTTTTGGGTCCCTAGAACGATCAATACGATAACGTTGTCAAAATGCTGCCGTTGTCGAGACATTACCTTCTCTCTGGTCGAGACTGCCGGCCCAGAGGCCCATACAATTTTTTTTTGTTAAATTTACCCCAATATGGAAGGCAAAGGAAGCTAAGTCCATACAGCCAATTGAGTAGTATTTTTCTTCTTCTGAAGTAATTTACATCGAAATGCATTAGTGACATGCATTTCGATGCTTTACCGGAACTTTTGGCAGCAACTCTTGACAGTTGAACCTTAATAGGACGCCCTGTGGGAAGTTGTAGGTATAGTAAAACCACAACCTCCTTATGAACGCCCCATTTCCACACACTGTTCATCACATGGATCACTATTATGCCAAATCCTCCAGAATCACATAATATTAATCACGATAAAGTAATTTGCAAAACAAAGAAATAAAACTGACGTCCGTCACTGCTAAAATCCCGCCAAAAGCTCCAGTTCAGCGATTAGTATGAAAACTATGAAAGTGCCGACTCGTATCTAGCGTCAGAACAATAACTACAACAGCTCTAGCCATTTATTTTGCAAGCAAATTATCTATGGTAACTATATTAAAGGCATGTGTTAGGGATTGGCAACTGAAAAAAAAAACGATGTAAATCCTATCGATATTTTTAAAAAATAATATTATTGTTATAATAATATTTTTTCTTTTTTTTATTTAGTCTAATTTAGCTTATTGATATTTATTTTAATTTTATTTTAATTTTTTTTGATGAATCTAATTCAATTTATTTTATTATTATTCTATCATCATTGTATGGGTTATTTTGCCTGAAATAAATGAATTCTTTTTATTATTATTATTATTGAGTATAAATATGGTTATGTAAAGTAGAAAAACATCGATATTTCGATATATCAATATTTTTACCCCAAACAAATAATGATGCGTTTTTGCCCAAAAGGTGTACATTTTTAATAACCAGTTTGCGTAACAGTCAAGAAGCTCAGTCCCTATACAATTTGACAAGTTTTTTCAAATCTAGGTGATCATGATGTGATTAGAGCAGTGAAGGCATTTATGAATATACTGAGCTCTTGAGAAAATATCGAATGTCATACTTGGAAATAAAATCTTACTAATATAATAAACGCGAAAGTATGGATAAATGTTTGTTACTCTTTCACGCAAAAACTAGAGGATGGATTTAAATGAAACTTTACAATAATATAGCTAATTATACATTATTATACATCAGATTAACACATAGGGGGCATTTCACGTGAAGCGGGCAGGCCAAAACAGGTTCACACTTCCGATTTCAGTTATATTTGAGAATGTTATACCTGTACATGTTCTCAACACAGATACAAAATATTTTTAAAGTGGTGAACCTAGTTTACGAGATATCGGTCTTTGAAGATTTCAGATACGGTGAGTTATGGACTACTTCAAATGCCATTATGCGGCTTAAAAAAGAAGCAGAAAAATATTTTTGCCACTGGATTCTATACTTTGTTATATGACTTTTTAAACCTTATAATTGAATTTACAATATTTTTATTAAATAGCTGAAAAAAAAAGAAAATAATTTTAATTTTTTATTTTTTACAATCTTGGCATTTTTTTATATTTTTTTTAGTATATTAGAAATAAAGCTTATATCATATTCATAATCCATGCCAAGTTTCATAATGGGCCGCGCAGTCGTTTAGGAGCTATTTGTGTTTAAAACCGAAAGGAGGCGGCGGCGGCTCCTTACTCGCGTGTAGTCAGTCACCGCTACTTACATGGTAGGTCATATAAATGTTTTTTTTTTTTGGTTTGATAGAGATCTTAGGGTATCTAATAATTATAACAAAGAAATATAGGTAATTCATCGGTTTATTTGAAAATCTTTACAGTTTTATGAGTGGAAGAGTCACTTGTTCGTTTGATGATGATACCGTCACGCGTCAGTGCTTGGAATGAAAGCGTGGAATTTTTTTGTGCCAGGTATAGTTATTGCAGAATCAAAACGGCTCTTGAGTTTGTTTCTGTATTGATCGATTTCATTTATATCAGCATAATAAATTGCAGTGTGTGGCAATGATGCTTTTGCCCAATCATATAAACCTTTTGGTGTAATAATCGCTTTATCTGGACCTGACTGTAAACTAGCTCGTGTCGCCAAGCGTTTTATATTGCCACCAAGACCATCACAAGGCCCTTTTCCGTGAGAAGTAGCATGGAAATGGATTTCTGCTTCTGTTCCAAAATCATGATTGAAGTAGAAAAGGTTTATAAAATTAAATCTATTTTTAAAATATTGTGATGCGCCGTCGGTTATAAAGATATATTTCTTAGTAATAACGTTATTTTCTTGGAGATACTGATGCAGAATATTTTGAAAGTTGAAAAAAGTGGCTGTATCGTGTTTTAAGTCATCTGATATGATTACCATACTTCCATGTTTTATATCTTGTCCTTGGCGATAGTAATAAACCGACGTCAGAAGAGTAGCCTGGTCATTGTTCCAGTGGAAAGACTGAGCAGCATTGTATTACAAAGCTGTAGTTCTCAGCAAATATCTCGTGAGTCCCACCCTTGTCTCAGGGTATTCTAATTTGAACTGTCGGTACAACTCATCAATGTTGCACATTAAGAGCTTATATTAAGAACAGAAGCAGAAATCCATTTCCATGCTACTTCTCACGGAAAAGGGCCTTGTGATGGTCTTGGTGGCAATATAAAACGCTTGGCGACACGAGCTAGTTTACAGTCAGGTCCAGATAAAGCGATTATTACACCAAAAGGTTTATATGATTGGGCAAAAGCATCATTGCCACACACTGCAATTTATTATGCTGATATAAATGAAATCGATCAATACAGAAACAAACTCAAGAGCCGTTTTGATTCTGCAATAACTATACCTGGCACAAAAAAATTCCACGCTTTCATTCCAAGCACTGACGCGTGACGGTATCATCATCAAACGAACAAGTGACTCTTCCACTCATAAAACTGTAAAGATTTTCAAATAAACCGATGAATTACCTATATTTCTTTGTTATAATTATTAGATACCCTAAGATCTCTATCAAACCAAAAAAAAAAAACCATTTATACGACCTACCATGTAAGTAGCGGTGACTGACTACACGCGAGTAAGGAGCCGCCGCCGCCTCCTTTCGGTTTTAAACACAAATAGCTCCTAAACGACTGCGCGGCCCATTATGAAACTTGGCATGGATTATGAATATGATATAAGCTTTATTCCTAATATACTAAAAAAAATATAAAAAAATGCCGAGATTGTAAAAAATAAAAAAATAAAATTATTTTCTTTTTTTTCAGCTATTTAATAAAAATATTGTAAAATCAATTATAAGGTTTAAAAAGTCATATAACAAAGTATAGAATCCAGTGGCAAAAATATTTTTCTGCATCTTTTTTAAGCCGCATAATGGCATTTGAAGTAGTCCATAACTCACCGTAACTGAAATCTTCAAAGACCGATATCTCGTAAACTAGGTTCGCCACTTTAAAAATATTTTGTATCTGTGTTGAGAACATGTACAGGTATAACATTCTCAAATATAACTGAAATCGGAAGTGTGAAGCTGTTTTGGCCTGCCCGCTTCACGTGAAATGCCCCATAGGGTAATTTTTATCCCGGAATTCCCACGGGAACTCTGAAATTAATGCGGGTGAAACCGCGGGGCACAACTAGTATGTAGTACTTGTATATAAAGGGTGTCAGAAAACCTCCAACGTATCCGAAACTATGATACTCCCTACACCAGTACGAACATTTTAGACGTGGAAATTTAGCTAGGAAATCAACGGTTTTCACGAAAGTTTTCAAAGTTTCATACATTTTGTTTTACTTATTGCATATTTTTGTAGTTTATCATGTGGCCACTAATTTTTCTAAAGTAACTTGGTAGTTACTGTGTAAGTAGTTATACTGTGGTTAGATTTGTGAGTACATTGCGTGCTGTAAATTTTCCCAATAATATTTTTACTGCAGAATACCTTCAATTACTATTTTGATATGGATTCCTAGCGGTTATGTCACCGGTCTTTTTACACTCTGTATATTATAAAATGTCGATATTTTGATAAATCTATATTTTTTGCCCATCCCTATTCCCAAGCATGCGTTCGTTCACTGCGCGATCGCATTTTTTGTGTTGTAACTTGTAGGAATTTTCTCGAAGTTTATGGAAATGTCAAATGGAAGTTGGAACTGTCATTTTGCAAGTCATTAAACGGTCAAGTCGGTCGGCGACAGAAGCTGAATAAAATCTGAAAAAGGTGTGAGAATTGAGAACAAAGAAAAACATTATTTACGCTCGTGCCTAGTGTTCATATTGTATTGTTCGTTTTGCTTTTATTAAAGTTTCATATTCAATCATGGAACAGGTAAGAGGTTATTTTTGTTAAAGTGCTCGATTTTTCAAATAAAATGGATAGGTACTTCGTTAGGTACATAATTTATATTTATTTTTAGGTTAATCACCTTAAAGAGCTGGGCAACGCCGCCCTCTCGTCAGGGAACTACAGGGAAGCTATAAAAAACTATACGGAAGCTATAGCGTTGGATCCCAACAATCACGTTTTGTTTAGCAATAGATCTGCTGCTCATGCTAAGTCTGGGGATTACGAGTTGGCCTTAGAAGATGCGCTTCAAACGGTGTCGCTCAACCCGTCGTGGAGCAAAGGGTACTCGAGAAAGGGCAGTGCCTTGGCTTACTTGGGAAGATATGAAGAAGCTATAGCCGCTTACGAAAAAGGCTTGCAACTAGAGCCTAATAACCAACAGTTGCAGTCAGGATTGGCCGAAGTGAAGAAGCAGGCTGAGGAGGCGAAAATAAGTACTGATGACCTAATGCAGAAATTAAGAAATGACCCACAGACTAGAGAGTGGCTGGATGACCCAGAGTATTTGAAAATTGTTGAGGTAAGGCTATACTTACAAATGAAGTAAAAACTTGATTGTGATTATGATTAAACATAAAAAGGTGTGGTTTGTTAAATTGTTAAACAATCAATCACAAGGAAATTTAATCCAGTTTGTGGTTTATTAGCTCACTGTTTGGATGATGATTCTGCTAAAATTAAATGAATTTATTGAATAAACTTTATTATCTCTATGTAAAGAGATGCTGACTTCTGATGTATGAATGATAAATCTGAGTTTCAGAAGAATTGCAGTAAAGTTTGTGATAGTATGAGTGTATTTTTGCATTTTGCATAAAGCCTTTAACATTGCTCATATCTTTTACTGAATTTTAAGAATTTTTGCAAGTCAACTAACTAAAAACGATACAAAAGACGTAATTGGAACAATTATTACGAAACACACTTGAAGTGCTTGTATAGTTCCTTGCAGTTTGCTGTTCCGGGACATTGCCGTACCCAATGCTACTGTCTATTTCATCCTTCCATTTCATATTTTAATTCTATTATCTTGGTTATTAATTAATTATTTTTATTATATTATTGTGGCTTTCAGTTTGTGATGACTAGATGTTTTGTGTCTGAAAAATTGTTTCTATTAAATTACAGAAACTTGCTAAGAACCCTTTCGACATGCAAGTGTTCAATTCTAAATTAGAAGATAAGCGTGTTCTAAAAACACTCAGTGTGATTCTTGGTGTCAACATCAGCACTCCGATGGACGTGGACCCTCCAGCACCTGAGAAGAAGGCAACTCCTCCACCCACCACACAGGAACCACCTAAACCTAAATATAGTGACCTACCAGAAAACCGTAGACTAGCTTTGCAAGAAAAAGATCTAGGGAATGACTGCTACAAGAAAAAAGATTTTGATAATGCAATCCTGCACTATCAAAAAGCAATAGAGCATGACCCAACTGATATAACATTCTACACAAATATGGCCGCTGTGTATTTTGAACAGAAGGAATATGAAAAATGTATTAAGGAGTGTGAGAAAGCTATTGATATAGGTAGAGAAAATAGAGCAGATTTCAAGTTAATAGCTAAAGCCTTCACTAGGATTGGTATGTATTTTGTTTGATTATTTATATTCTACAGTTTAGTTTTTAGTTTACTAGTTTAGTTTTAGGGAATATTGTCACTTAAAATTTAGCATTTTTTTTTGTATGTAAAGAGCTTTCTAACTAGTAAAGTTGTTATAGTAGAACAATATAACAGGCTTAATAAATCGCGAAACAAACATCAATAAAACTAAACCAATTTGAAGTTATAGCAAATGATCAATAATATCATAATATTTTTTTTTTTGAAAATTTTACATGTCACTTATTTCAAGATTTTAATTTTTCTTTATTTAATATCATATTTATTTTTAATTTTACATGTAACTTTTATTTCAAGAAGTTCTTGTTATTTCACTAATGAATAATGATATTGGCACTAAGAAGTTAATTATGACATTAGCATTAAAATATTTTGGGTGTGAAACTGCATTGGATGCGGCGGTATGAGTATTCTTACCACATGTTAAAATCACAGGTAATGCTTACAAAAAAATGGAGCAATGGAAATTAGCTAAAATAAACTTCGAAAAGTCCATGTCGGAGCATCGCACGCCCGAGATCAAGACTTTGCTGAGTGAAGTGGAGAGAAGAATAGTCGAGGAAGAGAAGAAAGCATATATCGATCCTGTGAAGGCTGAGCAAGAGAAGGAGCTCGGCAATGACTTCTTCAAAAAGGGTACTAAATATGTCTATAGTTAAATGGGTTTTTGGATTATCAATTTTAATCTCTTAGTTCATGAAAAATATTGACCAATAATAGAATTATTCAGGGCTTCTAGCAACTATATCTGTGGTTTCCCCATACCGATGTTTATTTATTGTTATTATTTAAAGAACTTTATTGCACATTTTCGTACAAAAGGCGGACTTACCGCCGCACTCAGAGTCGACTTTAATGATTACTTAGTTAAGTATAGATTTTTAAAACAAAACTGCCACAATCAGAGAGACGTTCAGTAAATTAATGTTAAATGGCATTTAATGAGATGTAACTTAATTAGTTAAATGCCAATTAACATTAATTTATTAAACTTGTCTGATTGCAGCAGTTTTGTTTTAAAAATCTATACTTGACTAAGTAATCATTATAGTCGACTCTGAGTGCGGGCCGTTAATGCCTAAGGCATTTCATTTCATTTAATTATTTAAAAAAAATCCTGATATTTGTTTGAAAAATCTATCACTTATAGAAGCTATAGTGATTCTGAGTGACATAGGGTACTTTTTATCCTGGAATCCTCACAGACACTCCGAAATTAATACATACGAAGGAAAACATGGGGGATTGACTAATAAATAATCTACATACAGGCACTAATAAGTTGCTTCAACTGCCTGCCTGAATTATAAATAAATAAATAAATAAATATTTCCCTATGTATAATTAAAATTATTTGTTCCGACTAATCTCTAAAATGGCTGGACCGATTTTAACGGGACTTCACTGGCAGACAGCTGATGTTATGAAGAGTAACTTGGCTACTTTTATTTGAACATAGATAAGCAATAGTGTGTTAACCCACATTAGAGAAATTTTGGCTAAATCGTGTTTTAAAATCATGTGTCATTTTGATTCAGCATTTTTTTATGTTTAACATTTTCTTGGTATTATAACAATGTAATAAGGTAAACACATAGTTCAAAATCGTTCTGTAACTCTCAATAAAGCGTTCTGAATCAATAACTTAATATTGTTGGTTAACATGTTATTGCTTATCTACATCCATTTTAGAAAAAAAAATCGTTCCTGAAATTGAAATTTAAAGAACTTTATTTGACACACACAATGTACAACATACATTTGAACAGACAAGTATGAATGAATCCTGCTTGGGTTCCGAAACTCACGCAAATAAAACCGCGAGGCAAACGGCTAGTAATAATGTATAAAATCCCCGACAGGCGATTACAGCACTGCGGTGAAACACTACACGGAAGCGATACAGCGCAACCCGGACGACCCGAAGCTGTACTCGAACCGCGCGGCCTGCTACACCAAGCTGGCGGCCTTCGACCTCGGCCTGCGCGACTGCGACCACTGCACCCGCCTCGACCCCAAGTTCATCAAGGGCTGGATCCGGAAGGGCAAAATCCTGCAGGTAAATAGATATAATATCCGTTAACATTCATTTGGACGCCGATAAGAACCTGATACACCATCAGGTTTTTGATCCTATCAGGTTTTTGGTCAATTCATTAACGTTGTATAATAATAATAATAATAATAATAATAACAACATTACACAATTTGTGGATAAATAAATAATAAAAACATCTCATTACTGGATATGGGCTGCCCAGATTGTGAACAGACTGGAATTTTGTGCTCTTCATGACTAAAGATAGGCAAACATAAAAATCAATGTTTGTTCGTATTTTACTCTGCTTTCGTGCCATTCGTCCGATTGCAGTAAAACTTAGGCCCGCCGCTGATTGTGACTTTTTGTCGACGTGACTTTCTGTCACTTATGAAAACTATACTGAGGTCACCGTATTATCACGTCACCATAATGAGCGCACTCAGTATAGTTTTCATTGCACTTGACTAAGTGACAGAAAGTCACGTCGACAAAAAGTCACAATCAGCGGCGGGCCTTATTGTCAACTTATTATTTGAACTTGCGCGAAAGTTATATATAACGTAAATTAGAAGTTTCTGCAGTATTTTTTAAATTCAATATGATGTGGGTGTTGATATATTAACGCGCTCTCACATATAAAAAGGAAATACATCTAGCTCTGCATTTGTTTATATATTTTAAAATATTTCACAAGACTGACAATATTGATATTTTTTTTTGTTAAATGCCGACTAACATTAATTTAATGGACGTCTGTGAGTGCGGCAGTTTTGTTATTTTAAATCTTTGATTAAAATTAAGTAATCATTAAAACGGCTCTGAGTGCGACCGAAAGATTTTAATGAAAACGCCCAGTGTAGTTTTAAATTTCATAGATGACTCAAGGTTATTGTTTAATTTTGTTTTATTATTTTTTTATTTATTTATTCATTCATTTTTACAAAACAAGGAATTTACAAAATAGTGTGAAAATTTACACAATATTATATTTATTTATTTTATTACGGATTAAACATCCATCAAACCAAGAGAAAATATAATGTCAAAAAAAAGTACATTAGCTTGATGTTGTTTTCTCTGAAAAATTCTATCACAGAAATAGACGTATTTACATATTTTTTTTTTTTGAATCTTTGCATTTATTCATTTTATTATTTTCTTTGTCACACTCCCAACTAACCACCGACTACACCTAACAATGCAATTATATTTGATTACAGGAAATGGTTTGTAGATCTGATCAGTCTAGTTATAAGATATTGTTATTTTATGACTCATTGGTTAGTCTATCAAGTGTGTAACACGTGTCTAACACGTGTCTAACACCAGCTGTCAAGTGGTCATCTATGAAGAAATATGTTTGAACCTCAGAAGATACCATACAGGAGTATTAACGCTTAAGAGTATATTATCACTGGCTTTTCAACATTTTAAACTAAGACCATATACATTATATTTTAATACATAATTTAAGTTGAATTAGCTAAGACTACTTTGCATGCAAACTTTTCAAGAACCAATAACGATGACGTAGTATTATTACTATTATCCTTGTCTAGGAATCCGTATCCACGGGGTAAAACGGGACCCTATTACTAAGACTTCGCTGTCCGTCCGTCCGTCTGTCCGTCTGTCCGTCTGTACGTCTGTATCTCTCTGTGTATCTCGTGAACCGTGATAGACAGTTGAAATTTTCACAGATGATATAGGTATTTCTGTTGCCGCTATAACAACAAAGATTAAAAAAACGATAAATATTTAAGCTCCGATACAACAAGCATGATTTTTTTTTTATATTGATAACGGCAACAGGTAGACGCTTGAAATATTCACATTTCACAACATTTAGTTACATATTCACTTTAAAAATAAATAGTAAAATTATTATAAATAAATAAATAAATTATAAAACAAATATTCATACAACAAAGACATGATTTTTTTTGCCGTTTTTATTAATAATGGTACGGAACCCTTTCGTACGCGAGTCCGATTCTCTCACTCCGCCGGTTTTTTTTTTGACAACCGATAAGATTTTTTCTCTAGTCTATTTTCGGTTCTGTTTGTAGTTAACTTTCAGTAGTAGATTTACAGCTAAAAACAAAAAAATACTCTCCTCCAGTTGGAGTATTTCAACTGTTTTTTTTCCCGTCGACTAAACTGCATGATACCCACATACCTAGTGATAGCAAAATATTTAGATCACGTCATCGTTATTGGCCGTAGGACATTCGCCTCTCAAAATGCGTTTCTCTTCGTCGCAGGGCATGCAGCAGCACTCGAAGGCGATAAGCGCGTACCAGAAGGCCCTCGAGCTGGACCCGAGCAACGCGGAGGCGCTGGAGGGGTACCGGGCGTGCTCCATGCAGCTCAACTCCAATCCCGAAGAGGTTGGTAACACTTCCACACAAAATCTTGGCCCTTGTTCACCACGACCAACAACATTTCCTTGCACACAACTACACAATTATACTGTCCCAAATACACAATCTTGAATATTAGAAACTAGCTGGTCCCTAATTTCGCGTTAATGACGTAGTGATAAGGATTTTATTTATTGACCCTGTGCGCCGCAGGTGCGCAAGCGCGCGATGGCCGACCCCGAGGTGCAGACGATCCTGCGCGACCCGGCCATGCGCTGCATCCTGGAGCAGATGCAGCAGGACCCGCAGGCGCTGCAGGACCACCTCAAGAACCCCGAGGTCGCGGCCAAGATACAGAAGCTGTTGGAGTCCGGACTCATCGCCATACACTAGCCTACAACACACACACACATACAGACACACACCCTCTGACTATACAACGGTGTTTTTAGTATACACGAAATCATAAAATTGAGTTGCGACACGAAAGTCGATACAGTTTAATCGTATTTTTTCTTGAGTAAATACACAGATAATATTGTAATTGTAAGGTCTGTGCCACAGAGATAATAAATTAACTAGACAGGACATCCAGGCGGGACAGACGCGCCATAGTTACAAATGAACTTGCCAAAAAAATCTTATGCTGGCATCCTTTGATGGTGTATTTTGAAATCAATGACCTTTAATACGTTATATTAATGAATTTTTTTGTGCGTGACGAAGTTTTGTATATGAAAATCACCCAGCGATACCGGTTTCAATTTGTTTCCATACTGAATTGATATGCGGTCTGTAGTCTGTCTGTACCACCGGAACGCATCTAATGGTGCACGGTGGTCACAAAACAGTAACAAACTTAAAAGTGTTTTGTGTAATTTTTGCATCAAAATGTGGTTTTATTGTATACTAAAAATAACTTTGTAGAATGAAGGTTACACGGGATTGTTCACAGCGTTGTTGACAGTTCGCTCGTTAGTCACACTGTCTGGACCTAGAGTATTTTACGCTCGTGAATTTAACCTATATTCTTAGGCGCGCCTGATCTTGACTCGCTATCACAAAATATTACCTATGTTGTAATACAATTTTTTGTTGGTGTCGAAAGTTCATAATTTAAACATTCTCGAACAAGTTGAGTTAGTATATAATTATTTTTAACGTAATAATAATTATATTTGTGTAGTAGTTTTTTTCTCTGCGCCAATATTATAATTTGCATGCTTAGCTATATCATAGCTAACGATGGTCCATTCCAAAGATATAATGACTCTCCATTTATATTATTCCGAAATGCTGATTTTATACCAAGAAAAGAAACAAAAAAAGAAAGCATATTGTTTGAATTTACTTTGCAAATGTACTGTCTAGTTTCATAATGGGTTTACCACTATGCAGTTGTTTTATAACTTATTCAATAAAGATTAAAATATTATTATGTAGGCGATTATTGGTTTTATTGAAAAAAATATACCAACCTTTCTACAATACACAGAACGAATCAAAAATTGATAGGTACAATTTACAAAAACAAAACAAGATTCAGGATAGGTTGTTGACCGGTGGAGGTCGTAGCGACTAGCGAGTGGGCGCCTTTCGCGTTATTTATTCGATATTTTTACCACTGTTCAGCAGCCATTTTGTTTTCCAAGGAAGAAGCTGGTTCTCGAGAGAGATCCGTGTTAAAATCTTGGGGAACAGTCTCATCTCAAATCTCAAAAATCTAACATCGTCATTGGCGTTTCGCCATTACTTTAATTGCTAAAAATACATATAATATACATATATAGATATCAATTATAAAGGTTTGGGAAAGGAGAATTGTGTTTGAAAAAATGTCCGTCGAAATGCGAGGTGGAGCTACAATAGCAGCAGAGCGCCATAAGTTCTTACTGTAGGTGGGTGCGCGTGTGCGTTCCGTGGGTTTGGGCGTAGTTTTTCGGTTAAAATTTAACTCGTTTAAGTTGCATCCAAGCCACGGAATGATCGAGTTGTTTTTATGACCTCAAAGTATTTGAAATTTCAGTCGCCATTTGTCTTCTCTCAACACAAATTGCGAATAAGACTGTTTTACATCCAATTTTGCTGCACTCTGAGCCACGGAACGGGTGAATTGGTGAAACTACACTCTGACAGCTGTTAGAGCAAAATTTCACCAAGCCACGGAATGGGTAGAGAGCGCGCTCGAGCGCGTTCGAGTGCACAAGTGTGAAACGCGCCATGAAGTTTTTTTCACGTATATATTATATTACTACATACTCACAACCATCAAAAAGGCTCGAGTTTTGTTATAAATAAAGCGATTTCCGGTTTTTTGCTCCTGTAAAATTTATTCAGCTGCAATTACTTTGTTTTTCCGTAGGGCAGCCGTCTAGCCCCTAGTAACTTAGAACAATGTTTTTAGTGAAATTTAGTCAGATTTTTCTAAAGATGACTGACAGTGAAAGCTCATAATGCCGCTGCTGCTTGCAAGTCGCTTGACAGTATGGTCAAAATTTTGCCAGCGCCATCTATTATTTATTAAAGAACTAAAAATAAGTACCTCTTGGAAAACTCCCCATTACCAACGCTGGATGGATAGATGGCGTTGTTCATTTTCAGGAAAGGACGAAAACGAAAAAATTCTTGCTCCTGTACTGTTCGGAACTCCCTACCCACTGAGCAAATAATCACTACGTTTTAAGAGTCGGCACTTTCATACTAATCGCTGAACCGATCTATGAAAGCATTTTGCGCCAACCTTATCAATGCAATGTATGACGCGGTCATAGGGATTTGGTTAAGTATTCCAAAGTTGGTAAGGAAGCTCGCGCATAGATCCATAGTAACTTTTGCTTCAAGGGAGTGTCACTGGCCTGTCCCTACCCTCAGAAGAATATGCTAGTTATTCTTCTGAGTCCCTACCTCACATTACCAATGAGAAAACTTTTTAATTTTAATATCACAGCCATGGAAGCCAGTGACAGAAGATGACAGAAAAATTCAAAAATTTTGCAAGATGAAAATTATCGCATGATCGTAAATCGTACGTCGACCCAAAGTTATCGTACATGTACGATATGATTTATAGTTGTGGACACTGCCCGGTAGTGTGGTGTCTGGTAGTGTCAGTGACATTCCTGAGTGTCAGTCAGTTGACATTTCTGTGTCAGTTCAGTTGACAGTTGACACTTGACATCTTTTTCACAAGTCATACTGACAACGCACGTACTGACAATATTGCTGCTACAAAAACAAATTGTGATTACTGATCCATAAGTCTAGTTTAATTTGTGATTTGATCACAGGATTTGATTCTCGCGAAATATTTAGCATTGTAAAGACGTGCGTTTTCACTAGATAATCAGTTCAATTTTATATCGTATAAATTAAATGAACTGTGTGTGCTGTGAATTTTTAAATAGATTAATTTCAAATAACTATTTGTTCTGAGTACTTTAAAACTTGACAAAAACAAGGGGCGAGTGAAAATTATTATTTCACCAAATTGAAAAACCAAGTTGATGAAGTGAATTTTTAGTAGAATAAAAAAAACAGGTGAGTCAAACGGTAATTAGCGAGAAATTTAAATTTTAAATAGGTAGGTAGGAAATACAAAGTGCGGATTCGGAAGTAAAAACACACAACAAAGCGTAGGTACTAGGTATATGAGGCAGAATAAACCTATATATTTGTTTACATTATTACATTTAAATAGCTATTTTAAAATATAGAAATATTAAAAAAAAAACTTTAATTTTATTAAATATATGATATAGGTACAATATGGTACTATCTGGAAAAAAATTGATAAACAAATAACTTTCCTTTAGGATGATAAAATCTTAAAATTTATCATATTAAGCATGTGTGTAGTCCTGTGACGATTGATAAAAGGTCATAATTAAAGAGGTGAAGTGACAGTCAACCAACTGGGTCGTTGTGATATTAAATTGCATGAAAATAACATTATGAATATTAACTAGCATTAAAAATAAATATAAATATAAATTACTAATCACTCACTTTAAAATTAGCAAAATAAAAATTGTAAAAATCCAGTTACCATAGCAGAAATACCCCAAAAAATTAGTATACAGGGTTGTTGGTGGAATTAAAAATAAAGAGACTGACCCAAGCTTACTATGAAACAGCAGGAAGCCAAATTACCCCTTGAACGTGTATCTCCAGTCAGTACGTCACTATGGACACACTACTTTACAAAAGTGAACAATATACACCACTCAGGTATGTTTGAGTATAATAAATTTTATATGGACTAGCTGGTGCTTACTGTTTCACCCGCATCCATTTCTGGAATCTCTTGGGAATTCATACTTCTATACTGAAAGTAAGTTAAAATGCCTCCATCAATATAAACATTCCAAAATCCAAAAATCAAACTGCATGAAAGATAGACAAAAAAATATTAAAAAAATAGTTATTTTACATTGATTTACTTTTCTTTACGTCAGTCATGACGGTGACTTGTTTAGCCCAAACTGCTGCATCAAAAAATGTAAAATTTTTCACAAGACACCTTTTAATGCAAGCAAGTACCCCTAGGTACCAAACAAGTTTTTCGAAGTTTCGTCCTTGAGGATTTCCAAATACCAAAGTGCAAGTTGACATTATCTTTAATATTCTCGAGGTAGGTATGTAAGTAGGTACATATAATGTACAAGTAAATAAATGACTAAACATTCTTGAGTAATTTGTCGTGACTCGTGGCATTGGTCTTCTGTACTTAGCTAGGTACTTCATGTCATCACTTATCATCAAGTAGGTATCTAGTTTTCTGATTTCTTAGTTAGGTAGGTACTCTCAACATCATCTTTTACTGAAATGAAAAATTGAAATACCTATAAACCAAAAGTTGGAACATGAATAAAATAATAATTAAGAAGTTTAACCGCCGCACTCAGAGTCGACTTTAATGATTACTTAGTTAAGTATAGATTTTTAAAACAAAACTGCCGCAACCAGAGACGTTCAGTAAATTAATGTTAATTGGCATTTAATGAGATGTAACTTAATTAGTTAAATACCAATTAACATTAATTGATTAAACTTGTCTGATTGCGGCAGTTTTGTTTTAAAAATCTATACTTAACTAAGTAATCATTAAAGTCGACTCTGAGTGCGGCGGTTAGTCTTCTACCTATATTCACATAATTTTCGCAGCATAATTATATCTGCATAATTGCACCGAACATAATGCTGTGGATATGGCTGAAATTATTATATAACTAGCTGTCCCCTGCGATTTCATCCGCGGTAATTTCGGAGTTCCCGCGGGAATTCCGGGATTAAAACTATCCTATCTTTTAAGTTGAACCATATTATAAATGGTTACACAATTTTATCAAAATCCGTTCAGTAGTTTCGGAGTCCATCTCGGACAAACAACGTGACACGTGATTTATATACATTAAGATAAGATAAGATTATGTCGTCGACTTATTGTAGGTATTACCTAATAATGCCGTTTACAAAGAGTGAGAATTGGGCCCTTATTCACTAAGACCAACAATATTCCTTGCCCATAATGCGCGTCCCAAAAACGCATTTACAAACGTTCTAGATGCCAAGATATTAAAAATTATTATTCTTTATGCCATAAGAAACATTGTAAATGTATTCTTTTTTCCAGTAAAATTTCTTTTATTATGAGGGAAAGACAGTTTTTGCGGCGTCTTATCTTAGCGCGGCGTGTTATGGGCCCTGATAGAATGCGTTGTAGTGAACGGAAATCGATTCCACTCAGGAGCGGATCTAGGATATGGTTAAGGGGGGGGGGGGGGGGGGGGGGGGTTGTTAGAATTATACAGGTTCAGAGATTTTTCTAAGGTCTGATTAAAGTAGCTACTTTAGTCGTCAGGGGAGGGACGGTTGCACCCACTGTCCCCTCCTTCGTGGGCCGTGGACGAAATCTAATATTAAGGCGTCATCATAAGCTGCCGAACTTAATTATTCACCTGCTGATGTAATTATCACTCACCTACTCGTTGATATATCTATACCTCTACAATACGATAAGTAACAAGACCACTTCTTATCAGCAGTACCTACTTGGTATTAATAATTCGAACTTTGCATCTGCATAGTCTATTAAGGTTTAGGAATAGTTTAATAGCTTATGTTTGCTGACACTGGAACTGACCGCTTCTATGCGTTATTGCGTTAACACGGAAGAAGTCTGCTTTTCAGTTTCAACTAGTCTAGCCGAATTACTATATCATTACCTACTATATTCTGCAGATTTCAGGGAAGGTCCAATAATAACCCAAAAATTATCACACCCCTAGAAATTATGACAGCGGTTTCCATAAATAGTATAGGTACATTTTTATAGCACATACGCTTCAGTTACTATTGTCACAACTCCTCATTTCGTGAACCGTTCCAGAAAACTTAAGAAGATTCTGGAATATTCCGGATCATTCTCAAACATATCAATTATCTTGATCATAGTTCCCGTCCATTGGTGATTGGTGATATCACTCTTTTAACCCCCATTCTCTAAAACCAACCCTCGTAGCCACTAAAAACTTCTTGTTGCATGAGAGGTGGAGCGCTGCTACTACTACCTACCTACACAATATAATTTTAGAGTGTGGGAAAGGATGCGGAGTTTTAGCGGTACCTTCGTACGGACAAACCATACCTACTGACTTTTGGTCCGGGAAAGTAGAAATCGACGGGCACATGTATGCAAAGTAACATGAATGTGGATGAGGCGTAGAAGCTTAGCAAATCGACCTCCATTTTAGTCTCTGTCTACTTCAAAGGAATGAGTCGGTAATATCCGAGAGCCCGTGATTTATCTTTGACTCCCCATCCCGGTCAATATCCATTAAGAGGCGATGGAAATTGGGTAAAATTATAAGGTGTATGTTTCACCCTTGTAAGGCCCTAATTCTGTGGTCCAATGAATGCGTAAGTATATACTTATTTGTATTGTTGTTTGTGAAGGGATCCCGTTACAATGGTGTCTTCAGAAAAGAAGACCGCTCTCCTCATGGGGTTCGGTTCGGTGATGGTTGTTCTTGGTGCTGTCATGGTGGTGTACTGGCCTGCAATATTCCTATCGCAGCTTAAAACTGTAAGTAATAAATATGTTTTTTTTTTATAAAAAAGAAACAACATGATATCAATGACATTAAAACTTTTAATTGACTAATATCTATAGCGGATTATTGACGGTAAATTACCGGTGAACTATATGTGAATTTTAATTAAGGCAAATAGGTATACTTAAGTCTTAAGTCCTGCAAAACTTCTGAAAGAAAACTTGAGGTTTGAGCCGACGCGAAACTTAAGCGGTTGCCGGTTATAATACTATCTTTGGGTCACTGCTCTATTATTAAGTACTCCGCAATATTTGACGAGTGATGTATCTGTCATCAAAATACTCTTGTGCCTATTGACTTATCATTCATTCGGCCGCTCACTCAGAGTCGTTTTAATGATAACTTAATTTTAAGTAAAGATAAAATTTAAAAGATAAAAAATGAGGTAATCATTAATAAGACTCTCTGAGCGCGGCCGTAAAATGTATAAGATTTTCAAATGTGACGTCATGAAACTTGGGACCTCTCCCACCCCTTGTCACACAATGTCACACTTTGTCGACCCCCTCCCTCCCCCTTGACGTGTAACGTACTTTATGGATATGGTTCCATTTATGTAAAAGAGCACGGTGTAGAAAACTCGAGAGGCGAGCGCGTCGCGTGTCGCAAATGAGACACGGGCAGACGTATCCACTGACAGAGTTCCTGAAGAAATCTTTTATTAATGGGGATGTTGACTACTTTTGAAAATCAAAATTCTAATTAGTCCGTTAGTTAGAAAATAAAAAAAAACAATAGATACGTATTTTTTGCCTTTTCAAATAAATTAAAATATACCTACAGAGATAAAGCGCATTAAAGTTTAGGGTGAGGGGGTCGTGACGTCACTAACCGCTAAAACTGCCCGCCATACAAACGTAAAAAAAAGAAAAAAAAATACGTGGACAATATTTTTTATTAATCTACAAGACGGACTAAAAAAAAATTAGTCAACATGCCCATTGCGCGGGTGACGCAGCAAGCTCGGTAGATATATCCGGCTACCGTCAGACGCAGTGTGGACAGATCGTGAGAGTGAGATGGACCGACTAGCCCGTGAATGAAGATAGGCCAGGGTGGGTGAAGGCGGCGCTGGAGCATGCGTTGTGGATGGGGGGGGGGCTATGTATGGATATTGATGTACATTGTACAGTCAGCATCAGAAATATGTTAACACTTTTGTCAGTCGCTCACCTTTATTACTATTGCCATACGATTCCACGACAGTCAAAAGTGATTATAATTATGTTTCTGCTGGTGATTGCACACGCAGCTATAAAATTTTACCTTATCGCAACCGAAGACATTTGGAAACCGATGATTAAAATTAGTTTACGTCAAGATAATGAAATTATCACTAATTAATTAATTTATTATAGATTATGATTATAATATTATAATAATCATAACGAATTAAGCAAAGTTACGTCGTTAACAATAGATATTATAATTATGTTAAATCCTTATTATAATAAATGTGAAAGTGAGTTTTTTTGTTTGTCATGCTTTCACGCCTCAACTGCTCAACGGATCATCATGAAATTTTGCATAATTGTTGTCAGGGATATAGAAAAGAATATAAAGTACTTTTATCCGGGAATTCCCGCGGGAAATCCGAAATTACAAAAAATCTTTCAAATAGGAACTTTATGCCGTGTTTACGCTCGCTTTTTTAAAGATTTTGTCAAAAAAGACTTTCTCCCACGGGAACATTACTTTTTTCAAGATTATAGGTACCCTATTCTGTTTCTTTTTAACCGGCTTCCTAAAAAGGTGGGAGGTTCTCAATTCGGCACGTAAATTTTTTTTATGTTACTCATAATTTGACCGATCATTTTGCTCTAGCTTCCTTTGCAACCGTGACGTGTCTGTTCCGCCTATAAATTGACCCTATAGTTAATATTATATTACTAGCCATGTTGCCCGCGATTTCTCCCGAGTTAATTTAAGAGATCCCGCGGGACTTCCGGGTTAAGAGTAGGTACGTTTATTTTTTTTTCTGTACCCCTGATAAAATTTATAAAATACATAATATATCTATGCAAAATTTATTGCAGTTTCACCTGCGTTAATTTTGGAGTTCCTGCGGGAATTCCGGAATAAAAAGTACCTACCCTATGTCCTTTTTGTACTCTTGACAACGTGTATGCAAAATTTTATTGTAATCGGTTAACAAACAGTAAGCATGTAGATATTGTTATAAATTCGTTTTTACTAGCGATATGGAAGAGCTGGACATCCTGACACAAGTATACAACGTGTTAATGAATTAACTGAAAACCTGATACACTCCATTTAAAAAAATAAACAATATTATGATTAAAATATATTTTATGTCGAAAAATTTTATACTTTAAAAGTTATTCAACATTAGTTTGGAGGTGACCTATCTACGAAATTCCAAGCGCTACGCCCACGCTATCGGTTTGAATGTTTTTGCTGCGGGCGGCGTACGCGCCAAATATTGTATTATAAATAATTTAGACATGGGCTAGTAAAAATGAAAAAATATAACCTATATTAAAACATAGTGCAATTGATTCGCTAGTTGATTCTGAGCAAACTACTTTCTAGTTTTCAGTTAATTCATTAACACGTTGTATATTTATACATGTCCAACAAACTATAGGTATTTGCAAAAATACTTTTGTTTATGAAATTTTCGTTAACGTAACGTTGTCCCCGCAGATGATGATACTAACGAACGTGTCGAGGTCGTACAACATATGGCGGGAGACGCCCATCCCCATGTACCTGGAGTTCCACATGTTCAACATAACGAACGTGAACGAGCTGCTGGCGCGAAACGACACCATGCTCAGGGTGCGCGAGATGGGGCCCTACGTGTTCAGAGAGACGCACCATAAGGTAGATATTAGAACACACAGTTGGCAGCGAAAATATAAAAAAGTTTTTTTAATACAGTTGCTCAAAAAGTGGCATATTGCAGGGACGTATAGCGTTCGGGAAGTGGGCTATTACATACTCGAGCTTTTTCTTTACCTTTTCCGAACTCGTGCGTTCTCTTTCCCAACTGTCAAAAATGGCGAAACGACTTTGACACACTTTTTGTATTGCGCAACGTAGGTTTCCTATTACTAATACGACTAGCGCCATCTCTTGATCACAGTTGGTACTTAGTTGAGTTTGTGTTTTTATTATTTTACTAAATTTCTTCATTTTTTTCGCAACTGTATTAAAAATAGTTGTTCAGTACACGTGCGGAACCGTCATTGCAAAGAGTTCCGACTGTCAACCCTCACTCGGCTCGGGTCGACATTTGTCGGAACTCTTTGCAATGACAGCCTTTCCGCACTTGTAGTGAAATATACTATTCTTAATTCTTAAGGTGCTTCCTCACCGCTAGCATTAGCGTGTAATGTAACATTATACATTCGACTTTGAGCATTACATTACAATACTACCTCCCTGACTGACGACCATTCGCGTGTAATGTAACATTGTAGAATCGACTTTGAGTATTAGCTTTTAGTTGATTCCAATAGGTGGAGCGCATTGATGTTACAAGTTGTATCAAGATATTACACATTGTATCATTACAACGTGCGCATTGTAATGCTCGGTTCTCCTCCTTCACTGATGTAAAGCTCAAATCTGTAACGTTACATTACACGCGAATGCTCCCGGTGAGGGAGCACCATTAAGAAAACCGATAGTCGTGATCGCTAAATAGAAAACTAAGGAACTTATTTATGGTCACGTCACGTGGTCACGATGGATCAATCAGTCGCCCAGTCAGTTTTCTATAACGATTACGATTAACAATTGTCAACTTGGCTAAGGGGACTGGTGTCTGTATGAATTTAAGAACTAGTTTGCAGGTCTTTTACTTCGCATAAACTTTCGCATATAATTAATGCACTTAACCAGTTCCATCATCATGTAAATTATTATAAATGTATACCTATTTTAGCATCGTTGCACGGTTTGCAAAATTAACGTTTTTTTATCGACAAGAAAACAAAAAATATGACTGAACCGCCATCTTCGATGTCCGCCAAAAACTCGGAATCACTTATATTTCTTTCTTCTCTTCTCTTTTGCACGTTAGTTTTTTTACAAATCTTCATATATAATAATCAATTGCTGTTCGTTTAAAACTCGAAAATGGCTGGGCCGATTTGGCTAATTTGAAACCCGAAATATTGGAATAATCTTGAAATCAGGGAAGGTTTAAGAAGTAAATTAGGCTACTTTGGAGTTCCTGCGGAAATGCCGAAACTCACGCGGGTGAAACAGCAGGGCACGGCTAGATAATAATATTTTTGTACTGTTTATGACCAGGCCAACATAACCTGGAACGACAACAGCACGGTGACGTTTTACAACCAGCGGTGGTGGCATTTCGCGCCTGAGCTGTCCAACGGGAGTCTATCGGACGAGTTGACCAGCATCAACCCTGTTTTAGTGGTGAGTTGATGAGACAGTGATAAACATAGGTACTGTTGTTTAAATAACAACAACTACTACTACTACTACTACTACTACTACTACTGTTGTTTAATTGTTGTTGCTTGTTGTTGTTTTGTTTTGTTGTTTGTTGTTGTAATTGTTTATTTACTAGCTATTTCTCTGCGCTTTCACCCGCGTTAATTTCGAAGTTCCCGCGGGAATTCCGGGATAAAAAGCACGCTAGGACCTTTTGTTATTTGACTACTTACTCCTAACTATGCATATGCAAAATTTCATGACGATCGGTTGAGAAGAAAAGGCCCAGTCAGTGGTACAGAGAAAGATGGTACACACCGGCAGAATTAGCGGAACATAAAAAGGCAGAGTATACAGCCTGTTACAGAACGGTGTAGTCATATTAAAGGATCGTGCAGTGTTAATGGTATAGAACAATAAGCCACTAGTACTTAACGCAAAAATCCAACTTTAGAAATTCACACCAATAAAAAAACATATTTTTGGCATCGATACGAACAAGGTCACATCACTAGTGGGGTCATGAACCGCTCACAGATAACGAGTTCGCCGACCCGGTTTTTACGAACTTACGACTTACCCCCCGATTTGCCATGAGAGCCTGGTAGGCGCGTACGCCTAACTTTGGCGGCCGGCATAGCGGGCCGACGCGACACAACGCGGCGGCAAACTTCAAAGGGCCGGTTTCATTGGGAGTTGTTTTCAACAATGTCGCGTGTTGCGTACGTAAACATAATTGGATTTTGAATGAAATCTTCCACTTGCCAAATAATACTTTAAATACACTGCACTATTAAAATTTGATGGCAATGTTGGGTTCATATTATTTTGATCCTACAACATCGTCGATGCTAAGAGTAGGTAATATCGCTGGTTCTGGTAACATAACAAAACAACACTCAAGTATTTTGACTTTTGATTATTTATCGTCTCGAAGAACACGCAAACTTGAATGATCATGAATCACAAATTTCAATGTTCACAACATAAGATTATTATAACTCGTGTTTACAAATCTTTAATTTGTCTCCAACTCCATCTCATTTATTATTTCCTAGTAGGTGATGTGCGGTGGCCGGCGTGGCGTAGTAGCAACATTAGCAGGCGGCGTTATCAAAGAAGTGACAACCGCAACCGCGGGGCGGCTCACTTCAAAGAACTGACGTTAGAACATATTTTTCTTTCAAGGACGAGTAGGTAGGTAGTGCGCACGCGGCACACCGCACATGGTATCACTATCACTGGAATTATTCACGTTTCATATTCAATCCAGCAATTCTTCTCGTCAATCATATGTCGAGCTGATTTTGGTAACACTGGTAGAAACACATGAAGAACAAAGCCAGTGGGTACAATGGAAGTGGCACGGATGGTGACGATCGTGCCGCAGTACACACCAAACTTTTACATGAATTACTCCACTGCAGCACTACGTATACTGGTTCTTGGGTTCTCCTCTAAGTGCTTCAGCACGGCAGACGACGCGACGTTCATCCACTTATTTACCTTCAAAAATCTATCCTAGCCTAGACCAACTTTCGAACCTTACGCAAGCTAATTCCACCTGCACCGACACACAGCTTTATTTCGTAGTGTTGACTGTTGATTATTAAAGATATTTTATGAATTAATAACAATCCCGACATATTGTTGTTTTTTTTCCAATTGCACCGCCCGCCCCCGTACCTGATAATACTAATAATAATGGCTATTGGCTACCCAGTCCCTGTAATGTACAACACCGGAATCCGCGACACAGGAATGCACGACCCAAGATTTTACGACACTGGAATGTACAGTTCAGAATTACTGACACCTTATTTCGAATCACCGGCCTTGATATGCTGTGCTGTATTATTCCGGTGTCGTGCATTCTGTCGGTACGTAAAGTATTGTTCTGCTATTGGCGAAGAATTATGACGTCTATTTGGTTCTCCGTTTTGTAGTGTTCAATACAATGCAGATAGAGTTTAGTAATTATTTTCTCAAAATATGGCGTAAATTCAAATTACAATAGGGATGTTGACAACTTTTGAAAATCAAAATTTTAATTAGTCCGTCCGTCTTTTAGAAAATTAAAAATCATTAGACACGTATTTTTTTATTTTTCAAATAAATGAAAATACACAGAGATAAAAGGCATTAAAGTTTAGGGTGGGGGCTCGTGACGTCACTTACCGCTACAAGCCGCCATACAAACTGCACTAGTTAGTGACGTCACGCGAAATTTCAACTCAATGTATCTCTGTTATTTTTTGATTACGTAAAAAAAGAAAAAATACGTGTCCAATATTTTTTATTAATCTACAAGACGGACTAAGAAAAAAAAAATAGTCAAATAGCCTATTAGTCGAAGTTTAATATTTACTAAGGTAATTATTATTCATCGCAAATTTTCGTGGCCACATCTAAGATTTGATCAAGTAATGATGTGATGTGGCCGACCATTTCATGAGATGGTGGCATTTCATGAAAATAAATGGTCGACCACATCATGAACTATTCAAAGCTCGCTCGGCTCGCGTGACCTGGTCAGTGGTCACCAGTACAAACCAAGAATGTCGGGGTGCTCTACGCCCTGCCTAAAGGCAAAAAGTCCTTGTAACAGATCAAACATAAATAATTAGTGGTTTTTTTGACAATAACTTGACCCAGTATTTGGGTAAGTAGTGTAAACGAGCACAAAAAAAGGAGGCATAGTTTCATCGACCGGCTCGACTGCCCCACAGTAAAACAAATTGCAGCGGAATAAATTTTACAGAAGGAGCAAAAAACCGGAAATCGCTTTACACACCTTCCATAGTTCAACGATTTTCTTAATTTAAAATTTTTAAGCAACTGTTTTTTTTTTTTTCAAAATGGATGATTTTTGTGTTTTTGCTGCTTTTTACGCATAACGGACGTTGCCACATACTCACAAGTCACAACCACCAAAAAGCGCTTTAGTATTAGAGAAATTAAAATTAATGAAATCCTTAAACTATGGAATATTTGTTTTAAAGCGATTTCTGGTTTTTTTCTCCTCCTGTAAAATTTATTCAGCTGCAACAACCATCAAAAAGGCTTTAGTTTTAAAGAAATTAAAATTAAGAACTACACTCAAGAGCAATGAATTAGGGTCAGGTAAAGATATCTCAATAACTCAAAAACTAAAAATGCTAGCTTAATGAAATAAATTGTGTTTGATAGACAGTTAAATGTTCCTTGAATGAAAGTAATAAAATTTATCAGTTACTGTAAAGCTATGCCATAAATAATGACAAAATACAAAAAATGGTACTTTTGTAAATCGAACTAAACATTTTCTTCTTCGGTTTTTACTTTTGTTTCTAGTCTCTCATATAAAAAGGTGTATAAAAAGCGTTTCTGATGTTGAATATTCATTATTAAAGCTGCAATAATGTCGCTTACACCTGAAGAATGCACCAGAATTCTCACAATGCTGGAAAACGGCCGGAGTCAGCGTGATCCAGCAAGGACAGTTGGTGTGTCGCTGTCAACTGCACAAAAAGTTCTCCGGCGTTACGAGGAAATCGGCTCAAACCTACGCACTCCAGGAAAAGGTAGAGCCAGACGTACCACAGCACGAGAAGATCGGTATTTGGTCAACACAATGCTTCGAAACCGCTTTCTTACAGGAACTGAACTTACACATCAGTTCCAACGCCGCGGAGGAAGTAATCCAAGTGCATGTCTGTAAGACGACGACTTGCTGACGCAAATTTAAAACCATGAAGATCTGCAAACGGCCATAAATTGGAGCGAGAACATCGTATTTCGATATTTTAGATATGTTCGAAATCACTTAAATTGGAGTGTTGAAGATTGGTCAAGAATTGGTTCTCAGATGAATCAAGGTTTATGCTCTATAAGCATGATGGAAGAACGAGAGTGTATATAAGACCAGGGGAGCGATTCAAGCAAGCCTGCATCAAAGAGACTGGCCTATGGTGGTGGATCGTTAATTGTATGGGCCGGAATTTCTTCAGGGAGCCGCAGAGAGCTGGTGCTTATAGAAAACGGCTCTATAACTAGTGGAAGATACGTGGAAGAAATCCTAAACGAATAAGTTAGAATATGTTGGTCCATTTATGATCAATTTGGAAGAGGATGCTATCTTCATGCATGACAATGCCCGGCCTCATACTGGTAGAATTGTGATTGAGTAGCTTCAAGAAGTTAACATTAACTGTATGGAGTGGCCACCACGCAGCCCAGACCTCAATCCGATCGAGCATGCTTGTGACGAGCTCGGAAGATGTGTGAGGCGTCGAAACCTTCCCCCAATCACGCTCAAAGTCGCTCTCGTAAAGGAATGCGAGAATATTCCCCAACATCGTTTAAGAAACTTGGTGTACAGCATGCCAAACCGCAATACCGCAGTGATGAGAGCACGTGGAGGTAAAACAAAGTACTAAAACACGAGAAATTTAAAAGTAATAAAACAAAACAATTATTTTTATATTGTTGATATAAGTTGAGAAAGGGTATTTTTATGTTATTTTAATTTTTTATGAATAAAATACAAAGTGGCTTATACATTTTATTACTTTCATTTACGGAACATTAAATTGTCTATCAAACACAATTTATTTCATTAAGCTAGCGTTCTTAGTTTTTGAGTTATTCAGATATCTTTACCTGACCCTAATTCATTGCTCTCGAGTGTATTAAACTACGAAAAATTTGTTTTAAACAAAGCGATTGCCGGTTTTTTGTTCCTCCTGTATTTATTCAGCTGCAATTACTTTCTTTAACCGTAGGCAGCCGAGGAGTGGTGTCACCAATTCCAATGTACATTGCAGTGACGAACATTCTCGGTACTGTCTGTTATTTTGATGCCCAACTTGTACGGGGCGGAAAGCACAACACCGGAAGTCGTGTACAGGACATCAAATGCGTGCTGTACAATACGGGGCACTAGATAACAAAGATAAAAAAACAGGCACAGAAAACCAAAAGAAAAGAATGCGGGCACGGTTTCCAACTTAGGGAGTTTCCCCCCAACTTTTAGGGAGTAAATGAATGCGGTGGGTTTTTTAGGGGTATTACATTTTTAGGGGTTTTTCGGTTGTTTTTTTTTTCATATTTTATTTCTTATTTTTTTTGTTAATAAAAATAATAATTTTTATTAGAACCAGGTTTTTGCTGAAATTTTAAAATAACAATTATTAATGTTGTCGAATTTTTGATATTACGGTGAAAATATTGGTTGTACAAATTTTTTTTTAAACAAGTTGTCCGAAGTTCAATAAAAAAATTTTATAAAAATAAAGTCTCTTATAATTTTTTCTAGGATTAATAAGAAAGCCATAATTTCAAAAGATTTTCATAATTAGCAAAAATTTGAATCATTATGAATCATAATAATTTTGAAACCAAAGCTTGAATCTTGGCGCTATTTATTATTTATAAACTTTTTAGTAATATTATTTTATTTATGGGAATTTAAGGGTTTTCAACTTAACCTTTAGGGGTAAATATTTTTGAGAGTTGGTAACACTAAATGCAGTAAGCATCAGGTAGGTAGCTATACTATGTTTTTATTGACACCGCAACGTAAATAGGGCTGCCAATTTATTTTTGTTTCAAACTATTTTACTCCTAGTTACTTCTACTCTCCTAGTAACTTTTTTCTAAATAATTTCGTGTATACGCTGTTTCTTCGCTATTTAGGCACGTAAAGTGTAAAACAATAAGAAAATAAGAGCATCAACAATGAGTTAAGCTATCGAAGACGGGGCTGTGAATTATGATGAAGTGTTTAAAAAAGATATCACAAATTTTTTAGGTAGGTTTAGGTAATGATTTATTTGGTCTGATTTATTTGGTGTTGATGTGAGAATTGAACCCGCGACCAGTTGTTTTAGAATAAAAAACTGCGAAGTAATGGTACCTAATCATTGAACAATTGACATCCCTAGATCCCTAGGCAGAAGAAAGACAGAGAAAACTAAAAGAAAAGAACGCACGAAGCGTTAGGTAGCTACCTACGCATATTTCTATTGATTCTACGTAAATAGGGCTGGCAGTCTCAATTATTTTTGTTAACATTTATCTAAGCTCCTTCATACTTCTACTGTCCTAGGAGCTTTTTTCACGAAATCATTTCCTGTTCCATGCAAGCTGTTCCTTTGCTATTTAGGCACCTACTAATTACTAAAACAATACTAACGGTCGCACTTAGAGTCGTTTTAATGATTAATTAAAATTAAGTAAAGAGTTAGTAAGTGCGGCGGTTACTTAACAAAATAAGAGCTTCATTAACTGACTACAATAAATAATGAGTGAGCAGCTATTGAAGACGTACGTATCGTAATGGGGTATTTAAAAAAAAAATCATCACATAATATGATGTAATGGTCTGAGATTGATGTGGAAATTGAACCCACGACAATCCGTTACTAAAACAATACTAACGGTCGCACTTAGACTCGTTTTTATGATTAATTAAATTTAACTAAAGAGTGAGTGAGTGCGGCGGTTACTTAACAAAATAAGGGCTTCATTAATTGACTTCAATAATGAGTGCTAAGCTATTGAAGACGTACGTATCGTATGGGGTATTTGAAAAATATCATCACATAATAATATGACGTAATGGTATTCTTGAACCCGCGACCATCCGTTTCTAAGTACAAAAAATTATTGCGAAGTAATGGTAGTCATTGAACATTCGGCAACCCTAGAAAAGGTTCAAGACGATGTGCGGGGGCGCAACCCATTTTGAAAGGAACCACGCCCATTTCATAATGGCCGCGTGCTCAAAATCAGATAGGGGTAGGGGGTATCGGGTAAAAGGACCAGTGGTCAGCGTTATTAATTGGTCATAAGTCATAAATGTTTAAATTAAGTCATAATTGGAATAAACGAATCACGTATTCCCAAATTGCTCTAGTTCTTCACGTGACAGGAGCGATGCGTAATTAAGGGAAAAATTAGCTATTTTATGCAGGTGCTGTCTGTCAACAAGAGCTGTATGAGCTGTTATGTCTGAAATGTTTTTTACTACACGCGGTTTTCTTTTCAAATGTAAAAAAAATAATGTTATAAGTAATGGTAAAATTTATTGTTTTTATTTACGATTGGTTTATTTATTAGTTTATCTTTCAGAGTTTATCTTTTAGTTTCTTTATCAGACGAATCCTGCCAACTCAAACGTCAAAAAGTCGTTAGTACGATGAATACTGGTACCTTACCCTATTATTTACTAACATTGTCGCGTGTAAAAATACTAAGACGGCAGAAGTCGAAGAGTGCGGCGGTACGGTGCGCCGGGCCAGGGGTCAGGGCCGGGGTCATTGACTTGTTATCAGACCGATTCAATTGATTGCTAGTGATGTACAGAGGCAAGTTAAAAAAGCAAAGTCGATAAAATTTTATCGTATTTTATTTCTTCGTATCAGCACTGCCATCATGGTTCAATCATTCTTTACCATTAACATTACACGATCGTTTATTATGACCACACCTTTCGGTAACAGGCTGTAGAAATAATAACATATATGTATTAAAACAAATTATTATCAGGCATGAAGTAATAAACTAATATACATCTTTTAACATCGACTTTAAGAAGTTTTTAGTTAAATTTTATTAAAAGTAATCAAAATTAAAAAAAAAATCTCTAGTTTGTGAGAACACAGACAATGTTGCAAATAAAAGTTGAATCACGAAGGGGAAACACACGTTATTAATCGTTCATTTATTTAGTGTTAAAATCACAGTAATCTTTAATTTGCAACATTATTTGTGTGCCCACAAATTAGAGAAAAAGTGTTTTTTTTTATTATTATTTTAAATAAAATTTAATAATTTAATTACAAACTTTTAAAGTGTTAAAAGATGTATATTAATTTATTACTTCACGTCTAATTATTATTTGTTTTAATATTATATACGTAATTATTTCTATACTCTGCCTTTTTATGTTCCGCTAATTCTGCCGGTGTGTATATAAATAAGGCAATTTTTATTCCGGCTGCGGTTGTGTTCCAGACCAATTACAGTTAGACATAGATATAGATATAACTAAGAGTTAATATAAAAAAGCGCAACAGTTGAATTAAGGAAAAAATATAATATCTTTCGTACTACATTATTTTTCTCTAATATACTATAGTAGAATTGACTGAGATATATTTATAGCACGATAGTATACAGGTTGTATCGTAAATCGATGTTATAAAAATTATAAAAATATATTAGAGTACGGGTGGCAACCCTAGTCGACAATCGCAATATTAAAGGTCTTCAGCGGTTGTGCAAAAAAAAAAAAAAAACAAAAACAAATTGAACGATAATGGTGTGAATTACTGTTATTGGATACAATAAAAGTAATTTACAACCTAGGAGACAATGTTAGGCACTATACTAATAAATAAAAATCTAAAAAGTTTTACAAATGCGACTACTTTAACACTTCTGTACATAATTTATATTTTTTTCAATTTATTGTTCTTAATATTTGACCACTGTACAACTATACATCCTTCCTATTATTATTAGCAACTAATACGAATGTGAGTTTGTTTGTTACGCTGTCACGCTTTAACGGCTCAACTGATCACCGTGAAATTTTGCGTACACCTTCTCAGGGATACAGAGTAGGACTTAAGGGTACCTTTTATTCCGGAATTCCCGCGGGAACTCCGAAATTATCGCGGGTGAAACCGCGGGAATAGTGACTAATCGTCGATCTTTGAACGCTACACGTTCGATCGATTGAACCCGCTGCGACCCGCGACAAACGTCGCCCACGATGATTGTGCGTTGATGTCAATACGTAAATATTTTTAATAGATCCGATTGGAGCAGAATGCTGATCGAGGATTATTAATGTGCCTACTGCCACTTAATGATAATTGGTCACGGATTAAATGTATTTGCTGTTAATAAACGAGTTGAAGCTAAATGTATTTTTTGGTAGTTAGGTAGGTATAAAATATTACGAGATAAATTCAGGTGCCAGGTAACAAAAACAATATATTATTACGCAATAATTTTAATGTGGTTGTTAAAAGCTAAAATATGTATGCTTTCAGTAGTAGTACCTATAACTTTTTTTGTCTTTTTTAAATGTATTCCAAAAAGAAGGAGATTCTCGATACGACCCGGATGTTTTGTGACTGGGCAAACTGGAATCGATTCAGATGTTTTTTTTTTATTTACACTCTTCTGAAAATGCTGAAAAACGTGTTTCTTTATTTGAGGAGTCCAAATACCGCGTTTCCATGACTGGTAACTTCAGAACTACCTACTTTCATACAAACTTTCACGACTCTACACTCCCTATACGGGAATGAAATTTGATTAATGCTGATAAAGGTTTTAATTATTTTTATTGAAGAGTATTTGTGCATACATGCGTCTTACCGTCTGTAGGCTTGTTAACCCCCTGACTTGCCTTCTAAAGGCAATATGCGTGTTTTCGTCTGACAATGAGCGTCTGACAGGAGGTTAATAAATTAATAAACCCCAAACGTCAAGCAAGACGCATTTAGTTTGCCGCCGCGCCGTCTCGTTTGCCACTTGCACCGCCCATCAGCGCAATGCCACGAAAGATTAAAATCACTACGTTAGTATCGTTCTGATAAATTTGGTATTCCCGGGGAACTCGAAAACTAACGCGAGTGAAACAGCGGGCAACAGGTTGTAGTAGGCAGTAACAAAGCTCGTATGTTCACTGTAGATAGGATGAGGTGTATACTGTACAGTAGACAGTATCAAAGTTCATATGTGCACTGCAGTTAGGATGAGGTGTATACTGTACAGTAGACAGTAACAAAGTTCATAATATGTGCACTGCAGTTAGGATGAGGTGTATACTGTACAATAGACAGTAACAAAGTTCATATGTTCACTGCAGTTAGGATGAGGTGTATACTGTACAGTAGACAGTAACAAAGTTCATATGTTCACTGCAGTTAGGATGAGGTGTATACTGTATAGTAGACAGTAACAAAGCTCGTGTGTGAACTTTAGGATGAGGTGTATGCTGTACAGTAGACAGTAACAAAGCTCATGTGTGCACTGTAGTTAGGATGATGTGTCTACTGTATAGTAGACAATAACAAAGTTCCTGTGTGCAGTCCGCCGGCTACGAGTCGCGGCGGTCGAGCGCGTTCGTGCTGATGGGCCTCGACGCGCTGATGCGCCACTACCACAGCAGCATGTTCCTCACGGCCAACGTGTCCTCGTGGCTGTTCGACGGTATGAACGACGACTTCCTCACCGCGGTGCGCGACCTGCCATTCGTCAACACGCCGTTCGACAAGTTCGGATGGTTTTACACGGTAAGTCGCCACACAGACATACAAAAGTAGCAGTTGAAAAATTTGAAAATTTAACCTCAATACTAACAAATACCTAAATATATTACAGCGATTTCTTGTTTCATTTTCTCATAGAGGGGGATGAAAAGTAGAGTGTACCACTCGGCATTAAAATTATTTTTTCCTCGGGCGATTTCCTTTGAATCCCTCTCTCCGTTCAGGATTCTATATAAGAATCCCTCGCCGCGCTCGGGATTCTACTCTAGAATCCTTCACTCCGGTCTGGATTCAAAATAACGCCCTCGCCCTAAAAATACAATTTTAATACCTTGTGATACAATCTACTAATTACGCAACTGTTGCATCATTATGCAACATATTTATTATTATAATACCCCTCATTAGGGGGGTATTATATAACACGAATGTAGGCTTATCACATGAGGCGAAGCCGAGTGTGATCATTATTAGTATCACACGAGTGTTTTAATATCTAATTATAACAGTTGCATACAAGACTTTATCCACATCCACGATATGAATCCTCTATAAAAGATTCTGAAATATCAAATAGCACATCTTCAGTACCTAACTAATGGAGGTACTTCTCTTTGATATTTTCCAATTCATGAAATCTTGGTAGGCACCTACGCCTTTTCATATTGTTTTCTCGATTTTTCTGGTAATAAATTGGTTAGAAATGTCCTTTGTTGCATTAGAAATATTTGGTGGTGTGTTATCAAAGCTTTGTATCACATTTTTGTAAACAACAAAGCAATTATTTTTTTGCAATATGTACTAATATCGAACAAAAATGGCGGGATACGGCGTGAATTCGAAAAAACTAAGTTTTTTTTTTTTGTAAATAACATAGTTTTGGTAGAGAAACGCGCGTGTATGTCAATGTTCTTTTTTTATTCGAGTTGCCTAATGAAATTCAGTACAACATTATGACACTCGTGTGATAATTTATAATGGTTCTATGAAATTGGCTGCTTTAATGTTGGCAATAAGCTAACTGTTTTAGTAACTGTTATAGAGGATTAACAGCATGGGTGTAGATATATAACTATTATATTATGTTGCAATAGTGCAGAGTAATAATTTTTCTTTATGCCTGTTGAAACCATGTTCTCACTGATATAGGTGATCCAACTGAGAATAAATTAAAATAACTTAGTATTACTAAAAATAAAATAATACTATAAATTGTGCCGGAGAGTAGGTGGAATTGCGCGTATATGTACATATAAATAATTAATTTTAATTTAACATAATGTATAAAAATAAACTGGTTTCGACTGATTTAATTTTGCAAAAATTAAAGGATTTTATTGTATTGTAAAATATGATGAAATATTGTCCAGTAGAGTAGCGACGCATTATTTCTTTTAGAACGAAGTTTTTATCCCACTGTATGACGGTACGGATGGGGGCTAGGAAAAATTTTCCGTCACGTCTTCATAGGTTAACTAACTGTGCCCCACGGTTTCACTCGCATGAAACGTTTTTGTATGGCAACTTTTTTCCCCAACATCCGATTTAAATGCAACAAAGCCTATATGTAGCTCCAAGTTTAGCTTAATCTACCTGTGAAAACCGCATTAAAATCCGTTCAGTAGGTTTGGAGATTATCGCGAACAAACAGACAGACAGAAAATAATTTTAATAACTCTTTTTTGTGGTTGGTTGGCTGTAAAAATTTGTCAAAAATATTCAATGTACAGAATCGCGGATTCTACTCTTTTATTATAGTAAGTACTAGCTGTCCCGCGCGGTTTCACCCGCGATAATTTCGAAATTCCCGCGGAATTGTTCCATACAAACTTTGCAACCCCTTTTCATCCCCTTGGGGGTGGAATTTAAAAAAAAAGTTATAAAAAGAACACACCCTCCAAGTTTCAGATCTCTACGATCAGCGGCTTGGGCTGTGCGTTGATCCATCAGTCATTCAGGACAAAGCATTTTATATGTATAGATAGATAGAAGATATATTAAGTCTTAATGGATGGAATTAACACTTTTATGGCGTAAAATATCGTGCAAACATTACCGAATTATATACAAAGTCCGAGTAGTGAATCAGTGAAGGCGTCCCTACGTACTACGCCACCAGTCGGACTTTCGGACCCCCGGATCATAACCAATTACCATTAATCTACATTACCTATAATACCTATAATAAAAGAGTAGAATCCGCGATTCTGTACATTGAATATTTTTGACAGGGAGCGATAAAAGAAGAGTAACCAACCACAAAAAGGGGAAACATAAGCGAAATTAAAATGTACTGACCTAGACTCACGCATTTTTTTTATCATATAGTATTTTTCGTACCAATAAGTATATTATTTTACATTAAATAAAATGCTTATTGTATTTTAGGTAGACTTAGAATCACGCGTTTTTTTATCATATAGTATTTTTCGTACTATATTATCTTACAATAAATTAAAATAAAGTACCTACCTACTCACTGCCTATCAACCTAAGTCCTAAACCCATATCTTTTGTAAAAAAACATTTATCTACCCGGGTGTCGATTATATACCATGTGGAGACGATCTCCACTTTGTATATTATATATATGACTAACCAATATCAACCTGATAAATCACTTTTGATAATTTATTAGGTATCTATCCTATTAATATTATAAACGCGAAAGTTTGTAAGTATGTATGGATGGATGGATGTTTGTTACTCTTTCACGCAAAAACTACTGAATAGATTTAAATGAAACTTTACAATAATTTAGCTTATACATCAGATTAACACATAGGGTACTTTTTATCCCGAAATATTATCCTATTCCAGGACTTAATGTAACTCTACACCAAATAGCTGTTCCTCTCTCGGTGTTAACCGCTTGAATTTTGGTACTTCTGTGGAAATTCTTTGTTTAGAGATAAAAAAGTGTCCAAAGTACTTTACCTATCCAAAATAGAAAACTTATTAACTGCCTCGTTATCTACATATATACTTACAAAAATACAGCATCCGTATGTTTGCGGTCGCAAAACTTGAAAAGTGAGGCAATGGATGAATTTTTGACAGGTGGTTGCATTTTTACCTAAAAGTGTTTATATACATTCCTACTTCGTATCCCGAAGTTCCCATGGAACGGTTTTTTTATCAAATAACTAGCTGTCCCTCGTAGTTTCACCCGCGGTAATTTCGGAGTTCCCGCGAGAATTCCAGGATAAACTATCCGTATGAACCTTCATCTTGAATGTAATCTATTGGTGAAAACAGCATGAAAATCCGTTTCGTATAGTCTTTGAGTTTATCGCGAACAGACAGACAGATATACGCGGCAGAGGACTTTGTTTTACGATATGTAGGATATTACTTTGGCAAATGTATTTATTATTTATTTTGTTATTCTTTAATTGTTTTAATTTATTTTGTTATTCTTTAATTGTTTTCATTTGTGTTGTTCTGTATGTGTTCATTTGTGTTGTGTTTCACCTCTTGCTTAAATAAATCTTTCTTTATCTTTATCTTTAAATGGAACTACTATCCATGGAGCATGATATAGATATTCCTCTGAATGCGTACGTTGTTCAAAGGTCATTTCTGTATAGTACGAGTAGAAACGAAGCCGATAACGCCGTTGTTGTATTGAGTCACAGAACAATGACCTGTCGGGGTCAGTTTCTTGAACCCTCTGTAGCTTGGCCAGTTTTTAAAACGAACGATTTGTATAAATCTCAGAATCGGATCTCAGCAAAATCTTATTTCAGCTGGACAAGGGTAACGCAAAACCGGTTGTAGTGGAGATCCTTAGAGATCTCTCCAGCAGCGGACGTCTGTCCCCTGATAATAATGATAATAAAAACTCATGGAATTTATTTACTCGTATATTGTGATACCAAAAATCAATGCAAACAAGTTCATAGTGTGGCTTGAATTTCAGGTTTACATCTTAATAAGAAACGGTAGGTACAGTTCAGCTATTAATACCTATCTAATTTTTTTTTTTATACTGGTAAAATTATAATTATTCAAAATACATATTAATATCATAATTAAAATAATTTCAGCAACCAAAATCAAAATATCAATTTAAAGGTTATATTTCAAGTTTACAGAAAATTAAATTAAGTAATTTGATACTGTCTGATAAAATCATAATGCATTTTGAATATCAGACATCAGAAGAATTAATTTGAAATAAAAAGTTACAAAATTGGAAGTTTTTTGCAAATGTAAGACCTAGACGTTCTGATGCCAAAACTACATGTGGCCTAATGTACTAATATTATAAATGTGAAAGTTATTCTGTCTGTCTATCTGTCTGTTACGCTTTCATGCCGTGCAGATGGCTCATCCGATCGTTGTGATAAAAAATTGAGGCGATTCATTGGTTTATTGGATTCATTAAGTTCAAGTGTACCGTCTTGAGTCTTGACACAATTCAAGACGTTACGATGTCAGGATGCCCCGCCCAATCCTAAACTTTGCCTGAGTATTTTTTCAGTAATTTCAAGAAGCAAAATAATACGATTTTGAAACGAAGGAAAAAAACATTCAAATAATCAAACCAATCATTGCAGAACAACAGTGCAGTTGAAATGTTAAATTGACTGATAAACAAAATCTAGATCGGAATTTGGACTGTATTTCTCGTAATCACGACCACGAGTCTTGTGTTCAAGCTCCTAAGGTTGACTTTTCGTAAACGCATTTAAGTCAATACTTTTTTATTTTTTATTTATAATTACGCTGTTCAGTTTATTATTCGGGAACACATCGATGATCCGTTCTGGAATTTTCCATGAAAGTAAATTAATAATTGATTGCATTATTACTAAACTATAACTGTCAAAAAAGACACTTATGTATTTGTTTAGTTAATGCACACAAGGATAACGTAAACAGGATGTAAACTCCTTAATCTCCTCCTCCGTATCCCTAATAACGTGCAGTAAATATGCAAAATTTAATGTAGTTTCACCAACGTTAAGTTCCCGTAAGAATTTCGGGATAAAAAGTATCTTATGTCCTTCTCTGTACCCGTGAAAACGTGTATTTTATGTATATAAAATTTCATGATTATCGGTCGAGCCGTTAAGGCGTGAAAGCGTAACAAATAAACAAACAAACAAACTCACATTCGTATTTATAATTAACTAGCTGTTCCTCACGGTTTCACCCGCATTAATTTTGAAGTTTCTGCAGGAATTCCGGGACAAAAAGTACCCTTTGTACCCTGTACCCCTGACAACGTGTATGCAAAATTTCATGATGATCGGTTGAGCCGTTAAGACGTGAAATCGTAACAGACAGACAGACAATTACTTTCGCATTTATAATATTAGTAGGGATAAGTAAGGATTGCAATCGATCATCAATTATTATTATCAGCTCTTATCACGCTCAAACCAACAGTATTTACAACACGGTATAATTTCGCGAGTAACTTACTTTATGGCCGCACTCAGAGTCGACTTTAATGATTACTTAGTTAAATATAGATTTTTAAAACAAAACTGCCGCAATCCGAGACGTTCAGTAAATTAATGTTAATTGGCATTTAATGAGATGTAACTTAATTAGTTAAATGCCAATTAACATTAATTTATTAAACTTGTCTGATTGCGGCAGTTTTGTTTTAAAAATCCATACTTAACTAAGTAATCATTAAAGTCGACTCTGAGTGCGGCGGTTAGAAACTTCTGAAAATGTGAGCAGGAAAATGACATATATATATTCAGTACAATCTGTTTCTGCGGTATTGTCAGAACTTGATCGCCATACGTCAGCAGTTCAAGTTTGAGCTCCCCTGACTTGAGGCTTAAGTTCCTTGTCTTCAGGATCATCGCTGATCAGAATGATCGCGATATTACGGAACGAATTTACCAAAACAAAATGAAAAAGTAAATCGTAAAATAATATATTGGTTTCATTTTTATTTTGGTCCTGACTCGAGTTTGGCCAAATGTTATCCTCCCAACCCCCTTTTTATTTTATTGATTTATTTATTTATGATATTTTTTTCCTTTTTTCAATTATAAACTATTTATTTATGATAATTCAAATATTCAGTACCTACTGCCTAGTTAATTTTCCTAATGCTTATTATTTTATTCATTTATTTATCTAATATATATAAATCACGTGTCACGTTGTTTGTCCGCGATGGACTCCGAAACTACTGAACGGATTTTGATAAAATTTATTTATAATAGGATAGTTTTTATCCCGGAATTCCCTCGGGAACTGAAGGACATAGAGTACTTTTTCCCGCAACCTCCGCGGGAACTCCGAAATCACCGCGGATGAAATCGCGGGGGTCAGCTATTTATATTATAAAGACCAAGTCAATGTAATGTGATACTAATGTCAAGATCAAGACTGGTATAGGTATGTACCTATCACTAGATTATACTTATGATCAATCTGATTAATATTATTGATGAATATTATTATTATACTGGCTGTGCCCCGCGGTTTCACCCGCATGAAAGGTTTTGATCCAACAACATTTTTCCCAACATCCGATTTCAATGAAACAAAGCCTATATGTAGCTCAAGCTTAATCTACCTGTGAAAACCGCACGACAATCGGTTCAGTAGATGCGGTGATTATCGCAAACAGTCAGACAGAAAAGAATTTTAAAAACTTTTTTGTGCTTGGTTACTCTTCTTTTATCACCCCTCTCAATTTTAGGTAAAAATATTCAATGTACAGAATCGCGGATTCTACTCTTTTATTATAGTATAGATAGAGATTATTGATTAATTGATTTATTGGTGTGTCTGGAAATGGAAATGTACTACGGGTGTATCCTATTCATATCTTTGGGCAACACCCACCCTGTTGGATCTGCTGTGGTAAAAAAAAGGACAGCTGATGTTTCTATATATTTATTTACATACTACAATACATACACATTAATAAATTTAAAAGCTTAATTAAACGCATTTTGTGCGATAAAGCCTATTATAGCGTAAAGGATTATTTGAATGATACAAACGTTTGGTGATGAATTGCTCTTTTCTATTTTGTTATCTTTTATTTGATGTGATGTGTGCGAACAACGTAGCCATTACCGGCCTTACATATTGATTAAATTAAGAATCAATTTCATTGACACGATAGTGGCTAGATTATGTCATGCTCACTCAAATGTCCCGCTGGCGGTGGCGTGTGAGTCGGGTCGCTCGGTTCCCTCTAATATGGTTGAGCGGGGCGGGGCTTACGAGCACGTCATACTCGTGAACGGGTGCCGTCAGTTGGTGCTGGTCATGTCTGGTCTACTATTAGGTATAGATGCTTAATCATAATGTCTCTATAGTTAGCTGTACCTGCCGCATGTAGTTTATTGCTGGTTACGGCTCATTATTCTCACATAATTAAAGTTGGGTTACCACTAATATTATAAAATATATATTATAATTTTAAACTGACAGCGTGCTGCTGTAGAGTTTGTTGCGTAGCTTCTTCTCTTCAGCCATAGCACTAGGAAGCTGTGAAGGGTGGATATTTTATGGGTGCTGTCTACTGTAAACTGTAATTTTATTGACGTCAAAAAGAGCCACATTATGGGCCTAATTTGAATAAAAAAAAAAAAAAAAAAACATTTAGTAGATATAAAGGGGAAAGTATATATACTGTTTGTTCTATACTCAATACTCATGCAATGTAATAAATTATGCTGCCGCCGACTATGTGATGCGGCAATGCGGGTGATAGTGGCGAAAAGAACTGTTCAAACCGACGTGAATAGATACGGATACGTTTGTTGGGTTATTGTTATAGATCTTTCTATACTTCGTTCGGTAGCCTGGAAGAGATCGCTTTTTAGTGATAAGTTTGGAGTGACTGTCCTGTTTCTTTAAAATTTTTGTAGTGTAAAATTCTCTATGGCACCGTTGTGATTTGAAAATTCGATGATGATACGAAAAAGTAACACTAAAATGAGACAACACAATATTCATAAACAGGATTTAGCCTGCGAGAGAATGAGATAGAAGGCAGTCAGTAACGTCAAAGCAAGTGACGTTAAACTTTTTGTCCTCTGATTTGTCACTGTCACACCACGGGTTATTACACACACACACACTATACCTTGGTATATTACATTGTTTAAATACCAACAAATTGTTGAACATAAAAAAAAAATATTGACACAAATTTAATTTTAAAACACAAGCACACACTATTGCTTATCTATATAAAATTAGTAACTCTGTACAGGCCATAATAAATATAAATAGCGATCAATTTCCGAACTGTCTGACCAGAAGCAACGCTCCGATGGATGCAACTTTCCTTTATCGCGTTCGCGTTGTATCACACGATGCAATATAGATAATAGGTATTCCAGATTCCTTAATTTTATTGTGTATTTAATAGAGATGTGCCGATCATGACTTTGGCCGACTAGCCGATTAGTCGGTTGTAACGAGACCGACTAGTCGGTCATGTCGATCACGTTTTCGGGGATTTCCGTGACGCTCCGTTTACAGCTGATTCGCGCGCAAGTCGCAGCCGCCGCCTGTGAGCGTGTCTAAACCAGCCTCCCTAGCCAAATTGACATTCTACAATCGTTAACGCATAGAAACGTATTGTGACGTATCTTCATGTCACGTGGTCACTAAAGTTTTGATTGATTGACTAAGTGACATGACGATTAGTTTTCTACGCGTTAACGATTGTAGAATAATAGAATATCAATTAAGCTAGGGAAGGCTGTTTCATTTACTTCGTATTGCTTCTTGATTAAAAAAGAAATTGTGTAAATATTATTGTTACTGTGTATAATTGTTACTCTTATTTTACAAAAGTGAAAGAGCTCAATTTAAATAATAATAATAATCATTTATTTGCATAAGACATTGTAAATGTAATCATGTCAAAAAAAAGTCTCTTGTATGGATATTTTTGATCAATTGGACAATGATTCGCGTAATTATTACAAAATTATTTAATGTAATCCTCGCTACATACATTTTATCGAGAAATAAATACAAAGTTAGAAACCGGATAATCGGCGCTTTTTGCCGAATAGTTGCAGACTAATCGCCGACTACAAAAATGGCCGGAAGTGGCTTTACCGACTAGTCGGCGACTAGTCGGAACATCTCTAAAAAATTTGTACATAAAAAAAAAATAAGTTTCAATCAGATTCACAGTTCCATACAAAATACAGGACTCACAGGACCATAAAATTAACTTTTTTAAAGGGATAAATTTTTCTCATTAAACCTTTTTTCAAAGACTTGTAGCTAAACTGTAAAAAAGTCCTTTGAGGATAGGAGGCAGGAGCTTCATTTGTAGAAATTTCTAAATCGTCAAAAGTATCGTGCGAGTCTGCAGTAGTTATTAAAATGGGGATTGTAGAAGTTTTTTCTAATAAATCCATGTAACTCTAATTGCTTTGGCAATCTGAAATTACCGGATGTCATTAGTTGTAAGATTCTTTATGATGAGACCATCGATGGATTGAAAGATTATTCTTGTTAATTACATATATACAACTAGTTGTGCCCCGCGGTTTCACCCGCGTTAATTTCAGAGTGCCCGCGGGAATTCCGGGATAAAAAGTACCCTATGTGTTAATCTAATGTATAAGCTATATCCAGTAGTTTTTGCGTGAAACATCCATACATCCATCCATCCATCCATACATTCTTACAAACGTTCGCGTTTATAATATTAGTAGAATTTGTTTTAATCTAGGATAATATATACCAGGAGAATATATATAGCTCATAGCTTAGTGTGGGATCAAGTAGATCTGTGTGTTGTGAAGTGGATTATTATTATTATTATTATTATTATTATTATTATTCATTTATTGATCTTAAATTTAGGTTTTTTACAGTAGATATAAATTTACAAAATAATTAATATTATAAAAAACCTAAACCTAGTGTGCTGCCGGCAGCCAGAGCTCAAACTACTGATGGTTAAGGTCATAGCGACAGGTTATTATTATTATTATTATTATCTTAAATAATATGTCGTATTTTTACATTCTATACGCGCGTCGTTTGGTGTACCTACCTATCCCTGATTTATTTTAGTTTTAAGAACAAAAAAAATTACAACGATCTATTATTATAATACTTACTAGATGTTACCCTCGGTTTCACCCGAGATCTCGCTGGAATTTCGGGATTAAATAGTATCCTATGTCCTTTTCCGTACCCCTGACAACGTGTATGAAATTTCAACATGACCGGTTGAGCCGTTAACCGCCGCACTCAGAGTCGACTTTAATGATTACTTAGTTAAGTATAAATTTTTAAAACAATACTGCCGCAATCAGACCAGTTTAATAAATTAATGGTAATTGGCATTTAACTAATTTAGTTACATCTCATTAAATGCCAATTAACATTAATTTACTGAACGTCTCTGATTGCGGCAGTTTTGTTTTAAAAATCTATACTTAACTAAGTAATCATTAAAGTCGACTCTGAGTGCGCCCGTAAGACGTACAACCAAAAAAAAACCTAATTCACTTTCGAATTTATTACATATTTTGTCATAGTTGACAGGTGTAATGTTGTATTGGATTGATGCAACACAGTACAGGTTTCTCCGGTTTTTTTTTTCATTTGGTTTTTCATACGAAAAAACATGATATCGTAAAGATAACAATGAATTTACCGTCGTTTTTTTCACAAGTATCTTAATTTATTCATAATATTCAAGTGTTTAAATTTATTATAGACATTAAGTATTATATGCTTTTAGACGATCCTTTTTTTAGGTAATTGAAACATCAGTGCATTTATCTTTGAACTCATTATACATTTGGATAGGTTACCTATATATGCTATAATACCTATAATATAATACATATACCTCTATAGTAGGAATATAAAAGCGTATAGTGTATTTGAAAAATAACTAAAATTATTATTCACTCTAGCTCTAATGAAAATACGATGAATAGGAGCAAAAAATGTGATCTCACCTACTCTACTACTAATTGATATATGAAAAACAAAGTCAGTGCTTAGAAACTAATACCTATAGTCCGTCAAGGATGGATCTTGAAAAACCCTAATGATGTTTTAAATTGACTTTTTTATTTTAATTAATGCTTAGGTGGTGAGATAATATACATATAGTACGTATATGCGCTTCTGAAGTCATTAAAATGAAGTGTCCTCCCCTCCCCCCTAACCTTTTACCTCCCCTTTTTTGATTAACTGCTGATTTATTATTATTATTACGAGTATTATTGCAGTTTTGACATTTTAAATTATATTATTTATATTTTATACTAGATGTGCCCCGCGGCATCACACGCGTGAGTTGCGTAATTCCCGCAGGAACTCCAAAGTAGCCTAATGTATCCCCCCTATAACATCAGCTAATTAGCAGTGAAATCTCCCCGTCAATATCGGTCCAACCGTTTCGGAGATTAGCCGGAACAAACAGATAGACAGACAGACAGACAGACCGACCGTCAGACAGTCGTACGTTTATGTAAGTACTTACCGTATAATTTGCATTTAGTGAAAAGCTGTTAATTTAGAATTACAGACACTTCAATTTTATTTATATGTATAGATGTATAGATATGTAAGGAAGAGTAGAATTCTGCTCCTTCTGCGCTAATCTCCTTGATTTGGACTGTGATTTTAAACGTGCAGCGCAACGGGTCGATGACGTACGACGGCGTGTTCAACATGAACACGGGCTCCGAGCAGTTCTCGTCGCTGGGCAACGTGGAGCGGTGGCGCCACTCGGACCGCACGCACTACCGCGGCGAGTGCGGCGCCGTGCGCGGCTCCACCGGCGAGCTGTGGGCGCCCGAGCTGGGCCAGCAGCAGGTTGACATCTTCGCGCCCGACATATGCACGTGAGCTCAACCATGCCGTTAACATCGTACTTCCAACTATATTAATATTGTACTTCCAATAATATTAATATCGTACTTCCAACTACACTCGAGAGCAATGAATCCGGGTCACTTAAAGAATCTCGGAAACTAAAAATGCTAGGTTAATGCAATAAATCGTATTTAATAGACAATGTAATACTCCTTAAATGAAGGTATTAAAACTTCCTAGTTATTGTAAAGTTATATCATAAAAAAATCAAACTTGAAAAAGGGCCACTTTCGAAGATGGAACTACGAAATTACAGCATTTGGTTTTGCTTTTGTTTGTAATCTGTCATTTATGTGGGTACATAAACCATGTTGATAGTGCTCTATATTCATTATTCAAGCTGAAATTATGTCGCTTACGCCTGAAGAATGCACCAGAATACTTACAATGCTGGAAACCGGCCGGAGTCAGCGCGATACAGCCAGGACTGTCGGTGTGTCGCTGTCAACAGTACAAAGAGTTCTCCGACGTTACGAAGAAACTGGTTCTAACCTACGCAGACCAGGAACGGGCAGAACCAGGTGTACCACAGCACGAGAAGACCGATACTTGGTGAACACCATGCTTCGAAATCGCTTTCTCACAGGAACTGAACTCACAAATCAGTTTCGACGCCTCGGAGGAAGTAACCCAAGTGCATGGACAGTAAGACGTCGGCTTGCTGAATCTAACTTAAAACCCCTTAGACCTGCAAACGGCCCTAAACTGGAGCGTGCGCATCGTATTTCAAGACTAAGATATGCCCAGAGCCACGTAAATTGGAGTATTGAAGATTTGTCAAAAGTTATGTTCTCCGACGAATCAAAATTTATGCTCTATTAGCACGATGGAAGACACAGAGTGTATCGAAGACCAGGGGAAAGATTCAAGCAAGCATGCATCGAAGAAAAAGTAGCCTACGGTGGTGGGTCTGTACTTGTGTGGGCCGGAATTTCTTCTGAAAGTCGCACAGAGCTGGTGAACATAGAAAACGGCTCTTTAACTAGCGTAAGATATGTGGAAGAAATCCTCAATGATCACGTTGGTCCATTTATGGTCAATTTAGGTGAGGATGCTATATTTATGCATGACAATGCCCGACCTCATACAGGTAGGATTGTGAATAACTACCTTCAAGAGATGAACATTACTCGTATGGAGTGGCCAGCGCGCAGCCCGGATATCAACCCGATCGAGCATGCTTGGGACGAGCTAGGCAGATGCGTAAAACAACGAAACCCTCCCCCAATCACGCTTCGTGAGCTCAAAATTGCTCTCACAGAGGAATGGGAGAATATTCCCCAAAATCGTATAAGGAACTTGGTGTACAGCATGCCAAACCGCGTAAACGCAGTAATGGAAGCACGAGGAGGCAATACGAAGTATTAAAATTCAAGAAAATCGTAATAAAGTTCAAAAATTTCATGTTTCCTATTTTTGTTTTAAGGAGAGATCAGCAGTTTTTTTCTTTATGTAATTTTGTGTTAATAAAATGTATGGTGACTCATATTTTTTTTACTTTCATTTAAGGAGTATTACATTATCTATTAAATACAATTTATTGCATTAACCTATCATTTTTAGTTTCCGAGATTTTTAACATTCTTTAAGTGACCCGGATTCATTGCTCTCGAGTGTATATTAATATCGTACTTCCAACTATATTAATATCGTACTTCCAACTACTATTAATATTGTACTTCCAACCATATTGACGAAGTAAAAGTACGATGTCGATATGGTATTGTAGCGGGAGCAGGATGGATGATATGGCTCGACCGCCACCAAAGGGGAAGCTTCCCGCCGGGCGAGGTGCTATGCCCGGGGGCGAGGTGCTATATAACCGCGACTCCGACCGTAGATCGTCGGCGGTCGTATATATGCAGCACAGTGTGAAAACTTCGTTAGCGCGATTCAGAACTTCTATTTAGTCAGTACTCGTCGCTTCGTTGTAGTTCGTGACTGTGGCGTAGGGGTCGCCACAGTATATTTATATCCCCCCCCCCGATAGCAAAATTCGTGACATATTCCAAAAAAATTCGTGGTATAACCGAAGCATGTTTTAGGTCTGCCCATTTGTTCTGGTGGGCTATGCAGATATCACACGAGGTTACAGCGTTAACAACGTTATTGTGCATGCCGGGCCAGTAGTATTTGAGTGATAGGCGTTTGTAGGTCTTAAATATACCTAAGTGACCAGCAATCGGTTCAGCATGGTTTTCGGAAATAACGATAGCTCTTACTCGATACTAGCTCACCGCCCGAGGTTTTACTAGCATCAGTTTAGGAATTCCCTCAGGAGCTCTGTGTCTGGATTGAAAGTACCCTATTTCCTATTCCAAAACCTAAATTACTCGTAACTGTATAATACAAGCTGTTTCCCGCGAACCCTCGGGTTTTCTTCGAACGCGATTGAAAACATACTTTACTCAAGAAAAACGTAGCTCCCTATCAGCGAAAGGATTTTTTTTATTATTGTTCCAAAGAAGTATTATTGATATGCGAGGAATTCGCTATAGCCCGAAGTGATATTGAAAAGAGACAACAAAAACTATTAAGTTATTCTTCTGAAGAAAATAATAATTATTTTTATACCTTTGTTTTTTGTTATTCCAGATATCTGGTTCTGAGCAAGAACAGAACGGTTGAAATCGAGGGCATCGAAGGCGTCCTGTATTCGACCAACGACTCTACATTCGACAACGGCTACAAACACCCGGAAACGGTGAGTTATAGGAACCTAAACTGCGATTCACAGCGATCATAGCTCAGTGGTTGGTGCGTTCGGATCAAACGCCGCAAGGTGTAGGTTCAAACCCTAACAATGAGCTTGAGCTGTCGGTGAAGGAAAACATCGTGAGGAAACCATAGCATGGTGGTAAAACACTTACTAGTGCCCGGCTGGCTAGCTACCATCTTCGACCACTCGTTATGATATCCTGCCTCATTTATATTACTATAATTTTTTAAAGTAATTGTGTTTTTATAATATTTATATTATGTCATTCTTTTTATAAATTTCAAGTTTGGTATTTTATATTCTTATTTTGTATTTTGACAGACTCTCTATCTTAATTACGTTCAGGCGAATTTCTAGCGTAACAAATCAAAATTCAATCTATCTTATAAATAATTGTAATACTGTTTTAAAATAAAAATATATTCTTACTAGCTGTCCCCCGCGATTTCATCCGCGGTAATTTCGGAGTTCCCGCGGAGGTTGCGGGAAAAAAGTACTCTATGTCCTTCAGTTCCCGAGGGAATTCCGGGATAAAAACTATCCTATCTTTTAGGTTGGACCATATTATAAATGGTTACAAAATTTTATCAAAATCCGTTCAGTAGTTTCGGAGTCCATCGCGGACAAACAACGTGACACGTGAATTATATATATTAAGATTATTTGAGCTAGCCGAAGGCAATATCTCCTTACCTTAACCTTACTCCAGTTCCCGTTTGTGTGTTCACAATCTTCGACCACATTCGCTTGAGCGTGAGCTGTGGTCAAACGCCTAGTCTTTTCACAATAAAAAAAAATTAAGAAGCAAACCCAGACTTGGGCACTAGTTGTAATAGTCAAACTCTACACGTTAAAAATAAAACAGGTCATTTATGAAATCGATCGATAATTATAATTAATTAAGTACCTACGTTTATGTCAATGTTATATACCTATAATTAATTTTTGATAATAATTCACCAGCATTTGAACTTTACAAACAAAATGTTAAAGTTGAAAATGCCATAAAACACCGGTTTTGAAGTTTTTTTCAATACAACTTTCTTGATATTACGTCGAAGTTTTATTTTAATGCGGAAAAATAATTAATTATACCTACCTAGTTTTATAAATATGTATTTATTTATAGATTTTTGAATTTAAATATATATCTTGAAACATATTATTGTTATTCATTAACTACCTATTCTCAACGGTTTCTCCCGCGTAAATTCCTCGGGACAAAAAGTAACATCTACTATTTGGACATAGATAAGCAATAGTGTGTTAACCCACACTGGAATTTTTTTGAGTATATCGTGTTTTAAAATTATAGCGCCATTTTTTTTCAACATTTTTTTATGTTCAACATTTTGTTACATATTTAAGCAATGTAATAAGGTAAACACATAATTAAAAAACGTTCTGTTACTCTCAATAAAGCGTTCTGTTTCAGTAACTTTATTTTGTGGGTAAACATGTTATTGCTTATCTGCGTCCATTTATCCTATTCTTGGTTTGTACTGTTTGTTATTTTTAACTTTTTAGTGTGGGGCATTTTTGTGTTTTTTTGAAGTCGGTTTAATTTCTTGTTAAAATTTTGTTTATTTATTTTTGTGACAGTTTTATGGACCTAACTATAATTTACTTGTGTGAGAAAAATTAAGATTATTATTATTATGTGTGTGTGTGTGTGTAGGCGTGAAAGCGTAACAAACAGACTGTGTCAGTATAGTATTATATTATCTGTGCTCTGTCTCAACTCGCATCCGCACTTATAAATACTCGAATAGTATTATATATACATAGATACTAGCTGTCCCCTGCGATTTCATCCGCGGTAATTCCGGAGTTCCCGCGGGAGTTCCGGGATAAAAACTATCCTATCTTTTAAGTTGGACCATATTATAAATGGTTACAAAATGTTATCAAAATCCGTTCAGTAGTTTCGGAGTCCATCGCGGACAAACAACGTGACACGTGATATATTAGATTAAGATTAAGATATTAGATTAAGATAGGACAATATTAATGTGTGTGACATGTGTGCGTGTGCGCGCGCGTGCAGGAGTGCTACTGCGAGGAGCCACGCGACGCGGACTGCCTGCCGTCGGGCGCGCTGAACGTGTCGCTGTGCCAGCACGGCGCGCCCGCGTTCGTGTCGCTGCCGCACTTCCTGCACGCCGACCCCTACTACCCCAGCAAGATCGACGGCCTCGCGCCCAAACAGTCAGTACACTTCATTGTGCGCACGAGTTTCATCCATACTTCAGTACTTCCATCACTGCGCACGAGTTTCATCCATACTTCAGTACTTCCATCATTGCACACGAGTTTCATCCATACTTCAGTACTTCCATCATTGCGCACGAGTTTCATCCATACTTCAGTACTTCCATCATTGCACACGAGTTTCATCCATACTTCAGTACTTCCATCATTGCACACTAGTTTCATCTATAATAATAATCATTTATTTGCATAAGACATTGTTAATTTTGTACTTCTGTCCATACTTCCTCCGTCACACCTTCTTGTCCTTAGACAAGTTGATAATCTACATAATGGTTATCGCTATAGCTAAGGAATGCATCGTCTTCTCACGTGGGTCCAATCAAAAGTACATTTTTCCGTAACCAACGTGCGGTGACGATACAAGCTTATCACAGTGTGGGGTCAAGTAGTTCTGTGTGTTGTGTATGTATTGCGCACGTGTTTTAGCCCTACTTCGGGTACTACCATCACAATTTAGACACTGCGCAGTCTATAAGAGCGAACCGATTCAACTTCCCACAGCTACTGAAGGACCCTTATTCTCTACTAGCTGTGTAATTTCGGAGTTCCCGCGGGAATTCCGGGATTAAGAGTACCCTATGTTCTTCTCTGTACCCCTAACAACGTGCATGCCAAATTTCATCCAAATCCGCTCAGCCGTTTTTGCGTGATTGAGTAACAAACATCCACACTTTCATATTTATTAATATTAGTAGGATGACCGACAACATTCCTTGCCCATAACGCGCATCCTAAAAACACGATTCCGAACACCCCAGATGTTGATATCGTCCAACACACGCACAGCCTGCACCGCTACTACCTCTAGGCTCACCTCTGCGTCGTGGCTGGCCTAAATATTAAAAAAAAAAACTACCTAATATAGGCATGTTAAGGTTCCGGTTTTCCTTTAAAGTAGGTACCTACTTATAGAAAAAAACGTGGAATCAAACGTTTTGTGTGCCTCGAGTGTGGGTTCAGGTGCGTCCAGTGACCTGTGTCAGATAACACTTCGAATAAGAAAATATTATGAGTTCGTTGTTTACTATCCAAAATGAGATCAAGACAATATGCTGTCTTCTTTCATAGCTTCTTACCTATTACTGCTACTGTATATAAATGTTATCTAATATAAAAACTGCTGTTAATCTTTGGGATTTCTATAAAGAAATAAATAGGAAGCGTAGATATTATAAGCATAGAACAGCATTTAGCGCACGCAGATTCATGAAATTGATTGGAAGTGTGGTGGAATCACATTACAACGTTCGCGCTGCTCTACGAATATTCAATTGTTTTTTGTGCTCCAGTTTTGAACAAATCGCTGTATGTGTAAAAGTAGCTCTTCGCTTCTATCTGTGCAGACTTTCTTCCGGAGAGTTTAAAATATGACTGTGTGATTGGGGTTTTCCTAAGAAACGCCGAAGTTGATGCGAGTAAAGCCGCGGGCATAGCTTAGTATATCAAATATAATAACCCATAATACACCGTCCTTCCAAACTGCATTGTACACAAAATTAATTTTAGGATTTTTATCGGTAGTCGGCGGTGATTCCAGGGTGAAAACCGCATGAAAATCCGTTCAGTAGTTATTGAGTTTATCGCGAACAGACAGACAGACAGACAAATACGGCGGAGGACTATCTTTTTTATATGTAAGGATAGTCTAGTCTAGTCATATATAGGGTTAAATGTACCTACCAATTAAGCGGCGTGTCCACTTTGTTTACATTACACATGTCGGTCAGCTGCAATGACCGCGAATTCTTTGTGTCGCGCCGCGCTTTGATGTTTGTAATAACAAACTAATGACCTCGCCGATATTTAAACGATAAGTAATTAAGTTTAATCTATATGAAAAAACTCTAAATAACAAATTATGATTTGACTCGGTGTCACTATAAAATTATTATATTGAACGGAATTTTTGCTGTGTGTGTGTATGTTTCTGATATGGATTGAAGTTTTTTTCCATGTTATTTGCAACTAGGTGGTCCCCGTGGTTTTGCGCGTGTTAATTTCGGAGATCCCGTGAGAACCGCACGAAAATCTGTTCAGTAGTTTTTGAGTTTATCGCGTACAAACAGACAGACGCGGCAGAGTACTCTATTTTATAATATGCATTATGTAGTGATAATAGTCCATTGCAGTGTGACTCGCTGGATATTTTGTATTTTCCATTTCTGTCTACATCTATATACATATATAAAAGAAAGTCGTGTTAGTTACTCCACTTATAACTCAAGAACGGCTGAACCGATTTGGCTGAAAATTGGTGGGGAGGTAGCTTAGAACCAGGAAACGTACATAGGATACTTTTTATCCCGGAATTCCCGCAGGAACTCCGGTCGGTGAAATCTCATGAAATTTTGCATACTTAGGTACACATTGTCAGGGGTACAGAGAAGGACATAGGGTAGGTACTTTGCATTCCGGAATTCCTGCGGGATTTCCGAAATTTCCGCGGGTAACACCGCGGGGCACAGCTAGTTAATAATATAAATGAGGTTAATAATATTTTAGATAAGCTGTGCCCCGCGGTTTCACCCGCGTAAGTTAAATATTTCCAACTCTATCCGTATGTACAATTGTACATAAGGTGTAAATTGTTTTGTGGGAACTGCTGTTTTAGTTTAATAATTTCTACATGTAAAATTGCAAAACATGTGACGACCCTTGGGAGGGGGTCTCACAAATGTGACAAGGACGGGGGAGGGGTCACCAAATCACGAAATTAGTGTGACGTAGTTTATGGATGACCCCTTCCCTATTGTACTCGTCAAAGTTTGTCCCGCGCGATTTCACCCGCGATAATTTCGGAATTCCCGCGGGATTGTTCCAAACAAACATTGCAACCCCATTTCAGAATTTCGGAAAATCTTTTCTTATCGGATGCCTACGCGACAAAGACACACCCTTCAAGTTTCAGGTCTCTACAATCAGCGGTTTTGGCTGTGCGTTGATCTGTCAGTTAGTCGTTCAGGATAAAGCATTTTATATGTATAGATATTCTCTTTAATTCCAGAGAACACAACTTCCAGCTCGCCCTCGAGATGTACACGGGCATGCCGCTCAGCGTGTCCGCGCAACTGCAGATTAACTTGCTCGTCAGGCACATGACCGGACTGCCGTGAGTATATACCTACAGGTGAACGTTTGAAGACGGGTCAGTAAGGCTACCGTAACCCTTTCACCACCGTGGGTTTTGGACTTTGGTAGCCTTACTTAGGTACCTCCAGCGTCTCCAGCGCCAAACGCTTTAGGCATGATTTCTCCTAGTGTTGGGGATGTAGATGGGCAATCGACCCGTTGCTTGGGACTAAAACGATATACAGCTATGTGAAAGTTTGGATGGATGGATGGATGTCTAGCACGGAGATAGATTTTATAGACTCCTTAATCGATGCAGATGATACGACCAGGGAACAAGCTAGTATAAGATAATTATGTCTTTTAATGTAATTTATTGCCTAATAGCAAAATCGCATTTTGCTCACTGATTTCAGGCAGCAAAACCTACATGTTTGAGCTACTGAAGTGAAATAGTTATTTGTGCAACAAGAGAGCAAAGTCATTTTTTGCTGCGAGTGCTGATTTTGAATCCTGAGCAAGCGAAGGATTCAATGATTGAATCACGAGCGTAGCGAGTGATTCTAAAGTTGAATTCTGAGTGTGGCGAGGGATTCAAAGGCACGAGATGCAAAAAACTTTGCTCTCGTGTAACACACATAACTTTTCACTTCAGCAGCGAGAACACTTTAGGAAATAATAGTTATTTACAGGTTAAATATCAGTTTAATAAGTTGAAAATTCAATAAATAACATTAAAAGACATAATTATCTTTGTAGCCCTTAATTTGGGTGGGGGGGGGGAGGTCACCAAGTCAATTATTACTAAGGCTTTGGAAAATATGAATGAAAAGGGTTCTTTTGCCACTTCTATTTTCAAGTTTCTTTGTTCAGGGCACTTACTCGGGCCGTGTTTGGGGGGGGGGCATAAGCCCATGTCACCCCCCTCTGTACACACGCATGTGTACAACGTAGTTATGAGTGTGTGTGTGTCCGTTTGCGTGCACAGTATGAACAACATGCTGCCGGACAGCGACACGCTGGTGCCGATGTTCTGGTTCCGGCAGGAGGTGCGCATCACGCCCGAGTACGCGCGCCAGGCGAGGCTCGCGCTCTCGCTGCGCTACGGCGTGCCGTACGCCTTCTACGCGATAACTGTACGTACCTACGCTACACGACACGACATATGGTGACACGTGATGACATATGGCGACACGTGATGACATATGGTGACACGTGATGACATATGGCGACCCGTGGTGACACACGGTGACATACGGTGACGCTTGGCGACACGCGCGTGCCCTCGTTATAAACGGCCGGCTAAAAAAAAAAACAATTCCCGTAGCAAAGTAAAAAACTTATCTACATTGCAGACAAATATTAATTATACCACCAAAAATATTTTCATGTAAGATGTTACCAGGACTCGCACTGTCAATAAGTTATGAAATCGCATGTAGAGCCAAGCTTCTAACTCTACAGGTACACCTTAGTCAAAATAGACAATTTTTATTTTATTTTTTTAGGGGTTGGGGAATAAAAGTTTCAAGTTTTATAATTTTTTTTGTTGTTTCTGCACTAATACGATTTTACATACCAAATTTCAGGTTTCTAGAACAGATCCTAAGAATTCTGATGACCATCATTGAGTGAGTTTGTTTAGATATCAGTAAAATCTACGATTATACATACATTATTTTTATTGCTTTTTTATCTAGAAATAAGAATAGGAACCAAAAATAGTTCTGGATTTGCTTTTATACCAAAAAAATGGGAAAATTAAAATTAATTAAAATACCTACATAAAAAAATGTCAATTGGTCAAATCGCTCAAAGTTCAAAGCAAATATTTTTGATTTATAATCACATTTTTTTATTTATGTGCTTATATAATCAATACATATATTTAAGAGCGCAAAAAAATTTTTTTTTTTGTTGAGCGGTGTTATATGTACAAACCTTCCTCTTGACTCACTCTACTCTATCATTGGTGAAAACCGCATGAAAATCCGTCCAGTACTTATTGAGTTTATGGCGAACAGACAGACAGACAGACGTGGCGGAGGACTTTGTTTTGTAATATGTTGTGATATTAGTATTGCCCGCGATCGATTCCAGGCGATAGGTGTGGCCCTGCTGGTCGTGGGTATCGGCATCATGGTGAGGAGGCTGCTGAGGACGCCGGAGGGCGCGCGCATCATCGACTCGGAGGATGTGGCGCAGTGACGCGCGCACAGACGGACGAACACCGGCGGAGCGGCGCCGCGGGCGTGCGGAGGGCGTGTTCCGATATCACTGATAGCACTGTGAAGTATGACGTCAATTTAGTATACCGCGAAGCCGTTCCTTTACACTGAGCTGTACTGGAGGCCGATCGCGCTATTTTATAACGACATCGCCAAAACAAAACCAAATGTCAAACTTTAAATAAAATAATATTCTGAGCATATTTCGTATCGCGCTGATTAATGATTTTAAAGATGACGATTTAATTCTTTTTTGGGAAAAAATGTACCTGAACGAGCGTCAGGATCTAATTAATAAAAAACAAATATGTCACATTTCACAATTTTGTTTTGGTAATATCCAAGCAATATAGTTCAAAAATAGCACGATCGGCCCCCTGGATACTGTTTAAAATGGAACGCAGTTCAGTATACTGTCATCGATCTCATTTTAGTGTCTCGCTGTCGACTTCATTGATCAATCACTAGGGCCGAGGTTGATCACGTGATCAAACCACTGAGAGCACCTTACCTTGAAAGCGCCAGGGCTCACAGTACAAAAATGGCGACGATTATGACGTCATACCGCCTACTGCGTATACTGCGGCAGGATACTGACAGTTATAACGGAACGAATTTCTCGTCACTGCGAGCACTGGGACAGTGCTATCCGTAATAACGGAACATACACCTAGTGTGATATTATCTGAACTTTGGGAATGAACGTATACGAACGTATATAATACGTTCATTCCCGTAATTATATCTCTTGTTGATAGTACCGTCCGTTGGAAGAGTGGGACGGAATATAATTCGTATAGCGTTGTCCCTTTCTTTCAACGGACGTCGTTTCACGAGGTCTCGGCTAGATTGTGCTCGTTGATTCTAATTTTTTGACAATAAATTTGCAGCTTAGTGAATTTTGTATTAGATTTTATAAGATTGACATGTTTTATATATTTTATCTATTGTATAGTGACCAAATTGTTTGACTGCTTTTGATTCTTAAGATTTTGAGCTTAAAAAGATAAGGTTAAGATAAATGTGCCGAAAACTTTTCTCATACGAACTTTGGGAAACCAATAGTATATCCGCTTCCGGAAACAAAACACTTGGTCTCCTCACGAAAACCACTGAGTTGATTGCGGGCAGGAAAGCCGCATCATTATTATTTTAAACTTTGAAATTTCGACCTTATGGACTTTCTATAAGGTCGAAGTTTCGATGTTGAATCAAAATACTACTTTAAACCCGCTGTGAAAGCTAAAATTGCAACAATATGGTTGAAAATCGCAAATGGAGTATACATAACTTACAAAATGTGAACTTGCAAAGTCTTAGCCATGGGTGAGGAAATAAAAGCCTTAGGTAGCATTTGGAAATCATATTAAATTATTTTAGAAAAATTGTTTATCGTGTTTTATATTGGGTAAATGTGGTCGAATTGGTAAAGCATCGAAATGCATCTCAACAATGCATTTCGAGGTAGCTTCAGAAAAAAAAAAACATCTGAATTGGCTGTGTGTAGGTATCCTTGGGTTTAAACTCGATAAAAGCTAGCTTTTTATCGGGTTTAAACCCAAACAGCAGGTTGCCCACCTGTAGCTGTGTGGACTGAGATTCCTTTGCCTTCCCCGAAAGGGGTAAACTTTGCCAAAACAAGTATATGGCTTATATTTTTTATTTAGTACGAAGGAAATATGTAAAATCTTAACGTGAATTTGAACTTGTTTTACAACAATTTTTATTACATTTACTTCTGTAATCCGTTTTTAGATTATATTTTTTATTTTACTTTAATTGTACTTATTTTGTTAGTACTGACAAATTAAGACATGTACTCTGCCTTTATTTGCAGAGAACACTTATTATTTTAACCGATCCATAAATAATGATATAATTATTTTCATTTGGGATTATCTGCTTCTCATTTATGGTCAACCGGGGGAATTTCGTCTATGGGGTAATAGCGTCAATCAAAGATTACACAAAAACTATTAGGGGTAGAACAACTACTTCCATCTAGTTTGGTTTGTTTAATATTGAATGTATGGGGTTTGTTGTATAGTTTGTTTGATATTAAATAAACAAAACTAGATTTTTTTTTCCTGAATGATATACCCAAGGAGGCAAATGATTATAAATACAATCTAGCCAATCCTAATAAGTATTTTAAATTTGACCTAAACTTCTAAACAAGACTATACTAAGAATGTGTCCAATAACACTTTTCTTATTGTCTCTATTAAGGGGAAGACACTTTGTTCTTATGTTCTTTGGATACAGTACTCACAGTATTTACTAACTCAAAAGGTTTGGTCCTTTTTAGTCTTCGTTTTATATTTGTGTTGTCGAGGAGCTGGATGGCCTCGACGTTCACATTTTGATGAAGTCTGTGTTGGTGAGCTTCGGCATATTTTTTGATAGTATCGTTAACTGATTCCACTCCGAGGTCCCAAAAACTAGATGGAAGTCGTCGTTTAACTTATAGTTTTTGAGTAATCTTTGATAGACGCTTATACCCCCATAGACGCAATTCCCCCGATTGACCTTACCTATATTTTATAAGTGTGGTTGCCAATGGCTGGCTACCGCTGGCTCTCGACCCTGACAATCCTGCGTTACACGAAAAGCGAATTTATACCCTAAAGCGCTGAACGTAAGTTCGAATATTGTTTGTGTTGAAAATGATTAGTGTTTTACACAAGCAATTGTTCGTACGCACTCGTAAAAGAATGTCGGAACTCAATACGCAAATATGGACTTAAAGCAGCTGTGTTCAGAGTTCATTATTTTCGATTTAGTTGTGATTGCAGTCGAGAGAAAATAGTAAATATTGTGTACTGAATACCTTAAAAGTGCCTTTTGGTAGATTTGTTATTATAATAGAATATTATGATTATATAAATTAGCCGAAGAAGAAATACTAAGTCGATCATCGATTTGATATAGATTATGTTAACGTTTATATTCCAATGGTATTCTATTATATTTAATGTTATGTTTCATTATTTCTTTTATTGCATATTGTTTATAGATATACATACTATCAGTGTTAAAATCGTTCATAGAGATAGACCTTATAGAAAGTGCGTAAGGTCGAAGTTTTGATGGATGATTAAGCGATGACAAATTAAAATAATACGGCTAGGAGTAGTGATACACCCCCTAGGGTAGATCTCTTTAACACTTTTATCAAAGCCAAAATTTTAACTTTAATCCAATTGGCTACTTGACTATTTTTTTAGTCCGTCGTGTAGATTTATAAAAAATATTGGACACGTATTTTTTTTACGTAATCAAAAAATAACGGCGATACATTGAGTTGAAATTTCGCGTGACGTCACAACCCGGTGCAGTTTGTACGGGGCTTATACTGAATAATGACGTCACTAGTCCACCACCCTAAACTTAAATGCGCTTTATCTATGTTTAATTTCATTAATTTGAAAAAAGCAAAAAATACGCGTCTATTATTTTTTTCATTTTCTAACAGACGGACTAATTAGAATATTGATTTTCAAACCCCGAAAAATACCCAATTCAATTTCGACCTTATACACTGGCCTATAAAGTTAAAATTAAAGGTCTGGCCCCTGTATGTTATTTTATTAATATCAGTTAGATGAAAATATTGTTGATTATTTTTATTATATTGTCGTTATGTATGTATAAAATTATTTGTAAATGTGTCGTCGCGTATACAAGGTGACACAGGGTAAGTTGTCTTACGGGTGAAGGTCAGTCAATGTGACCATTTAGGCCATTTATTTGATCGCAATAATATACACTTACAGCATGTTGGGGTAAGTTCGGCCAGAGGGGTATTTACGGATATCTATTTGATCCCCAACTCCATATATGATATTTCATTAACGGGTTCTTTCATCATATGATTTTTTTTGGGTGGAAAAATAAGATTAATGCTCCGTACTTGCCCCATGTCCGAACTTACCAAGAGGTAAGGACATGGAGCAAAGATGCTCTGGTAGTTAATGAACCTAACTGCTACGTCAACCAAAAAAAATTATAATTTATGATTCATTTATTTATTTTCGCTATAAAATATCAATTTGAACCCTTAACATTCTCACTGAATGATCGAGCGAAGTAGCTCTGCTACTGACCGTGTAATAGTTTGAGTTAAAATTTTCTTTTGAGACCTTATACATATAAAGCGAAATTTTCCTTCTGTGACAATTGTTGATTTGCACTACCCTGTTACATTCCACGTGTGAACAACAAAACGTAGCTATATTTGTATTGTATGTACATTGTAATGTACACGCTTGTAAATCCCTAGAAATGCTCGAGCAATGTATTAATGTCACCGAATAAAGAACCGTATTTGCATTAGCTTTGAGTACAAAATCTAACGCAACATCCTCCAGCAGCTCCTCACGCAAACTGCCTGCCATATTAACTTATTGATATGGTGAAATTTTAATTAAAATTTCATTGATATCCTTGCCTCCTCTTCACGTTTGTCTGTCTGTCTGCCAGCCTGTTAACTCAAAATTTACTGAACGGATTTTCATACGGTTTTCGTCAATAGTGGTTCAAGAGGAAGGTACGAAAAATTCATTGCGTCATATTTTAAACCTTACACCGATGCCAACATTCTTTATTTTCTTTTTTGTCAAGGTTCTCTATTTATTGATAGGTACTTAAAAAGTGCTTGAGCATTTCTTATTTTGATTTGAACTGAGCCTTAGGCTAGTAAATAGTTTATGATATTATTACGAATTTTTGTATTTTATTAGTTATAATTTCGGATGGATTTTGTTCATATTTGACATAAACCAGCCAAAGATGTTGAACCACTCGATATTGCCATATATGTTATCGGATATGTGTTATTGGGATCATATTAGTTTAAATAATAATTATTACCATTGTTGCTGACAAGGAATTGTTTATTAATGAAGTTGTTGAACATTGAAATAAATACTTTTTAACTTTTCTAAATGGTATGTTTTATTTTAAGAACATTACTAAGGAACAAACAAGCACTACATAATTATTGTAAAACAAAGTATCTCACATATATCATATTTCCGCGAGAAATCCAAAACTATCGCGGGTAAAACTGCATAAAATTTTGCAAACTACACGTCAGGGGTACAGAAAAGGATATAGAGTACGTACTTTTATCCCGGAATCTCTGCGGGATCTCCAAAATAAACGTGGGTGAAACCGCTAGTCTTATACATATACTTAATAATTTACAATGGGATGTTACAACTTAATAAGTACAAGGTTTCCTTGTGAAATAAATATCTATTACTGAAATAACACAAAAACTTTAAATTTCAATAATAATAATAACAAACTTTATTGAACGAACAGGGTTGTTGTAAATTCGTCACATAGTAAATTGGTCACGAGAAAAAGTATGTGTAAATTCGACACAGTACAATTTTTTTCAAATATATTAATTTTGGTAGTTGTAAATTCGTCACATTGTTTTTTTCCGTACGGATAGCACAATAATTAAAATAAAAACGTGGTTTATTTTTCATAATCACAACAATGGGGATGTTGACTACTTCGAAAATCAAAAATCTAATGTATAGTGGATCAGTAAAAAAAAAACAATAGACACGTATTTTTTGCTTTTTCAAATAAATTAAAAATCAGAGATAAAGCGCATCAAAGTTTAGGGTGAAGGGGTCGTGACGTCACTAACCGCTAAAACCGCCATACAAATATATAATATATAGTAACGTCACGCAAAATTTCAAAATAGTAAAAATGCCCATTTTTAATAAATAAAATTTACCTTATATCTACGTAAAAAGCGCAGTTCTAAAGTGGCTGATTTGCCCAAAACGTATCTCAACGTATCTCCGTTATTTTTTACTTACGTAACGAGAGAAAAGATACGTATCTAATATTTTTTATGTATCTACAGGACAGACTAATAGTAAAAATTTAGTCAAATAGCCTTAGCCAATCTGAAAGAGTAAGTAGGTGATGTGACGAATGAGTATGGAGCGAGTAAAAAACAAGTGTCTCGTCATATAGATACATATTTTATATAACAACTACCTATATTTTATTAGGTACAATAACAACTTGGCAATTATAGGTCAAAGAGTAAAAACACCTATGAGGGGCATTGATCCTTAGTTTTTTTAAATCATCTTTTTCAACTAGTTCACCTTGCATGATAAAAACGCAATCAAAATAAAAAACAGGCAAAACCCATTTTGCGAATAATATAATAATAATAATCCACGACACAACACACAGATCTACTTGATCCCACAGTAAGCTATTATTAGCTTGTGTCGTGGAAACCAAGCAAACGTGGTATATACTACATAGAATTACTTATATATTATAGGTACTAGGGTAAAACCAGGATAGTTGCCCTGGGGGTATAGTTGCCCCGATCGTAATTACTCTAGTTTCGCAGATGAATCGCGTGCTATTTTATTTATCTATCAAAAGACTTTCCAACTACTATTAAGTGGACCGCGTCTCATGTCTCTGTGCGATTGCACGGGAACGCAAGGTGCGATCAAAGATTTTTCGGGATAGATGCCTTGTTTCCCGACGGGGCGTCTATCCTAAATGTAATTTATATGGACTAGGCAACTATCCCATATATGGGATAGATGTCACAAAAAGTAGAGGTCCGTAGAAATCGCTAATACTCTAGAAATTTCAAAGATAATGTCTTTTACATTTAATAAATTTGTAGATAAAGAACCAAAGTACTTGCCAGTTTAAAAAATAAAATATTTTTCATTACTCATACTCGGAAAGTAGGTCTGAAGTTGCCTGAGAAGCGGGTTGAAAGTAACCCTTTTCAGCCCTAGGGAGAATCGCTTTCAACTGACAACTGTCAAATTATTAAAAAAAAACTAGGTCTATTTTCACATTTCTATTGAACCATGTTTCAACTTTCTATACAGCCAACGCGATGTAAAATTGAAATAACGTAAAGTTTAAGTAGGTATTAATTAAAATAAAATTCACTCACTTTTTCTTAAGCTAATTCCTATTTATATTTTTTTATTTTCTTTAATTAATACTTAATAATTAAAGAAAATATTTTTTTTAGGTCGCCACAAAGTAAATAAAAAATACTGGCTGAATAGCTAGCCGGCCAAAGAAAAAGAAATAGGTGGGAAAGTGTCAAGCGACTATCCGATCTTCACTCATTTTTTCTTTAGCTAATTCCTATTTTTATTTTGACTTTCCTTGCATTCGTAATGAAAAGCACAGTGTTACCCTCGGGAGAAAGACTTATTTAGTCCCGAGACGGGGTTTGGCGCCCGAGCGTAGCGATCACCCCTAGGATAACAATGTACTATTGATTTATGTACCGGGAGATATAAATCGATTTCGAAAAGTGTGGCAACTATCCGGGTTTTACCCTATAGATATATAAATACACCCAGACTGGAAAATGGAACCCTGTGTTCATCACACAAAGTCCACCCCCACCGGGAATCGAACCCGGAAACCCTTGATTAGCGGGTAGGCATGGCGACCTCTGTGCCAATCGGGTCGTCGCGAATACCTACTGCCCTACTTATTGCAAACGCAGTACCTAGTACCTACTTGCAGAATGGCGGTTTGGAGATATACCTACCTAAAGATAATATTTTTTTTAGGTCGCCACAATGTAAATAAAAAATACTGGCTGAATAGCTAGCTGGTCAAAGAAAAAGAAATAGGTGGGAAAGTGTCAAGCGACTATCCGATCTTCACTCATTTTTTCTTTAGCTAATTCCTATTTTTATTTTGACTTTCCTCGCATTCGTAATGAAAAGCACAGTGTTATCCTCGGGAGAAAGACTTATTTAGTCCCTCGATCAGTTACTTTCACCCCTAGGATAACAATGTACTATTACGTACCTAGGTATAGATTATCTCCTCCTCCTCTATTTCATATCTATGAAATAAATTTATTTTAACTAGATAAGTACAAATTCAAATTAAAATTAAATTACCTATTATACAAAATAACTCCCGCTGTTTGAGGTCTGAAATTACAAACTAGCATGGCATGAAGGCAAGCGTGCAAAAAAATCATTCCAAGAGTAGGTAACACAAAAAAACTTGAGACAGGCCTTCAGCCGCACTGTTTTGACGAACGCCTGAAAAATATCCAAGTTTAAAACTGACTTACCTATCTTCTTTTGCAAATTGAAATGTAACACCGCCTACATTATAAAGCTTACAGATGAGTAGTTGTTGCGTGGGTAAAGTTACACTACCCATACCTACCTATATTAGCGATTTTAAAACTTCCGAATTCCGATTCATCCTGTAAAGTTAGAAAGGATGTAGGCCCCTACCGAGCATATTGTAAATAAATTACCTACAGCCCCCTTAGCCAAGTTGACAATCTACAATCATTAACGCATAGAAAACTAAAGAACGAATCGTCATTCACATGGTCAAGTAAGTCATCCAAAGTCTAGGTTTGCTTGACAGACTAAGGTTTTCTATGCGGTAACGAGTAGGTATAGATTGTCATTATGGGCCTTGTGAGAAATTAGTGTTAGTATGCTTCTTAACAGAAAACTTTGTATTTTCTTACAAAAATCGGTAAATAACCATGTTGACTAATTTTTTATTTTTAGTCCGTCTTGTAGATTATTAAAAAATATTGGACACGTATTTTTTCTTTTTTTACCTAATCAAAAAATAACGGCGATATATTGAGTTGAAATTTCGCGTGACGTCACTATTCTGACAGTTTGTATGGCGGTTTTAGCGGTTAGTGAGGTCACGACCCCCTCACCCTAAACTTTAATGCGCTGTATCTCTGTATATATTAATTGATTTGAAAAAGCAAAAAATACGTGTCTATTGTTTTTTTTATTTTCTAACTGGCGGATTAATTAGAATTTTGATTTTCAAAAGTAGTCCACAACCCCATTGATCCATGGCGTTTGATTCACAAATCGTTGCCTTTATAGTACGGGAGATACCGATGCTAATTCGGGAGACACTCGAGCGTCGTTGGGACCTATTGGGTTTTGAAGATTAGGAGATATAAACAAAATAAGGTTATATGATATTTTTTCATTCACCGGTGGGTTTAGCTTCTACAGGCTTTCAAAAATGTAAAAAAAAATAGTAAAATGGAAATACTCGAGCGCGTCAGATATTGTAGTTTTGATACTCCAAATATCGAAAATATATTCATCTGCCCATTTGCGTGGTGGGGGTGGCCATCCGGAAGGGAAGAAAATGAAAAAAAAAAACATTTACTCGAGCGCGTCAGATATTCAAAGGGGATGTTAAGTGAGCCTTAAAAATGCACCCCTTCGAAAATCTGCCGATTTGGAGGTGACGCAAGGTAGTAGCGAATTTTTGAAAATGCAAAAAAAAATCTCAATTTTGAAATACTCGAGCGTGTCAGATTATTTTACAGAAGGTTCAGCTTGCAGTCCAAGTTATGTTGGCTTAAAATCTGACAATAATTTTGAGGGATATTATTAATCTGACTGCTAGAAACAAAAATTATGATTTATTTTTAATTTTTTTTTATTTCTGATGTAAGTTTAATAACTTTATGAGCTATTTCTTGTTCACAAAAAACACACTTTATATTTCTATGAAATATGTAAAAGCTCACAAAATATTATTCACAAAACAAACTTTAAAGCACAAACAAGCCATTTCGTTTTACATATAATAACATGAACGCGTTGTTTTGTGATGAGCTTTATTATATAATATATATATAATTACATTAAAGTGAAAGGTGAACCTATAGTTTGATTTTGATTAATACTTACCTTAACTTATTTTAATATGTATTTCAACCGACCAAAAAAGTTATAATTCGACACGTTTAGCGCCGTGGTATACTGTGATGACGTTATGGCGACGGAAAGTAGTGTGAGGACGGTGCGAGAGAGTGAGAGATAGAGAATAAGTAAAAGGGAAAGAAAGACAGAGATATGAATAGGTACATGTTTCACTGCAGCTGCTCGTTCGATTCAAAGACGATTTTTGTTTCTTCGGCTTATGAAAATCGGCAGATTATATTTTTCCCGCTATCCTTGAGTTATTTACTTTAAAATAAAAAACAAATCAACTGCGCTCGAGAATGTCGAAGTTGCGTTTTTTTTTTGCAAGTTTGTGATCCTCTAACTCCTTTACGTCACGTTCAAATGGTCAGATTATTCATATACATACTTCTCACTATGTAATTAACCCACCATATCTTAATCTGACGCGCTCGAGTATTTCGAGTTATCGATTTTTTTTTAATAATCTGATCGGTTATTCTAGACGCACCCACCAGTGTAGAGGGCCTATATTTGGTGGAGGTACTCAACATGGTGCAAGGTACCCCCCTTATGTTCATCTGACGCGCTTTAGCTAATCCACAAATCCCCTCTTGGCGGTCCGTACTATTATATTATGCGACTTTAAAATCGATCGCTAAAAACAATAGATAACTAGGTAGTTATTATTTTATTAAAAAAAATGCCACGAGTCAAGAACTCAAGTCAAGAGCAACGAGCAACGCATGCACCCAAGATGGTAGGTAGTAGGTACCTAACTACCTACCTATCTTAATTAAATTAACTGCCACTTATTATTGACTTGTCACCATTCGAGCAATCTTATCAGTGGGACAATTTTGTTTTGAGGCTAGTATCATTCGACTCGGCGGTAAAGACGGCGTGCACTCCGCGCACGGCTCACATGCCTACTTAGTTCGGTTGACGACATTTTCGGTTAAATAAACGAGTATTAAAAAAAAAACAATAAAAAAACACTGATGAGATAAACATAATATAGAAATTAAACAAAAATTATGAAGACATTAAACTGTGATTTACGTGTAAAATAAATTTAGTGATTCGTTTGCTGAAATCCTCGAGTTTTTTAGGCATTTTTGTAAAATATTTTCCATTCGATTAGATAAATAAGATACGACAATCTGTCTGTATACCTAAATATATTGATATTATACAATGTTAGCAATGAATTGTAGTATTGACATGCTATCATAATTATTATTGTCGGCCCACCAGATTTTGATAAACTGCAATCTACTACGTACCTTCGTGTTTCGGTGAGTTAATGATAAAATAACTTAATTTGTAGATAAATATTTGTATAAATTTGGAGTTACAAGCTAGAGAATACAATGACTTAGTGTGAATAATTCAATTCATTATTATTATCATCGCTTTTGAAGTCAGATTATAAAAAATTAAACAAAATAGGTAGGTACATATTACTTATACTAGATATCTATATTATGATGTTGGAAGTCGCGTCATTTTGAACGGAAAAAATCTATTTAAGGATTAAAAAGAAACCAAACTATGGTATCACACAAAAAAAGTTTTGATTGATAACAAATCTGAACTATCCTAACTATTAATATTATTAATGCGGATGTTTGTTTTTTGCGCTCAACAAACAAACTCACTGCATTCGCATCTGTAATATAACAAGGATTTGCAATGCTGCAGCGATAAGTAGATGGGTAGGTAGTACGGTTTAGCTCAGTGGTTAATAGGCTTGTTTCCAGGGTATGGAAATCAAACTTCTATTTAGTCCGTCTTGTAGATGAATAAAAAATATTGGACACGATTTTTTACGTTAGTAAAAAAATTACGTTAAAAAATGAAAAAATACGTGTCCAGTATTTTTTATTCATCTGCAAGATGGACTAAAAAGTAAAATTTGGTTTACAAGCCCATTAGTGCCTTTGGATCACGCGCCGCAGGGCGTGGGTCCAAATCCCAACAATGCGCTCATTAATCCATTACACGGTGTTAGGTACTCTGTAAGCGCAGCCACCAAGTTGCAAATATGTCACCAAGCTGCCTTAACACGCTTACGGCCGCACTAGAGTCGTTTTAATGATTAGGTACTTAATTTTATGTAAACATTTTAAACAAAACTGCCGCAATCAGAGGCGTTCATTAAATGAATGTTAATTGGCATATTTTGACTAATTAGGTAAGTTAAATGACAACTAACATTACGCACAAATGCTGGCAGAGATCGTCGTTAAAGCGATAAGGAAAGAAATTATTCCAAAGCAAAATTGAACCTATTATCTTTTTATAATAACAACAAAAACAAATATAATAATACTATTGAATACCGAATTATAAAGTTAATTTGGTATTAATAAAAGAATATTACAATCCTTAGGTACCTATTATTATTATAAATGCGAAAATGAGTTTGTTTGTTTGTTCCGCTTTCACGCGTTAACGGCTCCACCAATTATCATGAAATTCTGCATACACAATGTCAGAGGAACAGAAAAGGACATAGGGTCCTTTTTGTCCCGGAATTCCCGCGGTAACTTTGAAATTAACGCGACTGAACCTGCATTAAATTTTACACCCTACAAGTTAAGGGTACAGAAAAGGATAGGTATAGGGTACCTACTTTTATCCCGGAATCCCCGCGGGATCTCCAAAATTAATGCGAATGAAACCGTGGGAAAGAGCTAGTAGGTAGATAAAAATGTGAGCACTGGATAGGGTAGGTATTCGTAAATTCAACCCTTCAGAGAAGAAAGGTGAAAATGTCTATTTCGCAGTCATGGAAATGAATATTTGGAATATTCGTATACTTTGCAAAACAGAAACGCGTATTTCAAGGTTTTCTTAAAGAGAAACGCTAGTGAAACCGCTGAAGGGTATGAGTTCAGCTCGTATATAATTATATATATCGTATATATTTATATATCCACCAAGAAACTAACGAAAAAACAAAGTTTCCGGTCGCCAGACGTTATGAAATGAAATAAGGTTGCGTATCATAAGTAGGTACTGCGAATATTTTAATAGACGGTTTTTATAATATTTGGCATATTTTTTTTAAATAATTAGGTATATTCTTTCTTATATTATAAACCAGCTCTCCCCCGCGGTTTCACCCGCGGTAATTTCGGAGTTCCCGTGGGAATTTCAGGATAAAATAAAAGATATAAACCTTCCTCATGAATCACTCTATCTATATTGCTGAAAACCACATGAAAATCCGTTGCGTAGTTTTAAAGATCTAAGCATACATAGGGACAGACAGAAAGCGGGAAGCGACTTTATTTTGTACAATATAGTGATGCGAAAGTATCTCTGTCTGTTTGTTACCTTTCCATTCCTTAACTACTTAACCTATCATTAAGAGGCTATAAGAAAAGTGTTAGGGTAATTGAGTGTTAAAAACCGCTCTTGTAATTGGCTACTTGCCTAAATTTTTTTTAGTCTGTCTGGTAGATTATTAAAAATTATTGGACGCGTATTTTTTCTTTATTTACGTACTTAATCAAAAAATAACGGCAATACATTGAGTTGAAATTCCGCGTGACGTCTCAACGGAGCTTATACCGAAAACTGACGTCACGAGTCCCCCATCGTGAACTTTAATGCGCTTCATCTATGTTTATTTGCATTAATGAAAAAGCAAAAAATATGTGTCTATTGGTTTTTTTTTGTTTTCGAACTGACGGACTATTTAGAATTTTGATTTTCATACCTTGGAAAACACCCAATTGGCTACTTGACAAAAAAATTTTTTTTAGTCCGTCGTGTAGATTAGTAAAAAATATTGGACACGTATTTTTTCTTTTTTTACGTAATCAAAAAATAACAGAGATACATTGAGTTGAAATTTCGCGTGACGTCACAACTCTGTGCGGTTTGTATGGCGCTTATAATGAATATTGACGTCACGAGCCCCCCACCCTAAACTTTAATGCGCTTTATCTATGTTCATTTTCATTAAATTGAAAAAGCAAAAAATACGTGTCTATTATTTTTTTAATTTCTAACTGACGGACTAATTAGAGTTTTGATTTTAATACCTCGGAAAACACCCAATTGTGGTGTGAGTGGGAAACGAATCTCACTAGGCGCCTCCGAGTTCCTGGCGCCTGTGTGCAGACTGTAGTGCTCACATTGCACGCAGGCGTGGGCGACTCGGTTCTGAGTAGTTTTTTTAGTTTCCATAATCATAATTGAGTTCGATAGGGCTAGGGATATGTCAAATGGATTGGTAAAAAAAAAAAGCTACCTACTAATAACCGTTCGTGATTTGGAACGCGATATACTATGCTTTCAAGCTGTAAAGTATCATCATAATAGTTTTAGTAGATAAAATATTGTGAATGAATGATTGAATGAAAAACACTTTATTGAGTACCACAAATAGTACAATGACTAAAAACTTATAAAACAGAAAGAAGTGACTCCAAATGGCAGCCTTATGATATTATGAAAACAAACATTTTCTGATGGCCGTGCCCACAACCTTCTTTTGGGGCTGAATCCGGGCCTGGTTTATCCATTACAAACAAAAAAACAAATAATTAACCCTTTTCTCTTTGTATAAGAGAGTAAAGATTCACTATTCATGCTGCGGTATCACTCAAATTCCACAAATTGCAGATTTTTCTCGAAAACTCTTTGTATCACGCAGAAAAGTACATAGGTATATATAAGTAGCTTGGTAACAAGGAAATAATTTTTTGAATCTAGTTCCAGAGACAGGTTGGTACATCTATTCTAAACTCACAAATTTTAACTTTAAATCTTACATTTTTGTAATGAGTTGAGTAGACCTACCTACTTACCCAGTTCAACCTAATGTTAACTAAATCATAAATCGTATTAAAACAATGTCGAGGATATCTAGTCATTAATTTAAGTAGGTAGGTAGTTGAACCAATTATAATACAATATTTATAACTAGCTGTCGCCCACAGTTTCACTCGCGATAATTACGGATTTCTCACGGGAATTCCAGAATAAATTATACTTATAAACCTTTATCTGGCATCACTAAACATATTGGTGAAAACCGCATGAAAATCCGCTCAGTAGTTTTTGAGTTTATCGCGAACATACAGAGAGGCAGGCAGACGCGCTGGAGACGGCTTTGTTTTATTTATTATGTATTAAGGATGGGTAGGTACGCTTTTCGCTCGATTTGCAAAAAAACCAAAGAGTTGTTTACAAATATATTATCCATGCAAACTTTCGCAAATTTGGTAACCCGGTAAAGGTTTGGTAGGGTTAATTAATTAACTAGCTTTTCCCCGCGGTTTGCCCGCTTAAATTTTGAGATTATGGACAAAATAAATGTCTAACCAAACTACTAAAAAAGAACGTCGGTAACTCTAAAATATGCTCTATATAAATATGTCGCTCAGGGATAGCTTTCTATATCAGAGAAAATATTTTTAGAATCAGTTCATTAGTACCCAGACAGATTCTGTAAAATGTATATACACCATGGAAGTAGATTATAGTTTTCTATCGAACGCATCGATGCAATTGATAAATGGAGTTTCAGAAATCTATGAAAAAGGCCCTAGATAACGACTTAGAAAATAGGATAAAAAAACAATAAAAATTGTCGTATACTTAGTAGGTCGTCGTATACTTAATACCAATGACTGCTGTTTTCTTTATTCTAGACTAGATTTTACCTGTGTTAGTTTCGTAAATCCGGAGTAGATAATAACCCTATGATCGATTGAGTAGTTAAGACGTGAAAGCGCAACCAACAAATAAACAAACCGACACTCGTATTTATAGATAATATTTATAGAATATCTCATTAAAAGTATAGAGGTTTAACTACATATACCATAGAACGTCAAATTCTGCGTATGAATATAGATAATATTATCAATGATAATTATATACAACGTGTTAATGAATTAACTGAAAACTAGAAAGTAGTTTCCTTAGAATCAACTAGCGAATCTATCGCACTATGTTTTAATATAGGCACAGGTAATATAATACTGATAGTAAAAATGAAAAAAAATTACCTATTTTTTCATTTTTACTAGCCATGTCTAAATTATTTAGATATAATACAAAATTGGCGCGTACGCCACCCGCAGCAAAAAAAATCCAACCGGTAGGCGCGGCGCGGGCGTAGCGCTTGGAATTTCGTAGATAGGGCCCCTCCAAACTAATGTTGAATAACTTTTAAAGTATACATTTTTTCGATATAAAATATATTTTAATCATATTATTGTTTATTTTTTTAAATGGGGTGTATCAGGTTTTTAGTTGATTCATTAACACGTTGTATAGAATGTCTTTGGATATTATATATTAAGTTATGTACCAAGAAGCGACACGTGCGCAATTTTATAGGACCGGTTCAACTTGATTTAGTTAAAAATATATATTGTGATATACCTAGTGGTTATTAAGGAGAATGGGGCAGGGCGGTTCGTTTTTAGGTATTAGCAGGTATTTCCCAGAAGCTTAATAATAAGCTAAATTTAAATTGATATAAATAAAAATAACATATAAAATCAATCTTTCAACGTTGTCCATCGCGATCGAAAGATTCCGCAGTAAAAGAATGAAAGGATGACAGGATGAAAGGAATAAAAGGTGGCAGGATGAAAGGATGAAAGAATGAAAGTATGACGTACACATGAAAGACATGAAACTTATTAATACAAAAAAAATAGAGGCACATTATGTCTAAAACCTGGGCCCCTATTCACTAATAATGAATGACCATGGGGGCTAAGATGCGCAAGACGACAAAATTTTATCGAGCCATTTTATCGATTCTCGTCGACAAAGCCATACAATATGTCGACGAGAATCGATAAAATGGCTCGATAAAATTTTGTCGTCTTGCGCATCCATAACGCATTAGATGCGCCAAAAATTGTTTTTCCATCGCGCTCGAACAATTTTCATTTACGTCATCGGCATACGGAATATATATTTCTGAGCATCTGGAGCGTTTGGGATTGTGTTTTCGGGACGCGAGTTATGGGCAAGGAATGTTGTTGGTCACAGTGAATATGGGCCGCCTACACCATAGAATTGGAATGGTATTTAAAGTATGGTGAAAACGCCTGTCGGCACTCACGCGCACATCTGTTTTGTGCTATAATTTGCAACGTACCTAATTTTAAATTTAAAAAGCATTTGTTTCATTCAAAATTCTGTGTAGGTACATACATATGTGTATTATAAATGTGCATCTATCTGCATAAAATATGGTGTCACAGTTGCGTCATTCGTGAAATACGTAATTAGGATCCTATATAGGTATACCTACAGTCGAAACGGGATATAACGACATCGTTTACTACGACCCGACGGACTGGTTATTACGACCGAATGACATGGTCTCTGCCGAATCCCTATACAACGTGTTAAAAATAAATAAAAAACCTGATACACCCCGTTAAAAAAATAAACAATAATATGTTTAAAATATAAATGACGTCGTAAAAATGAATAGTCTAAAAGTTATTCAGTACCTATTAATTTGGAGGTGACCTACCTAGGAAATTTTAAGCGTTACGCCCGCGCCTACGTGTGTCAATGACCGACTATATTTTTTTTACTATTCTATAATATTGTATTATAAATAATTTAGACATGGTCTAGTAAAAATGAAAAAAAATATAACCCTGCCCTTACTGACCCGTCTCAAATTTCCACCCTGTATATGGTAGCACCAAACCACAAGCATTTTTAAATCTTTAGTACTTATCACTCTCTAGGTATTTCCCCTCGTCAATTAACATATTAAACAAACAAACTTCGTATCTCTACAACATTCATATAGCATAATAAGTTACTAATTATTATGTAAAATGTGTATAATTGTATATTGTACATATTTTAATAACAAACGCTTAGTAAGTAATTTAATTTCTAGAACAATTATGATTATGACTTATACTTACTCATATATTCATTTATATACTTATATATAAATGAATAATAATTATAATATTTTTAATAAGTACCTAAATAACATTTTTTTTTCTACTATCTATAATTAATTAGCCCGGTGGCACTCCATAAAAATCAACTGATTCTGAAGCTATATATAAGGACGGCCGGATTGTACTTGCACGCGGGTTGTGCGGGAGCGCGCTGACAGTAGCCATGCTTTCAGTGAAAAATAATCACATGTAGAATCTATCTACCAAACTAGGTACCAAACTTTCGCGGGGTAAGGAAGCATAACTGGTGGGAGGCGGAGTGTCGCTTCTGTATGTAGTAATATTCTGTATACTTTGCTATGATACCTACGCACTAGACAAAATCGAATACTTTGCTTTGAACGAGGCTAACGAATCCCTGACCCCACACAATGATAATACAAATTTAATGACGTCGCCGATATTTTATGATTCGACCGATTACAAATCGTATACATTTTTTTTTGTAATAACTATGTACTAAAACGTTAACGAAAAAAGTTTACTGAACTTTAATTTTTTTTGTTACAATTTTTTTTATTTTTCGCGCTTATGTGCCTCGGCTTATAATTTATTTAAATCGCAATAGCCTAACATCAACAGCTGATAATAGCGTTGAAAAAGCGTGTTTTTTTTTTATTATTTATCAACATTATTATGCCTCGACAACCTGTGACTAACTTTTAAGAAAATATTAAGCTAAAGGGATTTGGATATTTTTTACAGTAAATCGTCAATTTCTTTCGACAATGACCAATTGATGAAGTGGAACTGATGATGAAGACCACTGATAGCCACCGGAACTACTGAATAAAAAGTATTTCACAGTTTGCGATTCGATTACTCTAAAATGCTTGCTAAGCAATTTATGTATTACACTGCATATATGGTGAAGTGGAGCCGAGCTCTTTCCACATAACCTTATGAGTTATGATATACATACATCAAAATAAAATTACACATTTTGTTTAATTTTGATGGATATTCAATACATAAGAGGATAAAAAGGGTTGAATGTTTGTCGGAGGTAGGTGCTTTTGGGTCAGCAATAACAAGTTTTGTTATAAAATATTTAACCAATAACACATAAACAGATATACTCGTTTGATCATAATATTATAATTTGTTATTTTTATAGAATTGAAATCTCATGGTCAAGCATATCAATAAAAAAAGTTTGTTATAAATATATCACAGATACCTACACAACGTTAGGTTGGGAAGGGGGGTCTATGGAACTCCCTCTGCCTCTACTTTTATGAGAGCACGGCTCATATACCTGGTTTTGAATATTAAGTATATTGTTTACCGCCGCACCCAGAGTCGACCTTAATGATTACTTAGTTAAGTATAGATTTTTAAAACAAAACTGCCGCAATCAGACAAGTTCAATAAATTGATGTTGATTGGCTTTTAACTAATTAAGTTACATCTCATTAAATGCCAATTAACATTAATTTACTGAACGTCTCTGATTGCGGCAGTTTTGTTTTAAAAATCTATACTTAACTAAGTAATCATTAAAGTCGACTCTGAGTGCGGCGGTTAGTTATTTACCTGTGTGCGTATTTTTTAACTGATTGGCAAATGTTCTGCAGCTTTTTCACAGTTTAATTTTTAATAGAATCGACCCACAGAACAGAAAATAACAGATAGAAGGGAGATCAACTTAGTTTAGTATGAAAACCAGTGTCGCCGGGTGATTTTCGCACACAAAACTATTCATCACGTACTAAAACATTCATTGAAGTAAACAAATGTGTTAAATGCTTTATGTTTATGTTTTACTTAGTTACTGTTTTCAAAACTCACGCGCAGTTTTGGCAATATTGTGGTAAATATACTTCGGATGGCAGCAAAAGAAGTTTTGGGCAAGTTAGAGTATTTGCTCTAACTTCCTTTGCAACGGTGCCGCGCCTTCCCCGCCTCCATGTCCTCTCTAGTAAATTTATTTGCTCTGTGTATCTATCTACCTTACACCCTATGCAATAAGTGTGCAGGACCGAAATTTTAGCGGTCGAAATTTTAAAACTGCAGTTTTGCGTGTTTTCGTTTAAGATTCAAGAACACTTGATATCCTTTCGGCTTGGCAACCCCTTTCTGGTTGACCTTGTTAAGATAGCTAATTAAGAAGTCTTTGCGTCAACAATAAATAATTAATCATTTATAAAGACGCATAAGATATAAGCTACATGTTCACAAGTATAATTATTATATACATATATTATGATGATAATACGGCTATTAGGAATAGGCATAAAAACGTATTTTATATCTATACTTTTAGATAGGTACTTAGTATCATTAGTAGAACAATAGCTTCATAATAGAAATATTCAGTTTTTTATCGATAGGTACTTTAACTCGCATTTTATTACGTACTTATATATCGATTAGCTGTTCCCCGCGGTTTCGCTCGCGGTAATTTCGGAGATTCCGCGGGAATTCCAGGATAAAAGTGCCATATAACCTTTTCTGTACTCATTGATTTCTGTAAGCAAAATTTCACAAAACAAATTCACTTTCGGTTTAAAGATCTTTATTGTACTCATTAAGATACATGAGCACATTAATAAAATTTAAAATCAGTCACAAAGAACAAAATAATAGTTAAAAAAGCTAACATAGTGTAGGCTAGGTGAGTTGCAAGTTACGTGGAGACAATGTTTCAAGTGTTGACAATATGTATAAGGCGGTGGTCCAAGTTATAAAAGGTCTTGTTTTTTAAAGTGGTCTAACAATTTTTTTTGAAGATATTGAGCGAACTTGCATCTTTTATAATTGAGGGAAGTTCATTATAAGTATAACTTTGCTCCCGCAAACGTAACGGCATTTCGTCCATAATTAGTACGAACACTGGGTAAAACAAGGCGGTTCGCGCGATGTGATGAGTATTTTTGTATATTTCCTTTTGTGGTAAACTTTATATTTGTGTGGATCATGTTATGTGTGATTTTATATATTAGTATACAAGTGTTATAAATGTATAATTGTTTGATGTTTAGAAATTTTGTTTCATGGTATATTTTTTTAGTGGATGTTAAAAAGTCGTAATGACTTTCGCATTTATTAGTAGATACTAGCTGTTCCCCGCGGTTTCGTCCGCGGTGATTCTGGAGTTCCCGCGAGAATTCTATGGAAAGTTACCGTATGTCCTTGTCTGTACCCTTGACAAAATGTATGCAAAATTTTGTGGTAATCGGTTGAGTCGTTAAGACGTGAAAGGGAAACAAACAAACAAACTCACTTTCACATTTAATTATACCTAAGGATAAGGATTCTTTTACGATTCACCTTTTACAGGTATACTAAGGACAAAAATGATGTTATCGGCATCTACTAAGACGTTATTAATAATTCTTTTTTATTTATATTTTTTTATTTATTTAACATAATCCACAGCACTTAATAACTACGTAGGTACACATTTAATGATTAAATCTACTGCCAATAACGGATTATCATATTCACAATACTATTTGCATTAGGACAAAAATTATTATTTGTTCCCTCCGCTGTGTAGTCGCTGATAGCGGTGTTATCAATTCGCATCCTAATCACAAAAATATTAAGCAGATAAGAATCGACTGAGGACAGCACCTCTGGTTTATTGGTTACCGAACCCTGTTTGCTGCGCCAGGTGTCAGGATAAATATTTATGTCGTACTCGTAAATACCTTGAAAATACATAGATCTTATCTTATCTTATACAATGGGGTGGGCAAGCAAAGCCTCGGCACTTCGACCCTTGGGATCTTTTGTATCATCCTCATCCTGTGCTCCTCCCTCTACTCCCTGAAAACCTCGGCGGCGAAGGCTAGTGTGCAGTGGGGAGTAAGAGCCTAAAGTCCTCTGGTTCTGGGTAAGCCGTCCCCAGAAGGTCCATTCGTTTACGAGCCAAGGCATCGCACTCGCACATAAGATGTGCCATTGTTTCCACCTCTACGCCGCACTTCCTGCAGGATGAGTCGCTCGCGAGTTTCATTTTCGTGAGGTGTTCCTTTGTCCCGAAGTGACCTGTAAGCACACCAGTGATTAGGCGGGCCTGATTGCGACTTAAGAGAAGTATGCTGCGTGATAGTTTCTCATCGGTTTTGTCGCCGATAAAGCGTTTGGAATGCTTGAGGCCCGTAGTCGATGACCACTCCTGTGAGTGTCTTTTCCGGGCGTTTTTAAATACATAGATACTTATCCTTAAATATTATAAAACAAAGTCCTCCGCCGCGTCTGTCTGTCTGTTCGCGATAAACTTTAAAACTACTGAACGGATTTTCATACGGCTTTCACCAATAGATAGATTCATGAGGAAGGTTTATAGTTTATACGTATTACTGTCCTGGAATTGTGAAACCGTGTGAAAAGTGAAACCGCGGGGGACAGCTAGTGTATCACCCTTTCGGCAGAGCATGCAAGAGATATTATGGCTTCTAATTTAGATTAGGCACTGTTTATGTTTTTTTCTTTTTCTTGCGTGTTGTGCTAAAATAAATGTATTTTCTTCTAAGAATGACTAGAAATAGACTATAGGTCCTAGCTGTGATGCTGTCTCTTCTTTCTTCTTCTTCTTTTTCTTCTTTCCAAATAAATAAAACTCACAGTGGCATTTACATATTATAATATGGATTTGGATTTGGATGGATTTATATGGATACGGATACGTGCAATATTATTTAGTACGGATCAATATTTGAAAATTAGTGAAAAGGTTCTAATCAAGCATCAATCAGCGCAATTACAAAAAAAAAAACAACATTCGGACGAATTGAGAACCTCCTCCTTTTTTGAAAGTCTGTTAAAAACGGGCAAGATTCGTGGATCAAACAATTTTGGACGTTACATTATTCATATCTAATACAACGGGTTATTTGGCAATTTTACTATAATACATTGAGTTGAAATTTCGCGTGACGTCACTATCCGGTGCAGTTTGTATGGGAGCATGATGGGAGCTTAATTATAGCGGTTAATGACCTCACGACCCAAACCCTAAACTTTAACGCGCTATATCTATGTACATTTTCATTAATTTGAAAAAGCAAAAAATACGTGTCCATTATTTTTTTATTTTCTAACTGACGGACTGAGCTGACGGACTAATTCGAATTTTGATTTTTAAAAGTCGTCAACATCCATATTTTACAAACTTACACCTCTTTCTATTGTGATCTCTAAGCGTGGTTATCAGTGCACCGGGTGTACGACTGTGTAGCGTTCTACCCCAAAATACATTCAAATAATAATAAAGTGGAAGCCTCGGAGAACTTAAAATTAAGCATTTTTTTATTTAACAAGATAATTTGCGTCGGCCTTATTTGAAAGCGAAAATAAGCGCCGCAGTAGAGCGAGCCTCATTGCTGCACGTTTGACTAATGACGAGACAACTTACACAGTCTACTCTATAGTATAAAATATCTATGACGTGGTGATAACAATACACGAGTTTTGTAAAAATAAACAATAGGTAATATAGGTACGTATAAGTAGATACAAACAAGTAATTATACGTTCATTAAAATCTATTGATTGATCGATTTTATTAAACACTAGCTGTTGCTGCGGTTCCATTCGCGCAAATTTCGACATTCCCTCGGGAACTCACATTTATCCGGGATGAAAGAAGGTAGGTACTGTAACGTTCCGGGGGCGGAAACGTTAGTAAAATATATTAAAGTATAAAAGAATTTTGTGTTATCTTAGTTAAAGATGTTTATTTCACAAGGAAAACATGTCGACTGGCGCACCTTCAGAATGAAAGGGACGTAACTCAATACGAATTGTCTAGTCGTCCACTAAGCGGATTATTATTAGTCGTCCACTAAACTACATAAATTCACAAAAGTCAATATATTGTAAATACCTATATCACTGTAAAATTGGAAATACCGTTAGATTATTATAATCTGTCTTGCGAGATTGTAAACTGTCAGAAAATTGTGAACTGTAAAATACGGCCTACAATTTAATGCATTCAACGCGATGATTTAACGCTTTATTTTTAGGTAGATTATAAATATGGTTAGTATGTAACTTTGGATTTTGCTTAAAAACTGATCTTGAAAAGCTCACTTTCTTTGTCATTTCAAATTGCAATTTTTGAATTGGGTCATGACGTAGGTACAGCTAAAATAACTATAACGGGGGTTAACATGGTAGGTACTACAATCTCCTAGGGGTGTATCAGTATAGTAAGCTACCAATTTAACCCTATTTTGATTGCCTTACAAATGTTTATAGTTACGCAGAACTTTTAATTTTTCGATTCCCAAATCCTTTGAATTAAAAAAAAAATACGCGTACAACAGAACGTGTTTTTTTTTGTTGATTTGTGGTATATACGTTGTTAAATACAACAAAATTAGATACGCAATTTTTCTATAACTTCGACATGGTGCCTCAAAACTATTCAACTAATTATTTTTTCATAATGAATATTGATGATGAATATAAACTTGCTGTCGTTAGGTAGGTACTACCTATATAGTACAACCTTGAAAGAACGTATCAAGTAGTAACCCTGAACACGAATTTTCATAAAAATCCGTTTAGCCGATCTGAAGATTGTCGTGAATAGCCAGACAAGAAGAAATTAATCTTCTTTAATGTTTGTTTATTATTCTTGTGTGTTTTGCAGAAATGAACTAAAAAAAAAAAATTATAAAAGTGGCTGTTCCTGTTTTAATAACTTAAAAAATAATGCTCTGAAATCAATAGGAAGATTGGTCACAGATAATAAGTAGGTACAGTCAATATGAACGACAGAACTTTGTTTTTATTTAAATAGGTAAACGTTTAGATAACATCCTTATATAATATAATATAGGTACAGTCAGGAGCAGCAATATGTAATAGTAGGTAGGTACATTATTGCAAAGGCAGCGAAATAGGCAATTGCCATTTCGACCGAGGCATATATAGTGCTTTTCATAAAAAAATGCAAGGAAATAAAAAAGGTCCTTTTACATAATAAACTAGTTGTGCCCCGCGGTTTCACCCGCGTTAATTTCAGAGTTCCCGCGGGAATTCCGGGATAAAAAATACGCTATGTGTTAATCTGATGTATAAGCTATATTACTGTATAGTTTCATTTAAATCCATTCAGTAGTTTTTGCGTGAAAGAGTAACAAACATCCATCCATCCATCCATCCATCCATCCATACATTCTTACAAACTTTCGTGTTTATAATATTAGTAGGATTTAATTTATTAACAAAAAATACCGAGACAAAATACACGTATTATTCACCGACATACACTGACTTTAAACCGATCAATGGTAGCACAAACCAATAATATATTACGTGTATTTTTGTCTCGGTGTTTTGTTATTTTTAGCTTTTTAGTTTTGTGTTTTTGGAAGTCGGTTTTTGTTTTTATTAAAATTTTGTTTATTTCTCGCCTTTTAGTGGGTCGGATTGTAATTTATCTAAGTTACAATAGCCTAATGTCAACTGCTCATCACCTATTACAATATATTGCTTTTCCCGATGCAGGGACGTTAATTGTTGAGGAGTTCTCCTGGTACATCACCGTCAGTTGCACTTCATCATATACATTGTGACGAGCATAAATTGTTTAGAAACCAAATTAAAGTTAACGAATCGGAACCTGTGAAATACCTATTATTGAGTAGTTCCGTTGACCATCTGTGGTCTTCATCATCAGTTCCACTTCTTAAGGTATTTTAAGGTCAATGACCTCGATCGAGCTGAACAGCTGATGCATCGCCTGGTGTGTGCCGGGTGCGTATTAGTGAGCTTCTTGTATTGTGTACCTTGTGAATGTAGTTGTAAAGTTTTTTCATTGAATTAATTTTCCTCATATTCTGAAAACTACTGGACTTATAATACATTTTTTTCGCTTATTCTGTTTGTTATAACGTAGGTATACTCGCACATTCAGCCATGTAAAATATTTGCAGCTAACTTTACCACATCTTATATAGGTACCTAGGCCATATTTGAAGTTTTTGGCTATAGGTACATATACTTAACGCGTTACTTTGTGGGTCATTGTCTAACTTGAGTACCTACCTACTTAAATTGGTAATTCTTCAAACTGTCTGGACATCAGTGGCGAAGGGTGAAATATTGAGAGAGGGAAGCCGGAAATCTACTTTAATTTCAACTTATTAAACTATTAACTGTTCCCCGCGGTTTCACCTGCGATAAGTTCAGGAGTTCCCGCGGGAGTTCCGGTATAAAAAGTCCTTCCCTGTATCCCTGACAACGTTCTCAATTACGGAGAGAGATGTTGCGTCTGAAGGGAAGCCGGTGGGAATCGGCTTCTATGGCACCTTCGCCACTGCTGGACATTATCAATAATGCCCGATGACTCAGTTGAAATGAAATGAAATGATATCATCTTTATTTGTTACGACAACAGTACTTTTAACTGTTATAAGCAAATATTAATAAAAACAGCATCAAACAGCGTGTCCATAACACATTTATAATTCTCTATAGGTAGGGCACAATGTTGCGCGCCTATATTATATTTTATTATGAAATCGATGTAATACTAATAAAAATGTTAAATACCTTACATAACATAAAAGCAATAAAGCGTTCACATCTATTCACAATACAGTTTGAGGTTATCGAACGTTAATTTTATTGTCCATATATTTTTCGGGTGCCTTTTCGGTGCGATAAGCACTGTTTACAAAGTGCTTACGATACGACGGTACTTTGAACTACAAGTACAAGCTAAATTAACACACCGCTCTACGATTACACCCCTCCACAAAAATAATTGTCCTTGTCCTTATCTGTAAGTACTCCTTACCACGTGTATGCAAAATTTCATCCGTTGAGTGCAGTAGTATTGAGTGAGCCGTGTAAGCGTAGCAAGTGAACTTACATTCGCATCTGTGCCTACATAAAAATAAAATTGAAGTGTCTGTTTGTAATCCCAAATTAACAGCTTCTCACTAAATGCATAATATGAAAGTACGTACGACTAGTTGTGCCCCGCAGTTTCACCCGCGTTAATTTCAGAGTTTCCGCGGGAATTCCGGGATAAAAAGTACCCTATGTGTTAATCTGATGTATAAGCTATATTATTGTTTTCATTTAAATCCATTCAGTAGTTTTTGCGTGAAAGAGTAACAAAACATCCATCCATCCATTGATATACATTCTGTCTGTTCCGGCTAATCTCTGATTCGGCTGGACCGATTTTAACAAGACTTTAATGACAGATAGCTGATGTTATAAGAGGAATAACTTGGCTACTTTTATTTTAGAAAAAAATAGTTTCGGAAATTTCGAAACTCACGCGGCTGAAACCGCCGGGCGCAGTTAGTTGTAACAAGTAAAGATTAACTGTTCGTGCCCGGACGATTATTCCTCAGTATATTGTATGGAATCTGTGTGATAAATTAGAAAATCTAGATATCTTGACATAAATTATAAACTATACTGAACGGGTTTTCATGCGGTTTTCAACAATAGATAGAGGGATTCATAAGGAAGGTTTATATCTATAGTTTATCCTGGAATCCCCGCGGGAACTCAGAAACCGCGGGGGACAGCTAGTAATTAATAACAAAGCTAATTCAATTAAAAAACTAAAAAAACACCTATTAACTTGCGTACTGCAACTATGACAAAGTTTATCTATACAACATGTTAATGAATTAACTGAAAACTAGAAAGTAGTTTGCTCAGAATCAACTAGCGAATCGATCGCATTATGTTTTAATATAGGTTATATTTTTTTTTATTTTTACTAGCCCATGTCTAAATTATTTATAATACAATATTTGGCGCGTACGCCGCCCGCAGCAAAAAAATTCGAACCGGTAGGCCGCGCCACCAAAAGTGGTGAACGGAAGTGAACGGGAATTTCGCACTGGCATTGCTTAGACTCTGATTTAAAACGTAGGTTTTAATCGGTTTCTGGAAAATTAGGAGGGATATTAAAAGCGTGATTGACAGCGGCGCCAGCGCATTTTTAACTTAAACGTTATCCTAACTTACTATTTTAAATGGCCAAGTAAATGTGAGTTTGACAATTTTTTTTTAGTCTGTCTTGTAGATTAATAAAAAATATTGGACACGTATTTTTTCTTTTTTTACGTAATCAAAAAATAACGGCGATATATTGAGTTGAAATTTCGCGTGACGTCACTAACCAGTGCAGTTTGTATGGCGGCTTGCAGCGGTAAGTAACGTCACGAACCCCACCCTAAACTTTAATGCGCTTTATCTCTATTTATTTTCATTTATTTGAATAATAAAAAAATACGTGTCTAATGATTTTTAATTTTCTATCTGACGGACTAAATAGAATTTCAAAATCTTACTATGGCCTATCTCATATATGTAGGTACAACACCCTTCCTAGATATTTACATGAGATTTCATCTCATCATAGGTTCTGCGTTGCCTTACGAAAATGGCTGATTAATTAAAACCAACCGATCATCTGAAATACCCGTGGAAACTCCGAAATTAACGCGATTGGAACCGCGGGGAGCAGGGCCCTTATTCGCTATGACCAACAACATGTCTTGCCCATAACGCGCGTCCAAAAAACGCATTCCCGAACATTCCAGATGCCAAAATATTAGAAATTATTATCTGTATGCCCTAAGAAACGTTGTAAATGTATTTTTTTGGAGTTAAACTTTGATGGGATGGGATGATTTGAAGGGAAAGACAATTTTTGTAGTGTGGTCATAGTGAATAAGGGCCCAGCTAGTAAAGGCTATTTGACTAAATTTTTTTTCTTAGTTCTATTTAGTCCGTCAGTTAGATACTAAAAAAATAATAAACACGTATATTTTGCTTTTTAAAATTAATGAAAATATCCTCGGATAAAGCGCATTGAAGTTTGAGAGTGGGGGCTCGAAACGTCATGCGGGTAAAAACTGCACCTGCTTGTGATATCACGCGACATTTCGAGTCAACGTGTCTCTGTTATTTTTTGCTTGCGTAAAAAAGATAAAATACGTGTCTTATATTTTTTATGAATATACAAAACGGGCTAAAAGTAAAAAAAATAGTCAAATAGCTATTATAGAGCAGCCGATGATATTGTCATTTAATTAGCTCTATGAGTTTAAAAAAATCAGCAAACTTGTTTACAATTTGCATAGATTATAATATACTTAATAAGGTTTACAAGTATAAATAATTTATATGCCGTTGTCAACTTAATGTGACAAAAAAAACATGCCATTAAGGCTCTAAACAACAAGGTCTGTTCCGCGATGGTCATAAAAACCGGCCAAGTGCGAGTCGGACGGCGCGCAGTGAATTCCGTCTTCGATATAGTGAGGGAGAACCGTGAAAGCGCCTTTTTTAAAAAACCATTGACATAAATGAAAAGTCAATTATAAAAGTAATTTTGGTATTTCAAGATATATCTATATAAAATCCTGCTACAGGATACGGCACTGTTTTTTTTTTCATCCAACAGCTGATTATGTATTTCACCACAGGCAGACTGTAGTGAAATTAGGAAAAAGATTAAGATAAATTAGGAATTAGGATAATAAAAAATAGGAAAACAAAAACCATTAATGCATTCTTATAGCTGTTGTTAAAATTAACTTTCATTTCAAATTTCATTTATGGCCATGACGAAGAAGGTTTCCATCTTCGACATTTGACTACGGAACCCTAAAAGTTACAATATATCTTGACAGTGGTCACGTTTTCAGTTTTATTTTATTTTATTCGGGCGTGGTGCGTCTATTTTCTTTTTTCCCTCGCAAGTAGGATGTCTCGGTTTGGGTATACGAGCAATTTTTGTATATTATGTATACAACGTGTTAATGAATTAACCAAAAAACTAAAACACCCTCTGTTTCGTCTGAGTATACACCCCATTTCAAAAAATAAACAATAATGTGTCTTAAAATATGAATTTTGTCGAAAAAATTAATAGTATATTATCTATATTAGTTTCAAAATTATTTTAGAGGTGACCTATCTACGAAATTTCAAGCGCTACGCGCGCTCCTACGTGTAAATGACCGATTTGATTTTTTTTCTACGGGTGACGTACGCGCCAAATATTGTGTCAATCATTTAAACATGAACTAGTAAAAATGAAAAAGTATAACCTATATTAAAACATGGTGCGATCAATTCGGAAGTCGATTATGAGCAAATTATTTTTATTAAATTAAATTAACACGTTGTATAATATGTATAATCTGAATCTCGGGAACGGCTCCAACGATTTTCATGAAGTTTAGTATGCAGGGGGTTTCGGGGGCGATTAATCGATCTAGCTAGGTTTTATTTTCAGAAAACGTCGTTTTATCCGTGTTTTCAGGCCATTGACCTTTACGTGATGGGTAATGGTTCGTAAATGAGTGTTTGGTATTGCTTTTCTACTTAACAACAGATGGCGCTACGAGCGAAGCTCGGTTGTCTAGATATTATAACTAATCCATGGATGCTCGAGTTTACTCAGCTAAACAGTTCGATAACCAATACGAATATTGCTCCATTCACTTCACCTGGAATGGGAACTGGCTTTCGAGTGAGGCTGCTGGAATACGCCGTTAGGAGCTTGGCAATAGATAGATAGATATTAATTTTCTCTTTAAAAATTACATTTACATTTCATGTCAAAATTAAATAAATTCACTAAAGAGATTCTCAATATAATTAAAAGTTTGAAATAATAATCATTGATAGATTTTGATAGATTTTCAACTTGAAAGTGGTAGCTAGCAAACCGGGCAGAAAGCGCCCTATCACCATGCTATGTTTTCCACTTTTCCTCAATAAATATATTTCTTACGGCGATCACTGAACTGAAAATTATTATTGGTGTCGAAATCGGTATGTGACTCGAATCTACGACTTAACCTAAAAGTTAAGATGGCTGAGTACGCACGCACCGGATTTCAAAACCACTGGCATCTGAACTACGTCGCAGGGACGATCTCAACTAGTTAACAAACACATCCGGTCTGCGCGAACGGGCACAAACGACGCGACGCTGTCAATAAAGCTCGTCTCAGAGAACAATGTTTTATTACAAAAGCATTACAAAAAAGTGCTGTGTAAATAGTACCTACCTATATTTAATCCTACTAATATCATAAACGCGAAAGTTTGTAAGAATGTATGGATGGATGGATTGATAGATGGATGGATGGATGGATGTTTGTTACTCTTTCACGCAAAAACCACTGAATGGATTTAGATGAAACTTGACAATAATATAGCTTATACATCAGATTAACACATAGGGTACTTTTATCCCGGAATTCCCGCTGGAACTCTGAAATTAACGCGGGTGAAACCGCGACTTGGGAACCTTCACGAAACGATCCTACTCATTCTTTAAAGGTCGGCAACGGACCCGCAAGCCTTCTGGAGTTGCAGATGTTTATGGGCGGCGGTAATCACTTACTATAAGGTGTGCCACTTGCTCGTTTACCCCTATTCTATAAAACAAAAAACTGCATGTGAAGATTTGTGATGATGTTGTTTCGGTTGAATTGATTAGGATAAAGTTTGACAAAATATAGCTTATGTAAGTACTGAATTAACACATACGATGTTTTTAACATATTGCAATAGAGTTCTATTAGAATGATTCTGGGTTGACGTGGGATTTGCACAAACGCAGCCTTTAATTACTAAGATATTATAAAAATCTACTCTACCTATAAGATCGATATCGCCGTGTGTGACCAGCTTTAAAATTTTATTAGACACTTGCTATGAGTAATATGAATTCAAAGTACATATAACTCCCATGTGGGAGTGAGATGTAGGTACTTGGGGCATGTAATGTAGCCCCTTGAGATACGAGCGATTGGTCAATCGTTTGGCTCCCAGACGATGGACTCGTGGCCGCAGGGTGCGTAAATGCAAAAGCGGACAGAATATAGACCCTAGCTAGGCTGTCCAGACAAAAATTACCTAGGTAAATATTTTTACTTATGTGATTTGGAGAATATATTAAATACCTATATCTTTATAAATAAAAATGAATCTTTGTATGTCTGTCCTTTATGTGTTTCGAAACTAGTGGTCCGATTGTGGTGAAACTTTGACCGGTTGTTCTGCCTGCGTCCGCTAAGGTTTCTGATATGAAGAGATCCTGCGGGAGTTCCGAAATTCACGCGGGTGAAAACGCGGCCCACAGCTAGTGTACTTACTATAGGTACAAACAACTTTGAAAAGAAATAGCCAAATAAATAACTAAATATAATATACATACTAGCTGTTCCCCGCGGTTTCTTCCGCATTAACTTCGGAGTTCCCGTGGAAATTCCGTGGAAAGATAAAACAATATTTCTATTGTAAAGACTAAAGATTATTACATACTTATACACTAAAAGTTCAATATCTTTTGATATCTGATGATGGACCATAAGCCCATTAGATGGTAGTATACAAAAGACTACCGACCAACGTGACTGATTTGACACGGCGTGTGTACCTACAATATTGCAGAATTTAGATGGCAATTGCAATAAATGACATGCCAAAGACAACCGTCTTCATACTTATGTGTTAAGATTATCACAGAAGTGACAGCACGTTTAAGCCTTTACAGGGGTGAAACTGTGCCACCCACAATAAAAAAAACATTTATCCTAAGATATCCTTAATGTTTTAATTGAAAAAGTGAGTTTGTTGGTTTTCAAACCTTAACTATACAACAATTTGCATGCACGTTGTCAGGGGTACCTACAGAGAAAGACATAAGGCTCTTTTTACCCCGGCATTACCACGCGAACGCCGAAATTAACGCGGGTAAAACCGCATGGTACAGCTCGTTTCATATAAAATCAAATCGGCTAGATTTTAAGTAAATACCTAATTAATATCAAGTTTATTAAAATTTATCTTTAAAATTAAATAAATAGTTTGAGTACCTAATTATATTCCGAAAAAAAAATAAAAAAACATGTTATGTAAAAAGCTGATAAATTATTTATTGTTTTATGAATTCAGATTTCACCGTTGATAAAAACAAAACAAAATAAATTTATAATATTTACCCGGTGTTTAGTTAAAGCAATGACGACGTACCTAATGCCTTTAACCATTGAGTTTATTATGTAAATTTCCACTGTAAACAAATTAGCACGGCATAAAAAAATGTTGTGACACTTTTATTGTGTAGATTGGGTTTTTTGCCTTTAATAAAAAACTTATTATTATTAAAAAAACTTATTAAACAAGCTATGTATTATAATAACAAAAGGCAATTAATGCCCAATAGCAATAACCTTGCTTCCGTTGTTAAAGTTTGTTTTAAATAAAGGGGATAATTTCCAGAGTTTTTGAAAAGATAAAAAAAAAAATCCGTTGATAGGAGGCTGTATAGTGTATATGGTGTAACGATATCGTTATGATATCCCGCCTCACTTCTAATATTTATTATATTTTATTTTTATATCTGTTCCTTTTATATTTAAAAATTTTACTTTTCACTTTTGATAGAACTAGATACGATTTAAAGAATACAAAAGCTCTAATTTACAAAAAATATCTTTCATTTGAGCTAGCCGAAGATTTTACTACCTCGAACCTCACAATGATACCGGATAACAGTATCCGGTATCAACGGATTTTTTTTTAAATCTTTTCAAAAGCTCTGGAATTTGAATGATATGATAATCAATTATTTCATCTCGATCTAAACGGCCGTACTCAGAGTCGTTGTAATGATTACTTAGTTTTAGTTTATTAAATACCATTTAACATAAATTTAATGAAAGTCTCTGTTTGCGGCAGTTTTTTTTTAATCTTTACTTAAAATTTAATCATTAAATATAATTGGATGCGTGTGCAACCTCGGAGAAGGCAATATTTCCTTAGAATTATTATAAAACAAAGTCCTCCAAAGTCCAAAGTCCTGTCTTTCTGTCTGTCTGTCTGTTCGCGATAAACTCAAAAACCACTGAACGGATTTTCATGCGGTTTTCACCAATAGATAGAGTGATTCATTAGGGTTTATATGTATGTATGGTTTCCAAGAACCATGGGGGTCAGCGAGGGTTGCCAAGCGTCCGGATAAAGCCGGATATAGTTGGCTTTTTGATTGCTTGTCCGGCCAAAATAAGTTCGGCTTTTGTTAGAGTTTTTACATTTCGCAAACGAGCGAGCGCCGAGCGCGCGAGCGTGGCCTATAAGAATTTAAAAATGTTGATAAATGTTTAAGTAGGTACCTACTTATCTTAAATTTAAATTTGACTGATAACGTTATTTGACTGATTAAATAAGGCCAAAGATATTTTAAGTATTAAAGCAGGACTTGAACTGATTTAGCATTCGATTTTATTTATATTTCATTAGAATTTAACAAGATTTGTGGTCATAATCAAAAAAAGCTTGATTTTACATACAATTTTCTTGTCGTACCTGAGACACAAAATCCATCAAGAATGTAGTAGGGTGTCCGTTCTTTTTACTCAAATGCCCGATTCCTATAAGTTATCGATTTCAATCGATATTAACAAAACAAAAAAGAAATTGCCACATTGCCCTTTATCATTAGCGATTCGATGAAGCGATTTATCATTTATCCCTTCCGGCAGAGCATGCAAGAGATATTATGTCTTCTTTAGATTAGGCACTGTTTTGTTTATGTTAGTCTCTTTTTCTTGTGTGTTGTGCTGAAATAAATGAATTTTATTTATTTATTTCTTTCTTTTTTCTATTTATTGTTTCAGTTAGATTTCCTGCGGAGCTAGGATGCGCAACACGATAAAATTTTATCGAGCCATTTTATCGATTCTCGTCGACATATTATATCGTTTTGTCTACCAGTGGTAAAAAATGTTTAACCGAATCTCAATACCCTACTACTGCACTTTTTTGCTTGGACGCCCACAAATAATAGGCTAGTTTCCTAAATTTTCTTTTTAGTCCGTTTTGTAGATTATTAAAAAATATTGGACACGTATTTTTTTTTTATGTAACCAAAAAATAACGGAGATATATCAAGTCGAAATTTCACATGACGTCACGCCTCGCTACAGTTTGTTCGCACGTTATAGCGAGCTGTGACATCACGAGTCCCCCACCCTAAACTTTAATGCGCTTTATCTATGCATATTTCCATTATTTTAAAAAAGCAAAAAATACGTGTCTTTTATTTTTTTATCATCTAACTGATGGACTAAATAGAATTTTGATTTTTTTAACCAGGAAACTAGCCTATTGTCGTGTCGACAATTTTATCTTTCGTTCGATAAACATATCGCGGCGCGCATCGTAGCTATATGCTGGTCTGTCCGGCTATTAGGTTTGGCGACTTGGCAACCCTAGGGGCAGCTAGTTAAAAATAGACGTTACTACAATTACGCCGTTGTGTCGTCCACGTGTTTCGAGAATAGTAAACAACGTAGGTAGGTATGTACCATTTCATACGCGAATGTGTTTTCGATGACGCGCGCATGGCGCATCGCGCAGCGAACGTCGAATGACACATTAACACGAGCTAAAAAAGTGTTCACACGTGCCAGAGCCACTGCCCACAAATGGACGCCGATAAGCAATAACATGTTAACCCGCAAAAAAGTTATTCATACAGAACGCTTAATTGAGAGTTATAGAACGCTTTTCAATGTGTTTACTTTATAACATTGTTTATAGGTACAACGTGTTAATGAATTAACTGAAAACTAGAAAGTAGTTTGCTCAGAACCAACTAAGGAATCGATCGCACTATATTTTAATATAGGTTATATTTTTTCATTTTTACTAGCCCATATCTAAATTATTTATAATACAATATTTGGCGCGTACGCCGACCGCAGCAGCAAAAAAATTCGAAACTATTAATAATAATAATCATAATAATAGTTTTATTTCAGGCAATAAACCCATAAAATACAAATACAATTTTAAAACATAAAAACGAAATTAATTAAAATTTAGACGTTAAATAATGATTCACAAGATTGCCGAACTGTTTACTTTGTATTTGCTTTTAAATGGACACACATCCAATGCCTGTATATGGGGCTCATCACTATATGTTCCGCGACAGCCACCAGGATACTATTGGTAGATCTTTGCAGACGACTCCAGAATAACCATGTTGAATAACTTTTAAAGTATAAATTTCTCGACATAAAATATATTTTAATCATATTATTGTTTTTTTTTTTAAATGGGGTGTATCAGGTTTTCAGTTTATTTAACACGTTGTATACTATATACCAAAACAAAAAAATTTTGACGAAAAATGGTGCGGTGCTATTATTTTAAAACACGATTTACTTAATAGTCAAGAATAACAATCATAGCAACGAGATCATAGTAAAGAGAAGCGGCAATCTCAGCTCCCCGCCGATTTCGTGCCTCCCCACGTCCCGCCATAACGTAGGTAAGCACGGTTTTGTCGCAACCACAGAACAGAAAAAAAACACGTGGAAGGGACATCAACGGAGTCTAGTATGAAAACAGGTGCAAACCAGTGTCGCCGGGTGATTTCGCACACAAAACTATTCATCGCGCATTAAAACACTTATTAACGTAAAGAAATGTATTAAACGCTTTTTGATTACGTTTTATTAATCAGTCACTGTTTTAAAAATTCACCATTTTGGGAATATTGTACAAAAAAAATATATTTGGGATGGCAGTAAAAGAAATTTTAGGCAAGTTAGAGCACTTGCTCTAACTTTCTTTGCAACGGTAGCGCGCCTGCCCCACTACACGTCCTCTCTAGTTAATTTATTTTCTCTGTGGTCGTAACGGACGATCGGTTCAACCAAACGAAAACGCGAGTTTTATTTAATAACGTACTAGCTGGGAGCGTATTTTTGAATTGTTTGAATCACTTTTCGCACACGGAATCGATAAATTCGCCTGGTAATATTTACAAAATATACATATGAGCATTCGCATGCAAAACTTGCGATTCCGTGTGCGAAAGTATTATATATAATTCGAATGATTCAAAAATATTTTTTTTTGTTTCTAAATGTTTTTTATTCGTTGTATACACTAAGCGATGATTCCATATCATTTTTAAAGTTTTACAAATTTACAGTATCTTTAAAATTTACGTAATTCACTTCATTGTAGGTATAGGTATCTTAAGTGGTAATATCTATTTATACGGGTAGAATTGACCTTTTGAACCTTTGGATTGGTGCTTTAGTATTTGGTGACCGAGTTTTGACATTGGAAATGTTTCTTTTTTTAAGAAATTTGTGATATCTTGAAATCTTTTTAAGTTTTCGGTCTACACCAAAGTGAAACAGTCAATGACAAAACTTTAAAAAAAAGATTACGAATCTTTTGTTCTCGTAAGAACGTATTTTCTTAGAGATAGGTGAACAACAAACAAAAATGCTACGTTTATGCTCTTGAAGTAATTTAATTCGGTAATGGATCTCTTGATCAGTTGCCTTGCGGTCTACCTTGACGACACTGATACATTGTCTGAGCACGCGATACGACTTACGAGTACATTATATTATTCCATAGTACATATTATTAGTATAATAATATTATTTACTTATTTTATATCTCGACTATATACAAATACAACTATACAATTAGAATACTTTTAAGTTTTAACCCGGCATTTACTTGAATCCCGAAGTAGGTAGGTACCCGTCGCAGCGGTCAGCGATACACCAAAGCCAGATTCCTTTTTGGAGTGCATATTTCAATTTACAGTTAGTAAAAAAAAAAATCACATAGAACAGTTGTGTGACCCAATAGCAAACAAGCAGGTGACTTGCTTTTGTAGGTATTCAATACATACATCGAAAAGCTGACGTTTAGGGAAATGGAAATTCAGGGAAATGAGACCTACCGCACCTGAAGGACAATTTGAATATCGTAATCTGGTGTGGCCATCTTTTGTCAAACGAAGGAAACTTATTCGAACTGCGAGTTTGTTGTTTGTTTGTGACGTTTTCACGCGTCAAATATAACCTACTCAACCGATCATCATGAAATTTGACATAATATCTATATCTACACGTGGCAGGACTTATGTATGGAACATTTTTCTGAAACTCCCGTAATTAACGCTGGTGAAACCGCGGGGAACAGCTAGTCTAATACAAATCAACAACAAAAAATGTAACGACCCTTAATAGCATAAAAATATCGAGTACTTATAGAACTAAAATCAGGTGTTCAGTGTGCGCCCTGGGCATTTACGACTCCGGACTCGCCCACGAGTTCAACGGGGTCACTGCGTCACGGTAGATAAGGAGACCATTACTATGCAGCTATGTACCTCACTATGTACCTACTGTCTATCGAAAAACACAATATACGTTTATTTTTTTGTCTTACTTTGTATGTTGATTTTGATCTCTTAAAAGGTTATAAGGATACAAGATTAGACTACCTTAATTAACTCGCAAAAAGAAGAGAAAAAAAAATTAACTCGCAAGTTCGTGCGTAGGCGGTCCGTCTTAAAAATTGCTGACCATTTTTCAACGGGTTGTTGTGATTTTGTCACAAAGTACCCAAATTCGCCACGAAAAAACTATGTGTAAATTCATCACAGTTCTAATTTTTGTAGTTTATTTCCAACTAGCTGTCCCCCGCGGTTTCGCCCACGCTAATTTCGGAGTTCCCCCGTAAATCCAAGATACAATATAGATATAAACCTTCCTCATGAACCACTCTATCTATTGGTGAAAACAGCATGAAAATACATTGCGCAGTTTTAAAGAACTAAGCAATAAGTATAACTACATAGGGACAGACAGCGCGACTTTGTTTTATAACTATGTAGTGATACTCGTAGGTAATGTAAATTCGTCATATATTTTTCCGCACGGACAGCAAAAAACAATAAGTTACAATCTGTAGTCTGTACGTAGATACCTACCCGATTGAGATGAAATACCTACAGTATATTTATGCAATTTCTGTAACAATGTAATAATTATAAATTATGGTGTTATCGAACTATTGACTATTCTATACGCCATATGGTGTAAGTTATACAACGTGTTAATGAATTAACTGAAAACCTGATACACCCCATTTAAAAAAATAAACAATAATATGATTAAAATATATTTTATGTCGAAAAAATTTATACTTTAAAAGTTATTCAACATTAGTTTGGAGGTGACTTATCTACGAAATTCCAAGAGCTATGCCCGCACCTACCGGTTCGAATTTTTTCGCTGCGGGCGGCGTACGCGCGAAATATTGTATAATAAATAATTTAGACATGGGTTATTAAAAATGAAAAAATATAACCTATATTAAAACATAGTGCGATCGATTCGCTAGTTGATTCTGAGCAAACTACTTTCTAGTTTTCAGTTAATTCATTATCACGTTGTATATTGCGGGTGAAACTGGGGGGCCAGCTAGCGCCTAGATAAATTGCATTTCTAAAGTGCTAACCTCGTCTGCCATTATACTCTACATCCTTGAAGCGTCAAAGCTAATAGCACTGGTGACAAAAAATACTCACAGATGGTATCACAAATTGACAAAACCCTTCTGGTCCCAGACACAATAGTTCTTTTTGTGACAGACGTGGCTCGGTACGGACCTTGAAGATGAACGTGTACGAGTTAGAAATGATGGCTGTACTGTCACGAATAACATCAAGGTGTTCAGTAATACTATATCTATGTTCTATTGAATTAATTATTCAATTTAATTCAGGATAGATTTTAATGAAGTAAGAAGTAAAAATTCTAATGACTTAATTATAAATGAAGCCTTATTACTAGCTGTGCCCTGAGGTTTCACCCGCATGATAGGTTTTTATACAACAACTTTTTTTCCCGACATCCGGTTTCAATGAAACAAAGCCTATATGTAGCTCCAGGCTAAGCTTAATCTACCTGTGAAAATCGTATGACAATCGGTTCAGTACTTACATGTGGAGATTATCGCGAATAGACAGACAGACAGAAAAGAATTTTAACAACTTTTTTTTTGGGCTTGGTTCCTCTTCTTTTATCACCCCTCTCAATTTAGGTGAAAATATTCAATGTACAGAATCGAGAATAATTCTATACTCTTTTATTATAGTATATTTATATTTATTTATTATAGATATTGCCTTTATTTAGTAAAACGACGACTACGTGACATGACGATACGTCCCTTAGTTTTCTATAGCGATCACGATTAAAGATTGTTAACTTGGCTAAGGGTTCAGTGCATCCCCTGTATCTATCATACGAAGTTCGCCTACGGTATACGGCACGCTAATCCAATCGCCTCGAATATCCTTACAGTGCGATTTCTTTTTATTTTTGTCTGTTACGCTTTCAGAGCTTAACTACTCGATCGATCATCATGAAATTTTGCATACAGGTTATCAGTAGTACAGAGAAGGACATAGGGTACTTTTATCCCGGAATTCCCGCGGGAATCCCGAAATGAATGCGGTTAAAACAGCGAGGAACATAAAATGTTTTGGAATCTCAGAACTAATAAAAACTAAAGACGGAACGTCTCGAACAACGAAGTGAAGCCGGTTGCGTATGCATGTGGTGATTAGGAAAGTGTATGGATTTGCAAAGTTTAATTAGGATTTATGATGTCTTTCTCTTGTCAGCGTGTGCGTGTTTTTGTGTACGTGCACGGCGATGGTGTCTTTTTCCTGGCTTCACTTGTTTGTTCTACGCGTTCCGTCTTAAGTGTTTATTTGGTCTGAGTTTGGAAATAAATCAAAACGAATGAACGTTTTTCTTCCCCCAGGTGTAGCAGCAAGTGCTGAAGTAAGATGCGCGGACGCACGCCCCGCTGGAGATGGATCGTAGCGGGCAGCGGCACCTTGCTGGCCATAGCTGCTGTGGCCACCGCCTTCACTTGGAGCGCTCTCTTCGATTACGTCATATCTCGAGTGAGTAGAGTAGTCAAGCCCTTACAGATGTTAACCACCATTACATATTCTATACCTACTAATCCTTATTCCTTCCTCCTTAATCCTTATTAATGCAGGTATACAGAGAAGGACATAGGCTACTTTTTACTCCGGAATTCCCTGCACGGGAATTTTCAAATTAACGCGGAAGAAACTATGTATCTACATTAAATTTGCATACTACACATACAGAAGAAAAGAAAATATAGCGTAGTACCTAAGTAGGTACTTTTATCTCGGAATACCCGCGGGATCTCCGAAACTAACGCGGGGAACTGCTAGTCTATATAAAAGAAAGTCGTGTTAGTTACACTATTTATAACTCAAGAACGGCTGAACAGATTTGGCTGAAAATTGGTGGGAAGGTAGCTTGGAACCAGGAAACGGACATAGGACACTTTTTATCCCGGAATTCCCGCAGGAACTCCGGTCGGTGAAATCTCATGAAATTTTGCATACCTAGGTACACATTGTCAGGGGTACAGAGAAGGACATAGGGTAGGCACTTCGCGTTCCGGAATTCCAGCGGGATCTCCAAAATTTCCGCGGGTAACACCGCGGGGAACTGCTAGTAATGAATAAAAATGAAAAGCACCATGTCCAATTCCAGGAAAGTCAAAATGTATGGTTATTCAATTTATTCATAGACACGATCTTCCGCTTTACTTAGGAAGGATTAGTTATTTTTTGTCGGTACTCAAAGCGTATGGGAAGTAATTCTACTGCCTACTCACAAATATCAATGAATAATAATAGATAATACCCGTCATAGCCTTGTAATGGCACAGATAATATAATACCATACTAATAGGCAACCTTCTTTTGAGTTCATGAAAGGAAAAACTCCCTCAGGAAATTCCACCGAGCACACGTGTAGGCATGTACTTTATAATATCAATCCAATTTGCTATTCATAAACTCAATGTATACCAGATTAACTCAACTTTGTAGGTACCGTATATGTACCTATCTACCTGCCTAAATAAAGAGCATTTGGGGTACCGTATCCAGGCGATGGCAAAATTATAATAGCACCAGCTGTGCCCCGCGGTTTCACCCGCGGTATTTTCGGAGTTCCCGCGGGAATTCCTGGATAAAAGTCCTATGTCCTTCTATGTACCCCTGACAACGTGCATGGCAAATTTCATCCAAATCCGTTTAGCCGTTTTTGCGTGATTGAGTAACAAACATCCTGAAAAAGCTTGATTTGAGAAAGAGCATTATAAAAGTTCAAGTAAAAAAAACACACTTTTGCTTGCTTGTTACATAGATTTTTATATGTTATTGTAGATTAAGATTTAAGCAATTGTAGAAAAAATTTATAATCAATTCAAATCGCGGACGCAATTTTCCACCCAACTATACAACACCGGTATATTTTAGCTTGGACGCCCACATATTATGTAGAATTGTGAAATATTCAATAAGGCAAAAGTTAAGTGTGCTTACACAAACACACCTCACTCGATTTTATAGTCTGTAACAGACTATAGAAGAACCAATTGGTAATAACATACAGTAAAAACATAGGTTAAAAAACGACGAAACACTTCGAGAAAATGTAGGAGTGCCCATGCGCTTCGCTTATCTCGTTTTGGCGGGGGCACTACCGTACCCCCAGATACTACGTTTAATATTATATACCTACAGATAGAATACAATGCTTATTCTTAACACAGACTTATCGTCGTGAATGTATGTGAATGTATGAAAGATAATTTTGTACGTGAAATGTATGTGTATGTGTTTGAAATGTACGTGAATGTATGAAAGTCAAATTTTTCTATGGAACCCTTCGTTCGCGCTTGAGTCGCTTGAGTCGCTTGACACACGCTTGACAGAATTTAAGCCATACATAGGCAGGTGCGTATCATACCCAATCGATATTGTATGGCTTGATAGAACATGGACCTCACTGTTAGAACCGGCGGCGCTTGATAGATAGATAGATAAACTCTTGTTATCTTTTACTCGTTTAAGTTTTACTCCTTGCGTGTGTACAATAGGCTATTTGACTAATTTTTTTTTAGTCCGTCTCGTAGATTAATAAAAAATTTTGGACACGTATTTTTTCTTTTTTTACGTAATCAAAAAATAACAGAGATACATCGAGTTGAAATTTCGCGTGACGTCACTAACTAGTGCAGTCTGTATGGCGGCTTGTAGCAGTAAGTGACGTCACGAACCCCCCCACCCTAAACTTTAATGCGCTTTATCTCTGTGTATTTTCATATATTTGAAAAATAAAAAAATACGTGCCTAATGATTTTCAATTTTCTAAAAGACGGACTAATTAAAATTTTGATTTTCAAAAGTTGTTAACATCCCTATTTTGGAGTTCTTGTGGGAATAAAAAAAAAGCACTAAGTAAGTCCTTACTTTACTACGAAAACGCCAAATTTCATGATGAATGGTTGGCGTGGAAGCGTAACAAACAAACTTACATACTGATTTATAATATGGTTACATTTGTAGTGTAAATAAAGGTTATAGTCATACCTATCGCTTTGAGGTGAGGCTGGCTGTAATCTTTGACAAAGTAGGTAGGTACCTATGTATCTAACATACTCGGCAAGTTGTAGATTTAAGAAATAATTCTAAGAAAATGTATATATTATGTTATTAGAAACACGTTTGTATACATAACGTACGCAAGTCTACGCTACATATATAAGAATAAAAACATCTTTTAAATCTATACATATAAAATGCTTTGTCCTGAATGACTGATGGATCAACACACAGCCTAAACCGCTGATCGTAGAGACCTGAAACTTGGAGGGTGTGTTCTTTGTATGACGTAGGCATCGGATAAGAAAGTATTTTTGAAAATTCAAACCCTAAGGGGATGAAAAGGGGTTGCAAAGTTTGTATGGAACAATTCCGCGGGAACTTCGAAATTATCGCGGGTGAAACCGCGCGGGACAGCTAGTAAATAAATAAAATCTGTGTGATTATTGTTAGTATAAAAGAAATATGGAGGTCATTGTCCTGCGACTACGCGGAAAACTAGAAAAAAATGAAAAAATAGCTAAGACAATGAGGGGGGGGAGGGACTGGACATCAGTCTTATTAGTAATAAAAGACGTTCAAATAGGTACACATCGAAAACATTAATTATTATGCTTAGCTTGATTTCTCAGAATCCATTTTTACGAGCACTTTGCCCGAGCACGATCTTGTCGTATATATTATGTATATTGAAGGTACCTACTAGGTACTAATGAGAAACTTCAGATATACCAAGTTTTATTTAAATCAGTGTAATTAACAAACTGCACCCGGATTGTGACGTCACACGAAATTTCAACTCAATGTATCGCCGTTATTTTTTGATTACGTAAAAAAAGAAAAAAAATACGTGTCCAATGTTTTTTATTAATCTACAAGACGGAAAAAAAATAGAAATAGAAAAATAGAAAAAAAAAAATAGTCAAGCAGCCAATTGATGCACAACACTGAATGCAGTGTTCATGCAATATTCCAATCTTTAGCAACTTATTAAAAAAAAATTTGCGATGTTAAGAGGAAACAGTAGCAAAATAAAATAAATATTATCTGAGAGTTAAAGATGTATATCAAGTGGCGCTAATTGTTATTGGAAGAGGCTCAACCTACGTATTTAGGTATATTACTCATTATGTTTTACTGAAGTGCAGTGGACAGTGGTGTGTGTAAAACGCACTCAGCTGCTTAATGTTTAGTACCTGCATACCTACATATACATGATGTGAGGTCAAATGAGGGACGTATTTTTTGGGATTCGATTTTCGTCAACATCTAAAAAAACCTTACCTAACATTAATATAGGTATGTCGTAAAAAACGAATTTAAAAAAGTAAAAAAAAAATAAGGGTGCATGGTGCTGACGCATTGACGGATCATAATATCTGTGCCCTAACTAGTATAGGTATACACGTGTTAATGAATTAACTGAAAACTAGAAAGTAGTTTGCTCAGAATCAACTAGCGAATCGATCGCACTATGTTTTAATATAGGTTATATTTTTTCATTTTTACTAGCCCATGTCTAAATTATTTATAATACAATATTTGGCGCGTACGCCGCCCGCAGCGAAAAAATTCGAACCGGTAGGCGCGGGCGTGGCGCTTGGAATTTCGTAGATAGGTCACCTCCAAACTAATGTTGAATAACTTTTAAAGTATTAATTTTTTCTACATAAAATATATTTTAATCATATTATTGTTAAGTTTTTTAAATGGGGTGTATCAGGTTTTCAGTTAATTCATTAACACGTTGTATTATCTGTGCTCTAGGTCATTAAAACCCCCATTTTTTTGTATTGCCGCTGATGCGCCGTTTGTTTTCATTAGGTACCATGAAAGCATGATTCATCGGGAGTTTAACTTCTCCCGTATATGCATCTTCATTGAAAAATAGTTTTGGGATTTTGAAAACCGGTACCTATCTAAAAAAGGTATCTATCTGTCTTTTAAAACAAGTTTTTATTTGTTTAACAATTTTAGTTGCTTTTAAGTGCGTTTAACTATAACAGGGCCCTTATTCACTATGACCAACAACATGTCTTGCCGATAACGCGCGGCCAAAAAACGCATTCCCAAACGTTCTAGATGCAAAATATTAGATATTACTAACTGTGCCCCGCGGTTCCACCCGCGTCAGTTTCGGAGTTCCCGCGGGGATTCCGGGATGAAAAATAGATAGTAGCCGATTCTCAGACCTACTGAATATGAATATAAAATTTCATGAGAATCGGTCAAGCCGTTTCGGAGGAGTATGGGAACGAACATTGTGACACGAGAATTTTATATATTAGATTATTCTGTATGCCCTAAGAAATGTTGTAAATGTATTTTTTTGCAGTCAATCTTCTTTGATTACGAGGGAAAGACAATTTTTGTGGCGCGTTAATGCGCCCGCCGTGTTATGGTCATAGACTCATACCGCCGCACTCAGAGTCGACTTTAATGATTACTTAAGTATAGATTTTCAAAACAAAACTGCTGCAATCAGACAAGTTTTATAAATTAACGTTATTTGCCATTTAACTAATTAATTACCGCCGCACTCAGAGTCGACTTTAATGATTACTATGTAATCATTAAAGTTGACTCTGAGTGCGGCCGATAGTGAACAAGGGCCCTGATGTACGGAATACGTACCAAATCGACCCAATGACACTCCATACAAATGAACTGATTCAAGTACTTTCCTTTCCCACAAGTAATGACGGCGGGCTCGTACACGTGTACAGTTTGTACACGTGGTGTGCGCGTGTGCGTGTCGTGGTTAACAGCGAGCTAGCAGTAACTGTCAGTTATCATTGAAAAATTTTCACATGTAGAGTTAGTATTCAAGCATCGTTCTAGAATAAGGAAATACTCAGCTGATTGTTGATTGATGAATCTCGTTTCAAGTAAGTTAATAGTACATTGTTATCCTAGGGGTGAAAGTAACTCGATCTATTGGCGCCCTCGCTACGCTCGGGCGCCAAACCCCGTCTCGGGACTAAATAAGTCTTTCTCCCGAGGGTAACACTGTGCTTTTCATTACGAATGCAAGGAAAGTCAAAATAAAAATAGGAATTAGCTAAAGAAAAAATGAGTGAAGATCGGATAGTCGCTTGACACTTTCCCACCTATTTCTTTTTCTTTGGCCGACTAGCTATTCAGCCAGTATTATTTATTTACATTGTGGTGACCTAAAAAAAATATTTTCTTTAATTATTAAGTATTAATTAAAGAAAATAAAAAAATATAAATAGGAATTAGCTTAAGAAAAAGTGAGTGAATTTTATTTTAATTAATACCTACTTAAACTTTACGTTATTTCAATTTTACATCGCGCTGGCTGTATAGAAAGTTGAAACATGGTTCAATAGAAATGTGAAAATAGACCTAGTTTTTTTTTATAATTTGACAGTTGTCAGTTGAAAGCGATTCTCCCTAGGGCTGAAAAGGGTTACTTTCAACCCGCTTCTCAGGCAACTTCAGACCTACTTTCCGAGTATGAGTAATGAAAAATTAGTTTTAAAACTAGATTCATGGACTTGAGTTACCTTCTGGAATACGGACCTTAGTAATATTCTGTACTCTTTGCTAATATCTACCTTTAGTTTTGTCGTCGAGTATCCGTTAACGTGTACCCACCAACTTAATTGGTTTAAAATAAATTTTAGTTTAATGCTATTCGCGAAATGTTCATGGCCATATTTTACATTTACTAACTGGCTTATTACTTGAGTTAAATTCTCAAAGTAGTTTTACCCAATTGACCATGTACGGAGGTTTTAACAGTTTAATAATATTAATATGGGTGCAATTATTATAAGTACTAGGGGATAATGAGAGTTACAATTATTTTATTTGACGCCGGCTGCTATAGTATTTATTTTTTGATTCCAACTAAAAATTATTATTTTGGGAAAATAAAAGGGGTGGTAGGTACTTCTTCGTAAGTCGCAACTCATCGAGACCTCTAAAATTTCGTCACGTAGATAGGTAGAAATGACGAAATTCTGTCTGAAGTCTGTCTGTCCGCAGTTTCACCCGCTTTTATCTCGGAGTTCCCACGGCAATTCCGGGAAAATTATCCTATGTCCTTCCCTGTATCCCTGATGGTGTGTATGCAAAATTTTATGATAATCGGTTGAATAGTTCAAGCGTGAAAGCGTATAACAAACAAACAAACAAAATCGCAAAGCAAAGACTAATATTGTATTCAACTAAAAACCGCTTTTTTTCTATTTCAGCAAGTGATATTAGACCCCAACTCAAGGTCGTTCCCCGACTGGAAGGCGCCTTCAGTGCCTTTGTTCTTCGATGTGTACCTCTTCAATTGGACCAACGCTGATCGTTTTCCTCAAGACCCGCCTATGATGCAACAGTTGGGTGAGTCTCTTGACGTCATAACGTGCTATAAACTGTAGCACGGTGTGACGTCATGCAAGTTAATGTATCTCCGCAATTTTTTAATTACGTGAAAAAGGAAAACATACGTGTCCAATATTTTTTATTGATCTACAAGACGGACTAAAAATTAAAATTTGGATGACAAGCCCAGACTGGGAAATACTACCGATAGAAAGATGAACTTTCCCAATCATGAAACACCTTTTCCTGTGGAGGGCGTAGGTACATGTCTGGATTTCCTTGTTCGATTGCTGACGGCCGCCCTCAGAGTCGACTTTAATGATTACTTAGTTAAGTATAGATTTTTATAAAAAAACTGCCGCAATCAGAGACGTTCAGTAAATTAATGTTAATTGGCATTTAATGAGATGTAACTTACGTTACTTACTCAGCGTTGTTTTTAATGATTATTTAGTTATGTAATCATTAAAGTCGACTCTGAGTGCGGCGGTTTGTTTGTTAAATGCTAAGTAACATTAATTTATTAAACTTGTCTGATTGCGGCAGTTTTGTTTTAAAAATCTATACTTAACTAAGTAATCATTTAAGTCCTGCAGCGGTAAGATTGTTTCCCTAACCCACCGGCAGGGCCGTACCGGTTCCGCGAGTACCGGCGGCACGTGAACGTAACGTTCCATCCGCACAACGGCTCCGTCTCGTACCGGACGCAGCGCACGTGGCACTTCGACGAGTCCGGCGCCGGGCGGCTCGACGACCACGTCACCACCATCAACGTGCTGGCCGCTGTGAGTTGGTTGAAAGGACTACTAAAATACTCAGACCAAATAAATATTATTATTATTATCTGACGATCACCTTTACTCAAATTTTATGTATATTACCTAATCTTTTTTGTAAAAGTGAAATAAATAAATCTAATCTAATCTAAAAACTAAAGACGGAACGTCTCGAACAACAAAGTAATAATAATAATAATCCACTTCACAACACACAGATCTACTTGATCCCACACTAAGCTACAAGCTTGTGTCGTGGAAACCAAGCAAAGTGAAGCCGGGTAATGCGTATGCATGTGGTGATTAGGAAAGTGTATGGATTTGCTAAGTTTACTTACTGCTTATAAGTGATTCCATGCTGTTTTTTATTTTTTGACCTTTGACGACACAATATGGCATTTTTCTAATTAGCGGGAGAAGCTCAAACTAAAAGGTATGGTGTCTTTTTCTTGTAAGTGTTGCGTGTTTCTGTGTACGCGCACAACGTGGTATCTTCTTCCTGCAGGCTTCACTTGTTTGTTCTACGCGTTCCGTCTTAAGTTTTTATTTGGTCTGAGCTAAAATACTATCAAATAATAGAACATACACACACTACTTACATATACCCTTAAATCATGGTTTGGATATAAAATTTCACTTACAGCTTGACTGTAAAGTTAAACGGGGAACGATTGAAGGGGGGAAGGAAGGAGGTAAGGGATGCTACTAGTTTTGATTGGGTAATCCTCATCGATGCCACAGCTAGGGTTGCCACCTTTTTTTGGAAATATATAGTGTTTTGCCGAAAAGAGATGATAGATGCAAAAATATAGTAGGTGCTTTTGGGAAATGCTGGGAAAAAATTGTATTAATTTTTTGACCATTATGTATCGGGTACCATTCATGTACAAACTATTGCTAGTTTGACAGTTGACATTTTGTTGCCGCGTATGCGTTTCGTTCTGAAATTCCCCGCGCTGCGCTGCGCGTGCGTTCCAGACCAGTCACAGTTAATAGACAGTTGAATTAGGATAAAAATACATTATTTTTCGTACTATATTATTTTCTATAGTAAATAGTACAATTATTGACTGAAATACAGTAAGTACTATATTATACAACGTGTTAATGGATTAATTGAAAACCTGATACACCCCATTTAAAAAAATAAACAATAATATGATTAAAATATATTTTATGTCCAAAAAATTTTTACTTTAAAAGTTATTCAACAATAGTTTAGAGGTGACCTATCTACAAAATTCCAAGCGCTACGCCCGCGCCTACGTGTCAACGACCGATTCGATTTTTTTGCTACGGGCGGCGTGCGCGCTCAAATATTGTGTTATAAATCATTTAGACATGGGCTAGTGAAAATTAAAAAATATAACCTACATATCTTAAAACATAGTGCGATCGATTCGGAAGTCGATTCTGAGCAAACTACTTTCTAGTTTTCAGTTAATTCATTAACATGTTGTATAAATAAATTAATAAATAAATAAATAAATAGTGTGGCAACCCTAGCCACAGCGCCGCGCCGCCGGGAGGTTAAGTACAAAAGTTACGTCGGATTTGAACTGTTGAAATCGTTGGCATAACTAGATATAATCGGTTTACAGTTAACAAGATCATACATTTTTAACGAGACAAGCTCTTTGTAACCAATTTTTTTATATTGGTTCTACTCGAATAAAAGTTATCGAAAACCAAAAACATATTGTGTAAAATAAGTTAGAATTTAAGGCCGGAAACATATTTAGATTTTTATTATTTTTCAGCCTTAAGGTCAGTTTAGGGAGCAACTCACTAAAATAGAAACATGGAAGAATAGTTGGGTACCTATTATGTGAAAATACTGCTCTATAATCGTCTATTACTGCAGAATATGTAAACTTTATTTTACATAATAATACTTCAATTAATGTTTCATTTTAAAAGACATTACAATTTTTTTTTATAGTTAGACTCCTTAATTGAAACGGACTTAAAAATTATCTTAATTTTTTAACCGACGTAAAAACGGAGGAGGTGCTCATTAAAATTAATTATATACATAGGTAATCATACAAAACGAGGTGTTATCGTTTTATTCAAACAAACTTTTATTGTTGTTAATTGTAATTATTTATTTAAATATATTAACAACCACACAATTGGCTACTTGACATAATTTTTTTTTAGTCCGTCGTGTAGATTAGTACAAAATATTGGACACGTATTTTTTCTTTTTTTACGTAATCAAAAAATAACAGAGATACATTGAGTTGAAATTTCGCGTGACGTCACAACTCAGTGCGGTTTGTATGGCGCTTATAATGAATATTGACGTCACGAGCCCCCCACCCTAAACTTTAATGCGCTTTATCTATGTTCATTTTCATTAAACTGAAAAAGCAAAAAATACGTGTCTATTATTTTTTTATTTTCTAACTGACGGACTAATTAGAATTTTGATATTCATACCTTGGAGAATACCCAATTAGGAAACATCTAGTATGTACTAGCTGTTCCTTTCGGAGTTCTCGCAGAAATTTCGGGTTAAAATTATTTACATATGATGTCCTTTACTGTACCTCTGACAACGGTATGCAAAATTTCTTAATGATAGCGTAACAAACTCACATTCGCATTTATAATAATAGAAATAATATAAAATTGATGATGACTTTTGCCAGGATATAAGGCCGAAATAATATAGCATGCTGTCTTAAATTAAAATAATGTTATCAAGTATTATTATTTAAATATTTTATTTTATTGACAATCTCTTTAGTGAATTTATTTAATTTTTACATCAAATTTAAATGTAATTTTAAAGAGAAATAAATTATCTATCTATCTATCTATTTGAAAACTAATCTTCTAATCTTCTTCTCTTCAGCCATAGCACTAGGAAGCTGTGAAGGGTGGATATTTTATGCTGTCATAATAAATGTAACTTTATTGACGTCAAAAAGAGCCACATTATGGACCAAATTTCTTTAAATTATTTTGACTTTGACTTTGACTTAAAATAGGTATTTCGAATACCTAATATGCGTTTTATTTATTTGTGTTCTTTTTCAGGCGTCAGTGTTTCGGATGCGGTACAGCAACATCGTCATGCAGAAGTTCCTCGCGTTCAGCTTGGCTTCGTACGGCCACCGCATTTCCGTGTCCAAGTTGGCCAGGGAGCTCCTGTTCGACGGCTACGAGGACGGGCTGCTGAGCCTGTCCAAGTCTCTGCCGGCGAGCGTGACCGGAGACGCGCCGCAGTACGATAGGTTCGGCTGGTTCTACCAGGTGAGTTACGATAGTAATCGATACTCTTTTAAGTTTGACTAGCTGTTCCCCCAGCTAAGTCAAGCGAAGTCAAAAATAGACGATAGTGCGAAGTCTCATTTTTTTTCTATACTTTGAGTAATTAGGAGGGGCCTCTAAGTTGTATTAGCCCAGGGCCCCCTAAACTCATGGTCCGGCCCTGCTCATAGATGCAGGAGAAGTGGGGTTTTGTGTTTTTCATGAGCAGATTTGGCCTTCAGGTAGTGCTGGTATCCAAGCGTTGTACGTTGTTTATATGTATGACTTATATTCGGTTGCAGAGGAACAATTCGATGGACACAGAAGGCCACCTGACGGTGACGACGGGCGCCAAGGTCGGAGAGCTACCAGGACAGATCATCATGTGGAATCACCACGACCATCTACCATTCTATGAGGGGAAGTGCTCAGAGGTATATCATGCCATACACATACACATCTTTACTAGATCGATCCATGCTATGGCACATAATAACACCAGTATAATAACTGAATCCTCAGATTCACCTCACAAAGACAGATGGCGTCTCTCTTGCTTTACTACGCAATAAAGTGTAATGTCGCTTGCACTTCAAAAATATCCTCTAACCACTAAAAGATCTCTCCCAACACCCGTCGATGGATTTTATGTAGAAGCATTACAAGCTTTAAACACTTACGTATGGATCCCTGTGCACCTACCCTAAACCATTAACCACGTAATACCCTTTGTCAGCACGGCAAGCACTCGTGCATATACACTCGAGAGCAATGAATTAGGGTCAGGTAAAGATATCTGAATAACTCAAAAAGCATTTTCTGAATCAGCTAGTGTGTGATAATTTTCACCAAATTTTTATACGACCTCCACCTCAACTTCGAGACCAATGAATTAGAGTTAGGTAAAGATATCTGAATAACTCAAAAAGCATTTTCTGAATCAGCTAGCGTGTGATTATTTTCACCCAATTTTTATACGACCTCCACCTCAACTTCGCTGTCGGGATTGAGTACGTATGTTTATTCTTGAATCTCGAAGTAAACCCTATATCCACGCAGGCGAAGCTGTGGAGAAAAACTAGTGTGATATATATTTATGTCGTCCCCAGATGGTGGGCAGTGTCGGCGAGTTTCTGCCGCGCAACCTGACCGAGGATATGCAGCTGACGATGTTCATAGGAGACCTCTGCCGGACCGTGCACTTGGACTTCATCCACAGCGGGAGTCTTGACGGCCTCACATACCTCAAATACGCGCTAACAGAGAACAGCTTCGACGATTGTGAGTTAAGCTAGGAACAGTGTACAAGACGCGACTTACGGTCGGGACTCGTAAACGTATGGACCTTCTGGGGACGGCTTACCCAGAAGTAGAGGACTATAGGCTCTTACCCCTCCGCTACACACTAGCCTTCGCCGCCGAGGTTTTCAGGGAGTAGAGGGAGGAGCACAGGATGGGGATGGTACAAAAGATCCCAAGGGTCGCAGTACCGAGGCTTCACTTGCCCACCCCATTGTCTAAGATAAGATAAGCATCCGAGAAACCAGGGCCCTTATGACCTACAACATTCCTTGCCCATAGCGCGCGTCCCAAAAACGCATTTCCAAACGTTCTTGATGCCAAAATATTAGAAATTATTATATTTTATGTCATAAGAAACGTTGCACCTAAATGTATTTTTTTGGAGTAAAACTCCTTTGATTACGAGGGAAAGACAGTTTTTGCAGCAACGTGGGCGGCGTGTTATGGTCATAGTGAATAAGGGCCCAGATTCACGTTACACATCTGAGTTGACCTTGACCTTGCCGTCTGACCTTGAGTCAATAGGTACATACTTACACAGTCCGTACAGTCCTTTTCCGCCTACCGGTTCGAATTTTTAGCTGCGGGCGGCGCGTATGCGCCAAATATTGTGTTACAAATAATTTAGACATGGGTTAGTAAAAAAAAAAACCTATATTAAAACATAGTGCAATCAATTTGCTGGTTGATTTTGAGCAAACTACTTTCTAGTTTTCAGTTAATTCATTAACACGTTGTATACATGCGTGTAGGTATTCGCTTCAACCTCCACGGGTCAACAACCTTAATTCAATTAATCAGTCACAAAACTATGTCAAGGAAATGTTAAATAAAATATTTAATTTAATATTATGTCAGGATTCATAAAAAAAATTCATTCAATGTTAAAACCTGTACCTAATAAACACAGCATTATTATTTGTTATTGACATACTTTATGACCTCATGCTTTATTAATAGAGCGCAAGAAATTTCGCGTGTTTTGGAATTAAATTCTCTTTCGATATGTAAAAATGTAAAATAAAATCGCTAATTGACCGCGAAATGCCGATGCGCTGATAGATTAATTACACTTTAAAGGTTATAGATGCGATCTAACAGATCTGTGTGTTGAGAAGTGCGTGTTTTTGAAAAAAAAAAAAAGAAATGTAATCTCGATAAGTTTCGTAGGAAAACTGTGTTTAAGTATTTCATTTTGTCAACTAAAAATAAAGTGAGTTTATTTGTTTGTTACGTTTTCACGCCTTAACGGCTCAACCGATCATCATGAAATTTTGTATGCACGTTGTCAGGGATACAGAGAAGGACATAGGGTACTTTTTATCCCGGCATTCCCGCGGGAACTCCGAAAGTACCGCGGGTGAAACCGCGGGGAACGGCTAGTCAAGAACGCGGACCAATATAAACCCGAGCGTCTATGATCAATGATGTCACAATGATATGTGCCTCATTAAATTTCTCCACGATAAAAACGTTGCCTGTGTGTCGGCAACAACTATTTCGAATCTACTGTAAATTTATTTTTTAGTACTTACTTATTAAAGTTAAAAAAGATACCTAAGTATTTTTTATTAAGTTCATTTATTCATCCAGCCTACACCTGTTTCTGCAACGGCGAGTGCGCGTGGGCGGGCGTCATGAACGTGTCTGCGTGCCGCTACGACTCGCCGATATTCCTTTCGCTGCCGCACTTCTTGCACGGGGACGCACGGCTGCACGAGCTGGCGCACGGCCTGGAGCCGGACCCTGACAAGCATTCCTTCTACTTTGCCGTGGAGCCAGTAAGTTATTGAACACGAGGATCCATTTGGGAACAATCCAACTAAATCCCCCGAATGGATCATCTGCGATACGGGGATCCACGTGGGCAAAAAATACAAATGGTTCCCAAACACCCATCCTCCTGAACGGAAGCATTTCTGTGGCCGCGGTGAGAGTTAAATTTCATAGCTGGATTGCGAATTGGCGAAACGTTTCTGACGCTCGAAGAGCGGGAAACAGGCATTTGGCCAAAGAGACGAAAAAAATGTAGGTATGTGAGTACAATTTGACTTGAAAGCCAGTTCACATTCGAGGCCAAACCTCACTTGACAACAGGTGAGCCGTGGTCAAACGACTATTCCGTTAAAAAAATATTAGAGATAATTATGCTACATAAATTTATATCAGTCAGGTGTAGGAATTGCATATGTTATGTTTATCTGTAGGAATCTATCACATAAATAGGTTTCAACTGCCTGTATTTCGATAGTGTCGGAAATATTGTAGTACCTACCTTTCCTATAATAATTGCGCTCCAAATTAATACCTACATGAATATTTTGTTTGTTCAGTCATTTGACGTTACACAGCATAAATAAATAATTAGTATTTGAAATGTTTTTCATGTTTACAGAAAATGGGTGTGCCTTTGGACGTAGCCGGTAGATTTCAAGTGAACGTATACTTGGAACCAAACCCTCATATAGCGTAAGTTGATTTCCGCTTATTTTAGAGACGCGATCCCAAAGCTTCAAAAGTAGCAAAGTTTTATTCCGTTTCGATCTCATTTCGATTCTACACTTGCGAGCAAAACTATGGAATCGCTGACTTGTAATTTGCTACGAGCGATTTTAAAAACTAAGTGACTAATGAAGATGAATGAAAATGACACCATTTGAAAGCTATACTGTAAACTTTTAATTAATACCATATTAATTTAAAATTGTACCCGTATTTCAGGAGCTGTCCTGGTTTGAATGAAGGAGAAAGGAAAAAGTTCAAACAAAACTTTAGAGAATAATCTTTATTTGGTCTTGAATATTCGGTATCAATATTTTGTGTTGCCTCCCCTAGCCCTAATTACAGCACGAAGACGATTCCTCATGAACTTAATCAGCTTTTTGATGGAATTTTGTGAGATACCTTCCCACTCTTCTAAGCCGATTTCAGCTCATCAACACTTGAAGGAGCCGAATTTCTGGATCGAACTTTCTTTTTCAGCTCATCCCACAAGTGCTCGATAGGGTTCATGTCGGGGCTGAGCGCTAGCCAGTCCAATATGGCGATACCGACTTCACTTAGGAACTTAGTTGTGGCACGTGAGGTGTGGCAACGGACGTTATCGTGCATCAAGAGGAAGTTATCACCCAAATATCCCGCATAAGGAACGACATGTTCGAGCAGAATATCGGCGATCTTTCGTTCTGATGTTAGATCACCTCCTCGTCCCCCACCAGGCAAGAAAACAAGCTCCGTTTTCCCGTCAAATGAAATGCCGGCACACATCATACAGGAACCACCCCATAGGCTACTGTTTCAGTATAACAACATCAAGCGAATCGCTCTCCAGGCCGCCTGTAGACCCGGTTCCTTTGGTCGCTACCATGCAAGCACATTCTGCACTCGTCTGAGAATAGAACTCGCCCCAAGTGCTCAACTTCCCAATCAATATGGCGCGAGCAAATCTAACGCGTGCTTGTCGGCGATCTGTCGTTAGTTTTGGGCCTGTGGCAGGCCTTTTTGAAGTCAAGTTCACTTGCTTGAGTCTTCGACGAACTGTCCACTCGCTGACAGCCACCCCACGAACTGTCTGAGCTCCTGCTGAACATCGAAACCGCTCAAATGACGATTTCGAAGTGAAGTTGTCACGATAAAACGATCATCTCTGTTTTGAAGGGCACCGGCGCCGTCCAGTTCTTGGTCTCGGAATGAAGCCTCTAGTCTCCCGAAAGCGTTTGTAAACTTTCGAGACCCAAGACTGGCTTATGTGGAGCTGCCGTGCGACAACTCGCTGGCTATGCCCTTGTTGAAGTAGGGTAACAATTTGTGCAGCTTCTGTTGGTGTGGTATCCATTATGGTCCAGTCACAGGACGAGATATGTACTGGACTACGTGTAATAGGCGATTGATAAGAAAATTTTGATACCATGTGCTTTTATAGTGCATCAATGCGCGCCAGGATTCGAAAATTGATATTGTGTTTTTTCTTTTTCCTCCACTAAAATCATGACAGCTTCTGATATACAGGTACAGTTTTAATGAATATGGTATTAATTCAAAGTTTACAGTGTAGCCTTTCAAATGGTACCATTTTCATTCATCTTCATTAGTCATTGAGTTTTTTAAATCGCTCGTAGCAAATTACAAGTCTGCGATTCCATAGTTTTGCTCGCGAGTGTAGTTTGATTTGATCCTAACACGATTATACGTCAAGAGTATAATTACCCTTACTCGATCGCGTCAAGAAGCCGGCTGCAGTGAGTTTCTCGCTTTAACAGACTACAATAATGTTTTTTCCCGCAGTCTCTTCGAGAACGTCCCAAGGATGCTGTTCCCTTGTTTCTGGGTCGAGCAGCACGTGGTTGTCAACCAGACGATCACTACCAACGTAAGGCGGGCGAGACACGTCCTCGACTGGGGCAGCATATTCTGCGCGTGTTGCGCCATTTTCTTCGGAGCCCTCGTCGTCATGGTGTCCTTCTGTGCCAAGAGATCGGTTTACTCGAAACCGCAAGAGATCATATTGGAGAAACCCAAAGATGAGGCTGAATTAAAACTGAACCCTATCGTGTGACTGAAACGGTGACTTTACGAACGACTTTATTGAAGGCGGTAAACTATAGACTCAAAGTGATAAGTGACGTGTGATGGAGTCTCTCGATGAAGAAGATTTCGCGTTTGAATGAAATTAAGAGAGAGTCGTTCTTCATAATTTATTTTTAGAATATGAGATTATCACTCAAATATTGAGTGGCATTGTTCTCTCTGCATATATTTAGGTGAATTAATAGGTACAATTTGAGTATGTTGAATTTGTATTGTCATGGGTATACTTTTATATTATTTAATATTTTACACGGCCAAAGATAGTTAATTCGATGGTATAGATACCTGACGGAATCATTTGACAAAGACGGTAAGTAGGTCCTATCTCTTTAATGGCCAGACTAATTTATAAAAACGTGGTGATAGGTATTGGATATATAAATATTGTATGTTTTACAAAGATATTTATCTAATTATCTATAATTATTGTCCGGTCAATTCGAGATAGAAGACTGTTTGAAGTTTTTACTTCCATTTCGTCGTTATTTGGACATTAGTTTTACAAACGACTAGGTAGGTACCTAATCCTTCTTTCGACGCAAAGATCTTGCTTGAGCTTGCGTAAACCACGGCGTACCTAAACACTATCGTAGGTACGGATAGCTGATATTAATAATAACATATAATAAATGGATATGAACATATTAAAATGTCATTATATATAATTATATACCTACATACTTACATACCTATGCTGATGGTATTAAAATTAATTACCTACTGGTTACAACTGAAATTTAGATATGTGACTTTAGATTCCATTTTTCTTCGGTCAATTATTATAAAATACACTTGACTGAAAACTTCTCATATATTTTATGTTAATTATATACATATTTTTTTTTAAATAAAAATGCTATAATGCAAATTTATTTATTGGAGTAAAAACTATGATACTTTGGGTATGGTGAACGGGGATTTATTTGTAAAGAACATTTCCAAAAAAAGTAAAGGGTTTACAAAATATTTAGATAATAATAAAATAAGCTATATTTCTGCTAGTGGCCATAATCAATTATTGTTATAAATCTATACATATAATAAAATTGTAACAGGTCGATGTCTGTATATGGGATATAAGAAAAAATAAATGTAGGCGACTCTATGAGTGATATAGAAGCCAAAAATACCTCTGTCTGTCTGTATGTTTGTATTCGTGCTGCGATTGCGCAGTTATTGAACTGCTGCAACAAATTGAATGCGGTTTTTTTTTGTATTGCTAAGGGTCTAACTTAGATACTCATGTTTCGATTTTTTTGAAATTCCATCTGGAATTCAAGATATAAAAAATAAAATGCTGGTCATTACCTACCTATAAATATGAAAGTGTGGATGTTTGTTACTCAACAATCACGCAAAAACGGCTGAACGATTTGGATGACATTTGGCTTGCATGTAGCCTTTGACATGGAAAAGAACATAGGCTACCTTTTATACCGGAATTCCCGCGGGATCTCCGAAATTAACGCGGGTGAAACCGCAGGGCATAGCTAACATAGAAATATAATGATACATAGGATTCACACAAACATGTCCTACGTAGATGGTTTGATATTTTATGACTCTCTATACATATACAATAATTTATGTAGTTACATACAAAATGTACCTTCGTAATGTCAATTCGATAATCTAGTAACAAATTATTATAATTTTTTGTATTTTGTAAAAAAAAAAACTAGTTATTTTATTAATCTAGTATAATCAAATCAATAAGATGGCCGTTTATCTTTTTATTTTTATAACATGTGATAATAACTGTAGGAGTAAGTACAAAAATAATTAAAATGAGCCTGACGAAATATTTTTGGATGTTTTTTTTTCAACATTATTGCTATGATAATGATTTAAGGCGATAAAGGTACCCAATATTATTATGAATTTTGATAAAAAGATTAAAAGTGACAGAATTAACATAATATTTGGTATCTCTATATCAATACATATGATAAAACAGCAGGATCTGTATGTCCGTACACTGAATAAGTAATCGTTATCACCGAAAAGTTATCGTCATTTAAAGTCGTTGTTCAGTCAACAGCTAAAGTAGATGATCAAAATCAGAAATTCAATACTAGTTCGCGTCAGAACTGTGTGGCGTCGAAGTGATTCAAAAGTATGTGATTGTAAATTATACCAAACATTCACCTCTAGTACAGCTGCCATATATTCGTGATCAGTTTTGATTCCCAAAGTTATAAACTCAAATAGCATCAGAACTAAGAAGTGAAAAAAAATTAAAACTTGTGAACAGTTAAAATAAAAAATTAAATGATGAATGCAGGTGAAACCGTATGCACCAGCTAGTAGTAAATAATCGTTATTATAAAATCAAGGGAGAATGGATTATTTTTAATATCATCAATCAATATTACACACATATAAATAAATATCTAGGTAGGCAAGTATATTATAGGTATTATGATTTTTTAAGATCATATAAGGTAATTCTAATTGATAGCCTTTTGGTTATAGGTTAATGACTATTAGGTAATATGATTTTTATTAATGAGTTTTATATCTGTTAATATTATTTTATTATTATACTAGCTATGCCCCGCGGTTTCACCCGCGGAAATTTCGAAATTCCCACAGGAACTACAAAGTAGCCTAATTTACTGCTTAAAAAATCAGCTTATTGCCAGTGAAAGTTCCGTCAAAATGGTTCCAACCGTTTCGGTGATTAGCTGTTCCCCGCGTCAATTCCCGCGGGAACTCCGGGATAAAAAGTAAATAATCTATATCCTTCTCTGTACCTAACTACCTACCTTCTCCGACATCGTGTACGCAAAATTTCATGATCATCGGTTGACACGTGAAGGCGTACCTAACAGACAGACAAACAGAGTTACTTTCGCATTTATAATATTAGTAGGGATTGATATCTATCATCGTTAGTTTAGTGGTTAAAGGACCTAACTGCTACGCCAGAACTCGTGGGTTCGATCCTCGGATCAGGGAAAACCTTTGTGTGAACATTTGTGTTTATCCTTCTTGGTCCAGTCTTGGTGTTTTTACAAAAACAAAAAAAAAATGTACCTATTATATCACCTTTGGTAGAACCAAAGGACCAGGGGCCTTATTCTTAAAAATTAACTATTAAATTTGAGGCTGATTTCGATTTTGATTTGACTTCGATTTGATTTCATCTCGATGTCTTTTTAGTAAATACCCAGAGGCGTAGCGTGGGGGGGCGGAGGATGCGGTCCGCACCGGGTGGCACTTTGATAGGGGCGGCATTACACGGCACAGGTGGCGGTTAAAGAACAAAATAAAATAAAAAGAAATAGGTATTAAAAAAAGTTAATTTCCTTCAACGTTCAACGGGGACGCACCACACAAATTGACTTGTATGTATCTCTGTTTCCAAATAAATGACTTTTCTTTCTTTCTTTCTTCTTAAATATTGATACACATACCTACGTATTTCCTGAATTTCGGAATTACATAGGGAAATCTATTATCTATACCTATACATGAATCATCCGATAGAAATTCTGTAAAGGTGAACCACTTCAAAATCTGTTGTTTATTTTTGAAAGAAATACGAGGCTTGCGTAGCCTAAGCGAGAAGTGACTTTTTTAATATTTAAGAAAAAAAGATAAGAAGATGGGCAATACAGATAAAATAATATTATAATAATAAAAAGTATAGGTACGTATCTATTTTTATCGATAGATAAATATTACACAGTTATTGACAGCACCTTGGAGCTAACGACTGCTCCGTTGGGTATCTCGAGTTCGATGCTTAATCATTTTTGTGATTAACAGTTTTGTTTACTGTTTACCTTACCTATGTGTGTTTAAAATGTAATGTATGGGTGTTTAAATTCACAAAAAAAAAGATGTACCTACCTATATACCATAATTATGTATTAGTTTGTTTGGTGGATACAAGCTCTGCTTAGGTTGAGACCATGTGATAATTTCCAAGCATTAATATTATTTATGTATTTTTTTGTTTTTTGCAAATATTTTGGTTACGATCCTCCCTTCGGCTAGTGCCCTGAAGGCCCTCCCCTCAAAAATATAGCTGGCTATCCCAATACGCGTAACTCCGAATGATTGGGTTGGGTTAAAAATATCAAACATATCAATAAAAACACTTGATGTGATAACCCCAAGTTACCATTGTTATGTACTAAATACTCAAGATATTATAACATACAACGCAACCACGTCGTCACAAAAAGATGTGGCTTTTCGTTTTGTACAGTTTCTTTTAGCTTTTGTTTAAGCAACAATTAGTAGATATCAGTTTGACTATTTTTTTTTTATTATCCACACTGGAACAAAGAAGGTGTATGTGTATAGGGTGAGAGATTTTTGTGTGTGCAAAAAATCAATGCTCCTTTTTGTCTTCGATACGTTTTGACCGATTTAAATACGGTTTTTTTATCCACACAACTTTTGGTGAGTCCCACATTTTTTATGGAAGTTCGAATCTGCGTACAACTTACGGCCGCACTCATAAAGTCGACTTTAATGATTACTTAGTTAAGTAGTACAAGTTTAATAAATTAATGTTAATTGGCATTTAACTAATTGAGTTACATCTCATTAAGTGCCAATTAACATTAATTTAATGAACGTCTCTGATTGCGGCAGTTTTAAAAAATCTCTACTCAATTATGTAATTATTAAAGTCGACTCTGAGTGCGGCGGTTCATCTTTTTTTTATTCATATCAAAGCCAGTCACCGGCTGAAGTGGCACGGGGTGACGTCGGTAACCGACGCGCGATTTAAATGTCCTTCGCAAGTCTCAAATCATTCTATCAACTTTTCATACTGCAGCAATTGGTCAATTTATCAATCAGCAGGTGCCTTCGAGTCTAGCCACCTATTCGAGCTCGGGCCGCCGCAGCGGATGATCTGATTTCGCTATACAATGTGAGAATACATTTTAGCAAAGTAAAAAAAAAAAATTAAACCCGAATAATTGATAACTCTGCTGAGCCCGATCGTTTTGTTTGGTGCAATTAAAAGGCGTGGCAAAATGTATTTGAATCTACTAATCGTGTTAATTTTTGCAGGTCAGTACCTACTTAAACTGTTAAAGGAGAATTTGCAGAGAAATGTTCTCTTTGATGTTTAAACATAATTAAACTACTGCTTGATGCAAAATTTTGTTGCTTTTTGCAAAAAAATAAATTATTTACTTGTATAACAGGATCGTATATTATTTTATGTTCGTTTGCAAATTTCTCCTAGACAGACGGTCCTTTTTATTTATGGTATAAAAAGGGATTTTAACCAAACTTGGTACGATTGTAGTCCATACTCCTGGGCAGGTTATAGGCTATATGGACGCAGATAAGCAATAACATGTTAACCCACAAAATTAAGTTACCTATTCAGGACGATTTATTGAGAGTTAGGGAACGTTTTTTAACTATGTGTTTAGTAAATTTTGTTTGTGTCTAATAAACACTTTTTTCATTTTTCATTTCATTTCACCTTATTACATTGTTTAAGTATGTAACTAAATATTGAACATAAAAAATGTTGACAGAAAATGGCGCTATAATTTTAAAACACGATTTACTCAAAATTTCTCCAGTGTGGGTTAACACACTATTGCTTATCTATGTCCATATAACACAACGCTAAGACACATAGGAGCTGAGCAGTGACGATAAATTTAAAGCAAGTCTGATGAAAATGCGCTTTCGAGCTCTTATTCTCGCGTACGTTTACTCAATCACGCAAAAACGGCTGAACGAATTTGAATGAAATTTGGCATGCACGTTGTCACGGGTACCTACAGAGAAGGACATAGGGTACTTTTTATCCCGGAATTCCCGCGGGAACTCCGAAATTACCACGGGTGAAACTGCCGGGCACAGCTAGTTTAAAAATATTTTTTTGTCAAATTTCTATAGATATTTTTATTTTTATTATTAGGTTCTCTCCTGTAGGTACACTTTGATTAAAACTATAAGAGGTTTGGTAGGTATTTGCTTTATCTCTTTTCTTTAATCCACTGTGGATTTCGATAATTTTCCTTTTCCTTTGATATCCTTTTCAATGCATACTTACGTGAACTAATTACTATTATTTCTGCTGAATACGGTTAGATGAAAGTAAGCCAAAGTTTAAGAGCAGGGGGTTCAAGTAAAAAGGGGTTCTACTATCCTAATTCACATACAAACGAAAGAGTGTTTTGTCTTATTGTTCCATATTATGCAATGCATATAATTTCGAGGTACCCTCGAGAACTTAGACCGGGATAAAAGCATGCGAACTTTTTATACTGCAGTCTATTATAATAATAATAATAATAATCCACTTCACAACACACAGATCTACTTGATCCCACACTAAGCTATAAGCTTGTTGCGTGGAAACCAAGCAAACGTTGTATATACTACATAGAATTACTTATATATTATACTATAGATATATAAACACACCCAGACTGGAAAATGGAACCCTGTGTTCATCACACAAAGTCCACCCCCACCGGGAATCGAACCCAGAACCCTTTGATTAGCGGGTAGGCATGGGACCTCTGCGCCAATCGGGTCGTATTATTACTATCTTTAAAACCAATCAAACAAATAAATATGCTTTCTTGTAAATAACTCATTCACTCTATCATTTCTTCTCCTTCTTCAATAATGGGCATCTATCGCTATTTATCGCATTTATTTTGCCAATGTATTTTTTTATTAATTAAAGTACAGTAGGTACCTAGTTATGGCGAAACACCAAAGAAAATGTCAGATTATTCCCCAAGATAAAACATAGTTCTCTCTCGAAAACTAGCTTCTTTCTTGGAAAACAAAATGGATGCTGAACGGTGATGGGAATTTCGAATAGAGAACGCGACAGGCCTCGCTACGACCTCCACCACTCTCAACAACTCTCAATCATTTCATATCAGTCAAAAAAACTGTAACGTGACAAGTCTGTAATATGCATTCTTTTAATCAGCACACCACATTCACGAGAAATAATTATAATATAACTGGCTGTCCCGCGCGATTTCATCCGCGGTAATTTCGGAGTTCCCGCGGAGGTTGCGGAAAAAAAGTACTCTATGTCCTTCAGTTCCCGAGGGAATTCCGGGATAAAAACTATCCTATCTTTTAAGTTGGGCCATATTATAAATGGTTGCAAAATTTTATCAAAATACGTTCTGTGGTTTCGGAGTCCATCGCGGACAAACAACGTGACACGTGATTTATATATATTAGATAAGATAGATAATACAAAGAAGGAAATCGTCTAGAGTTCCAAGACAGATAAAAATAATGCTTTTGAGTTAACACGTCTTTTATTATTTTAACTAATTGTCAAATTTCCATACCGGGGGCATTAGATGAAAATCTATCATTGAGCAGGAAATAAAAAAAAAAAAAAACAAATAATATCTGGCTGTTGCCCGCAATTTCACCCTGCACATTAATTTCGAAGTTCCCGCGGGAATCCCACGATAAAAGTGCCCTACGTTCTGTTCTATACCTACCCCTGATATCGTTAATTTTATTTATTAATTCAGATATAAAACAAGTTACAGTCAATACCTATTAGATAATAATTTAACTACCTATAAAATTTCATGATAATCGGTCGAGTAAGTAAGGCGTGAAAGCGTAACAAACAAACTCACAAAGTTAGGATGACAGCTTTATAGCTATGGAGATATGGATCGAAATAATATTATTGGTCAAGATAATTGTGACCCCATTTTCTATTTATTTCAGCAGAGCATAATATGATACGGTTGTACTCGCGTTTACGTTTTTAACATCAAAGCGTTCGTTTCCTGCTAATAAAATTGTTAACCATCAAACGACGTAGATACCTATTTGGTTGGTTGGTCTAATAAATTCTTTATATTTATTATCTACTGTAATTGCTTGGATTCGATCTCGCCTTTCTATTCAAGTTTACATCTAAGTATACATAGTTTGCCAAAATTAAATAACGTGAGATATGACTGTATATAAATAATTCTCATTGCTTCGAAAAAGAATTACAGCTGTCCCTAGAGTTTTTGACAGTGACTTTGACTTGACAGTTTACAATCACTAATAGAAGTTGTCGTAAACATAACCTCAAAAAACTCAGTAGGTACAGTACACACACTCCCAAAACAATTAATGTACTGTATAGTGTAGAGTAGTGTTGTGTACGAGTTTGTAGTGTAAAGGCAAAGAGTGTTAGAGATAACCCAAATCAGTGAAGTGTTTTAGCCTTGGTAGAGTCGGTTTAGGATTTAACGTGCGCGTCACTTGCTGCATTTCGATATGATTTTGAACTTACTGTAAAAGAATTGCGAAACTAATATACATTTACATCAAGAAAATCGCGAATATTTGTTAAAAAAGCACATAACTTAGAAATAATTTCTTAGGTATTTTCTAATTTCTGCAATTACAAAGTTGACAGTTGACAGTTGACATTAATCTAATATTGCAAGTATCATAACGTCAAAACGTACTTACTATGTTGACCATAATGTTGCCAGTTTAATGAAATAGTTTCTGTTATTTTCAGCAACTGTGGTGAGGAGTGACGAAGAAATAATGAAGAATTTGACCACAGTGACATGGGCTCACGCTGTGAACAACAAAACATACCTTCAAGCTGCGTTGGCAGGTAATATTATAAACATCAAAGCACTCGCAATAAACGACAGTGAGCGCAAGCGGAGTGAAAGTATTTCAAGTCGAACTAAAAAGCCGAGTACATTGTACACGTATTCGTGCTCATGCGTGCGTATTACCTAGTGTGCGTTCCGTGGCTTCGCACGAATGCTGTCAGAGCGTAGTTTCACCCGTTCCGTGGCTCCGAATGCAGCAACCAAACAACCATCTCCAAAGCAGGTTAATTTTCACTCTGACAGCTATGTATTGTTTAAGAAGTGTCAAAGTTTGCGCCAAAAACCGGATTCGTTGAAAAATAAATTAATCGGAGTTCTTACGAACAAAGGGGAGGTGTCGTAGTCACAAAAAGTTTATAATTGGATGTAATACAGTCTTATTTGCAATGTGAATTGAGAGAAAACAAATGGCGCCTGAAATTTCAAATATTTTGAGGTTATAAAAACAACTCGATCGTTCTGTGGCTTGGTTGCAACGAATGAAATTTTAACCGAACAACTGCGCCCAAATCCACGGATCGCACACCTACACACGGAGAAAGCACTTCAAGTCAGGCTAAAAAGCCGAGTGGCTACATTGTGCTCTCTTTTGTAGGTCCTTCAATTGCGACTTGAGTTTTGAATGAAATTATCCTTCTATAGTTGATTCAAATGTAGGTACCTATTTATTAACTCTATGCAACATAGTGTTGAGTGAGTATGAGATTGAAAGTACCGTTTGGTTGACTAGGTTAGCGAACCTGACAACTAGAGTGCGCGCAAGATAAGTCTGCGCGCAGTGCGCGCGGCCGATATCGGAACTAATCGTTGATTTTTTTTTTTATTTATTTATTTAAAGTCTAACTTAAAAAACAGATAAATTTATTTACATATATGTTTATAAAATATGGTATATGTCTTGTAAAGTTGGCACTTCATCACTAACACTTTGTAGATCCGTCACCAAAACTAAACTCTCCATGTTGAACTTTTGGCATTTCATGACCACGTGGTCAAGGTCAGCGAGACTTCGCCATTCGAATCGCATTTTTCTGCAACAATTTTCATTCTTGCTAAATGTGCTGGTGTTCAGTGTCCGAACCTCAGCCGGTTGATGGTGGTAATAAAGTTTCTGCAATCCGCATCTTAATTTTTATTAGGTGTATACACCACGATAGAGGCGGCGGTACCCCGCCGTAAGGTATTCAATAAGGCCCGCCGCTGATTGTGACTTTTTGTCGACGTGACTTTCTGTCACTTTTTCAAGTGCAATGAAAACTATACTGAGTGCGCTCATTATGGTGACGTGATAATACGGTGACCTCAGTATAGTTTTCATAAGTGACAGAAAGTCACGTCGACAAAAAGTCACAATCGGCGGCGGGCCTAAGAGATTAAGATAAGTTTTTTTATGCTAGTGACAATAACAAGTAGCGCATCAGTAGCGCGCAGATTTATCTTGCACGCACTCACGTAGTCTAGTTGCTACCGGCTACGCCAAGTGTTGCAGCGCCACCGCCGCCGCCGCCGCGCCGGTTCGATTCCCGTGTCAGGGTAAACTTTTATGTGATGTGGGTTCATTTTTTACCTTGGGACTGGGTTAAAACTTCCATTTTTTTTTCGTTATTTAAACAAAAACTAAATAAGTATATCTACCTGTTGTCAGATATCCGTACTCCGTAGGTAGTAAAAATATTCAGTTTGAGACAGAGATAATGTCTGACAAAACTATTATATAATATTCTTTCAAGACTTGACTAGCTGTGTAGATCTTCGTTTCAACAGGTGCCTTTTAAAAATAATGTATTTTTGCAACGCATACAACAGATGTTCTACAAATCTAGGCTATAGATACAAACCTAACCTAATATGACCATCGTAAATGTTCAGAAAATCCGCCATCATTGACACAAACACGTACAGAACGCTTCAGACGATCAGTCGCCTTTGTAGAGAAATCTATTGAATATGTATACCTACTGTACTTAGGTACTTAGCTAATACCACAACTGAGTCGACAGTATAGTTCACGTTTCTAGGTTGTTAGGTACCTACTTAGTAGGCACCGAAAGCACTAAATACCGGCTTTGGAATTTCACGAACTTGTTTAGCTACCATAAAATACCAGAAGCTTGCATAATCAAGTACTCGATGATTTACTAAGGAATACGGGTTAGATATGTTATGATATTATATATTAAACTTGTTATCTATTAATTCAGGGTCAATAACGGGCTATGTAAGAGAGCGAGATGCTGGATGCAAAACAATTTCGTAATAAACTCACAACAATTTGCGTAATTGAGCTAAATAATAGGTTTTTGCCGTGCCAATAACATATCTATACTTTGTTTTTCGGAACATCATTGCTACGACGTACCTAATACACTGCGATGGAAATGATCAATACAAACTGATGCGTATCCTGCGAAATCTCCTTTGGTAAATGTTCGGTCGACAAAATAAGTCTAATGTTATTTGAGAAAAGGCGTGAGGAACTTCGTCCCCCGACCGCACACGTTTTATAACTCCTAGGTACCTACCTACTGCCTCGTTTCAATGGGCATGTTGACTAATTTTTTTTTAGTCAGTCTTGTAGATTATTAAAAATATTGGACACGTATTTTTTCTTTTTTTATACGTAATCAAAAAATAACGGCGATATATTGAGTTGAAATTTCGCGTGACGTCACTATTCTGACAGTTTGTATGGCGGTTTTAGCGGTTAGTGACGTCACGGCTCTCTCACCCTAAACTTTAATGCACTTTATCTCTGTACATTTTAATTTATTTGAAAAAGCAAAAAATACGTGTCTATTGTTTTTTTATTTTCTAACTGACGGACTAATTAGAATTTTGATTTCCAAAAGTAGTCCACATCACATCCCCATTATCCACCGTGTATAAAATGTCATAATGTCACTGTCTGGGTGAGCACAAATCCCGCTGCATCATTATTGGCGTCAATTTGTACAACCCTTTTGATTAAACGCATTCTGAGAGACCGCGAACACGTTTAATTAAAGCTCATACATTCGCCATGTTAACATAATCGCCGCGGCGCATTGGCATTGTGTCGTCTCTTTCGTTAACGCTGTGTTAAAGCGAGACGGAATTCTCGGGAGAATGCGAGTTGGCATTATTTTATCCCGGAGCCAGGGTCGGCTAGGCGTTGGCACGACTTGGTGCAAGTCATAGGCGGAACGTATCTATAGTGAAATATTTGAAACTTTCATTCTTTCTATCATTCATGACGCCATTTGTAGTTGAAGTTGAAAAACCATCCATGTGTGCGTGGTACAGCGCGAAAGTACGTTCTCGCCGCGGGACGTAGTAAGTTGGTTCCACCACTCGTGAGTTTGCATTACCCTGCGTGCGCTGAATGCAGTTCTATGCCTATTATTTCTATGGCAAAAACCTCCTGTTAACCGAAACAGATTTTTCAGCCGAAACCGAAACCGAACCGCGCTCGGTACTCGCTCTTTGCAATTAAATACTTTACCTATATAAGGTTTCATTATTTCATATGTTTTCGGCATCAGTGATGTTCTGAATTTTAGAACATCACTGACCGAAAGTTGGGTTTCGGTTTAGTCTGAAACATTATCGGTCGAACACTAATGGTAAATCTAAACACTATGAGGAGCGACGTGAAAGTACGGGTTCGCTCATAATTTGGGGTGTACTACACAATACGCTGTGAAGCTAAACAATTCAGCGGTTCCTATACAAAATACATTTATGTATGGCACAAGCCATACTTGCATAGTAGTGTACTGCGTTCCCAGAATGTCTCTCAATTAATAACAATAATGTTTTATGACAGCGGATTTGGGCTTCACACATTGATATTAATTGGTCGCTAATTGTTTAATACTTGTTGGTCGGACGGGGCGGCGTTGGATGCGTCGGGTCGAGAGTCGCGAGAGAATCAGTCGGCGACACCAAGTCTACTGAGAGATAGATTGTGGTGGCGTCATTTATTCTCGGAATCTGCATGGTCATACATTATACATATTATGACTATGACGTGACTTACTAAACACTAAACAGTCATTCAGATTAATCAGCGTCAAAAGTGGTAGGTTCTGTGCCTTTTTTGTACCCCTGAAAACGTATGCCCATGATGATCGGTTTAGACTTTAGTGGTTGAGGCGTGAAAGCGTTACAAACAAATTATAATAGGATTAGCTAATTAAATTCGGGTTTACCGCGGGAATTCCGGGATAAAAAGTACCGTACTTTTCTGGACCCCAGACATCGTGTACCTACATGCAAAATTTCATGATGATCAGTTAAGTGTTATAACTAATTAGTTAAGGCATGAATGCTATATTAGTCAGGACTAGTTATGATAATTATACATAATTTTTCACTACTGATCAATTTCTAAGGTTTTCCACAGCGTTATAAAATAGGTACTAGTTGTGCCCCGCGGTTTCACCCGAGTTAATTTTAGAGTTCCCGCGGGTGTTCCGGGATAAAAAGTACCCTATCTATTAATCTGATGTATAAGCTATATTATTGTAAAGTTTAATTTAAATCCATTTAGTAGTTTTTGCGTGAAAGAGTAAGTAACAAACATCCATTCATCCATACATTCTTACAAACTTTCATGTTTATAATATTACTAGCTGTGCCCCGCGTTTTTATCCGCGGTAATTTCGGAGTTTCCGCGGGAATTCCCCTAACGTGCATGCCAAATTTCATCCAAATCCGTTTAGCCGTTTTTGCGTGATTGAGTAACAAACATCCAAACATCCATACACCCACACTTTCACATTTACAATATTATTAGGCAGTAGGATAAAATAAAATATTTGTTTCAGGTGAGTTCGCGATGTTGGAAGCGGACATAGTGCTCGGCCATGCCAAGGGCGAGGAGGAGGGCCCTGTGGTGCCCATCATGGCGCACCCGCCCGCCACCACCTCCGACCTCACCCTGGTCGAGTTCATGAGGACGGTCGCTCAGCACAACGCGGTCAGCGCCAGACCGAAAGGCATCAAACTGGACTTCAAGTCTATAGAAGCGTTCGAGAAATCACAGGACGTCATAGCCGCTTACAACAAACCGGAAGTGAGTTTCTTTTTTTCAAACACTACACCCACTAATCAACAGAAATTGCAACTATAATGCTGAATGTCGCAAATGGGATTATTATGTATCTTACAAATGTGTACTTGATAATCATAGGATGATTGCTGAGAAACTGGTCAGTTCAAGTTATGTTTTTTTTTAGTGTACCTAAATATACGTATCTTCTGTTTACAAATACAAAAAATGTCGGGTAGGTAAGGATCGTTAAAAAATGGCTGCATGAATAAACGGACTTCGACAGCTTAAATTTATTTATTTATTTATTTATTTATATTAATTGTTACATCGGTTGTCGGAAGGAGATGAAAATATTAATTTTTTGAAAACTTAAACTAGTTTAAACCCACCTTTGCACTTCCTGTCTACCTACGGCGCGAACGAAGCCGTGCGTACCAGTTTTGTACCTATAGGTAGGCAAACCTAGTGGTTGGGTTATGGGTTAAACACCCAAAAAACAGGGTGCACAGGGTTAACCCAAGCACTAGATTTGAACCCGGTTGATTGCCCTCTATCTATAGTAACAGTAAATAAGTATCTACATTTATACGAAGACAAGCAAAACATAGACAATATGAATGAAAATATTATGATGAATTTTATTGTGTCGTTGCGCTGCGGCTGTGTGGTCGGCGTCGGCGGGCCCGGGCCGGCTGCGGTTCCAGCGCAGGCGCAGATGCTAGCGACACCAGATGTTCGCAGCTAAATATTTACCAATGGACATTCCAATTTAACAACTGCCAGCTGCTATTCTCCCACGGTTTCCCTGCGCGAATTTCTAAGCTGCCTTTCGCTAACTCAAAAGTATCCTATGGATACCACCCAGAAATACTATACAACGTGTTAATGAGTTAACTGAAAACTAGAAAGTAGTTTGCTCAGAATCAACTAGCGAATTGATCGCACTATGTTTTAATATAGGTTATATTTTTTCATTTTTACCAGACCATGTCTATATTATTTATAATACAATATTTGGCGCGTACGCCGCCCGCAGCAAAAAAATTCGAACCTGTAGGCGCGGGCGTAGCGCTTGGAATTTCGTAGATAGGTCACCCCCAAACTAATGTTGAATAACTTTTAAAGTATAAATTTTTTCACCACAAAATATATTTTGATCATATTATTGTTTATTTTTTGAATGTATTGTTTAAATGTCATTAACACGTTGTAGGTACATAGGTACCTAGCTTCCTATCAGTGATAAAACTTTTAGAATCGTAATAACCTCAGAGCTAAGACGGTATGAACACATTGCCTCCAAGGGTCTATAACTAGTTAGGGGTTAGTGACTTTGGAACAGATAAAAAAAATCCATACTCTTCTAAAAAATTATGCGTTTCGTCAGTATAATATAAAATTTAGGACATCTACTTTCCAATGATAATGTTTTAGTAATTGAAATATTTATGGCGAAACATCACTGACAATGTCAGATTGTTCTCCAAGATAATACACGGTTCTCTTTCGAAAACTAGTTTCTTTCTTGGAAAATAAAATGGCTTGCGAATGATGATTGAAACATCGAATAAATAACGCGACAGGCGTCTACTCGCTACCACTTTCATGATGGGAACCTATAATTATGTACGATCTGTAGGTTGGCTTTTTTTTTTGTTCAATTAAAAATAAATATTATCTTCCGCCTTTCATATATGTATCACGATACAGAAAACAAAATGGCTGCTGAAACGTGATTGATATATCGGCTAAATAACGCGACAGGCGGCCACTCGTTACGGCCTCCCGATAGGAACCTATAATTTGTGAACAATCTAGTTGTAACTGCTTTATTTATTTTTTTCCAATTAACAATAAATATTATCTTCCGCCTTTCGTACATCACGGCGCAGTGCGCTCGCACACATGTGCGCGCTCGACGCGCGTCGCGCCCCGCCCGCCTGCGCAGTGCGCCGGCGCAGCTTCCGCGTATCATTATTATCAATTATAATGGCGCGCTCGTTTGAACTTCGCCGGATTTATTCCTGTCCTCCTGACGAATTCGCGCTGGAGAAACATGCGGGCCAGCTGCGCTTTTTATTTGTAAATATTCCCTCTGTAGGTACCTACACGTAACGCCGGTCGGCACAACTTTACTACCAATTAGATTATACGTATACTAGTTGTGCCCCGCGGTTTCACTCGCGTTAATTTCAGAGTTTCCGAGGGAATTCGGGGATAAAAAGTACCCTATGTGTTAATTTCATTTAAATCCATCCAGTAGTTTTTCGTAAAAGAGTAACAAACATCCATCCAATCTCCATACATACAAACTTTCGCATTTATAATATTAGTAAGGATTATTATATTAAAATACGTATATATTATTATACGAGATATCTTTAACCGCGTGAATTTCGGTATTCCTTCCAACTTATTTGAATAGGTTTAATTTATTTGCGAAAGTGTTGTTTGTTTGTTTTCACGGCTCAACCGATCATCATGAAATTTTGCACAGGATACTCTTTGTCCCGGAATTCCCGCAGAACCCCATCAAAATATACATATCTGCGTCAGTACATTATACTTCAATGCAGAACCCCCGGGAACAGCTAGTAATATAATAAAACAAAGTCCTCCGCCGCGTCTGTCTGTCGGTTTGTTCGCGATAAACTCAAAACTACTGAACGGATTTCACCAATACATAGAGTGATTCATGAGGAATGTTTAAGTATACATATACCTAATTTGTCAAGGTTTTATTTAAATTGGGTGAATTTGTGTAATGTAAAGTGTTGGAAGCGTCGGAAAAAGTATTTTGTTACGCTTTCACGCGTCAACGGCTGAACCGATCACCATGAAATTTTGCATGCACGTTGTCAGGGGTACTATAGAAAAGGACGTAGGGTAATTTTTATCCCGGAATCCCGCGAAATCCGAAGTTACTGCGGATGAAACTGCGGGAAAGTAGGTACTTTATAATACAATGAGAAAGTGAGTTTGTTTGTTTGTTACGATTTCGCGCCTTATCAGCTTAAACGATCATCATAAAACAACCAAACAAATTTACATAAGGATGTCTTTTTTTTATTTGGGTCACCAAACAATTGCACACAAAATTTTACTTAATCTAGCTTACAAAATAGTTATAATTCTATGTGCAACCAGCACCGGTAACCACAGATTAAAGAAGTTTAAAGAAGAAGAAAAAAATCCCAATCACCAGATAACCTTCCCGATTTGGCTGAACGCGGACATACTCCCCGGTCCGGTGGAAGCCACCACCGTCCCGGTGGACCCGATCAAGTTCATCGGGCTGGGCTCGCGGCACCCTCGCGCGGTGCTCTCCATCGGCTGGACCACAAACTACGGCGGGAACGTCACCGAGGGAGAGTACAGCCGGGAGCAGATCGGCGCCATGCTGCGGATGGTCAACGAGTTGCACGTCAACCAAACCGTTACGTTTCCGGTGAGTTTTGTTGACTATAGATCACAGTTTTAAGTTCTGATAGCATTTGTGCAAAAATGATGCATTTCATGAGAAAGATTCTGTACTTTTAATCAAAACGTCTCGTTCAATTCTCAAACGGTTATGTGAGCGTCCAAGCTAAAAGATACCTACCTGCTCTCGGCATTTAGTTTCCGAGATATAAGCTGCAGTTTTGTAAAGTTAGGTGAAAAAATTGCGTCCATGATTTTAATTGATTATATTATTATTAATAAATGCTAATTTTTTTTCAATTTCATATAGGTATCTTAATCTACAATGATATATAAAAATCGATGTAACAAGCAAGTAGAAGTGTGTTTTTTTATTTCACACAAACTTTTAAAATGCTTTTTCTCAAATCAAGCTTTTCCACAGTTTTCACTACAAGTGTCTTTAAAAAAAAATGTGCTAGTTTTTGAATATTTTTTCAATCCTTACTATCAATTGACTATTCTAGATACCGAATTTAGTCTTAACTCAACCTACCCCACCACTGGTACCTTATTACGCGGACGCCCACATATACTTATTACTCCAAAACAGCTGAATCAATGTAGGTACTTTTTGATTTATTCCGATGAATTAATCAGGAAAGTTAAAGACTTGTTTGCACACGTCAAATTATCGAATCCTTAATATTATAAATGCGTGTGTAGGTTTGTTTGTTGGTATGTATGTTTGTTGCGCTCTCATGTTTTAACTTCTTAGCTGATCATCATGAAATTTTGCATAGACGATGTCAGAGATACAGAAAGAACATAGAGTAGGTTCTTTTTATCCCAGAAATCCCGCAGGAACTCCGAAATTGCGTGAGACTTCACTTCACGGTTCATCTTGAATAGCGGGTGATTAAACTTAAATTACCTGCAGGTTCGCGCTGGCTTAGCATCAAACAGCCAGCCAGTTCTTCTGGACTTGCTCCGAGAGACTTCATCTCTCAACTCCTCCATGACCGTCTGGTCCAGCGAGGGTGACGCCGTGGAGGTGGACCGGCTGAAGGCGCTCATCCTCACAGTGGGCCTCGAGAGGACTTACCTGGACGTGCCCGAACACCTGGCGGCGAAACTCCACTTGCCCCCTCCAGACAGCAAGACAAAGAACTAGACATAATCGAGCACCCCTATATCGGATTTATTTATTTTTTATTGTAATTAGATTTGGAATTACTTACCCATATACAAAATAAACTATCTGATCTAGAAATTTTATTTTAGGGTATTTCTTTTTTACCGACATTTACTGTGCATCTTGCATTTAGTACCTACGTCAATGTTTATGTTTCCACACTCTTTTTCACCTCGACGACATACAAAAACAAAGGAGACAAAGACGACGTCGTATCCATTACTTTTGTAGGTCCTGCCCCCTTAGCCAAGTTGACATTCTACAATCGTTAACGCATAGAAAACATAAGTAACGAACCGCCATGTCACTTGGTCAGCCAATCAAAACTCTAGCTTTACGTGACCACTTGAAAACTAGAGTTTTGATTGGCTGACCAAGTGACATGGCGGTTCGTTACTTATGTTTTCTATGCGTTAACGATTGTAGAATGTCAACTTGGCTAACCCGGCAGTTCACAGACATAGATTGCAATAGAGTGAGTGAGTTCGTACAATTGTATGAAGCAAAGCTTGCCGCAATTTCCTTGTGAAGGTAAGATAATGTTATTATAACCGAGTGCAGCTTAATACGTACTCTAGTGTAGGAATTCATTTGGTTACGAATTCTGACGACGACATAGGCACTTAGATTAAAACAAAACGCCTTTTTGTTTTAATCTAAGCTTTAGCTAGCTAGATTAAAGCTAGATTAAAGCAAAAGCTAGATTAAAACAAAACGCCTTTTTGTTTTAATCTAAGCTTAGGCAGGTCTATGCATTTTATCCGACTTCCCAAAAAGGAGGAGGTTCTCAATTCGACGCGTATGTTTTTGTTTCTATTCTTTAACGACGATTTACCTACACTTAAATTCTTAGGCGCATTTGAATAAATAAGCAGTAATATCTATATTTGAGTGATTATAGCGCAATAGAGTCTAAACTAGTAAAGAGTGACAACTTGCGTTAAATGTTTATGTGTTTGATATAATTATGTACAATAGAAACATCACCTACGTTTTACCTATTTTACTCTAGGGCTTGAACAAAAAACCTGAAACACGCGCATGTTTATTTGGAACCCCCTTGGTTGCACCCGCAGTAATTTCGGAGTTCCCGCGGCCTACCAGGATAAACTATAGGTAAACCTTCTGGAATCACGCTATCTATTGGTGAAAACCACATGAAAATCCGTTCAGTTTCAGTTTATCGCGAACAGACAAACAGACAGACGCGGCAGAGGACTTTGTTTTATAATGTTTAAGGAAGAAGAGCCCAAATACTGGTGGTTTCGGTGACTCTATATTCAAAACTAACTAACACCATCCATTTCCATAATTGTTAAATTCCCAAAAACCTTTCCTAATTCTTGCTTATGTTCTAAAATTCTAAAAGGAACCATTGCCCCAGTGATTTGGTCTACGCGGTCTTGAATGAGTCAGTCCGTCAGTAGATACCTACATGTAATTTTAATTGTTTATTTTGGACAAGCAATCACTGTTAACATAGAATTACGAGGCATCATTTTCGTTATGGCAAAGCTGACGCGACCAGAATGACGAAAAAAAAAGATACGATGCAATACCATATAGTTATTAAAATTCCCATTGTAAATCATGTCTCGCTGTCTGTCGGGAACAGCTCGGCACCAGATATATTCGTCAAGCGAATATGAACTCTGTGCGGATAGAATAAGTGGTATGATAAACGCAGAGTTGTAAGAAAGGGTGTCGACCTTTCAACATATGGTGACCACGTGACGGCTGTGTCGGGACTGAGTGATTGTTATTCATGCTATTACATAGCTCTAGGGACTCCATGGGTGGTTCCGTCTACGATCAGTTATTATCATAACAAGTGACAGTATATTAACCTTCACATTTCGAATCGCAAGAAGTCGGTAGTTTGTAGAGATGTACTTTAAATTCAAATGGTCACACATGGTAACACTTAATGTATAGTATGTAGTAGGTAGTGAATTTCAAAATTATTTAGATACTTAAAACTTTTTTTACGGCTATCAATCCAAGAAAGCGTTATCTATAGATCGCTGATTTAAATCCGGCTCGAAGGACCGCTTTGTAGGGTGCCTCGATTTCCCAACTACCTACAATTAGTATTTAAAGTACAAATTTGGTTAAGATCCGATGAAAATTTGATTTTTGAAATTTGAAAAGCTTTTACTTTACGTTTCAATGTAAAATAGAGTTTAAAAAAAAGAAAATTTGAACAGTGGATACTTATCTAGTTTCTTTTAGAAATTTAAGGGGATGAAAAAGGAGAATTTGCATGCAAGTAGTTTCTCCACCATTTTCTTATTTTCAAATAAAGAATCATGTGGAAAATAATAAGAACACTGTAAAAGTGCCGCAGAAGTGCTTATACCTTTCTTTAAGTGCTTACGACCGCACTCAGAGTCGACTTTAATGATTACTTAGTTAAGTATGAATTTTTAAAACAAAATTGCCGCAATCAGAGATGTTCAGTAAATTAATGTAAATTGGCATTTAATGAGATGTAACATAATTAGTTAAATGGCAATTAACATTAATTAATTAAACTTGTCCGATTGCGGCAGTTTTGTTTTAAAAATCTATACTTAACTAAGTAATCATTAAAGTCGACTCTGAGTGCGGCGGAAATCTATTATTTTCGTATGTATTGCTTACATTCCGGCTCGCTCCAACCGGCCAGTGATAACGTCTTGTTTTTCTTCTAATTATCCCGTTTTGTAACCAGATGACGTGATTCAAAGACACGCGGAGAGCGCCGCCGCCACATTAGCCATGTGAGATTTCGCCATTAGGACGCAAATACAGCTGTTAATGTAACGCGAAATTTACGTCGGTCGGGTTATCTGGATCGAGACTGGTGGATATTATTGTTTAGTTAAATAAATACATCACCTACAGAAACTTAGACCTTCGCCCAGAAACCCCTCTCACAATTAATAGATACATAATTAATTAAACTAATAATATATTTTCATAATCTTTGCTAAACAACATTTTGACCCTTGACAACGTGTCTGCAAAATTTCATGATGATCAGTTGAGTATAGTTAAGGCGTGAAAAGGTAACAGACAGAGAAAGTTATATTCGCATTTATTATATAACAAGCTGTCCTCCGCGTTTTGAGCCACGGTAATTTAGGAGTTCCCTTGGGAATCCCTGGATAAAAAGTGTCCTATGGTCTATTACAGGCTATAATATCTATCTCTGTGCCAAATTCCATCCAATAGGGATGTTGACTACTTTTGAAAATCAAAATTCTAATTAGTCCGTCAGTTAGAAAATAAAAAAACAATAGACACGTATTTTTTGCTTTTTCAAATAAATTAATATATACAGAGATAAAGCGCATTAAAGTTTAGGATGAGGAGGTCGTGACGTCACTAACCGCGAAATTTCAACTCAATATATCGCCGTTATTTTTTGATTACGTAAAAAAAGAAAAAATACGTGTCCAATATTTTTTAATAATCTACAAGACGGACTAAAAAATAAAAATTAGTCAACATGCCCATTCTGTTCAAGCGTTTTAGCGTGATTCAGTAACAAACATCCAGCAATTCATCCAAACTTTCTGTACTTATAATATTAGTACCTACTCACCTACCGCCACCTATGTATGACGACCCGATTGGCGTAGTAGGTCACCATGCCTGCTCGCTAATCAAGAGGTTCCTGGTTCGATTCACGGTGGAGGTACACTTTGTTCCACACGGTTCCACTTTCTAATCTGTGTAATGTTTGTAACTCTATGTAGAATATTTAATTAATTTATTCTCTATATTATAATGTCAAATAAATAAAAGTACTCTATGTAGTATAGGTATACCACGTTTGCTTGGTTTCCACGACACAAGTTAATAATAGTTTACTGTGGGATCAAGTAGATCTGTGTGTTGTGAAGTGGATTATTATTATTATTATATACCTACTTAGAAATTATCATGAATTGGATCATAATATAATATAAGATCATACGTAATATTATTGTCTTTAAGAGTCCAACGCACAACGAATACAATGACAATAAAGTAACGCTGCTTTCTTTCACAGTCGACTGCAATTAGTTTTCAAGGAAATTTATATTATTGTTGAATAATAAACTCGCTGTTCAACAATGTTGGCGTGTTCTTAGAACTTCGCGCTCCTTAGAGTTAAACATACTGCACCAGGGCGGCCCTTATTCACTACGACCATAACACGTCGCGTTAAGACTCGTTCTCAGAGAAGTTATACTTCAAAAAATACATTTACAACGTGTCGCATAGCTGTCTTCCGCGGTTTCACCCGCGGTAATTTCGGAGTTCCCGCGGGAATTCCGAAATAAAAGGTACCCTATGTCACTCAGGATCACTGTAGCTTCCTTTAAGTGATAGAATTTTCGAAATCGGTTCAGTAGATTCAGTGATTACCCCCTACAACCTCAAAAACGCATTAATTATATAACTTTATAATATTTTGGCATCTTGGATTTGCGAGCGTTGTGGATTGTGTTTTAGGGACCGGGCGGCGTTATGGGCAAGGCTGTTATTGGTCATAGTGAATGAGGGCTCTTGTGTTAATTATAAGTTGATTAACAGCAGCGGTTTCTGACCTTTTTCAGTCTCGTCACCCCTATATTATCGCATGGGGGAATATTTTACTCCCCCTAAAGACGTATTAATCGCTACGTTACTCTTGAGTGCAGTATATTTAGCGCGAGAAAGCACAGGCCACGTGGAGCAGATCTAGCATTTATATGGAATAGGTATATTGAGGCTTTGACATTACCACAGAGCGCCATCTAGTCACAAACTATGCCGAGCTTGTAATATATATGACGGCGAAAAACTTAAACAGTTTTTTTTTTCTTGGAAATACATCCTGAATCCTAACTATATTATAAATGCGAAAGTGAGTTTGTTTGTTTGTTACACATTCACGCCTTAATGGCTCGACCGATGATCATGAAATTTTTCATACACGTTGTCAGGGATACAGAGAAGGACATAGGGTACTTTTTATTGCGGAATTTCTGCAGGAACTCCGAAATTAACGCGGTTGAAATGGCGGGGTAAGTGCACAATATACCTACATCCAGATTAATTTTTCACATAAACGTGCTCCAAAATCTAATCGGTGTTAGAAATGTCTTCATGCACAAATAAAACAGTGTATAACTTCAAACACCACAAACACACGGTCGGTGATCTTATCTCGAATGCTGCAATCTTTTCCGAGCTCAGATATCTAATTTACAGAATAAAATTGAAACCACAAACTTACAAATAATTTTTTAGCTGCCACATTCTCCCGCAGGAGCGCGTCCGAGCTCGCACATAGCACGCTATTAGCAGTGTAATAAGGAATTAATCGCGTGTTGAACAAACGAGAATTTAATGTTTCTGGCGAAAACTGGTTATATCTATTGTTTTATTAGTAGCGGAAGTAAGTATTCGTGAATTTGGAGCGGGTGTCGTAAATAGACCGCGGTTGATTGGCTGACACACGCGTTGCCGGGAACAGCCATGGATCGTCAACTTTCGGATTGTGTTTTTTTTTTCTTCCGTTTTTTGTAAACCGTAAGGGTTTAACTGTACATTAGTAGGGTTCCTTAAATTAAGAGGAAAAGGAAGCCTTATAGAATAACTGCACTGTCCGTCTGTCTTTCAGTACCTATGTCTGTCGAGACCGTTTTGCTCTGTAGGACGTTGAAATATGAAATTAATATCAAATACTACTAAAGTCTGTAATCCCTTGGAGTTGTGAAAAAAATCAAGCTTATAAAGCAACGCAATCAAAAGGTATGCGGCATAAATGGATATTTTGACACGCGCAAGTGAATCAAATCCTAACCTAAAATCATGGCCAAGAAGCATTATCTTTATTATCTACTAGCTATTCCCCGCGGGTTCACCCGAGGCAGTTTGAGTTTCCGCGGGAATCCCGGGACTAAAGGTACCTAAGTCCTTCTTTGTACCCCTGACAACGTGTATGCAAAATTTCGTGGTAATCGATCGAGCCATTAAGCCGTGAAAGCGTAACATACAAACAAACTCACTTTCGCATATAATATTAGTTAGGATTAAGTCAAGGAAAAAATTAAAAAATTAAATAAGTTTCAAAAAAATCTCAATCTTCAAACTCGATTCTTGAGCATAAAAATTTGTGCGCGAGACCAACTTGCACTTGGCTGTTTTTTTTTTAATTGTTATATTATGACTGTAGGTATAATATGTATGACGGGAAAACGTGGTTTCTACAAAGCTGTATCATTTAATGTTTAATTTAATTGAAATAATTTAAATACCGTACCTACTGTTTTTTGGCGAAATATTGGTCCCCACGCCCCACGTTAGATAAGTAGGTATTTTCTCTCTCTCTAGGAAAAATCTTCATTGCCGTTTTTTTCTTAAATCAAAATGCTCTGATCACTAAATATCAGTTTAAATAAAAATATGTATTAATTGGACATCAGTGCATAATAGCAAGAAAATATCACTTGTCTACTATAAACAAAAACAATTCATTCTCAGAACAAAGGTTACTGATCTCTGACTTTGTTCATTATTATAGGTTACTAGTAGGCAATAAAATCATAAATTATTTTGAATTTGTTGTAAATCTCCTTTTACTAGATTAATTAGTTAACATCATAGATTTAGATTTAGGATCAGGTTTCGCCTGCAGTTTCTTCGAAATTCTGCTTGGAATGCTTTTTGTTGAGATAAAATTTAAAAAGTTAATCATCGTATCCAAACATTACGAGTACCTGTATTTCAGCACCTAATTATGTCTGTTTGACTAATTTTATCCAATTTCGTTCGCCAGTTTATGTCATTAAGTCATAAACATTCAAATTTGGTAAGTACTTATAGTTAAAATAAATATCAGTAGGAGTATTGCGAAATGTCAATCCTGCATTTGGGAGAAACATCGGATGGGAACAGTACAAAGACAGCATATCTTCTTCTTCTCCTTGTTAAATTTGCGTTTCATAAAACGTATATCTACAATTTTTATGTTGTAAATCAATGGTTTTGCAGTACCTACCTACCTCGTTTATTTAAACCTAATTTTTCTTTCAAACCTCATGATGCATCGATCCATCATTTTTCGTGACAATCTTTTACACACGTGTTTCCTAATATTTGTTTACCAACTTTATGAAAAATGAGTTGAGTTTATCCTTTTTTCATGAAGAAACATTCTTGAAAATTCCAACATAATTACTTATTAAGTTTCAAAATTATATTTTGAAATTTGGAATCGTCATTCATTATTATGTGAAATAGTTTGGGTCTATCTACCGCCTAGCGAGTCTCTGAGATGACTCAAGACTAGAACCAATGCAAATGTTGTCTTTTAATTTATCACTAGTTAGGTTGCGCATGGCCCATTGTTCGCAGTTCGGTAACCTGAATGATGTCAGATCCATAGATTAGATAAGGGATAAATTGATGTCAACTTTCATCGAAAATATGTGTCTCCTCAATGGATTTATGAGACATAAGTTTCTTTATTTGAATCAGTAGTATACGGGTTCAATAGATAATAATAATTGCTAGGTAGAGTCGGAAATTACTCTATCTACTGATTTGTATTTATTATCTACTAGCTGTCCCCCGCGGTTTCACCCGCGGGCATATTGGACGACCCGCTGGAAATCGTGGATAAAAAGTACCTTATGTCACTCAGGATCACTTTGACTTCCTATCTATACGTAAAAGAATTTTCAAAATTGGTTCAGTAAGTAGATCCATAGATTACCCCCTACAACGTCACAAACTCACAAACTTTTGCTCTTTATATTATTATTAGTATAGATTATCTATACAATATTAAATTTACATACAAAAATATTTTTATCCAGTATATATTTTTTTCTTTATAGTAGAAATTTAAAAATATTTAAAATAGTTTCTATTAGAGTTTTTCTAATGTGTAAAATAACTCATTTACTTTCTTTACGTTTTCTTGATATCTACATACCTATAATAATCCTATTTGTAATATTGGACATACAAATTAGTAGGTAGTTAGAAATAGTTAAAAAAAAAATGGTTTTTTTACCAAGCTGATTCTGCTTCAACCTGCAACGCAAAGGGCTAGCCATGCATAGAGTCGGTAAGTATTGTATCAACATACTATTTAAATGGTAGGTAAAATAAGTACGCAACACGATACCAACATCTTCACGAGAATTTCACCTCGAGAAAACGAAATTCTACCACGACCGGTAATAACACTTAATGTCTTTTTTACAATTATTTTTAAAAACATGAAACAAACGCCGCGCCTCCCGAAATCTTTCCGGAAACATGCGACTACTGAATTTCTCAGATTTTAACCACAATGTAGACAGAGCATGTCGAATAAAGATAAAATTACTTACGAGTATATTAGTTGTTTTGCCACATGCCAAGACTCTGTCTCAGTCGGGCGAAAATAACAGAGCGAAATGTAATAGAAAAAGCATATTTTGTGCCAATTCTAACAACTGTTTGTTTATTTATGTATTAAAATATTTTGCACTATGTAGATATTAAGAGGTAAGATATCAAAAATAATTTATTACAAGTACATGTTATGTATAGGTATAACTATAGTCAATTTGATTTATGGTTAATGTAATAATTACTTAGATAAGTAGGTCAATAATGTTGGTTTAAGTCAATTTGACATCGTTTGACATCGCTCCCTCTGTTTTTATGCTTATCCTATTTTTATAAATAACAAAAAAAATGTAAAAACAAATTGGTCACTGGCTACCGGACCGCCGAGTAGTATGAATGAACGGCGCGAGGCGAGCCTGTTGTAATGATTAGTATAGTTATGTATACGAGGGTAGAAACTAGGGTGAATGCACCAGTTTTTGTTCCCATACAATTTTTTTTTAGATTGATGTAATTATTGTATAATTAAAAAGCATATCAGTTTAAAAAGAATGAAAACAGATTATTATAAACTAAAAAGTGCAAAATATCTTCTAAATTGACAAAAAGTTACCTAAAGTGCAAAAATCGTAATTAAGATGGTTGATATTATTTGCAAGGGCACTCAAGTTAATATTTACAGATATAATATATTATGGTAAAAAGTTATCTAGATTTGTTAATAGACTTACGAGAAACGCCTTCATATCTAAACTCTTTTTTACTACATCCAATTGAGATATTTTTTTATTGTATTTGGTTTCTGGAAGTAAATAAATTAAAAAATAAAATAAAACAAAGCCCGTGCGTGACTCCAAGCTAAGCTTAATCTACCTGGGAAAACCGAATGATAATCCGTTTTGCTACAGTAATAAAGATAGATAGATTTATAGTTTCACTGTGACGCAACTAGTTACACCAAAATGCTTAATACGTGACAAAAGAAACGAATTATCACTGGCATAGACATTAAAAAAGTTGGCATATTATAATAAAAAAAAAAAAGAATAAGAAGACGTATCTCGTAACGGCTACATTTACCCTAGGGTTAAACTCGCGGCACGCACACGCCATGTGCGGCCCGCCAGTCGCGATCCCGCCGCCGCCGCACCATGCTGCGTGTATCCGTCCTGCTCATTCTCCTGACGCAGCGCACCCGCACCGCTCACGTCACGGAGCAGCCGACGTTCGCGAACCGTTTGGAGAAGCTGTACGAGAAAATTGAGAAGTTGACCGTCGCCCCGGTCGAGAGGGGTCCACAACGGAGTGCTTCGCCCCGGGAGAAGTTGCTGGCGAAACTGGACACGCTCAGCTCGTTGGGGACCAGCAAGTTGGATTTGTCTGTCGCCGACGAGGAGTTGCTGACGACGATGCAGCTCTACGGGATGCTGACCGAGCAACAAGTGACCAGCATCATCAGGGACCTGCAGGGCTTGAAGGGCACGGACGATGAGAAGATCTCCGACGGGGAATACGGCGATGGTGATTGGAATGACGATGTAAGTCACTGAATTTTTAATTTTTTTTTTTAATTTTAATAACAATACTATCCTAACAAGGGTATCTAGCCTAATTGGGGTGATGAGGTGCTCATAATCCATCCATATATTTTAATATTATTAATGCGACGCCTTAACTACTCAACCAATCGTGATGAGATTTTGCGTACACGTTGTCAGGGGTACAGAGAAGGGCATAAGGGTACTTTTGTCCTTCTATGTACCCCTGACAACGTGTCGTATCTCTGAAGTTAACGCGGGTGATACCGCGGGAAACAGCTTTTATAATATTACTAGCTTTGCCCCGCGGTTTCACCCGCAGTAATTTCGGAGTTCCTGCGTGAATTCTGGGATAAAAATTACCCTATGTGTTAATCTGATGTATAAGCTATATTATTGTAAAGTTTAATTTAAATCCATCCAGTAGTTTTTGCGTGAAAGAGTAATATAACAAACATCCATCCATCCATCCATCAATCCATACATACTTACAAACTTTCGCGTTTATAATATTAGTAGGATATAGATAATGCTTGAACATTTTACGTACCTATCAAACAGCGTCACTTAGTCTAAAAATAAGTAGAGTACCGTTAGTAGGTACTACGGGTGTCAGAGGACTGATATATTTAAGTAATACTTAACTATATTTTTTTTGGAAATTTTTATTTAATTTTACTTTATTTGGAAAATCAACAGCTACAAAAATATAATGAACATTGAAGTGTCAAACCAAAAAAGCCGATTACAGATTTTCGCACATGGGTAGCTGAATAATAAAAAAAAAAACATCAATTGCTCAATATGGCAGCAGCAACTTATATAGTGGGAACTAAGGCGGACTATGTATTATTTTTTGGTAACAAAAAACGAATTTTCTAATACTCGCCTCGCCGACTCACAGCTAGTGTTAAACAAATCAAAGTCATATTCTTTGGATAATTTGTTGAAATTGTCACTCGCTCGCCCATAAAGGAGTTCTGCCTGTAGTTGGTGGAGACTATTTCTGTGGGCAATGGTCAATAGTCAAATCATTTATTCAAATTAGGCCCATAACGTGGCTCTTTTTGACGTCAATAAAATTACAGTTTACAGTAGACAGCACCCATAAAATATCCACCCTTCACAGCTTCCTAGTGCTGTGGCTGAAGAGAAGAAGCTGCGCAACAAACTCTACAGCAGCACGCTGTCAGTTTAAAATTATAATATATATTATATAATATTAGTGGTAACCCAACTTTAATTATGTGAGAATAATGAGCCGTAACCAGCAATAAACTACATGCGGCAGGTACAGCTGACTATAAAATGGCGGATTGTATCTGCAGCTTCTGGCAGGTACCTTAAGCGCAATAAGGGAAAAATGCATAATTATGCATGACACACACTCACTTACCACTACCACTACGTCTAACGATGCCGTCAATGGTGGTATCATTACCTTGGTCCTTAATATTTGTAACAGTGAACCTTTCAAAAAATTCGAGAGTCTCCCTGAATACGCAGATAGATTTTGTTCGAAATACTGATGGGTTTACAAATCATCGAGACAGTATGTATGCAGTTAGATCAATAGATGTGTAGATCTCACATCCATGGATTAAAATAAACCCGAGTCGTGTCGCGTGACAGTTATTGTGAAGCTAGCAAAGACGTAGCAATAAACTTGGTGTTGGCGTAACAAGTGACAGTCGCCGGCCGACTGTTGGGCAATTCTCTGAAGAGCAATTTAATTGCTTTAGAGTTTAGTACGCGTGCATAACAACCAGTAACAGCTCACACGACTAGGTATAATCACAGTGAGAGGCGAAATTAATATTTTCTCGTAACTATATATTAAAATAAAATAAATTATGCAAGTCGTAGGTACTTTGAACCGTGCTGCAATCGAGTTCCATTGCGTCAATTACAAACAAACAAAATACTTGGCTATTAGACCGGTAGAGATCACTTATTAGTGGTAAGGTCGCCTCTTTTTGCCTAATCTAGATAGATAGATAATTCTTTATTGCACACCAAACTGAAAAAAAGTGTTTACAAATTTTCTTAGCTAAAGGTATACAAAAGGCGGCCTTATCGCTTAAAGCGATCTCTCCCAGGCAACCTTAGAGTGGATAGATTCATAAGAGAGAGGAAATTAGATAGGTGTTTACATAATATATTGGATAGGATAATGCAACTACTATAAAACACATAATGCGATTACATACAATATATTATAAAAATCAACAGCATACGCAACTATAATAAAAATAAATATTAATTAATACGTTACATACATAGATACATAAATACGCACTCACATTACATACATTATCTATTGTATGTAACAAATGTCACATACAATTATATTTATATAAATATATATCTGTATGAGTTAGGTAATTAATTATAAGGCTTTAGTTATATAAATGTTTTGGATGGCTATGGAAGAGTGGGACCTACTGGCACAAGTATAAAAAATGCTTAAAAGTAGGTCCCAATAACCGTTAGTAACTACTTCTTATAAAATAATAAATATTTTTGATTTTTGATTTTGATTGTAATGTCTTTAAGCGTACGCAACTCTTGTCCACAGTACGTTTAACAACTCTTTAATTTTTTCAATGTTTTTTTTTTCTTGTTTTCTTAGTTTAATCGTGTAAGTTTGTATCCATTGTACCCATCGATCTTCATACTCTATGTATAATAACGAACTAATATAGGTACAGGTACCTATACAACGTGTTAATGAATTAACTGAAAACTAGAAAGTAGTTTGCTCAGAATCAACTAGCGAATCGATTGCACTATGTTTTAATATAGGTTATATTTTTTCATTTTTACTAGCCCATATCTAAATTATTTATAATACAATATTTGGCGCGTACGCCGCCTGCAGCAAAAAAAATCGAACTGGTAGGCGCGGGCGTAGCGCTTGGAATTTCGTAGATAGGTCACCTCCAAACTAATGTTGAATAACTTTTAAATTATAAATTTTTTCGACATAAAATATATTTTAATCATATTGTTGATAATTTTTTAAAATGGGGTGTATCAGGTTTTCAGTTAATTCATTAACATGTTGTATTAACATGTTGTAACATGCTGTGTTTATATATATGGGGGCGGCCCCACCGGGAATAGAACCGAGGGCCTGTCAATTTGCAGAACGATACGCGATACAACGATTGCTCTAATCGTGTCGTGATAATTAGCTTTTGATCCGTAATCTCCTAAAAGCCACACCAAAGCTCAGCAACTCGGCTTAGAACTGTGCCAATAAACACTAACTAAAAGCCAGTCATCTTCTATAGACATTCTGTCTCACTCTTTTGACTGGAGGATAAAGAAGACGAACAATTAATACACTCGAGATCATGCTGCAGACGTGTTTCAAATACGGGCTTTTAAGATGGCTATCAATCGAAACCGATTGTAAAATACATAAGTATGTTGTAAAAATAATTCGTAGTCAATACTAAAAGCTTTATCATTTATGGCTTCGAAGCATAATTTAAAACAGTTTTTAGTTTTATCCTAATGGAAATTTAATTAGGAAACGTAAGAGGAACTCGAGTGGGATTATGTAGGTACGGGAATACCCCAGTAACGTTTTGTTCGAAAATTAGATTAACTCTTTTAGGCACTAAAGAATTATGGAACCAAAATAGATTGGGAAAAAGTACTCAGATTTCCTTCCTTCTATAAATTTTCGGACAAAAGTAGCTAGGTAGGTACTCGTATTTCCTCTAATATATATAATTTTTAATCTGTGGTTTATTAATAATCCCATTCACAACACACAGATCTACCGATAGCAAACGTGGTATATACTATACATAGAATTACATATGAATTATACTATAGATATACATATAAACACGCCCAGACGGGAAAGTGGAACCCTGTGTTCATCACACAAAGTGCACCCCCACCGGGAGTCGAACCCGGAACCTCTTGATTAGTGAGTAGGCATGGCGGCCTACTGCGGGTCGTATTACTTTTATTGATACTCAATTATTTGAATGACTTTCTTCGGTGATAGCGGTGACTCCCCCCCCCCTTGTTTGCCCCCTTAGCCAAGTTGACATATACTAATAATCGTTAACGCACAGAAAAGTAATCTTTACGTAACGTGGTTACAAAAAACCTACCAAAGTCCATTTTTGCGTGACCACGTGATATAATTATAGATTGTCAACTTGGCTAAGGGGGCAGTTATATTTAGACGGCAAACGTCGAACGACAGAAAAGAGTCATGAAACAGGTACATACAGGAAAATTGGAAATGCACCCTAGATTCCATAGCCCACTCTGACGCCGCCGTAGCATTGTTAAAAGCCAGAACAAATAAAACTAGAGAGGACATTTAGGCGAGGCAGGCGCAATACCGTTGCAAAGGCAGTGAGAGAAAATGCTCTAACTTGCCCAAAATTTCTTTTGCTGCCATCCCAAGTATATTTATCACAATATTTGCAAAACTGTGAATTTTGAAAACAGCTAAATAAGTAAAAACTTATATATAAAGCGTTTAATACATTTTGTTTTTTAATGAATATTCTAGTGCGTGATGAATAGGTAGTTTGGCGTGCGAAAATCACCGGGCGACACTGGTTTTCATCTGTTTTCATACTAAACTAAGTTGATGTCCCTTCTATCTCTTATTTTCTGTTCTGTGGTTTAAAGCACTAGGTATTAAATGTACAACCGAAAGTGGTTTAAGTACATTTTAATTTAAGTGAATGTTAAAATCCTTACTATTACATAAATGCGAATGTGAGTTTGTTTATCTGTTTGTTACAGAGAAGGACATACGGTACTTTTAAACCCAGAATTCCCACAGCATGTCTGAAATTGACGCGGGTCCGCGGGGAACAGCTACTTAAATATAATTTAAATTCGAACTCTTACGGCCGTTAATCTTAATACTTTAAAGATACATACTACTTTTACTAAACTTATTTTATAAAACTTCTTAAATAAGACATGTAATAAATTAATTGCTATATTTTGTAAGTAGGTAATCGTGCGAAGTTCAGATAGTGGTGGGATGTCAAATGGTCTCCGAGTCAAGGCACATCGTCATGATTTTATAACCAACGTATCGCGCTAAATTGTAAAACAATATCTATTATCTATACGTACATGATTATACAGGCTGTACAATATTTTTGAACGGTGGACACATTCAAACGATAATTTGCATGCTTGCATGTAACTATTAATTAAATATTATAATAATACTACACTAAAAACTTCAAAATAACATTAAAATTAAAGTACCGGTTTAATCCGATAGACAATAATGCACGTAATATTGGTATGTACCTACTACCTACTGATCGGTCCGAAGTCGGTGCCAAGACAAGTAGGTATAGGTAGATAGACTAAGGCCGCCTCCGGGCAGACACGACGGGCTTGGCACAGACTTTAAAGTTCAAACACACGTAAGTAGTAATTACTCAAACCCGATATACATAATATAATATATAGAAATAAGAATGCGTGACTTAGGTCTTAATTAGTGACATACAATGTTGGTGATAGAGACCCAGACATTCGCATAGGTACTGAAGTCACGTTTCTAAGAACAAAACATTGTCTAGATAAGCTCTTAAATTGTATACTCAAAATATACATAACATCTTGTTCTAATTACTTAGCTAGTAGCCTAACCTGTGCAAGTGGCATAATTATATAACAAAAAAAAAACATGCCTACATACAGGCCATGCAACCGAATGCAGAACGTCCTCCTTTTTGGAATTCGGTTAAAAGTTTGCACAACAAATACTAAATAATGTTTCTGTAGGACTTAAAAATTTTATACCTACACATGCTAATGATATAAAATGCAAATTAATGGCACCGATGCATTGTAATGTAAATAACTTCAGAAAAGAAAGACATCTGAAGTGACTGTATGGACTAAGATTCCTTTGCCTTCTCCAAAAGGAGTAAATTTAACAAAAAAAAAAGAAGAAAAAGAAGTAATATTTATCAAGGATGAGATCGCAGTTCCTATCAAAGATAATAAAATGATGTCTATTAAAGTAGTAGTAGCATACTTGCATGATTTTTTTTTTCCAGTCTATTTTAGAGAAATATGGCCTACTTAAACAAAGGAAGACAAAGGAAAAAATATATGCATAATTAAATAGAGCTTTTCAAAGTTCCTAGTTTTAATCTTACCGCCAAAACGGAGAATGACGTCACTAGATAAAAATTACTCCCTATTAGTCTGTGATAGAGAAGTCGCTGTCGTGTTGACAGGGTCATGTGACACTGACAGATAAGTAACTTCAATATCCAAAAGCGAAATTTAAGGTTGAACTGTATCGGGTTACTTCCAAAGTTCCAGCAAACAATCGAAATGAATCTTACCAACGCATTTTAAAGTAAAAAACTTTAGAAAAAGTTAAATATGTGTTGACTGTATGCACTTAGTTCCTTTTGCCTTCCCTGAAAGGGGTTAATATTTCTTAATAAAATTACAGTGACGTAACATGTTGCGTGGCTGTGATTGGTGTTTCGTAGCGCGTAGGTACCGTTTCACAAAATTAAAAGTGGTATATTTTGGAAACTGTTGATAATTTTTTACAAATCTTTCACGATTACGCTTTTCTCGGGCGCTATATTTCTTAAATATTGACACAATTTCTTATTATAAATTTCATGAAAGTACCCTATCTATACATATAAAATGCGTTGTCCTCCATGTTCTGAACGACTGATGGAGTTCAACCGCTGATCGTAGAGACCTGTAACTTGGAGGGTGTGTTCTTTGTGTGACGTAGGCATCCGATAAGAAAGGATTTTTGAAAATTCCACCCTCTAAGAGGATGAAAAGGGGTTTGCAAAGTTTTTATGGAACTTCGAAATTATCGCGGGTAAAACCGCGCGGGACAGCTAGTCATGTATACTAATAATGACAGTGGTCGTTGTACCTATCCAACACTCCAACTTGAATTGTACCGAGACGTTATCAGTATCACCGTGAACTAAAATATAAGGTCATCCAACACAAAACATTAATTCGAGCAAATCTGCTTGGTGATACTAATTTCGATTTTGCACAAAAAATTGTATACAGATATCTATTGATATAATTAAATAGTTTTTCCTTAAAAATACAATGTTACTGTGAACGAATGTGAGTTTGTTTGTTTGCTTTACTTTCATGCCCTAACTATTCAACCGATAATCGTGAAATTTTGCGTACACGTTGTCAGGGGTACAGAAAAGAATATAGGGTAATTTTTCGCGGAAACACCGAACTCCTGATAATATCCAGTTCGCATGAACTAAAAACCACTAAAACATTGGTTTAAATCTTATGATATAGCTTTAGGATATAGATTTTGTATTACTATTGTTAGCTGGTAAGCATGCTTATGACTTTCAGCATGTAATGACTTTCAACGTTTTTGTAATACAATGTAGTACATTTGTAGTTTATGAATATGTTAGTTATATACCCATTAACTACAGATGTCCTAATAAATTAAAATTTTAGTCAAAATTTGTGGTTCAAATACGTTCAAAAAACTCTTAAATAGGTTATGATCAGAATCGATTTCACCAGTTTTTTTTTTCAAATTTTAAATCATCATGAAACTATACCTAATAAAATACCTTACATAAAAGAAAATATATATATATATATATTATCTCTATCTGTCTTTCTGTTTGTTCCGGCTAATTTCTGAAACGGCTAGACCGATTTTAACGGGACTTTCACTGGCAGACAGCTGATGTTATAAGGAGTAACTTAGGCTACGTTTATTTTAGAAAAAAAAAATAGTTTCTGCGGGAGTTCCGAATCCACGCGAGTGAAACCACGTGGCACAGCTAGTGCAAAATGAACGGTCTTCCTTTTAGAAAGGAAATCACCAACAATGTCAATTGATTAAAATGCAAAGACTTTACCTAAGTACCCAATTTTCCCCAGAGATTTTATTGATTCAAATTGACGGTCTTGAATCATAATTATTTTCATTAAGTTCGGAATGATGAAATTGTTAAAGGCAGTTGTTCACTGCACGAAGGTACTCACGGGTCAATGACATTGCTGCTTTATGTGTTGGCAATTTTAAGACAGGATTCTGGAACTGCAGGCCAACACAAGAACGTAATAAAAAGTCAATAGGTACTAGGTAGGTATTTATCTTTTCTTTTTCTCCGAACTCTCGGGATTTCAAAATCAGTAAACAAGTACCTACCTACATAGATACCTACGTAAAACCACACGTATTGCTTTCTCTATCAATACTCAGACCAAAATAAAAACATGTAATTTTTGCATTTTAATTGCTGTGCTACTGCACTGCCTACCTACTGTTTATCTATACTCCACCTGGTAGGCTGGAAGAGATAGCTTTACAGTGATAGCTGCCCTTTGGAGTCAGTTAGAGCGGGGTAATTCATTTATTCATTTATTTATTTATTCAAAAGAACAACCAACAAAGCATACACCGTAACATTGGTAGTGATATATTGGATATTATAATAGAAAAATTATGGCGCTGCTTCAATTACAGGTCGCCACAGCATGCACGAGAGAAAGAAGCAATAAATGTACACAAAATAAAATACAAATTTAATGTCTTTCCAAACTCAAAATTAAACCCATTACAATTGTAAGGGATCTATTTCAACGCATTATTGAACTTTTTTATATGTAAAATTGTTTAAATTCTCAAAGGAAACAGAATTTTAAGAAGAACATCATCATCATCAATCATTTAATAGTTAATATAATTTTGAATTTTTGTAAAGTAAGTCCAAATAAGTCGAGATCACATTTTTTGAAGAAGAAAGAAAGAGAGTCGGGTAATGGGAGCGATGGGTGATAGATAGGAGTTTACGTCTCCAATATCACACGTTAGTTACAGCTGTAAAATGTCTCTACAATCCTTTCTACTTTAGATTTTGTAACCGATAACTATGGCAAAACGTTGAAATTAAATATAGGAACATTAAAGGGCTGCAAAACAAACTTACGTTACTAGAGTATAAGTAGCAACTCCGAATTTAACACTTTCCTCCACAGCTATTCCCTGCGATTTCATGCGCGTTTCGGAGTTTTCGCGAGAATTCCCGGATAAAAGCTCATACATTACGGCGCAGTCTCCGGAATTGCCGCGGGAACTCCGAAATAAACGCGGGTGAAACCGCGGGGTACAGCTAGAACCTAATATAACAGAATTTAACACTTTTCATTAAACAACTTCTTAGTATTTATTTGATGGCACCATAAGTAATTAGCTATATGATGTAAGAAAACATGGCTATGGATGAGTATGGATGGATTAAGGTCACTATATTATCACATTAGGTTAGCCCTGCTTTAGAAGGATAGTGGAAAAATTCAGTTTCGCATTTACCTTTCTTAATCTTTGGGATAGTAGGTAACGCTTTTTGCCAGTGGTAGGTGCGGCCAACCGGACGACAGAAAAGTGATATTTTCCGTAGTTATACAACGAGTGTGTACAACTCGAAAAATATATATTTTGCGCGGTCCGGTCAGTTAACTTTTTATATATTGTAGTAGGTACTAGGTAGCCTGAATCGAACATTGATAGGTAAATTGATTCGGTTTTTCCAAGACGTATAATGCTTGTACGCAGTCCTATTGAGGAAAGTGCGAGATTGCGCACTGACAATGAGTGCTATACAAGTATTAATCAAGCATAGGGCAGAAGGTTATCATCAACGCGCTTGCTATATCTCCGGTTCTATGGCTTATAAGTATAGTTATTACTATAGCTAAAAATAAACCGTGACCTCATCTCGCCCTGCAACGGATGTTTAGATTATTAAAATCAAAGCTTGGGAATTACCTTAGTTCAAAGCATTGCAGGACCCTTATTCACTATGATCACAACAAGTTGCGTTAAGATAAGGCACACTACTTCTTTGGTGGCCCAAATTACCTCGTGCTCAAAGTAGTTTCACGACTAGACTTGGCGCCCCGCAATGATTTATTTTGTACTAGTTGTGCCCCGCGGTTTCACCCGCGTTAATTTCAGAGTTCCCGCGGGAATTCCTGGATAAAAAGTACCCTATGTGCTATATTATTGTAAAGTTTCATTTAAATCCATCTAGCAGTTTTTGTGTGAAAGAGTAACAAATATCCATCCATACATACAAACTTTCGCATTTATAATATTAGTAAGGATTTGTGCAAGAGATTTTTCATAACATGCCCCATCGATGGCCCTTATTCACTATGAACAAAAACATTCATTGGGGTAACGCGCGTCCCAAAAACACGATTAAGAACGCCCCAGATGCCAAAATATTAGAAATTAATATTCTATAATACGCCCTAAGAAACGTTGTTTATTTATTTATTTATTTATTTATTTATTTATTTATTGTAATTTTTTTTAAGTGAAACTTCTTTGAGCACGAAGGAAAGACAATTTTATTGGCTTGTTTATCTTAACGCGGTGGTTGCGGGTATAAAGTGACCCTTTTAAGTTTGTGCCCCTGATAATAAACGCCCGCGCGATCCGTAGCTGTAGCTTAAAGGCTTATTACACTTTACAATTTGTCAGAAATCAGTTTAGGAAATCGGAAGGGGTAATCGAAGTTAGAACAGTTGGTTCCGATTTAGGATCGGTGAGTGAGAGAGAGAGCGAGTGATCACACTACACTAAATTGTACCCTAAACCAACTACTTTAGGGTACATTTTAGTGTAGTGTGATCACTCGCTCTCTCTCTCTCACTCGCTGATCCTAAATCGAGTACACTAAATTGTATCCGATTTAGATTTCCTAAATTGGATAGTGTAATAAGCCCATTGAGTGACACTTTATCGGAGAAATATTATATCCCTACATATTATGTTAGGGTCAATGTGATAAACGTGGGGATTATTAATAACCACCGTTTATTATTCACAATCACCAAAGAAGCTGATGGAAGTTAACTTTTCACATTAACACCCTGACTGATTTTTGAGGAAAAAAAATTCGTTTTTTGGAAAACAATCGATCGAAAGGTACGGCTTGGTACCCGCTTTTCGGCTAACCTTGTGTGCCAAACTGAGACACATTTATACCTATTACTTACGTATTTACATAATATATTTAAAAGTACAGATATAGATTTAAGTAGATACGAAATGCCCATTGGTTTCGCTTTCATTAATGCATTGCACTTAAACATACCAAATCAATAAAGCATCGTGTGTTAAAAATACCAGACGCGAGCTAAGTGTTCTAAATATAGCAGCTATTCTCGGAGCTGGTCTGCAGTTGAAGCCCCTGCTGGTGCTGAGCAGTGCACATTCTTGATAAGTGCACAGCACTTTAAATGGCCATGTTTTCATAAGCCATCGGTATCTTGCATATATTTTTATTCATAGATAAGCCAGTGTTAGACGTTAATCGATTGTTAAACTTACGCATGTGCCAAAGAATATATAAACGCACTTTTACTAGCTTGTTGCAATTCTATTACTTAAAGTTACGGTACCTATATAAAGAAGCGACACACTCCGCCCCCGCCAACTTCATGCCTCACCATGCTCCACCGCATCAGTGGCAGGCCTAGAGATTAGGTGTTACCTGTTCTTTAAGACTGTGTGTGTGTTGACCGATATCAATTTGAATTTCGCACTCAACTCCATCGCTCGCCGCACCCCGACGCAAGCCCTGTGACACACGTCGTGTAGATACACACAACCTGACTGCCTGTGGCTGTAGTAGGGAGTTCTGTTCACTCGTATGGAGAGCCACAAGTGTGCTTGACGCACACATACATCGATTTAAAGAGATCCTGGCTTTTTGCCTTTCGATTTATACCTTACCACTATTTAAGATTTCGTGAAGACCCACGTTTATTGGCGTGCTTGTATATATATCCTAATGAATGTTATATTGAAGGCTTCTTTTTGCTTTCAGGATGATTACCCGATGGACGAGGAATGGGATGGCGATGAGTCGGAGAGCAACTCGCTGAAAGCGCCACTGCTCGGGTCGCGACTCGGAGCTGCCAGCGTCACACCGTCAGCTATCATCAAGCTGGACCGACAGCCCGAGTCCCTCGCTGCGCAGCAACTAGCTCTGACGAACGAGAGGCCAGTCGTCCTCGATGACTGTAAGTATTAGCCGTCAACTGAATGAGCTGCGGGCCAATTCAGGAGGTCAATCGTGCTATTTCACAACTAGTTGTTCCCCGCGGTTCCAATCGTGATAATTTCGGAGTTCCCGCGAGAATTCCGGCCTAAAAATTACCCTATGTCCTTTTCTGTACTCCTGACAGCGTGTATGCAAAATTTCGCAAAATCCTTTCTTATCGGATACCTACATCGTATAAAGAACACAGCCTCCAAGTTTCAGGTCTCTACGATCAGCGGTTTAGGCGCTGCGTTGATCCGTCAGTCAGTCATTCAGGACAAAATATATTATATATATATATATATATAGATTAGTTTATAAGTTGCCACTAAACTCTTGCCATCTGTATTGCAGCTAACCTATCGTCTAGTCATAAAATGACGTTGAAACGAGCCGCAAGGAACAACATTCTCTCCGTGATCCAAGCGAAGAAATGCCTCACGCCGCAGCCGCGCTGGTACTCCGTGAGACAGCTGGCGCCGGCAGCTGATACCGTGTACGTAGTTTTAATACTTAAGGCTCTTACAGGGGCAAACTAGCACCACCCACTATAAAAAAATCATATCCTCTAAGCTAGGTAGTATAGTATTATATTATCTGTGGCTAGGTATTACCTATAAAAGTAAATCTATAGAAGAATGTGTGAAATAAGGTACCTAAATACTATTTTTTATGATAATTCTGCAGCATTTAAAATTGTTATTTAAACGTGACACCCTCTCGTAGTGAAAATCTCCATTAAAAAAGGGCTAAAAATGATCATTTTTGGTATTTTTTTTTTACTTTTCATATTGAGTTACGATATGAAGTTATTAACACTTCAAAACCAAAGAAAAACTTTAGTTACCATGCCTACCCCCTAATCAAGTTTCCAGGTTTGATGCCACTTGGGGTGAGGGTGGACTTCTTGTGATTAACATTTTCCAGAGTGGACGTTAACAAAACGCTGCCTGCCTCAAAAACTGTCTTCTATATCAAAAAATTTAGTATAGTTTCATCAAATCTGAATTATATGCTTTGTGCGAGCTGAATAACACTTTTTCATCATGGCAAGAGTTAATCTTCGTTACTAATTTTGTGGCATCGTTGTTAAAACCATCAAGAGGACCCTTGACTTCTACTAAACACGTATCATCTTCACTACGGCTTTCTCCGTTACAGCTATACCCCATCCTGCGTGCAGTTGCATCGCTGCGCCCCCGACTCCGGTTGCTGCTTAACAGAAGGCGAGGTGTGCGCTCCAGTGGAGGGGAAACACGTCGCCAAAGCGTTCTATGTATGTTCCTTATCAAAATGACAGACCCCTGAGCAGGTTATATACTCTTTGACTGAGCACTTGGATATTTTTAACACCCAGACTGGGCCACCTTGCTTGGTTAAAAATGTTGCCAACTTAAAAATTCTGCCAACAGTCAATAATTTCGAATCTTAAACGAGTGTAGTGACAATTACAAATGTCTGTATCTCGTATGCTGAGCATGTAATGCTAAAGTCATGGGTAGCTTTAAAGTTAGATACTTTCGGCAATAATTATTTAGTTGATTAAGGACGAACATTATTTTTGCTGATTATGTGCTTTTTGCAAAAGGCAACTCAAAACTTTTCGTTGATCGGCTACAAGACTATTTGCAACGATTTAAGCACCCGTAAATTGTCTTTAACGCATTCATGAATTACCTTGCGAAAATCGATAGCTTACATGTATGATTAATTAAATCCACAGCTACACAAAGCCAATGGAGAGGTGAAAGTGTCCCGGGTGGTGTTCTACAACCACACTCGGTGCGCGTGCGTGAACAGCGACGCACTGAACAACGTGCCCAAGGTCGAGCTATCGCCTGACATAGTCCCGATCTTCGAGATAGATAACACTGTGAAGCAGGACAGGGTCACTACGTCTGCCGAATGGCGACCATCGACTGAGGAGCCCAAGCCGGAGAGGGATGAGGAGGCGAGTGTGGCTACCGAACCATCGCAACTACGCAGGTATTATGAATATCTCATTTATTATTTATTTATTGTTAACACATACGGTATAGAACCAATTACAATGGTTAACAAATACTAGGCCTGCATACAACTCCTCACAAATCTTCAGACACACAGACAAGAGTTCCATCCACTCATCGGCAAACAAATAGGTACCTACCTATTTATTGTTAACACATACGGTACAGGACCAATTACAATGGTTAACAAATACTAGTAGGCCTTGCATACAACTCCTCACACATCTTCAGACACACAGACAAGAGTTCCATCCACTCATCGGCAAACAAATCAGACCCGGGGTGGGCCCTCAGGAGAGCATTTAGTACGGTCAAGGTGCGACATACTGGCGAGTTGGATCGTGCCCTTGTTCATATACCTACAGGTACCTACATAGCGCTTATCGATACCAGTATTAGGTATATCTGTGTTGATACCATCTACGGGCAAGAAGCAACGGAGAAGAAGGAACAGAAGCGAACGAGACATCCCCGTCATCGATGGTGAATGAGAAATTTTATGACAATACCTCTATCCATATAAAATATCCCATTTGACACCGCTGCACGTTAAGGACATTTGTGCTGTTTAAAAAATTGAAGCCTGAATATGCAGAAACCACAGATGTCGAAACCAATATTAACAATTCTTATTTCTGTGCTAGAAATAAAGCTCTCTTTAGGCACGACTAATACGTAACTGAATACAGCTTTGGCTGTCGTAAACGTGACCGAAACATGGTATCCGCTATGCTGTATGATATCCGTTCAGTATAATTTTGTTTAATCGTTATATTTGCCACAACGTCCAGGAAATTTTACTTCAACGCTCTGCAGGTCGGCAAAGCACCTGCATGCCTTCTGGTGTTGCAGATGTCTATGGGCGGTGGTAATCACTTACCATCAGGTGTACCACTTGCCCGTTTGCCCCCTATGGCATTAAAAAAAAAACGATTTATTTATTTTTTCGGACTTTTGGCGGGATTTTTAGCAGAGTTGACGTCAGTTTTATTTCTTTGTATTGCAAATTAGTTTATCGTGTGAATATGGTGAATTTTGCATAATAGTGATTCATTAGGGGTAAACTTCACAAAAAAAAAATCTAATTATATTTCAGGTGCACCTGTCCGGCCATGTTCATAGCGAGGCCCAACGAAAGCGGCTGCCACTGCATCTGCGACTGGCCGGCGCAGAGCCGGCGCCGCGACTGCCAGCTGCTGGCGAAGGGCAAGGAGCACTTCGGGCTGCGGGACCGGGTGTGCGTCGACAACGGCGACTGCCACCCGCCCGCCTGCGAGTACGGGCCGTACAACAGGGACGCGGGCCAGTGCCCCGTGCGGAAGTACAAGCGGCCCAGGCTCCACGGCCGGGGCAGGTACAACGACTGAGTGTGACGCAAACATTCGTTTGTAACTATTGTGAATAAATATTCTCCACCTCGTACTCGCCACCATAATATTTTACGTCAATTTTTCGGTGAATCTCTATCGTTGAGAACGCAGCATAATAATAGGCCGGCCGAAAAGGCACCTGCGTGGTCTAGCGAATTTACGTATCGATCTGATACACAACTATTAATTATCATTGCTACTTTGACCATTTCGATCGAGATAGACCGCGGCGATCATTATTCCCAGTTTTCCCCGTCACCAATGTTGAATGGGAAATTTTAAAACAATAAAGCATACAAAACTTCACTTTTGTCACTACCGAGGACATTCGAGGCGGGAACAACTGCAGGGAATATTTCCGATCGCGCAAGTGGAGAGCCTTTCCATCACATAACCGTACCATTCCGCCATGATTGCGCAATTTCATTATTTTAATTGTGCGCTTTAGTGCCACCAATGCCTCAAGCCCGCTCCACATTCACGCGAGATTCTTTCGAGAACGCGAGAAGACCACGAGAACGTGAATGTGGAGCCGATGTTCTCCGCCGTTTCTTGTGGTTTTCTCACGTTCTCGCAAGATTCTGGCGTGAATGTGGAGCGCGCATTATACTTTTTGTGTTCCTGCAGTACAATTGTGGTCGGGTTAAGGATCATAGTTCCTGACCTGATCACACCACGAAATGAAGTATATGAGGTGAGGAGTGCGGTCTTATGTTATGCGTTAGTATCTACCTAACCTACTATACTGCGGCCTGGATCTTAGACGAATTAAGAAGTCTGTTGTTATAAGTAAGTAGGTAACTAGATAATTAATTAATTTACCTATGCTCATTATGGTGCGCTTATGGACGATTGTATCTACGCATTTGCAATTTTTTTATGGTGTTTAGTTTTGTTTATTAGTGCCATAAATTAATGACAGTGCTCCCTTATTTTATAATATTATAATTACTTATAACATCTCTCCACTACCATACCTTATCCAGTCTTATTAAAACTTAATCAAATGTATTTTCGAATTCGCAAGGACGAATATTATTAATGGAAATTTCGATGTAATGTTAAAATAAGACTGTTGAGTGTTGATTTAGTTTACATAGGTACGATGATGTTGGTGGTGAGGCCCTAGTCGATCTATAAGGCTCCAAAACCAGTAGCGTCACTGAAACCACTATTCCTATAATACTATTTCTCGGAGGGTCTTTAAAGTAGTTAAACATCTTACTGTGAACATAAAAAAAATTCAGCTCAATCTCTCTCTCAGTCTTGCAACTCAATGTTGAAGATATCTGCTTCAAAATTGAGTTGCAAGACTTCACCTTATAAACATAGTTAAATACCTACATAGTTACATTGCAAGTAAAATATACGTAAAAGCTTTTTATAAGATTTTATTGGAAATTTAAACACAAAACCAAACGATGCGAGCGACGCGTGATTATGTTCGTGGCGAGAGACGTAGTAACTACACTTGAAACCACGGCTTTTAGTTTGCTGAATGTGATTCTAGGACTATGATGTTTAAGCGATCTTATGAGTTTAGGGCAATGCACGGGAATGTATTTTAATCTTAATATATATAAATCACGTGTCACGTTGTTTGTCCGCGATGGACTCCGAAACTACTGAACGGATTTTTGATAAAATTTTGTAACCATCTATCTATACTAAAAGAGTAGAATCCGCGATTCTGTACATTGAATATTTTTACCAGAAATTGAGAGGGGTGATACGAGAACAGTAGCCAAGCCCAAAAAAAAATTTTAAAATTATTTTGTTTGTCTGTCTGTCTGTCTGTTCGCGATAATCTCGGAATCTACTGGACGGATTGTCATGCGGTTTTCACAGGAAGATTAAGCTTAGCCTAGAGCTACATATAGGCTTTGTTTAATTCAAATCGGATGTCGGAAAAAAAGTTGTTACACAAAAACGTTTCACGCGGGTGAAACCGCGGGGCACAGCTAGTTTGTAATATGGTCCAACTTAAAAGATAAGATAGTTTTTATTCCGGAATTCCCGCGGGAACTCCGGCACTAATGCGGGGAACAGCTAATCACCGTAAACTACTGTCGGGGTACAAAGAAGGACATAGAGTACTTTTTTCCCGCAACCTCCGCGGGAACTCCGAAATTACCGCGGATGAAATCGCGGGGGATAGCTATAAAATAATAAATTCCCGTTCATCATTGCGTCGGCAAAGTAGGTATCTATTTTTAAATCGATCCATAGCTTTCAATATTGAATCTTAATCCCTTTCGTCCCACTAATTGAACAAACTACAGGGACGAAAGGGAAAATATCTATCAGTGCATCGGGAAAACAACATGATTCCATCACAAATTAAAATTACTTTATATTTATGCCAATAGATAAAGTACAGTCTACAAATTATTATCAGGGATCCATTTTCGTTTGACTTTAGAGTAGACTTGATTAAACCGACCTACTTACCTAAGCATGATAAACTTTTATTCCTGCAGGGTCCGTATGAATTGGGTTTTACAATAAAATAATGTCGAACGAAAGTAGACCCCGAAAGTTTTCTATTCGCAATTTTTGTCATAATATTGCATAATAAGTTGATATAATACCTATTATATTTTATCATGTCTATACTAAATAGTTGTAAGGAAAATAAATAATTTATGAATCTTGTACCTACTCAACTCACAAGATAGGATTTTTCGAAACTGGTAAGCTTCTTTCGAGTTCAACTGTTATTAAGATGTAAATAATAATATTCCATACTTATTTAACAATGAAAATAATAAATATAAGCTAAACTATACCAACTGCTTCTTTTATTCATTTATCCCAATGATATTCTAAGTATTAAAGTATTATTGATTTATCCTGTAATCATTCTATAACGCGCTTACCTACTTTTTAACCGACTTCCCAAAAAGGAGGAGGTTCTCAATTCGACGCGTATGTTTTTTTATGTTTGTTACCTCATAACTCTCGACTGCGTGAACCGATTTTGATAATCCTTTTTTCGTTTGAAAGGGTATGCTGCAACTTAGGTCCCATTGCCACCAAGTCGAGATCTGATGATGGGATCTTGGAGAAATCGAGGGAACTATTAAAAAATTATAGGCACACCTATAGCGATTTGGGTATTTTTATAGTAAATCGTTCATTTGCTTTCGGAAAGCAAAATTTGATGAAGATCACAGATGGTCATCGGAACTACTCAACAATAATATGTATTTCACGGGTTCCAAATTTCCAATTGGAGCGATTTTGAATTGGTTTTTTGTACAACGATATGCGAGGATTAATCGAAATATAACGCCATCTCAAACGCAAAGAAAGAAAATGAATGAAGGTATATCTAATAAGTTTTCTTGAACGAACGGGGCGGTCTTTCGTTTTTAACCGACTTCCAAAAAAGGCTGTAGGTATGTGTTTTTTTTTGTTATGTGTCATGCGGGAGATTGAGTTTCGTCACGATCGATGTGATAAGTTTCCGTGGGAAAGGGTTACAAACTGCCTTAGAAAAAAAAACATACGGACTTGTCGTCAGGATAACATACGGACGGACAAGATAAACTTGAAAAATTAACAAAAATTAATAAATTATGTGATACAAACTAATATTTGCAAGGATTTTTTAACTTTTTCACCGCATAATTAACCTAACTGAAGAAAAAGAGTTTTTTTTTTAATTTATACTAATTGATGCCCCACGGTATCACGGCTCAAGTTAATTTCGAAGTTTCAGTGGCAATTCCGGGATAAAAGTACCCTAAATACTTGACTCAGGAACACTGTAGCTTCCTGTAACTCTTCTTATACTCGTAAATCGGTTAGCTAATTTTTGAGTTCATTCATTTCAAACAAACATACAAAAAAAAAAAAACAAATCTTTTCTCTTCTCAATATTATCAGCATAGATATAATGAAGCATGCTGAGACAGTGACCGACTGGCCCCCACTTAGCACACCCTTCTTTCTATCTCCTTCATAATATTTGTTAAGTTTCTATTTTTTCTGTCTCTTATTTTGTACCTTTTAGGTATGTGGGGATCAATAAACTCCTTTTTTTTCTTCTTTCTTCGCAGATATAGTTTTTACTTATCATGTTCGTAAAGGTCTCATTTATGCTAGGTGTTCTAGTGTATAACAATAAAAAAAAGAAAAAGAAAGGTAAACTTCTGAGGCCGTTTGGCCTTGTAGCCAGATAAGCCAGAACACTAAAAACAACTCCATATAGAATAATTTCTTTTTATCACCTCTTTTGTTCGCTTGTTGGTTCGATTTTTAAAAACTAAAAACAGTAAAAATCATGTTTTTGTCATTATAAATATTTGCAAGACATCAAATATTTGTCGCAAAACATTTTTTTTTTGTGTAAGAATGCAGAGGCCACTTGAGGCGTCATCCACAGCTTAACTAAACCTACCTACCTACTTTGTTTTGTTTGAAATTAAGTATGTAATTACCGAAAATATCTTCATTAGGACGGATATTTTGAAATTGTTTCAACATAAGTATTAAATATTCAATATTTGAACAAATGGCAGAATATACAATTCTCTTAGGTACGTCAGAGACAGCATAGGCGATGATTCATTAGACGCTACTGGTAAGTAGATAGGTATATATTATCACAGTAAAACTATCGAGTCTATGTGAAGTGAAGGCTTGGAGCAATAACCAAAATTAATATCGACAACACAGTATATTCCAATAGAACCTTGTAATATCCACCACCGTGAAGACCACAGATGGTCATTGGAACTAGATACTTACTCAATAATAGGTATTTCACAAGTTCCGATTCGTTAACTTTAATAATTATGGTTTCTAAACAATTTATGCTCGTCACAATGTTTGGTTGTCTGGAAGAGATCGCTCTGAGCGATAAAACCGCCGGTTGTGACATTCTGTAGTAAAATAGTTTTTTTTTTAACCGAGGCACCGAATTCAAATACAAACAATAATAATAATAAACCGAATTTAAAAAAACACAAAAATTCCCTACACTAAAAAGATAAAAATAACAAAATACTGATTTAATACAAAAGACAAAAAACACGTAGTATTATTGGTTTGTGCTACCACTGTGAATTGAAGTGGATGGGCTAAGTCCACTCGCGCCACGAGCTCGTCGTGAGCAGAACAACCCTAGATGAGCAGATGCGGGCTATGTGCAAGAAAGTACCTACCGCAAGCATATTATAAACGATTGTGTGTGTTTCATCTGCTGACGTAGTAGTACAAGGACTTCTGTGATCACTCTTTCTTCAGTAATGCTATTTGTGGGTAGGTACCTACAGTCGTTTTCGGGAAAGCCTACCTTCGATACACTGTAGTAAGAAAATGGTAAGAAATATATAAGCGTTGTCTTTATTTACTGAGTCCTGGCCAAATAAAAAAGAAGACATTCAAAAAGTAAATAAAGAAACAAGTTGATATACAGAAAACTCATTTTGATTTTTACCCCAAAATCCCACAGGAAAAATAGAAACCTAGTTATATGCGTTCAGTGCTGATATATTTTTTAATTATTTATTAGGAATTATTTAGAAAAACGTAATACACTAAATTTCTTCTTTCTGATTAGCTAAAACGCCATGCGTGACCTTAACAAGATGGCCGCTTTTGGCAGCCAGTGTTTGCACAGTTGTCGAAAAATTTGATTATATTATTAAACTTTTTGTTTGTATTCTCATTATTGGATTATTGGCTCAAATGTCCGGAAGGGTATATAGCAGGGAGATGGAATTTACCCACATATTGGGTCGCCAGCTGCCGACAAAGAAAGCGCCTGGACAATCATGAAGTGTGCCTTTGCTTTGACGTGCCTAATATTTGTTGTAAGTCAATGATATTATTTAAGTATTAATTGTAAGAAAATATTTTGAACATTTTGAAATTGTACTCAATGAGTTATGTCGAATATTATAAAAAAATTAATATCCAAAAAACAAAATTAAGTAGGTACTTATATATTTTCAAATACTTTGATTTCTAATACTCTACCTAGTATAGTATTATACTATCTGTAACTCTACCTATTGGAACAAGAAAGTGAATACTGCATTTTAATGGGATTAGCCGTCATTTTTAGTGCAAAGTATTAAATCATCCGTCACGTTTCAGGCCTCGGCTATACATGCTTCGCCTATAGAAAAGACAGGTAAGGATGATTTCTCTTTATTAAATTAAATATTAAGAAAGAAAGACGCATATTTAATAGATATGTCCCATATTTGTAGATAACTTTAGTTGGTATTTTTTCATGTGATAAAGAATGCCTAAGAACGAAGAAGTACGACTTGACCATTGATTTTAAAATAAAACCACCAAAGATTTGATTGTGGTTGGTGAACAGTCATAACTTATTATCCTTACTTATTATAAATGCGAAAGTGAGTTTACCTACTTGTTTGTTACGCTTTCACGCCTTAACGGCTCAACCGACCATTACGAAACTTTGCATGCACGTTGTCAAGGGTACAGAAAAGGATATAGGGTACTTATTATTCCGGAATTCCCTAGGGAATTATCGCATAAAATTTTGCATATTACACGTTGTCATTAGTAGGTAGAAGGAACAGCTAGTGTAAAAAAATTCTGACATGACAGTTAATTGATCTCATTTCTTACTTTAGACAAGCATTCAAAATGTTAGGACGTAAAAATACCTTTCACATATTATGTTTTTTAGATAGCGAAAGTATTGAAGGCTCCCAAAAAGAGGCTTCGAATGATAAATCTAAAGAAAAAAGCGAATGGAGAAGTCGTTTTAAAAGTTTAGATACGGGCGGTGAAAAAGTCGGGTCGAGTGGTGACGGCGGCGAATCGATAAAAAAAGAAACGCCATGCAGTGATGGGAATTCATCGTGTACCAATCAAACGATTTCTGGCAAAAATTCACCATCCGAAAATGACAATGGCAAAAAAGAGTCGGACTCCGATGAGAAAAAATTGTCAACAACGGATGAAAAGAACAAAGAGCAATCGATTAAAAACGAAACAAACTCTACAACGGTGACTACGAAAAATACGACTACAACCGAAACAAATACAACAGGGCCTGGCAGCAATGGAGAGCAAAAGGTATGATGTTCGAATCCTTACTATAAATCCTTAAAATAAATCCGAAAGTGAGTTTGTTTGTTACGCTTTCACGCCTTAACGGCTGAACTAATCATCATGAAATTTTGCACACACGTTGTCAGGTATAGAGGACAAGGGTTCTTTTGTCCCGGAATACTCGCGGGATCTCCGAAATTAACGCGGGTGAACCAGCTAGTATTTAATAACTTTCATTTGGGTTTGTCATTCGATTGTAATGTGTGCGCACTGCGAATGCGCTGTCACAGTCAATGAGCACAATACTTCCCTTTTGATGACGCGATCATATCACCCGAAAGACGTCCACTGCTGGACATAGGCCTCCCCCAAGGATCGCCACAACGACCGGCTGCAATGGCGTCCCGCGACCTTCATCATCGCGTCTATTAATTTTATGCCATAAACAATGTTAAAACCCAATGTATATTGTGTGGTCCGCGTAGACTAACAGAACTTTTTATCCTTACTAATATTATAAATGCGAAAGTTTGTATGTATGGATGGATGTTTGTTACTCTTTCACGCAAAAATTACTCGATGGATTTAAATGAAACTTTACAATAATATAGCTTATACATCAGATTAACACATAGGGTACTTTTTATCCCGAAATTCCCGCGGGAACTCTGAAATTAACGCGGGTGAAACCGCGGGGCACAACTAGTATTATCATATGTATTATAATATGTAATCAAGACCTATTATTGCGCTATTTTTACAAGGCGGGCTGTAGCGACGAGAAGCTAGGCGGCGGTGGGAACTCATCGTGCACTAAACAACAAACAACGTCTGAAAAAAATGGAACTTCCGAATCATCATCTGAAGAAATTAAAAGAAAAGAGAATGAAACATCAACAAAAGAAGAGACGGACGGCGATAAGAAAAAAGAGTTAACAAAGGGAGAAAAGGACAGCCAAGAGTCGATTAAAAATGAAAACAAATCTTCAACGGTGAATACAAAAAATACGACTTCAAGCGAAACTAATACTACAGAATCTAGCGGCAACGAAAAAGACAAGGAAGAAAAGGCAAAGGTAAATATTTGAAAATTTAAAATTTTTTTTTAGAAGTATTTTAAGCTCAAAACAGCAAATGGGTGGACGTATGTACATCTTCCCTTTCTATGACGCGACAATGATACATCAAAACGTTGACCACTTAATTAATATTCATATTGCAATTTGTAAGATGGGACATGTTGACTAAATAATGAAAAAAATAACGGCGATACATTGAGTTGAATTTCCGAGTGACGTCACACCTAGGTACAGGTAAACTTTAATGCGTTTTATCTAAGTGTTTTTTTCAATAATTCGGAAAAGCAAAAAATACGTGTCTATAATTTTTTTACTATTATATTACGGACTCAATAGAATTTTGATTTTTATACCCCGGAACCATACTCATTCGTCAGTTTAAACTACGATAATTACCTATATTTGTGCCTACTATTTTTCAAGGTCGACTGTGGCGCCGAAAAACTAGGCGGCAGTGGGAACCAATCGTGCAGTAATCAAACGACGTCAGAAAAAAATGAAACTTCTAAATCATCATCTGAAGAAATTAAGAAAAAAGAGAATAAAAAGGAAGCCTCGAAAAGAGAAGAGGCTGCCAACAGTGGGAAAGAAGCGTCGATAGTAGAAGAAGACAAGAAAAGCCAACAGTCGCTTAAAGAGGAGGCAAAAACTACAACGATAAATCAAAAAAATACGACTACAAGCGAAACAAGTACGGTAGAGTCGAGCAAAGAAAAACCAAAGGTACCTATATAGATAGACAGATAAAGATAGATATTGAATATTTTTAATAAGCTATTTCTTTTGTAAAGGCAAGAGCGCAAACAATTTTATTAACGGTATGATTAATAAATTTTCATTTGAATTTTTCAATACGCGTGTATTTATATTGAATACAATCCTAACTAATATTATAAATGCAAAAGTGAGAATTATTTGTTTTTTACGCTTTCACTGCTAACGGATCGACCGATCACCACGAAATTTTGCATACACGTTGTCGGGGGTACAGAGTAGGACATAGGGCACTTTTTGTCTCGGAATTACCGCGGGAACTCCGACATTGCCGCGGGTGAATTAAACTACATAAATATAGAGGGGGTGATTTATATCAGACACTACTTACTGAACTGATTTCTGCGGTTTTCACAGCCTGTATATCTAGGTACAGAATATCGGTCAGTCGATTGTATGGAGTGTGATATACACTACACAGGTGTGACATACATAAATATAATATGTTTTGTTTTGATTCATCGAAATCATCACCAATCAGGGGAAAATTTATCATTATTTGGTTTCACAGTGAAACCATAATAACTAATCTCTGAAACGGCTGGATCGATTTTAACGGGACTTTCACTGGCAGATAGTTGATGTTATAAGAACTTAGACTACTTTTTATCCCGAAATTCCCGCGGGATCACTGAAATTAATGCGGGTGAAACCGCGGGGCACAGCTAGTTAATAATAATTATATTGTAATATATAAAAATATTGTTTGCAGGAATAATAAATACGGGAAGAACACCGATCTCCTAAGTCTACAAAAATATAATTTGTAAGCAGTCACACACTCGATCAAAATCTACGACTGGGCTCGATGATAATAATTATGATAAATACTGATGATTAACTTTAACAATAAATTATATAGCACAAAATGAAACATGTTCCGAGGGTACGTGCATTTTTTTGTGTAGGTACCTACTTAGTTATTTCGAAAATTACCATAAATGGTATACGTAATAACGTGAAACAAACAATACATGAAATAAAAATTAATTGCTTAAAAAATAAAAAAAGGCCCTTTTTCATTTCTCATGCTTGTAAACTTCACTTCGACTCGAATGTGAAACTCGCCCCGCCGCTCCAAGTTCCATCGTTTCTGTAGGTTTTTGAGTTCATGTTGTTTTAATTTTTATCTTTTAACCTAGACCTAGTTCATCTTAGGAAGATAACAATAACTGTGTATTTATTATTTATTCTCTGGGGGCGCGGTAGTGCTCCCGCCAAGACGAGCCAAGCGAAGTGGAACTACTTACCTTATCTTCGTCGTTTTTTTTGAATCCTTTTAACTTCGGTTTGGATTATACTAGATGGATCTATATCTATAGCTCTGACGGCCGCACTCAGAGCCGACTTTAATGATTACTTAGTTAAGTATAGATATTTAAAACAAAACTGCCGCAATCAGAGACGTTCAGTAAATTAATGTTAATTGGCATTTAATGAGATGTAACTTAATTAGTTAAATGCCAACTAACATTAATTTACTAAACTTGTCTGATTGCGGCAGTTTTGTTTTAAAAATCTATACTTAACTAAGTAATAATTAAAGTCGATTCTGAGTGCGGCGGTTACACTAGATTTTTTTATACTATCTAAAAACCCTGATTTCGTCACTAAGGTGCCACATATTCTGTCTAAGGTTTAGAGTTATTGAACTTAGGTCTTGTAGAGTTATAAGCTCGGCTCTACATGAGATCTGATAACTTTTTGACTGTGCCAGTCATATGGTCTGGTCTTGGCAACATTTTATATGAAAATGTTTTTAGTGGAATATCATTGTCAGTTTGTTGAATCAATAAAAAAAAGAAAATGTACCATGGATGTAGGTAATATTAGTATGTAATTAAAGAAATAAGTTTTTCTTTTTTATTTTTATTTCAATGGATAGAGTGATATAATCTATGTGGCCGTCTAAGTGGCCAGCGTGCACAGCAGCGCCGTGCCCCGCTTCACCCAGAAGTCGGAGGACTCCTTGCCGGCGGGCAGGTCCACCGCCACCACGAAGGCGCCCTTCCGCATCGGGTAGTAGTAGCACGGGCATATGTAGCGGTCTGTAGGGCGGAGGGCGGAGGGCGGAGGGCGGAGGGCGCAGTCAGTAGCAGAAATATGTTGAATCTTATTGTGACAGCAATAACTACGTTACTAAAGTGTTTACAGATTGCTGCTGCTGACTGTACGGTCATCTTTATCTTTATAAATAAAAATTAATTTTTGTATGTTTGTCCTCTATGCGTTTCTAAACCATTGGTCCGGTTGTTATTAAACTTTGGCGGGTTATTCTGCCTGCGCCCGCAAAGGTTCCTAATCCTGATATAAAGAGATCCTGCGGGAATTCCGAAACTCACGCGGGTGAATCTCCGAAACCGTTGGACCAAAGCTCGTCTGTACCCTTCCAAAGTTTCATGAATGGAAAATTTCATGATTGGTTTAGTGATTAAAGCGGGATAGAGTAATACACAAACAGACAAACTCGTATTCCCATTTACATATTAAAATATTGGCAGTTTTGAGCAGTTCGTCACTTACTTTTGAGCCGCTTCCCGGTGGCCCGGATCGGCTTGAAGTGTATGGGGGTCAGCGGGTACACCAGCTGCATCGGCAGCGGCTCCTGGAGGTAACCCTCCTTCCTGAACCAACTGGCTCCCTCCAGGTACTGGCCCCTAGCGAGACAAGGAAACGGAAACATTACACCCTTTACACCTTTATTATCTACTAGCTGACCCCTGCGGTTTCACCCGTGTTCATTTCAGAGTTCCCGCGGAAATCCCGGGATAAAAGTACCCTATGTCACTCAGGATCACTCTAGCTTCCTATAAGTGAAATAATTTTCAAAATCGGTCCAGTAGATCCTGCGGGAAATTCGGAGTTACCGCGGGAATTTCGGAATAAAAAGTACCCTATGACACTCAGGATCACTGTAGCTCTCTATAAGTGAAAGAATTTTCAAAATCGGTTCAGTAAATCCAGAGATTATACGGCTGCAGAAACAAATTGTGAAGTATAGACATTACACAGCCGCGGGATCAAAGTGTCAAACATAGATATTAGACGGCCGCAGGAACATACTGTCGAAAATGTACATTAGACGGTCGCAGGAACAAAATGTGGCGCACGCACCTGATATAGACGCCGCCGTCGCGCGGCGGCCTCACGAACGAGTTCTCCTCGAGCGGCATCACGGTGAACTCCCAGCACAGCGTGTCGATCGGCCAGCCCTCGCCGCGGGCCGTCGTCTGCCACACACAGTGACACGAGCGGTCAACATAACCTCTCAATCAGCAGCAGAAAATATGTGACTGCCAAACAGCTATGTCACTCAGGAACGCTTTTGCTTTTTATACGTGAAAGAATAAATTTATTTAAACAGGACAAGTAATTTTTGAGTTAATCCATTACAAAGAAACAACCGAACATACGAAAATCAAATCTTTTCTCTTTATAACATTAGTAAATATAGATAATTTAATAGGAGAACAGGCACAAGCAGCCCTGCAGGTGCGCGCCGCGCGGGGTGCCTGCTGCGTACCTGCATGACGGCAGTGAGGAAGCCGGTGGGCGCCACGAGCGCGGGCAGCCAGCACAGCGTGGGCGGGGCGCGCGGCGCGTTGGCCCAGCCCTGCAGGTGCGCGCCGCACGGGGTGCCTGCTGCGTACCTGCATGACGGCAGTGAGGAAGCCGGTGGGCGCCACGAGCGCGGGCAGCCAGCACAGCGTGGGCGGGGCGCGCGGCGCGTTGGCCCAGCCCTGCAGGTGCGCGCCGCGCGGGGTGCCTGCTGCGTACCTGCATGACGGCAGTGAGGAAGCCGGTGGGCGCCACGAGCGCGGGCAGCCAGCACAGCGTGGGCGGGGCGCGCGGCGCGTTGGCCCAGCCCTGCAGGTGCGCGCCGCACGGGGTGCCTGCTGCGTACCTGCATGACGGCAGTCAGGAAGCCGGTGGGCGCCACGAGCGCGGGCAGCCAGCACAGCGTGGGCGGGGCGCGCGGCGCGTTGGCCCAGCCCTGCAGGTGCGCGCCGCGCGGGGTGCCTGCTGCGTACCTGCATGACGGCAGTGAGGAAGCCGGTGGGCGCCACGAGCGCGGGCAGCCAGCACAGCGTGGGCGGGGCGCGCGGCGCGTTGGCCCAGCCCTGCAGGTGCGCGCCGCGCGGGGTGCCTGCTGCGTACCTGCATGACGGCAGTGAGGAAGCCGGTGGGCGCCACGAGCGCGGGCAGCCAGCACAGCGTGGGCGGGGCGCGCGGCGCGTTGGCCCAGCCCTGCAGGTGCGCGCCGCGCAGGAACAGCTCGCGGCACCACGCACCCAGCGGCTTCATCGACGGCCTTCCTGTGCGGGGAATGGACGTTCAGGGGAATGGACACTCAGGGGATGAGAGTTTAGGAAAAAGAGGAGGAATGAACGTTCAGGGGAATAGGTCAAAGAATAATCCTCGAATAGGATCTAACCTGAAGCACCTGAAAGCACCAAACATCATCCACTATGACACACTAGCCACAGAACAAAATACGATTTTATTAATCACGAAATAAAATGCATCGAAAGTTATGTATTTGCAATTGATAGCAAATAATATCTAGCAGCTGGATTTATCCACCTGATAGGCATAGGTAATCTCTCCGAATCCAATTCATAAATCGAATTTAGAAAGTTTAGTAAAGTGGACATTAAGAGAAATTAACATTTGGGTAATGGACGCTAGCAAAAATAAACATTAATGGAAAATGACGTTCAGAGAAATAGATCTTAACGAATTAACTGAACATGGACATAACTGAACCGGTCGCTACTGTGAAATCAAACTCCAGCTTCAAGACATATCAACCGCGCAGGTGCATTGGAGAGGTTTATAAACGAAAGGATTATGAAACATAAATTATTTACCTTTCTGCCAGAACGTCGGCACCTTGCCCTCGAATATGCACGTGTACATGATCTCCAGCATCTCAGACATCACCACCAAACCCTCGATGGCACGACGCAATTCCTTGAATAAACAAACCAAAGTCAGGTTTTAAATATCTAATCTATATAAATTAAAATGAATCGTCGGAATGTATGTGATCGCATAACTTCCAAAGAACAGCACCAAATTAGATAATTCATTTTTTTTTTGTTTTCTTTATAACTCTCAGGACAAGGTTTGTAAAAAAGAAGTTTGGAGTTTCTGTGGGAATTCTGTAACTCACGCGGGTGAATCTCCGAAACGGTTGGACCGATTTTGATAGGACTTTCACTGCTAATTAGCTGATGTTATAAGGAGTAAATTGGGCTATTTTAGGGTTCCTGCAGAAATTCCTTGGGTGTTTTATTAGGTTTTGCATTTTTATTTGAACTTAGCTTTCACTCATTTAATCTTTTCTAAATGTTGTGTTTAAATAGTATAAGTTTTATTTTGAAATCGCATGCAGTTTGCACCTGTTAGTATAGTGACACTTGGCCTATTATTTGGTGCTAATTTTATCACAGTAAGTGAGTAACTTTTGAATAAATAAATAAATAAATTAACTCACGCGGGTGAAACCGCAGTGGACAGCTAGTTCTGATATAATTTGATGGCACACCTTGAGGCCCGCGGTGATGCCGCTGATGAGCACGTTGAAGTATCCGATCTCCTGCAGCAGCGACACGCACATGGGCATGGTGATCTCGGGGCCCATCATCCGCTCCGTGGTCTCCACGTCGATCTTGTTCGGCAGCTTCACTATCATCTCCGCCGCCAGCTCGTCGACCTGGCGTGACGTCACGTCACACGTATATATACAGTGAGTTAAAAGCGGTCGGGAGGAGTTTGTACCTAATACATCCTCAAGGAGCCGGATAGCTAGAGGTTTGCAAGGAACGGTAGCAAGTGCAGTTATAGTCTCTACCACAGAACACATCTAGTTACTGGGAGATCAGCGTTGTTATCGCCAAAGTAATTGTTGAAATAGTTCCAGTCGTTTCCATAAAACATACTAATATTCAAAGAAATACAATTTTGACATTAGCGCAGCCTACTCGAATATTGTCTTTGTAAAAATAGCGAATACTGACCTTTTGGTCCTCCCCTCCACCGCCGCCACCGCCCCCAGTGGAGGCCAACGCAAAGAGCGTGGAACACATTATCAATGCGTCCTAAAGAAATCATCACATAAATAAGAGAAACTACATAACTAGATAGTAGGTATATACATGTCTTTACAATGCGTAAAAATGTGTTTTTTTCCGCTTTTGAAAGCGTATGAATTTAAAAAGTTTTTTTGTCCAAGATTACTTTTCGAAGACTGGCACGGAAAAGTGACGAGAGAATCGATGTAAATACCGATGAATATTTGTCTCTGTCCATTACTTAAAATCCATTGGGGGAATTTATTTGCAGTTTTTGTCTACACTGATCCGATAGATATTATATATTGTAGCGAATGTTGTCTCAGGCTGAGGTCTCAGGTTCGCAATTCCGTACTCCTTGCTTGTAAACACGGCAAATAAGAACTGACCGTAGATTCTTAGTTATTATGTTAAAGATTCTTTAAACACAACTTTGCAAGGATATTTTGTACTGGTAAACGAAATTTCATAACTCCTTCAGCCCAAGCTCCAATTTTTCTTCCGCCACCGTCAGAATCCACTTCTCTTCTTTTTAAATAAAATCTGACGTATCAAAACAAAATAATAATAAAAAAGGTTGATATTGTAGCAGAATGCTACAATATGTATTATTGCTTATATTTTATGAGTTCCTAGAAGTGTCCGTGTCGTGTGTTACGTGTCATGTTGTCATGTGTGTTGTGTTGTTTGTCGTGTGCGTCGTGTCGTGTGTCATGTGTGTCGTGTCGTGTCGTGTGTTGTTTACCTGTGCGAGGGTGGCGACGTCGGCGGAGGCGTGCTGCCCGACGGACTCGGCGCGCTCGTAGCCGGGCAGCAGGTCCAGGAAGTCGCGGTACGACTCGAGGCTGCCGTCGCGCGGTATGTGGTACGCGGGGATCGACGACAGCCTGCATCGCGACGGGACGCAAGACGACAGGTTGCTTAGCGAACCGCACATGTCATGTTTTCGTATACCCCGATACGTTTACTGAATCAGAATACTCTGAATGCATCAATTCCATACGACAGGAAATACGCCTTCGCATCGCATGCATTTGCATGTATATATTATGGTGTGACATGACGTACTTCTGATGATACATTATATAAAAAGTCATAGATGAATAACTTTAACAGCAATGATACTTCCACACAAACTTGGACCTTCCTTTTTAAGACGGTTTAGGAGTTAAATTTGCAAAGTTTCAAGTTTTTAGATCCAGCGTTTTGGCCTGGACGTTGATAAATAAGTTAGATATATAAATAACTAGCTGACCCCCGCGGTTTCACCTGCGGTAACTTCGGAGAACCCGCCTGAATTCCGGGATAAAATGTACCCTATGTCACTCAGGATCACAGTAGTTTTTTAAATATAAAGAATTTTTAAATCGGTTTAGTAGATCCAGAGATTACCCTCTACATCCTCACAAAATCCGGAGTTCCCGCAGAAATTCCGGGATAAAAAGTATCCTATGTCACTCAGAATCACTGTAGCTTCCTATAAGTAAAAGAATTTTCAAATCCGATTCAGTAGATCGAGAGATTACCCCCTACAACCTCTCAAATTTACAATCTTCGGAGTTCCCGCCGGAATTCCAAAATAAAAAGTACCCTATGACACTTAGGATCACTGCAGCTTCCTACAAGTGAATGAATTTTCAAAATCGGTCCAGTAGATCCAGAGATTACCCCCTACAACGTCAGAAACTCGCAAACTCACAAACTTTTGCTCTTTGTAATATTAGTATAGATAGTTTAGATGACTGTATATCAGAAATTTATCTTTAAGAGACTGGAGGTTAAACTACACGAAGCCTGTGCGGAGTGACACTTCATTGCGACGCACCTGTAGAAGGGCGTCTCGAGCGCCTCCAGACAGAAGAACTGGTTGATGTACGCGATGAGCACGCGCTTGTCCCAGTCGTCGGTGATGTGGCCGCCGTAGTTGATGATCGCGAACAGGTAGCGCAGCGCGTCCCACGGGACCTCCTCGTACTCCTCCAGGTAGTTGGCCAGCAGGTTGTCCGACACCTAACATCCAAATCGTCAGGGGCGTCTTTCCCACAGGTCATAGGAGCGCTGGGTGCGGCCGCGCCCGGGCGATCAACATCTAAATGAATCTGGTCATAGATAGTACCTACCTACCTACTTTCCTTACCCAACTACAATTTCGCACCCGGACGCCGCATATGGTTAAGACGCCCCTGCAAATCGTTTGCTCCCAAACGAATGGGCCTCCTGGGGGTGGCTTATTTTATTTAATTTTTATTTGTTAAAGAACATACCTACAGTCTCAAAATACAAATTACAATAAACATAAAAATAAACTGACCTAGAGTTCAAATAACAAGGGCGTTCAAAATTGAAATAATACTGCTGTGATATAAAGCTCTCACACATATAGATAATATGCGCTTATACACATTTCACGGATTTTAGCCGAACAGAGTCTACTAACGAGCTCCCTTTTAAAACGAATCAATGATAAGCCAAAAATATCGAAGTACCTAATTAAAATATGTGTTGTACGTTATCCTGAACCATAAGACTTTAGGTTCCTACACTTCCACTGTACCTTGGCCGTTCCGCCGTGGTCTTTAGGGAGTAGAGGAAGAATCACAGGATAGTTAGGTGATGGTACAAAATATACCAAGGATCGAAGTACCGAGGCTTTATCTGCCTACCCATTTCTTAAGGAGCACCTTAAATTCTTAAATCAAATATCTTTTAAACATAATGCAAGGCTTATGTTATGGCAATACCTTACTGTTTATTTGAATTTGAAACTCTGATTAAAATAAAAAACAATAAAAAGAAAAAGAAGAACCAAACGCACTCACATCGAAGTCAGCGTCGTTAAAGCTATAGACGGCGTTGTAGCCGAGCTGGCGGAAGCGCTTGCGCGCGATCAGCGAGCAGTGGAAGAAGGACACGCAGAACAGCAGCCGGCGGTACATGGGCGTCGCCTCGTCGAACTTGTCCTCGTTCAGGTTCGCGAAGATGCGCACCATGTTGCCCTTCAGGCCCTGCGCAAGCGCACACACATGGTCACAGTTATGCAAACATTTCACATTTTACGCTATACATAGTGATGCAGGCGCATCCAGTGATGCAGGCACATTCTGTGATGCAGACGCATCCACAACAATTCGGACGCATCCACAGCGATGCGGACGTATCCACATCGATGCAGACGCATCCACAGCGATGCGGGCGCATCCACATTGATGCAGACGCATCCACAGTGATGCAGACACATCCACAGTTATGCACACGCATTCATCCACAGTGATGCCTCATGTTTTTGCCTGTGTGCTCGCAGCATTGTACCGCTGGTACACACCTGCGGCGGCTCGGTGGTCATCTTGATGCTGCGCTGCAGCACGTTGAGCGGGAACTTGTCGTCGGGCATGGACGACAGCCAGAGGCGGAAGCGCGGGTGGATGCGCGGGTTGTCCAGCCCGCGCAGCTGGCCCAGCCACTCGCACGCCAGGTGGCAGTTCGCCAGGAACACCCAGCCGCCCTCCTTCATGCCGTGCGTCAGCATCCTGACATCGAGACATACAATTACACTACACACAACACCATATCACACTGCATCATTTTGACTAATCCAACAAGGCGTATCCCACAATAGTATATTTCATTATAAGTGCGGAAAACCTGTCATTGCAAAGAGTTCCGACAAATGTCTACCCGAGCCGAGGCGCAGCCGAAGGTGAGGGTTGACAGTCGGAACTAGTTGCAATGACGGTTCCGCACGTGTACTGAACAACTATTTTTAATACAGTTACGAAGAAATTAAGCAATTTAATAAAATATCAAAAACACAACAAACTCAACTAAGTTCCAACTGTGATCAAGAGATGGCGCTAGTCGTATTAGTAATGCGAAACCTACGTTTTGCAATGCAAAAAGTGTGTCAAAGTCGTGTCGCCATTTTTGACAGTTGGCAAAGAGAACGCACGAGTTCGGGAAAGGTAAACAAAAAGCTCGAGTATGTAATAGCCCACATCCCGAACGCTAAACGTCCCTGCAATACGCCACTTTTTGAGCAACTGTATTAAAAAGAGTATAACCACATAGATTTTATTCTGCATAGGCAATGTGAGATAATTATGTACTATACTTAAAAAGTGCAAATTGATCCCACAGAGCGAAAATTATTTTTGGCATGCTAAATGTTAGAGTAAAAGTTTTTTTTTGCATTTATATCTACAGTGGCCATAGCAGCTGAGGCTTTTTCCAAGTTTCAATTATTTTTCGGAGGAATAAAAACAAACCCTAGTTATTCTGTTTTCGCCTTAGGGAAGCCCGAAGACGTAAGTCGAAGTGATTGTATTCTTTGGGCTAGGAATGCATATCTGTATGTCAGCGTGCCTGTGCGTGCGTGTGCGTGTGCGTGTGTGTGCGCGGGCGCCGACTGCGGTACCTGGAGGCGGTGGGCGCCTGCCCCTGGCCGAGGCTGAGCGACTGGAACTTGTCGAACATCTTGACGTCCACCGACAGCTGGATGAGCGCCGCCGTCGGGTCCACGCCCGGCGACAGCACGAACAGCAGCGACGTCTTCCACGTCGACTCCTCCCACGCCATCTGGCGAATTCACAACACAATGTCCAAGTGGCATGCGGGTGCTGGAACCCTGGGTCATTCACAGTCAGTTAAGACGTTAGAAGTTGCTAAAAAAAAGAAGTTGGGATAAATTATTTTTATATAATATTAAGTAATTATATGTAGTATATAACATGTGGTAAAATTAACTGCACATATTAACAGGGCTGAAAGTATACGTAAAAACAAACAGGATAAGCGAAAAAATAATATTATAAGTTCGGTAGTTTTTCAAAATATGAGCAAAATAATCCAATTGAAAAATCATTACAATTACATTCACAAGGCACAAAAGATACGTAGCTCACTTATACGTATACAAAGCACGCGCCACGCACACAGCGAGCGATGGATCAGCTATTCAACTCGATCAAGGTCATTGACCTTAAAATACGGCGCGCGGCGATGTGTGTCTCAAGCGATTGAGCGGCGAGCGCCTTCACAGATTTTGTTGTGAAGTGGATTATTACTATTATTGGAACCCCTTGATTAGCGGGCAGGGATGGTCGGCGGACCTACTGCGCCTGGATGGGTCGATGGTTGGTCGTCACCTTGATGTCGAGCACGGGCGGCTCGACGTACCGCGGGCCGAGCACGTTCACGATGAAGGTGGTGATGCAGGCGGACACGCGGTCCACGCGCAGCGAGCGCACGAACAGGATGCGCTGGAAGTCGTTGCAGATGTCGTTCCACTCGCCTACGACAACATATTATGCACACAAGACTCAATAAAGGGTGTAGGGTTAAACGAGGAGCTTAAAGGAGACTGTTCAGTAACCAATTCTCGTCTAAAACATCTAAAAGAAAAAGAAATCGACGCTGAAAAAATATTCAAGAAAATTAAGCGCGCAAGTTGCCGGTGCGCTGACAGATCTTTACCTTACGGGTGCACCTACGGCGTCATTCAACCGCGGATATGCACGTTTTTATTGAAGCTTTTCTCTGTTATTTATTAGATAATTTTGAGTTAGATGTACGTATGCATGAATTTTGTTACTTATCGAGGGTTTGGAAACCCTTCGTAAAACCTTCGGGCCTAATTATTATTATATTTCGTGTGCTAGTTGATATTTTTGTTACTTTTACGAGTAACGAAAAGACGGAATCGGAGGAATTCACATCAAAAACTTAAGATATATAAAGACTGCCATATTTACCGATGAGCGGCTGTATCTCCGGCTCCGGGTTGAGGTACCAGTCCTTCCACTCCTTGCTGAAGGTCTCGAAGCCGTCGATGACGCCGTGGAAGCCGGGCAGCTTGTCCAGCTCGGTGATGTTGTCCCAGCACTCGTCCGGCATCCAGTCTGCGCATACGGGATGATACTAATGCCACTTACTGGCCTAAAATTACAACACCTAGCAATCCCCAACCAGTATCCAGATAAAATATAGCGAGCCAACGAGCGCTACAACATTGTCTGACTTCAAGTTCGAAAGGTTGAAGCCTTTCAGGAAGGAAATCAGTGCACAAGGAAATCAGTGCATAAATCTAAGCTTTCCGTTATGTTGTGAGGAGCATGGAGAGGCAAAGCTCTCGGATGGTGGAGTTCCTTTTTTACATGGTAATATTATTTCGGTAAGAGCCAGCGCTTTAAATAGAAGAGTTCACTATTAGCTGCGTGGTTGTGGTCACAAATACGAAGGTAATATTCCAATCGAGTTGCTCGAAAACTTATCCAACAATCATCATATCAGTCAAAAGTCGTCCACTGCTAAAAATAGACCCAACGAACTCCACAACAACCGCTCCTGTATAACCTTCCCTCGTCCAATGGCGTCCCGCGACTTTCACCAAGTTCGTCAACTCCATTCAACAATATTTATCAGCAAACCGATTCTTAGCCCCGCCTTTCAAAAACGCTGCCTGAGGCCAATCTTAGCTGTAGGAAGGGTTCTAGGAGTCCTAGAAGTAGGTAAGAGTCCAGCCTCACTGGTGGGGTTCTCCGGCTGCTCGGAGCGGTCCAGCACGACGCCGCCCTTCAGCAGGAACAGGTACTCGTGCATGCTCATCTTGCCCATTTGGAACAGGATACGGGATACGATGTGGAACGAGAGCAGTAGCTTGTGCCGCTCGAACAGGGCGCGGCACGTGTTCCTGGTAGGGGGGCAGCGCAGGTAAAAAAGGGGGTTTAAGCGACCACGGCAGCCTGCTACTTCTTCTTTTTCTTCTTTAATAATGGCGTCTATAATTATTTGCCAACGACAATGTTTTTTGAATGACCTGCCACTCTTAAACTGTCATCTTTTAAATTTCGATCTTAGATACAGATGGTATAAAGACGAAATTACATTGCACGTAATTTTGATCAGAGATTATAATAAAACTGATAGGAAATGGGCTCGGGGGAAAAAATATCTTACTAATATAATATTATAAACGCGAAAGGTTGTAAGAATATATAGATGGATGGATGGATGGATGTTTTTTACTCTTTCACGCAAAAACTACTGGATGGATTTAAATGAAACTTTACAATAATATAGCTTATACATCAGATTAACACATAGGGTACTTTTTATCCCGGAATTCTTGCGAGAACTCTGAAATTATCGCGGGTGAAACCGCGGGGCACAGCTAGTAATATATATTATAGATAGATAACATGTAGCATGAAATAATTACGAGGGCATTCCGAAACTCAGAAAGCCACGTAGAACTGGCCGGCTGTAAGTAAACAAGCAAGAACACAACACTAACTTGTAGACGGCGTACGTGTGAAACTCGTTGAGATTGTTGATCCTGTCCTCGAGCTCGCCGCCCTTGGGGCTGCGGTCGATGGAGTAGTTGAACAGGTCGATGTACGCGTCCAGCGAGAACTGGTACATGGGGTCGATGCGCGACAGGTCGTTCAGCGCGAAGAACAGCACCGACGCGCGCACCGCCACCGGCACGTAGCCCTGCCGGCGGGACTCTCTTGTGTCGGAATAGGCATGTGGACTACTTTTGAAAATCAAAATTCTAATTAGTCCGTCAGTTAGAAAATAAAAAAACAATAGACACGTATTTTTTGCTTTCTCAAATAATTTAAAATATACAGAGATAAAGCGCATTAAAGTTTAGGGTGAGGGGGTCGTGACGTCACTAACCGATAAAACCGCCATACAAACTGTCCGAATAGTGACGTCACGCGAAATTTCAACTCAATATATCGCCGTTATTTTTTTATTACGTAAAAAAGAAAAATACGTGTCCAATATTTTTTAATAATTTACAAGACGGACTAAGAAATAAAAATTAGTCCACATGCCCATTACCAGAAAGAAATAATAATAAAAAAAGAAGTATATTAATAAACATTTGACGACCCGATTGGCGTAGTAGGTCACCATGCCGGCCCGCTAATCGAGATGTTCCTGGTTCGATTCCCGGTGGGGGTGATCACTTTGTGTGATGAACACAGGGTTCCACTTTCCAGTCTAGGTGTGTTTATAATATATCTATAGCATAATATATAATTATGTAATTCTATGTAGTATATACCTCGCTTTAAGCGATAAGGCCGCCTTTTGTATACCTTTACCTAAATGTAAGAAAATTTGTAAACACTTTTTTTTTCAGTTTGGTGTGCAATAAAGAATTATCTATCTATCTATCTATCTATATACCACGTTTGCTTGGTTTCCACGACACAAGCTAATTATACCTTACTGTGGGATTAAGTAGATCTGTGTGTTGTGAAGTGGATAATAAAAAAAAAAATAAAAAATATTGTGAAGGAGGAAGAAGACTATTCTAAGAATACTCATAGTTATAAGTAGTCTCAGCTGATACGACCGGGTATCGCACGGCCGTATTTCCCAGATGGGCTCCGCTCAAAATCAGCGCTGGCCACATTATACGACAGCTATATGATTATTATAGGCATAGAAAGGTGTTCAACACAATATTAACGGCCGCACTCAGAGTCGACTTTAATGATTACTTAGTTAAGATTTTTAAAACAAAACTGCCGCAATCAGAGACGTTCAGTAAATTAATATTAATTGGCATTTAACGAGATGTAACTTAATTAGTTGAATGCCAATAACCATTAATTTATTAAACTTGTCTGATTGCGGCAGTTTTGTTTTAAAAATCTATACTTAACTAAGTAATCATTAAAGTCGACTCTGAGTGCGGCTGTAAGTGTGGTTGGACCACTAGAGATCACGAGTGTCAATGACACTATTGTTCAATGTACCATATTCCCAATGAGACCTCACAATGACCGGGATAAAGTGTTTTCAATTATTTTTGTTACTCATTGTCAGTACAAAACCAAACAGCACTGGTAAGCTTTGGATCACGAATGTTTGCTGCCCCTCCTGTAAGAGAGTGATCAGCAAGTCCTCCCCGCTCACCTGGCGGGCAGAGTCGATCTCCTTCTCGGTGTCCTGCGAGGTGATGAGCGCCTCCTTCACCTCGAGCGAGGTGCGCTGCGACGTCTGCAGCGTCACGAACAGCTCCTCGTTCTCCAGCAGCGGCACTTGCGACTCGTACATTATGCGGAGCAGGTCGTTCTCCAGGTCCACCTGAATCACATATCTTTACTATTAAATAAATGCGGAAATGAGTTTGTTTGTTTGTTTGTAATGGCACAACGGATCATCATTTATTTATTTATTTTATTTATAACACAAAAAATTTCACAGCATTACAGTAAAACTAAGGCACTGTGAAGTTAATAATACAAATACGCTAAGACTACTAATAAACTACAACAAGATAAAACCTAAAACGCTAAATTTTTTGATGCATTCATCCGCTCGCAATACCTCAAGCATTCATCGCGCACACACATCCATCGACTGGCAAACAAATCACACAAACAATCAAACAATCATGAAATTTTGCATAAATAGAATTTTGATTTTGATACCCCGTCATCGTGCCTCATCGAACGTGTAACGTGTGAGTGCCTCACCAGCGTCTTCTTGTTGTTGGCGATGGTCATGACGAGGTTGTCCTTCATCTGCTCGAGCTGCGGCCGCTCCTTGCGCACCACGATGCCGAGCAGCTGCGACGTCAGCCCCTGCTCCTTCACCGCGAAGTTCACCATCGTCGTCTTCGTCAGCGTCTCCGGCGTGTACACCGGGTTGCCTGCGTACGTTTAGTATGGGAAAAAATCAATTGAATCATTAAGATTAGTCATTGTTTTCCAAATTCACATGTTTGGGAGTATTATAGAAAACTAGCTGTCCCGCGCGATTTCATCGGCGGTGATTTCGAAGTTCCCGCGGGAATTCCGGGATAAAAACTATCCTATCTTTTAGGTTGGGCCAAATACAACATAGTGACGAAATTTCATCACGATTGATTCAGTAGTTTCGGAGTCCATCGCGGACAAACAACGTGACACGTGATTTATATATATTAAGAAGATAAGATATACTCGGGATGGCAGCAAAAGAAGTTTTTGGCAAGTTAATGCAAATGCTCTAACTTCTTTTGCAAACTGTTATTCTAAATACAATAAGAATTTGTATATATATTGAAATACTAGCTGTTCCCGTGGTTTGACCCGCGTTAATTTCAAAGATTCCGCGAGAATTAGAGGATAAAATTACGATGTGTTATTCTGATGTATAATAGCTTATATTATGGTAAATTTTCATTAAAATCCATTCAGTAGTTTATGCGTGAATGATTAACAAACATCCATACATACAAACTTTCGCGTTTATAATATTGGTAAGGATTTATCTGTTAATACTTTACAAGCACCACCAAGTACACTTTCGGCAAATCTTGAAGATTGACTCGCAGAGAATGCCTCTATGGCATTAAGTCCGCATTTTGTACCATGTTATACAAAAAAGTTTAGAAAAATAAATAAAAAACATTGAACTTCAAACGCTCACCTAGTTTAGTGGTGAGATACATCTTGAAATTGCTGCTGTAGGGCACCATTTTCTCGTTGAACTTGATCACCAGCGAGTTGCCGATCTTCACGATGGCCTTGTCCAGGATGGGCGCGATGGACGGGTCCAGCACCTCGCCCACGTTCTGCACGATCACCGGCGTGCCCTCGGTCAGGCAGCTCTCCATTATCTTGAGGTAGTTGGGCTGGCCGAAGTCCACAATCTGGGTTTAGAGAACTTTATTACTCATTAAGAACAATGTAGTTCACTTACAATGAGTTTAAGTTGAATTTGAATACTTAAATCAATAAGTTCCAGCTATTCAGAACATCTACAATAAACATTCAAAAAGCTAACACATGCAACGAGACGGTTGTATGTTACGCCCCTCGTTATGAAATCCTGCCTCATTTTTATTAATACTTAAATTTTTAAAACTTTATGGATTTTTTTTTATATTGAAATTTGGTATTCTTTATTCTCAACGGTTTCACACGCGAAGTTCCCGCGAAAATCCCAGGACAAACTATACATATAAACCTTCCTCATGAATAACTATCTATTGGTGAAAACTGTATGAAAATCATTTCAGTACTTTTTGAATGTATCGCGAACAGACCGACAGACACGACCGAGGGCTTTATTTTATAATACGTAAGGATTGAAATCGTGTATTTTCTATATTTTTGTTTTTACTCTACTACCGCTTTTTACTTTTTACTGTGAAGTCAAACAACCACCTATTTCACCTACAGGACCTTTATTTATTTAAAAGACGACCTAGCCCTTAGAGAGGTCTATGGACCGCTCCCAACATCCGAACCCAACACACAAAGCTTCATCATCATCAGGGTCATAACATGAGAATTTTCCGGAAGTTCAGAAGACAGAACGCGACCTAAGAGGCTCTTTCAGACCCTCTGGTCCCTCGCCAGTGCGGTATTGACCCCAGTGTGCAGTGTGCGGTGTCGTCACCTGTATGTCATTCTTCTCCTCCAGCCTGGAGATCCAGATGAGCGCCTGCCCCTGCGGGTCCACGGCCAGCGGCCAGCGCGTCGCGCGCACCACTATTATGCCGTTCTCAGCGCTGAAGTTGTCGTCTGGAGCGGGATAATTGAAGGACACTCAGTGGGAGTGGGAGTGGGAATGCAAATGTAATTAAACTGAAGGCCAATTCCATACACGCGAAACAGAGAATTGGTCAGCGTGTACCCACATACACCCCCTTAACGATAGCTTTGGTTGAAGAGGCCTCAATACGGTATGGTTTTGCGTGAGTGGAATTAGGTTCCGCACGGTTACTTTTGCATCCTAATCGTGTTTTTCTTGCCCTAATCCTTACTCCCATCCTTTGATACAATTAACCTTAGTATATTTTTTTTTCTTAATGTAACGGCACCATTGGTTTAGTGGTTAGCGAACCTAATTGCTCAACCATTGGTGTTGCAGTTTCGAGTAAAAATTAATTAACTGGGTGAACTATTATTTTACATGCGTGTATCTTGCGAGGTACTCAGTCGTCGTAAAAATAGCTAAATGTCAAGGGTATTGTTAAAAAAGTCAGCAACACAGATGAGTGGAAAACCGATCCCACCTGGCAACCCCATGTAGTTCCAGTCGCGCAGGGTCGCGTCGTCCAGCAGGAACACCTTCATGCTGAGGTCCATCGTGACGGGCACACCCTCGTTGTACACCTGCGGGGAGGTGGGGTATACGGTCGCAGCACAAATATGTAAGTACTGATATCAGTCCTTAAACTTTATTAATGTTGCAATATCAATAAACATCAAAGTGTTTACATATTTCTGCTGCTGACTGTACACATCAACGGTATCGGCTATGGTATCGATTTCTTTACTTTAAAACTACATAATTAAGATCAAATCGTTGTCTGTTTAATGGTCTTTTGAGGTACCTACCTACCTAATTTTAATTACTTTACTTTTAATTTTAGTACAGTTACGTGACGTTTATTAAGACCGTGACCTCTTTGAACCAGTCATCCATGAGGTCCTCGCGGTACTCGGACACGAAGGGCCCCAGGTAGGCGACGAAGCCGGTCGCGATGAGGCAGTCGCCGGGCAGGTTGTCGAACTCCTTGTCCAGGCGCTCCACGGTCAGCTCCCAGCGCTCCCTCTCACCTAGAGCGCGGCGCCGCAGCGGCGACAAAAAGAGTAGGCATGCAAATCGCTACGTGGCAGAGCAGGACAAACAACAGCGAGCCGCTTACGCCCCTCCCGCCTCGTCTCTACTCCGACCACAACGCATTTTGTATGTAATACGCCGCAGCGGCGCCGCTCAGGCGCCTGACCTGAGCCGCACCGCACGGGTTGGCTCTAACGGCCGCACTCAGAGTCGACTTTAATGATTACTTAGTTAAGTATAGATTTTTAAACAAAACTGCCGCAATCAGAGACGTTCAGTAAATTAATGTTAATTGGCATTTAACGAGATGTAACTTAATTAGTTAAATGCCAATTAACATTAATTTATTAAACTTATCTTATTGCGGCAGTTTTGTTTTAAAAATCTATACTTAACTAAGTAATCATTAAAGTAGACTCTGAGTGCGGCGGTAAGTCTGTCTATTCGCGATAAACACTACTGAACGGATTTTCATACGGTTTTCACCAATAGATAGAGTGATTCATAAGGAAGGTCTGAGTATATATTTTGACTAGGTTGACAAGGTATGTGGTATGACAACGACGCAGCAGCAGCCGCGGCGGGCGCGGGCGACTCACCGGACAGCCCGGTGATGAGCGCCTCGGCCCGCTCCAGCTTGAGCTGCAGCTGCCGCGAGCGGAACTCGAGCTCCTCCTTCATGGCCACCTTCTCGTCGTACTCCTTCTGCAGGCGCGCGATCATCTCGCTCAGCTCGCGCAGCTTGGCGCGCGCCTCCGCCAGGATCTGCTGCTTCATGCGCAGCGACTCCAGCGCCTCCTCCAGCCGCTCCTTCTTCGGCTTCACGATTCTGATGGGCGACATTATTGCATACTAACTTTTGCTCGCGGCTTCGAGCGTTTTGATATCGATTTTCTATCCCTCGGAAACGGGAGCTCTTTTTCCAGACCGCTTACGACGTGTAATTGCCAAAATTTCATGATGGTCGGTTGAGCTGTTAAGGTGTCGTGATGTTTTTTTCAATTAGGATAGGATAGACTGTATTATTGGTGTAATGCCACACCAAATAGGTTTCATCCCCGCACCCAAGGCAAACATTTGTGTCGAATTTGTATTTATTCTTAGTCTGGGCGTACTTTTTTATGTTCTAGACTCTTGAGGGAAAACGGGCAGGTGGCACACCTGAAAATAAGTGATTACCGCCGCCCATGGACATCTGCAACACCAGGAGGCATACAGGTGCGTTGCCGACCTGGAATGGGGATGGCAACTGGCTTTCGAGTGAGGCAGCCGGGACACCCCGTTAGGTGCTCGGCAACAGATGTATAACTTTAAATATCCCCGAATGGTAAAGTTCAGAGCTCCCGGAGGAATCCCGAAACAGTGCAGCCTTAGTGAGCAGCAGCTAGGTGTAGTAAATGATAAACAAGACGTATTCGGCACTCACTTGAACACCTTGCCGTACTTCTCGATGGCGCGCACCCACAGGCACAGCGACTTGGCGGCGGTGGACACGGTGCCGATGATCTCCGGGTCGAAGTCCGGCTTGGCGGTGTACGTGCCGATCTTCTTCAGCGTCTTGTCCGAGATGTTGTCCTTGTCGAAGTCGCGCAGCCGGTCCAGGAAGTACTGGTCGCCGAGCTGGCGCTTCGCCTCCGCCCACGTCGGCTCTTTCTGGCGCGAGCACACGGGCCATACAAGACCCGTTGAATATAGCTAGTGTAGCTCAGTCCGAGTGTTTGTGTGCACATTTGTCATATTACTAGGTTTTCCCCGCGGTTTCATCGGCGGCAATTTCGGAGTTCCCGCGGGAATTCCGGGTTACAATATGACTTTATGTTACTAGAGATAATGTAGCATTCTTATCGTAAAAGATTTTTCAAAATCGGTTCAGTAGTTAAATCATAACAAAACAAACAAAAAATCAAATCTTTCCTCTTTATTTATTTATTTAAGTACACAAAACAGATCGTAGTCATTACAATTTTAAGTAAAAAATATTAAGTATAGATAAAATAAATAAATAAATAAATAAAGGCGTTCCTCGGGGTTTCACCGTCGTTAACTTCGACGTTTCTGCAGGAATACTGGGATAAAAAGTAGTCTATGTCCTTTTCTGTATTCTTGACAAAATGTATACAAAGTATCATGACGATCGGTTGAGTAGTCAAGGGCCGGTCAATGCGTAACAAACAAACAAACAAAAATATTAGGATTAGCCCCAAGCTGTGGTGCTGATTAAACTATTTTGGATATACGTAGCGAAATCTTCCATTATACGTAAAACACAGAGATGTGTTTTGTAAATGTTCACCATACCTGCAGCAGTATGAGCACAGCCTCCATCACCATCTCGACCTTCTGCGGCGGTTTCGCGTAAGATTTCACTTCCGTGATGTCCTTCTTGTTCAGAGCGTCCAGTGCCTACGTCACACAATACATACTATAGACACATATTTAAATTTTAAATGACGGGCATAGAGGGGGAAAACAAGTGAATCAGAACTGAGATCCCCTTATCCTATTCTCATAAAGCAGGCACAAGTCACCTACCAGCACATTACATATCATTTTTTTTAGGATCTTGTACCTCGATGACCTCCTCGTGCGAGCTGTACACGGTAGTGCCGTACCTTGATGGCCTCCTCGAGCGAGCTGTACACGGTAGTCTCGTACCTTGATGGCCTCCTCGTGCGAGCTGTAAACGGTAGTGCCGTACCTCGATGACCTCCTCGAGCGAGCTGTACACGGTAGTCTCGTACCTTGATGGCCTCCTCGTGCGAGCTGTACACGGTAGTGCCGTACCTCGATGACCTCCTCGAGCGAGCTGTACACGGTAGTCTCGTACCTTGATGGCCTCCTCGAGCGAGCTGTACACGGTAGTCTCGTACCTTGATGACCTCCTCGAGCGAGCTGTACACGGTAGTGCCGTACCTTGATGGCCTCCTCGAGCGCGGGCATGGCGCTGGCCAGGTCGCGCATGGCCGCGTCGGCGAGCCGCTTGCACTGCACCTCCTCCTCCTGCGTCTTCTTGCTGCGCGCGGCGACGCTGCGCTGCTGCTCGTCCGCGTTGCGCTGCTGCGCGTTGATCACGCCCATGTACTCGATGCACTCCTCCGTGCACTCGGCCACTTGCACCTGCCGGGTGAGCATGTCTATACCGGTTGAATTCGTTATTCACAAGTCGCGGTGGTCAGATCGGATGGTACTACTAGTGCTACTACCTAGCTGTTCTCCGCGGTTACACCCGCGTTAATTTCGGAGTTCCCGCGGGAATACCAGGATAAAGGTATCATATGACAACGTGTATGCGGAATAATGATCGGTTGATTGGTTAAAACATGAAAGCGTACGCTACAAACAAAGAAACAAACTCACTTTCACATTTGTAAGGATAATAAGGTACCCATATAGTAAGGATTAAAACTGCTTGGACACTATCACACAGCGTCACCTTTAAGGCGATTAGACACCTACAATTTATGAAATATCTATGTTGATATTGGTTTATTATTAGAAGTTGTGTGTTGTTGTACATGTTGGTATTCAACCTGACAACTCTGCACCAAAAATACCAAAGTAGTGCGTACCTTAGCCACCGCCAACTCCTCCGACATCTGCCCGACCAGTTTCGTGGTCTCCTCCACCTTGCCCAGGCCATTCCTCAGCTTGTTGGCTTGCAATGCCACCTCGAATCTCTTTGCCTTCAACATTCTGCAAAATTATTTGGATAAATCATATTTATCACCTCACTAGCTGTGCCTCGCGGTTTCACCCGCAGTAACGTTCACCGCACCGCGAAAATTCCGGGATAAAAAGTACCCTATGTCCTTCTCCTACCTAAGTACCTACTGTTAACTATTTTTAAAGCTGCAAATTTTATAGAAATAATATAAATGGTAGTTTCATTTATAATTTCGTTGGTAACTAAAGCACAAAAACAATAATGACATTGTGCGTGGAGCGGCGCTATATGACGTTCGTAGTTATGCAAACTTTTTTAGTAAGGATTGGTTCCTTTAAAACGAATCATTATCTTATCGTTATTAATTTCTTACAACGGGTGGTAGGTACTATTGTCACCCGTGTAAGGTCTATAATGGTCTGCAGTGTGCAGTGTGCAGTGTGCAGTGTGCAGTGTGCAGTGTGCAGTGTGCAGTGCAGTGTGCAGGGCGCGGCACTCACTCCTTGTACCCGGAGACCAGCTCGAGGTAGTTGGTGGGCGTGACGTAGTTGGTGCGGCGCATCTCGAGCCACATCTTGACGGAGTAGCGGCCCACGGACGAGTGGATGAGCGACATGATGGAGGCGGCGGAGGCGCGCAGCACGTCCTCGCGGCTCTCGATCAGCGACTCCTTGCGCCGCACCTGCGCCCCCACTCGAATGTTAGTCACTGGCTAATTTCGGCGTTACATTTCAAAAAATTTACGCAAAATCTTGACAGTAGGCTAGTTTCCTAAATTTAAAAAATAAATACGTGTCTAATATTTTTTATTTATTTAAAAATATTGGACACGTATTCTTTCATTTTTTTAGTAGGTTATTAAAAAAATTGCGGAGAAACATTAAGTCGAAATGTCGCGTGACGTCACAGTTTACCTATACGACGTTATGACGTCACTAGCGAATAGGTATATATTTAATCATAATTATGTAGTATATACCACGTGTTGCTTAGTTTCCAAGACACAAATTGGGGAAAGCGGCTGAAAGCTACTAGAGTTTGAGACAACTCGACCAACTCCTTGTATGAAATTTATAACTTGAAAAAAAATAATATTTGTATTAAATAAACCAATATTTAATAAAACTTCATAATTAAACTCTCTGTATGAGTATTAAACGTTGTATCTGAGACCGAGAAACTGTAGGATAAAGTTTCAAAGCCATTCAAATAAAAAAGACCATTCAATCTGTTTCAAGTAAGTGACGCAGCGCAAAATAATTATATTGAAATTATGTATAATTCAAATAAAAAGTGCTTTGTTCATTTTCTGTCGAGCGACGCCACAGCCCAAACTAATGTCATGTCACAAACTCTAGTGGCGCCACCTAGTAGCAAAGTTCGGCAGCCGCCTTCCCCGGGGTCAAGTAGATCTGTGTGATGTGAAGTGGCCGTTATTATTATTATTATTATTGAAAGTGTGAGCACGTCACCCTGGGGCCGGTGATGGAGGCGAGCAGCTCGACGCCCTCGAGGAACTTGTAGGCCACCTCGAGCAGTGCCTCGCGCGGCCACTCCAGGAACCAGTTGGTGGTGGTCGCGTTGATCAGCGCCGGGTACTGCCGGATGCGGTTCCTGCGGGGGCAGTGGGCACGCGGCGCTAGTGCTAGTGCTAGTGCAGTGTGGCGTAGGGTAGTACACTCATATGACGTCATATAGAAAATAAAATAAGAAAGAAAATAAATTAATTTGTCAATCAACACAAAATATTACAATTGCGACAGTACAAAAATGTTGACAAAATGATCCCGGCTCAGCGTAATGCTATCTCACACACTTAACAGTGTGAGGCAGCGCTGGTTTTCAGCCGGAACCGCAGTAAAAATAAATAAAAATAAAAGTAAAAAATAGACTATAAAACCAAAACTACAATAAAAAATAAACTATAAAACTAAGAAATAATAATAAACATATCCTGTACTTCCATATCGCGTCACGGTTCTGGCCATACTACAGGCTCTGCTTAGTTTGGGATAAGCTGGCGATGTGTGATAGTCTTCGAGCATTATAGCTAGTATACTATTACTAGCTGTGCCCCGCGGTTTCACCCTCGGTAATTTTGGAGTTCCCGGGGGAATCCCGGGATAAAAAGTACCCTATAGCCTTCTCTGTACGTGCATGCCAAATTTCATCCAAATCCGTTCAGCCGTTTTTGCGTGATTGAGTAACAAACATCCAAACATCCACGCTTTCACATTTATAATATTAGTAGGATTATAATATACTATTATTATATTATACTAGCTGTAGTAGTAGCTGGTTTCACCCACGTTAATCTCGGAAATCCCACGGGAATTCCTGGATAAAAATACCCTCTATCCTTTTCTGTACTTCTGAAAACATTTAATGCAATCTCACCCATGTTAATTACACAGTTCCTGCGGGTATTCCGGGATAAAAAGTAGTCCATATCTTTTTCAGTACTTCCCGGCAGCGTGTATGCAAATTTCATGATAATCGGTTGAGTCGTTCAGGCGTGATAGCGTAACAAACAAACTCACTTTCGCATTTGGACGCCGATAAGTAATAACATGTTAACCAACAACATTAATGCCCGGTTTCTGAAGTCTTCCGATAACTTCTCACTGACTATTGATTCAATAAAGTTAAGCATAAGATAAACGTCGGTTAACTTGCACTGCGTTTCTGAATACGCAACGAGCCATTATTAATCAGCCATTGATAGTCACATCTATGTCCATTTATAATAGTGAAGATTTACAGAAGATTCCCACCTGAACTCGTCTCCGATGGGGCTGAAGCACAGCACGATGTGCATGTTGGCGCGCACGCGGTCCACCAGGAACAGGTACACCGCCTCCGCCGTCTGCATTATGTTCGCATTCTTCATCGGCTTCTCCAGCGCCGATTTTATCTATAGATGTTTTGATGCCATCAGTATCAACTTAATTTCAGTGATCATGACAAGGAGACTAAATTTCCACTCATTTCTTTTTGTATGGAATTGAAAAAGGGAGAGAGGTGGAGTTGAGAAAGTATCTATTATCATCTCACTAGCTCTCAACTCCAATCCACATTTTGCAGATAATAAACTCGCGCTAAACCCTCAGTTGTACCCTGCCATCGTCTCACTTCAAATCTGCATGCAAGTATACACATGCACGCTCAAACAGATACACACACGCGCACAAACGCACGCACCCACGCACGCACATACACGCTCACGCGTACGCGCACACACACAAACACATGGTAGCCTGGAAGACATCGCTTTATAGCTACTTAATACTTTCTGTTTGATTAGTTTTTTTTTAAGTTATTCTACTGATTGTGGTGTTCAGTAAAGTGTCTTTCATTTATTTCATTCATGTACGCGCGCACAAACGTACACACACGCTCGCACGCACGCGCACGCACGCACACACACGCTCACACGCATGCACACGTACGCACACACACGCACGCACGCGCACACACACGCATACACACACGCGCGCGCACGCACGCACGCACGGCAGCGGACCGGCGACTCACGTCCTCGAACTCGTCGGGCTTGTAGAGGTTGGTGACCTCGCCGCTGCTGAGCAGGTTGTTCATGATCTCCGTGAACGTCTCCTCCACGATCTGCGTGTCGCAGAAGATGAACGTCATCTTCTTGGCGTCCACGCCGCACGCCGTGTACAGCACCTGGCCATATACGATGCGACTAGAATACGGGACCTTTATTCTCTACTAGCTGGTCCCCCGCGGTAATTTCAGAGCTCCCGCGGGACTTCCAGGATAAAATATAGATATAAACCTTCCTCATAAATCACTCTATTAGTGAAAATCGCATGAAAATCCGTTTGCGTAGATCTAAGCATACCTAAGACAGACAGAAGCGACTTTGTTTTATACAATGTAGTGAAGATTATATTCTAAGTACCTAAATAGGTACGTATGTACCTAACACAGATATCGTAAGAGTCATAAATCAATAATATATGTATTGTGTTGTTTGCTACTACACAATAAACATTGTTAAATCACCTTCAGATCTTCTCTGAAATCCTTGATGCCGTAAGTCTTGGTGACCACGACTTGGAAGGAATTGCACTCACAAATATAAGACGCGACGCGGGTCAAACTCTGTCTGCCGGAGCCACCTGCACAACAGGCGTGTTGAAATTTTTTTAAATTATTTATCAAACACAAAATTATAAATAAATAAATTAATTAAAAAAAAAAAACCATTTATTGCCAAAAAAATATATAATAAGAAAACTTAAAATTCCTATCTTTTAATCAATTAATGGAGAGAGTCGCGAATGCGCGAGTCGCCCCAGCACAAAATCAACAAAAGAAACATACTTACTTCCTTACATATATTGTGGCAATAGGAGTGCATTCAGCGTGTGCTGGATGAACATCCTTAAACCAGATGTTCACCCAGCGCTGGTTTTCAATGCACCCCTTGCTTGCTATGTTATTGAATAAGATAATAAATAAGAGTTATCAAATTATAATTATCCAGTTACTGTAAATGAACACGTGACCTCAATCAATGCGCCGCCCCTGATCGCTCCCGGCACAAGAAATCTCTCAATAGTATTAGTAATAATATTATAATATCTATATGTAGCATTTGTCATGAACTTTTTGAAATGTTAATCAAAACTGTTTTCTTGATGTATGCTTTTGGTACCAATAAATTTATTATTATTATTCATTTATTGTTCTTAAATTTAGGTTTTTTACAGTAGATATAAATTTACAAAATAATAAATATTATAAAAAACCTAAACTTAGTGTTATTATTATTATTATAGAGGATGAGTGGAAGCGAGGCGAGGTGGGGGTGAGGCAGGGTGGAGGTGAGTGGGGACGAGGCGGGGCGGGGGGAGTGGGGGCGTGGCGGGTAGGGGTGAGTGGGGGCGAGGCGGGGCGGGGCGGGGCGGGGGTGCGCACTGACCGATGCCGACGCACAGCAGGTGGCCGCGCGGCTGCGACACGACGCGCACGATGCGGCAGATGTGCTCGATGGCGTCCTTGAACAGCACCAGGTCCATCTTCACCACGCCCGGGCAGCTGTTGTACTCCTCCATCTGGTTCAGGATGTACCTGGGAACCGTTGGCGCAGCTATACGCTTTATCAAGATAGTACCTGTCTAGATAGTCCTGTTTTGCCCACAGTCCCCCCCCCCCCAGAATCTTAAAGGTGATTAAACGATATTTTTTGTAATGCTGTCGTTTTTTCTGGCGTGGGCAACACGGAACTCAAAATTTACAGCTTTTCGAAAGAGCAAAAAAAACCTTTTTCATTTTGCATCAAACAACTATTTAGAGTTAGTTTTCTTCAATATAATATGTATCATAATATATAATTCATGTAGGCAAATGAAATTTTAAACAAAAATGACTTGCTTGCGATTCCCTATCGAATAACATACCGAACGTATTTCGTTCAAAAGGACAATGCCAATCTTTGTATGAAGAGTGGACCAAGTGCTGCTCAGAATAAAGTCATAGTACATTATGTTCCTTAGGGTAGTAGTAGTCTGTAAAATAAAGCGCATCCAATTCTATCCCAGGAGTTGTGAAAAAAAAAAGTTTTTGTTGAGATTTATTGGGAAACAGTAAACTTGCATGGAAGGTAGACCAAGTGCTGCCCAGGATGTAGACATAGTACATTATGTTCCTTAGGGTAGTAGTAGTTTGTAAAATAAAGCGCATCTAATTCTATCCCAGGAGTCGTGAAAAAAAAAGTTTTTGTTGAGATTTATTGGGAAACAGTAAACTTGCATGGAAGGTAGACCAAGTGCTGCCCAGGATGTAGACATAGTACATTATGTTCCTTAGGATAGTAGTAGTTTGTAAAATAAAGGGCGCCTAATTCTATCCCAGGAGTCGTGAAAAAAAAAAGTTTTTGTTGAGATTTATTGGGAAACAATAAACTTGCATGGAAGGTAGACCAAGTGCTGCCCAGGATGTAGACATAGTACATTATGTTCCTTAGGATAGTAGTAGTTTGTAAAATAAAGGGCGCCTAATTCTATCCCAGGAGTCGTGGGAAAAAAAGGTATTATTTATTGGGTAAAAATAAATAATTACAATAACAATAAATAAATGCTTTTCCCGATGTTGGGATGTATATTTTTGAGGAGTTTTACTGATACACACTATCAGCTCCACTTCACCACATGCACTGTGATGAGCATAAACTGCTCAGCAACCACCTTAAAGTAATCGAATCGCAACCTGTGAAATACCTATTATTGAGTAGTTCCGCTGGTCATCTGTTGTCTTCATCATTAGTTTCACTTCACTAAATGCATGAAATATTCCAAAAAATACCCAAAATTGGTAGGTGTGCCTATAATATTTGATAAGTTTCCTCCATTTCTCCAATATCCCATCATCAGATCCTGACCTTATGACAGTGGTACTACCTCGGAAGTATACCCATTCAACCAAAAAAAGAATTTTCCAAATCGGTCCAGTCGTCTTCGAATAATCGGGGAACATACATACTATGTAAAACGTACAAACAAAACTGACGTTAATTTTTTTTCTCCGGGACCGATTTTGAAAAAAAAATATTTTTTCAATATAAAGCAATGCAAGGAACTCAGTCAAGGTAGTCCTACTCCTGGGCAGCATTTGGTCCATACCCTGTCAATCTCCTTTGAGGTCCGTGACGTTAATTAGAACTTAAGCCACGATATAGTTTCCCATGGTGCACTCACTTCCTGAGAGCGGCGGGATCGTTGAGGTCGTCGTACACCTCGAACGGGTTGAGGAAGTGGCCGAAGAGCGGCGGGCTCTTGGACGGGCACACCGCGTGGAAGGTCAGCTCGAAGTGCTTGCCGAGCATCTCGCCCACGTGGTTCATGAACCAGTCGCGGTCCCTGGCCGGGAGAGATCGTAGACAATATGTATTGACAGTCGTTGTACCTTATTACAATACTAATAGAGTTCCAATACCTACTGACCAGAATGTATACGTATTGGTGCTGCGGTGACTGTAAAACATATTGTACGCTTGTAACTTTGAAAAGAGCAAGCCAAGAGTTTCTCGCTCGTCACTTCTCTAGCGAAATTTAAATGAAAAATTTGTTCTTATACTTTGACTGAATTCAAATGTTATGATGTGACTGTACGAGTTTAAAGTTTATTAAGTAAATTGCTAAAGTTTTGGAAAGTACTTTAATATTTTTGATGCTGACTGTACCTGCGTAACAAAGCTATAATGAAAGTCAAACCAATCTGAATATTATGTTTTTCAGTGTCAAGCAACAAAACAGAACTTCACAGAACTGTTGTTTTCATTTGACTTCAATAAAATACGCTGGTGCTTTTTGTCCTAGGCAAATATTGATTTTACATACAATAAGTTTCATAACAGGATAGCCATTCCTTACTTCTCCTCAGTGAGCCGGTCGCCGAATACTCTGAAGCACTCGTGGATCCACAGCCGTAGGAACCTCGGCTTTGTGTTCTGATAATCTTTGTTGCTCCTCAATAAACCCTACAAGAATAAGTTTTCGTCAGCGACAGATAAATAATTGTAATTTTCTGTTTCTAGGTACTCTACTCTCTGATATTCAACAACATTAAAGTTGAAGTATCTACGTATTGTAGCAAGGTACCTACCTATTCAGTTTTCGATTTTGTCCCAAATATCTAAAAATAAGTAACATTAGTTTTTGTCGTAATTATCCGATAAAATAAATATATACCCATGAATACTGAGCGCGCAAGTTCTCGATACGCTGATGCATTCCCTAAGAGCCATTCGACGCCCCTTTCCTTTGTATTGTCGCTGACCCTTGTATTGTCGCTGACGCGCCGACAGATCCAATTTAAAGGTCAATGCACTCGCAAATGTAAACCTTTTTTGTTAAGGTTTTCTCTATGGTTTATCAGTGCTTTATTAATTTATATATTTATAAGGTACGTAATATTATAAGCAAGTGCGAGGGCTTCAATCTTTCCCTTTTTAAATCTGTATAATATACAAATGGAAAAAATAACCTTGCCTCTGATCAAAAACTCTAAAGCACCTACAGCTACTGTAGTTATCAATGTCTATATAAAGCACCAGACCTGAAATATCTTGGAAATGTCCCTCAGGTTGAACAGATAGTGCATCTTGCTGGGCGTGGGCAGCAACTTGGCCACTATGTTGTTGAACATGTCTATGGTCGCCACTAACACTACTTTGCCTACAAAACACAATTTTGACTTGTAAACGTCTATACTCTGTACTATACATATTATTAAGAAGTAAAGGTTGTAATGAAATCTCTGGATCGATATTGAAATTTTTTCACTGATAGGATACTTTTTAGAGTTCCCGTGTAAATCTAACAAGTTGTATTTTTTAGAGAATGGAGCTAATTTTACTGCCACAGGTAATAATGAAATATATGTAGGTATATAATAAGAACAACACACAGATGCACTTAATCCCACACTAAGCTATAAGCTTGTTTCGTGGAAATCAAGCAACACGTCCACCCCCACCAGGAATCGAACCCGGAACCTCTTGATTAGCGAGTAGGCATGGTGGCCTACTGCGCCGGTCCGCTCGTCACTTGACGACTCGATTGGCGTAGTAGGTCAACATGTCTGTCCGCTAATCAAGAGGTTCCGGGTTCGATTCCCAGTGGGAGTGCAATTTGTGTGATGAACACAGGGATCCACTTTCCAGTCTGGGTGTGTTTATATATCTATAGTATAATAATATAGAGAGCGTGTTGGAATTATATACAAAAAATAATTACAGAGTCGTATTGTACTTGCTTAGTACCAATTCCCCTTCCTACAACCATACTCCATACTCTATACAGTCTAAAGGTTTTCTTTCTCTCACATAACCAATATCAGTATATGTATATGTAATTCTATGTATTATATGCCACGTTTGCTTGACTTCCACGACACAAGCTAATAATAGCTTCGTGTGGCATCAAGTAGATCTGTGTGTTGTGAAGTGGATTATTATTATTATTTCCCTTCGTTGTCACAGGTAGCTCGTAGGAGTCGTAGGTAGCAATAACACCAGCTCACCAACAGACTTAGTCTCCTCGTCGAACTCCTGCAGGTGCTGCGAGAGCATGGTGCCGAAGATCTTGATGAGCTGCTGCTGCGTGGGCGCCGTCAGGTAGAAGGGGTGGAAGCACGACAGCAGCCGCGGCGGCAGCGGGGAGCGCGCGCCGCCCGGCGGGCCCGCCGCCGCGCACAGCACCATGCCCTGCGCACACACGCTTTAGGTACCTAACTGAAAACTAGAAAGTAGTTCGCTCGGAATCAACTAGCGAATCGATCGCACTATGTTCGCACTAATGTTTGAAATGCTTTACCCAACCACCCGTGTCTATGTATTTTTGTTTGTCATTTCGCATAATTGGTTGTATGGAAGAGATCGCAACTATGCGATAAGACCGCCATTTGCTTTCTCCTTTTTCTTTAGGTACTGTATCATTGTTATTTTTTGTGCAATAAAGAATTAAATAAATAAATAAATAAATATTTTAATATAGGTTATATTTTTTCATTTTTACTAGCCCATGTCTAAATTATTTAAAATACAATATTTGGCGCGTACGCCGCCCGCAGCAAAAACATTCGAACCGGTAGGCGCGGGCGTAGCGCTTGGAATTTCGTAGATAGGTCACCTCCAAACTAATGTTGAATAACTTTTAAAGTATAAATTTTTTGGACATATATTATTGTGTAATCTTTTAAATGGGTTTATCAGGTTTTCAGTTAATTCATTAACACGTTGTATATCTACACATCTATATACATAAAATTAAAGCGTCTGTTTATAATTCCAAACTAACCGCTTTTCACCAAACGCATATGAAAGTATGTATATACGGTAGGTGATTACATAATTTTAATTTTTTGTTTTGGCTGTCTGTCTGTTTGTTCCGGCGGCTAATCTCTGAAACGGCTGGACCGATTTTAACGGGACTTTCACTGGCAGATAGCTGATGTTATAAGGAATAACTTAGGCTACTTTTATTTTAGAAAAAAAAAATGTTCCTGCAAGGTTCTGAGGGCAACTTCGCGGCTTTTAAGAGCTTCACGCGCCGGTGGTACCAAAAGCGGAAGCAGTTTGAGGACCCTCGGTAGGAAGGCGATGATGTAGACCTATACGTGTGTCGTCAAGCCCCAGAAAGGGGAGAGTGACCTACAGGGAGAAGGATCAGAGTAAAAAAATAATGTGTTGGGTAAGGTGCGTCCCGGGCGACTGGAGCGTACCTTCCCACCATACCATCCTTATAACCAAGATTGGTTGGTTGGATCTTGGGTCGGACGAGGGTTGTTCCCGCGGGAATTCCGAAACTCGCGCGGGTGAGACCGCGGGGCACGGCTGGTAGTGAACGAAGGCCTCGGCGCAGCACCGATACCGACCTTGACGTTCTTGCGCCACTGCTTGGCGCGGTCGAACCAGTAGCCGTAGTCGTGCCACAGCCGCACCAGCTCCAGCGGCGGCTGCGAGCCGTACTCGTCGCGCACCGGCATGTTGATGTCGTCCATGAACGCGATCATGCGCTTGCCTGCCCGCGCGCAACGTGCAGTGCATGGACAGAGGGCGAGCCAACTTAGCGTCAGCCAACGTGACAATCTATCCCCGGCTTTCAATTACAGCACTAAACGGCATTATGCGGCATAATGCTCAACGTTGAATGTTCCAACTACGGCAATAGGGATGTTGACTACTATTGAAAATCAAAATTCTAATTAGTCCGTCAGTAAAAAAACAATAGATACGTATTTTTTTGCTTTTTTAAATAAATTAAAATATACAGAGATAAAGCGCATTAAAGTTTAGGATGAGGAGGTCGTGACGTCACTAACCACAGAACCGAAATACAAACTGTCAGAATAGTGACGTCACGCGAAATTTCAACTCAATATATCGCCGTTATTTTTTGATTACGTAAAAAAAGAAAAAATACGTATCCAATATTTTTTAATAATCTACAAGACGGACTAAAAAATAAAAATTAGTCAACATGCCCATTACAGCACTAAGTGGCATTATGCGGCATAATGCTCAACGTTGAATGTTCCAACTACGGCAATTAGTATGAAAGCATTAGCACAATTCGGCATTGTGCGCCACTGAATCGCATTATGCTCTGTAATTGGAAAACAGGGTATAATACGCTTGGGCGGAACCGTTTAGGTGCAATAGGGAAATAGGGCAAATTCATCCTAAAACACAGCATGAGATTATGCAAAAACGTTTTCAAGGGTACAGAAAAGAACATGTGGCACTTTTTATCCCGGAATTCCCACGGAAACTCCGAAATGAACGCGGTGGAACAGCTAACCTTTACTCACTGATATTATAAAGAGGTAAAGTTTGTGAATTATGTAGGGGGTAATCTCTGGATCTACTGAACCGATTTTGAAAATTCTGTCACTTATAGGAAGCCACGGTAGTCCTGAGACTCCTGAGTGACATTGGATACTTTTTATCGGGTAATTCTCAGGGGAACTTCGAAATGAACCCGGGTGAAACCACGGGAGCCGCACTCACCTCCGGCGGGCACGTAGTTCCCCTTAGTTCTCTTCTCGAGCCGCGCCTCGATGATGTCCTGCACGTTGGCGGCCGTCGTCTGCGCGGACATGTTGATCACCTGCGTGCTGTACCTGGTGGCGGGGGAGGATTTTTATTAGTTTACTAGCCGTCCCCCGCGATTTCATCCGCGGTAATTTCGGAGTTCCCGCGGAGGTTGCGGGAAAAAAGTACTCTATGTCCTTCAGTTCCCGAGGGAATTCCGAGATAAAAACTATCCTATCTTTTAAGTTTTTCAAATTCAAATTTTATCAAAATCCGTTCAGTAGTTTCGGAGTCCATCGCGGACAAACAACGTGACACGTGATTTAGTATACCTATATATTAGATTTCTTTCTTCTTTTTATGGAATTTCGCATACATTTATCCAGTTTCATGTAAAATTAATTAAATCAATGTAGGTATTTCCTATTAAAATGCTTCGTTGTACGGTTTGAAATTGCACACTTGCAAGAACTTTCTCGGAGCTCTTGTTGGAGGAAACCGAAAAAATCAGCTCGAAATGTCATATATCTTCCTGAGCACATAAAAACGTGAAAATCATTGTCCAAAACAGCACCTTATAACACGACACCATCCATTTTTTACCAATTTTTTATCAACATGAAAATAAATGACCGAACCGCCATCTTTGATTCCCGCCAAAAAACTTTTTAAAGTTTTTTTATTAGTTGATCCTGCAAGAGCGGCGACAGCTGACGTCAATTTGACGATGAAGGTAGGTTTTCTGAAGTGTTCCGGGCCCTTATTCTCTATGACCAACAACACTCCTTGCCCATAACGCGCGTCCCAAAAACATAATCTCGCAAACATAACGCTCGAAATGCCAAAATATTAGAAAGTAGCTGTTCCCTACAGTTTCACCCATGTTAATTTCGGAGATCCCGCGGGAATTCCGGAATAAAAAAGTACCTAATATCCTTCTATGTATCCCTGACAACGTGCATGCAAAATTTCAAGATGATCGGTGGAGCCAAGCGTAACAAACAAACTCACTTTCGCATTACAACAGTACTAGCTGTCGCCCGCGGTTTCGAAGATCCGTTGCGTTGTTTTAAAGATCTAAGCATACATAGGGACAGACAGACGACTTTGCTTTATACTATGTAGTGAAGGACGTTCTCGGAGCCTCACTTCTCCGGGTCGAGGTAGGCGAGCGTGCCCTGTATGAGGAAGGTCTTGCCGGTGCCGGTGGGCCCGCCCACCAGCACGCCGAAGCCGGCGCGCAGCATGTCCAGCGCCACCAGCTGCACGCGGATGAACTCCACCGTGGGCACCAGGATCGTGTGGAAGCCGAGGCTGGAACCGGCCGCCAGGGCGAGTTAGCAGGCGTGGATGAACTTGCCCCCCAGACTAAATTATTAATTTATTTATTTAAACATCATGGTACAAAGGCGGACGTAATGCCACAGTAGCATTCTCTGCCAATCAACCTTCAGGTGGTACAGATCGAGAGCTCACTTGGCGGTGCATTTACGATATATATTTAGATAAAAACTCACATAGATACATAGATACATACATACATACACATATACATAAAAAATTAATAAAAAAAAATAGTAAAATAGAATACAAACTACAGCTTGCTGAGGAGATGCCCATACACTCTAAGTTTAAAACTATATTACATAAGTAGGTACAATAAGTAATAAATGTGATTTAGTTTATTTAATTTATTCAATGAAATTTTTATTTATTCTAATTAAGCTTATTGAATTTAATTTTAATCTTATTTTAATTTTATTTTAATTTCATTTTATTTTAATTTCATTTTAATTTTATTTTAATTTTATTTTAATTTCATTTTAATTTTATTTTATTTTAATTTCAATTTAATTTTAATTTTATTTTATTTGATGAATTATTTATATGGGTTATTTTACCTGAAATAAATGAATTATTATTATTATATTAATCGGACCTTAGAAAAATCTCTGACCCTTTATATTCTAAAAATTGACCACCCCCATCCATGTCCTAGATCCGCGCCTGCGAGTTAGCTCAACAATCCACGTTGTGACAACACGGGTTATGTTTTCATTACGATATGCCAAAGAGTCTAAATAAGATACTCTTTTTTGGGATTTGGTAATTTCAAATTTGCTTATATCAAACCTAGAAAAAAATATGTAAATTAATACTAGCTATTCCCCGCGGTTTAGCCCCCGTTAATTTCGGAGTTCCCGCAGGAATGCCCTATGTCCTTTTCTGTATCCTTGAAAACGTGTATGCAAAATGTCATGATGATCGGTTGAGCCGTTAAGGCTTAAAAGTGTAACAAACAAGCAAACTCACTTTTCCATATAATTGACTACTTGACTAATTTTTTTTTAGTCCGTCATATAGATTAATAAAGAATGTTGGACACTTTTCTTTTTTTACGTAACCAAAAAATAACGGTGATACACCGCGTTGAATTTCGCGTGACGTCACAACCCGGTGTAGTTTGTACGGGGCTTATACTGAATAATGACGCCACGAGTCCCCCATTTATGTTTATTTTCATTTGAAAAAGCAAAAAATACGTGTCTATTATGTTTTTTTTTCCAACTAACGGACTAATTAGAATTTTGATTTTCATACCCCGGAAAATACTTAATAGTAAGAATCAGGATCAGGATACTTGTTAGTGGAATTCTGGCCACAAGTTAAAGATTAGCTTAATTCACAATTCAGAATACGCAAATAATAATTATTATGTACTAGCTGTGCCCCGCGGTTTCACCCGCGGCAATTGCGGAGTTCCCGCGGGAATTGCGGTATAAAAAGTACCCTATGTCCTTCTCTGCACCCCTGACATTGTGCATGTTAGATTTCATCCAAATCCGTTTAGCTGTTTTTACGTGATCGAGTACCAAACATCCAAACATCCAAATATCCAAATATCCAAACATCCAAACATCCACACTTTCACATTTATAATATTAGTAGGATATTAGGATATATATTTTTTTTAATCCACTTCACACAGATCTACTTGATCTCACACTAAGCTATAAGCTTACTACATATTATTACATATATATTATACTATAGATATATATACATATACACACCCAGACCGGAAAATGGAACCCTGTGTTCATCACACAAAGTCCACCCCCACCGGGAATCGAACCCGGAACCTCTTGATTGGCGGGCAGGCATGGTGACCATTGCGCCAATTTATAATATTAGTATTATTATTATGTACGTGCGAGGCTCACTTGGGATTGAACCGCCAGTTGTCGGGCAGCTTGTCGTCCCACGGCTTGAACTGGCGCAGCCGCTCGTCCACGTAGTAGTCGTACACGGTGTCCTTGAGGGGGAAGACGCCCTCGTGCTCGCGCACCCAGTTGTCCAGCTTGCGGCGCGGCTCCTCCTCCAGCGTCGAGCAGATCGACCAGATCATGCTGTCGGGTCGTCCATAACGCACGTCAGATTGATTTCGAAATTTTTTGTGATCCCTCCCCCGTCCTTGTTACAGTTGGTCACATCAATAGGGATGTGGACTACTTTTTTGAAAATCAAAATTGTAATTAGTCCGTCAGTTAGAAAATAAAAAAACAATAGACACGTATTTTTTGCTTTTTTAAATAAATTAAAATATACAGATATAAAGCGCATTAAAGTTTAGGATGAGGAGGTCGTGACGTCACTAACCGCTAAAGTGACGTCACGCGAAATTTCAACTCAATATAGCGCTGTTATTTTTTGATTACGTAAAAAAAGAAAAAATACGTGTCCAATATTTTTTAATAATCTACAAGACGGACCAAAAAAGAAAAAAATATTGTGAGAGATTCAGCTCTGTCCCTTTCTCCCTAGTGTGATGCATGATGTAAAATATTATGCAATTTTACATCCAAACGAACGCCGGTAGCAGAAATACTGAAGACCGGTATTCGGTGGGGACTCTCCCGAACAAGCCCCTATTTTTCTCTCAGTGTATAACGACTAGCAGGGTACTCGGGACGTAGTCAGTGAATACACATTTAAGTAGGATGAACATACATTCACATCGGAGTCGACGAGTGAAGGGGGGGGGGGGGGGGGGTCCGCTTCGTGAAATGGGCATGTTGACTAATTTTTATTTTTGAGTCCCTCTTGTAGATTATTAAAAAATATAGGACACGTATTTTCTTTTTTTACGTAATCAAAAAATAACGGCGATATATTGAGTTGAAATTTCGCGTGACGTCACTATTCTGAATGAATGAATGAAAAACACTTTATTGAACACCACAAACAGTACAATAAAAAAAATATTTAGAAACAGAAAGTATTAAGTGGCTCCAAAAGGCGGCCTTATCACTATAAAGCGATCTCTTCCAGGCTACCGGGCGGAGTATGGAGATGTTTGTTACAGAGAAGATAGGTAGGTGGTGCAGCAACACAGCAAATTAAATAAAAAAAAATTGTATTATAATAAATATTAAATGCAATACATAGATAGGTAAAGTGAAGATAATGAAATAAATAAATAAAAACTATAGAAATATACTAAATACATGATGATGTATACAGAAACTGCAATAACTAAGGAACAAGCGACATGAAATATGCGTGAAGACGTGACTTAAAGATGGATATAGACTTAGAATCTCTTATAGTTGAAGGCAGAGAATTCCATAAAGAGATGGCTTGGACAGTGTAGGATTTTTTGTAGAAGACGGTAGAATGGATAGGAGTGGAGAGAAGATAATTATTACAGGAACGCGGCAGTCTGGAGGAACCCGAAGCAATGAAATTAAAGCGTTCTTTAAGATAAGTAGGGAATGACAGTTTGTATGGCGGTTTTAGCGGTTAGTGACGTCACGACCCCCTCACCCTAAACTTTAATGCGCTTTATCTCTGTATATTTTAATTTATTTAAAAAAGCAAAAAATACGTGTCTATTGTTTTTTTATTTTCTAAATGACGGACTAATTAGAATTTTGATTTTCAATAGTAGTCAACATCCCTATTAAGGGGGAGGGGCGGTGTGTCATTTCTTTATGCAGCAACTACAATGACTAGAGCAGGGGGTGGGGTGGGGGGGTCTACTGACGCGAACAGGAAGCGCATCTTGGAGAAGTTCTCGTTGTCCTCCTCGTCGGGGCCGGGCGGCGCGGGCGCGGGCAGCAGCCCCAGCAGGCGGCACAGCGAGCGCACGCCCGTCAGCTCCTGGCCGCGCACCGACGGGCCCTCCGCCAGGTGCAGCCGCTTCAGCTCCAGCACCGGCGTCAGGATGTTCAGGAAGTGGTGCCGCAGCTACAGGGCAACCACAAATAAGGGGAGGGGAGTGGGCCAACGAAGTGTGGCGCTGTGTAACATGCAGCGGGAGAGGTCCTAAGCTTCGTGGTTACGTATGTAATTGAGTTCGTTGATTTTAATACCTACCAATATTATAAATGCCCTAGTAACTCTGTCTGTCTGTCTGTCTGTTATGCTTCCACGCCTTAGCGGCTCAACCAATCATCGTGGAAATAGTTTTTATCTATAGGTACAGGTTGCCTGGAAGAAATTGCTTTTAAGCAATAAGGCCGCCCTTTGTTGCCTGTATTTCCCACCATGTATTTTTTTTTTTGTTGTATTGTATTGTGAAATTTTGCGTACATGTTGTCAGGGGTCTAACCAGTAAAAGGTAAAAGGACATAAGATACTTTTTATCTTGGAATTCCCGCGGAAACTACCAAATTATTGCAGGTGAAACCGCGGGAAACAGCTAGCAAAAAAAATTTTTAAACTAGCCCAAGTATATGGATATGTATAGATATTATGTAAAAATAATTGCTGTTTTATTTTAATCGATATTTTATATGTAAAATTGCAAAATGTGTGATGTCAGACAGAAATGTTACTTTTGCAAGATTTTTTAAATTCCGTCCACTGCGACGTGAGCTCACCATCTCCCTGTACTCGAGGTCGTCGATGGTCTCCAGCCAGGAGTTGACGTACGGCCACCAGCCCCAGTCCTTGTAGTCGTTGTACACCATGCCGTTGCGCGACACCGTCGCCGGCGACGCCACCGCCAGGTCCAGCGTCTCTATCAGCAGAGACACCTGGCCCGAAGTATGCCATGGCAGTATAATAACCCATTCCACAACACGCAGATCTACTCGATCCCACACTAAGCTATAAACTTGTATCGTAGAAACCGACCCGATTGGCGCAGTAGGTCGCGTCAAGGGGTTCCGGGTTCGATTCCCGGTGGGGGTGGACTTTGTGTGATGAACACAGGGTTCCATTTTCCAGTCTGGGTGTGTTTATATATCTATAGTATAATGTATAAGTAATTCTATGTAGTATATGCCACGTTTGCTTGGTTTCCACGACACAAGCTTATAAATAATAGCTTACTGTGGGATCAAGTTGATCGTGGATTATTATTATTCATTTATTTATCTTAAATTTAGATTTTTTACGGTATAAATTTACAAAATAATAAATATTATAAAAAACCTAAGCCTAGTGTGCTACCGGCAGCGGAGCAGAGCTCAAACCATAGATAATATAATACTATTATTATTACTGTATGTAGATATGTATACATATTTTGTGCTGGTTGTTTGTTGCTCTGAATAAAGAAAAAAATAAATTAAATAATTAAAAATGCGCACTCACCTGCGCCGGCATGGAGATCCGCTCGCTGTTGACGAGCGTCAGCAGCTTGTTGTCGTCCATCACCGAGTTGAGGTTCTCGATCCACACCGCGTCCACCGGCCCGTCGAATATTATCCACTTCTGGTCCGGCGACTCGTCTGTACACACGCACACACATACTCACTAGAGTTGTCACCGAGGTAGTCTACCGGAACATAAAAAGGAGTTGGAGTTTTTTAAATTTGGTTTCTCGGAATCTGGACCGATTAAGCGGACGTAGTAAGCTGCTTGCACCGCATTTGAAATTTCATGACTGCATACGCTGATCCCCCAGTACATCATCTTTGTTATGGGGATTCATGAAATCCAAATTATAATTCCCTAGCGAAGACCGGAGTGGTCGGCAATCTCCTCATCCAAAAGAACCAATTATAGACAACACACAATTGAAATTTATTCAAAGAGCAATTTTTTTTTTACTTTAGCTATGCAAAATAATCTCTACAAATATTATAAATGCGAAAGTAACTCTGTCTGTCTGTCTGTTACGCTTTCACGCCTTAACGGCTCAACCGATCATCATGAAATTTTGCATACACATTGTCAGGGGTACAGAGAAGGACATAAGGTACTTTTTGTAACGGAATTCCCGCGGGAACTCCGAAATGAATGTGGGTGAAACCGCGGGGAACAGCTAGTAAGTAATATTCCGTGCCAGTACTAAAAATTTCGTGGAGGAGCCGCACCCGAGGACAACCCTCTTCCAACCCAGGGTCCTACCAACCAATCATGGTTATACGGACCGAAACGCGGGCAGAATACCCCCGGTCGCCCGGGACGCACCGTACTCTACACATTCTTTTTTTGCTCTAATCCTTGTCTCTAGTTGCCACTCTCCCCTTTCTGGGGCTTGACGTCACACGTACAGTAGTACTCGGCTGCCTGCCTACCGCAGAACTGCCTACCTGCCTACCCGAGGAGTCAAAGAGCCGCATGCCGACCTAGCGAACCTAGTGGAACCAAACAGGGGATCCGCGTGGACGGAGGTGGCACGCCGTACAAGCAACGCGAACCTACCTTGGCAAGTGGTCCTCATGATGGAGGACAGCACGCCGTCCTTCCACTCGCCGGTGGCGAGGTTGTACTCGCCGTACAGCTCGCCCAGCGTCAGCGCCTTCGGGTTCATCGGGAACAGCTGCACGTTCTCGAAGCCGGGCACGCGCTCGCGGTGCAGCCGGCTCAGGGTGGACGCGAGCATGCGCCACGACACCGTCTTGGCGGTGTTGGTGTCGCCCAGGAGGATGCTCGAGTGCCGCGAGTTCTGCAACACGCCGGCCGAGTCCAGGGCCCTTATTCACTATGATTAACAATATTCCTTGCCCATAACGCGTGTCCCAAAAACACAATCCTGTACCTATGCCATAAGACACGTTGTGAATGTATTTTTTGAAGTGAAACTTCTTTGAGGTATTTATGGGGGGGGGGGGGCACCGGTCAGCTGAATGGGTACGACGTGCCCCTACTAACTACGCCTATATTTAATTTAATGAATATTATTAATAAAACTTTACCTCAAGATTTATTTTTACCAAATATAAAATACTTTGTTCTGAATGACTGATGGTTCAACGCACAGCCTAAACCGCTGACCGTAGAGACCTGAAACTTGGAGGGTGTGTTCTTTGTATGACGTACCTAGGCATATTAATTATTCTTTTTTCACATTCTAAGATCCATAGTAAAAGAGAACACAATAATTTGAGAATAAGATAAAAATCGATTTGTATGAGCTGGGGCATCGACTCAATTTAGTATGAAATATTACGATGATCAGTCGAGTAGTTAAGGCGTGAAAGCGTAACAAACAAACACACATTTGCATATTTTATAAGGGTACACCATTATACAACGAACCTTGGTCTCGAAGGTCTGTATGACCTTGTGCAGCGCCGCCCTGACCGGCTGCAGGCCGACGAGCCGCATCTCGGCCGAGATGGCCGTCTCCAGCATCTCGTAGTCGAGCGTGGGGATGTCCGCGTCCGGGAATATGTCCTTCATGATCCCGTCGAACAGCGGCACGTCCTTGGCGGTCAGCCGCGCCACGTTCATGTCGCGCATCGCCAGTATCACCATCTGCGCCCGGCGCCAAGAGCGACGGTCAGTCGCCAGTCGCCGCCACGAGGTCAAAGAGTCAAAGACAAATATACTCTATTGCCTCAAGAAAACATAACTTTAAGTAACTAAGAAGTGCATCTGACGAAACTGGAGGCAAGTATTCCTATCTTAAAGCCTTATCACACCTTAGTTATTCAATTTAGTAAAGCGTAATCGCATTTAGCAAGTTAAAATCCTCCAAAGTAACCAAATTTTTATATTAAATTGCCCGGAAACCTGGAAAAGATTCGCTTTATAAGGTCTTATAAGGCTTTAAAGGCCTACTTCGTTTTCTGCTTTTAGTTTTTAGTTATTTGTATTAATTGTGGTGCTGACTGAGCTGCGTGACGACACCTAAGGCAAGTGACCGAGCGTGGTATTTTGAAGTCCCCCTGAATGATCACGTAGTATGCTGTATGGCTTCCCTGACCTCTTGCTCAGGCAGATGCGGGTAGGCGCGCCTCTTGACCCCGGCGTAGCGCAGCAGCGCCACCATGGAGCGGAGGCCGAAGTCGTAGTGGTCCTGCTTGGACAGCTGCTGCATGGCCAGCTGGTACAGCGTGAACACCTGCACGCACCCACGAGTCACGACACTCCATATGAGCGAACATGACTTAACTCCTCACTACTTACCAACACTTTATCCTAAAAGACACTAACCGCCGCACTCAGAGTCGACTTTAATGATTACTTAGTTAAGTATAGATTTTTAAAACAAAATTGCCGCAATCAGAGACGTTCAGTAAATTAAACTTTCCTTACTAATTTACAAATGTGAAAGTGAGTTTGCTTGTTTGTTTGTTTGTTAAGCTTTCACGCCTCAACGGATCATCATGAAATTTTGTATACACGTTGTCAGGAATACAGAGAAGGACATAGGGTACTTTTAATCCCGGAATTCCCGCGGAAACTCCGAAATTAACGTGGGGGGAAAACGTTAGAACCAGCTAGTCAGCTTATAAATATTGCAGCGTAATCACACACCCCTCACACACTCCACAATTTCACGAGAGGTTCACATTACACCTATACATCTTATTCCTAAAAGTATTTATTTAAATAGAAAAACTTAAAAAAAATATGATTTTATTTAGCCTTTAGCTTTCCTTGATAAATGGACTATCCAACACAAAAATATTTTTTTTTAAATTTCCTGAGATTAGCGCGTTCAACCAACCAAACAAACTCTCTCTCAACTTTATAACATTAGTATAGATTCTTCATCATCGTTATCATCAGCAAGCGAGGCTTGCGAAGCGAGGGTTATTGAAAAACAATAGGAAGGCACTCGATGACGCCATTACCTTCTTGGCGTTGACCTTGTAAGCGGTGAACCCGTCCGAGAACAGCGTGTTCTCGGCGATGATGAGCGAGTCGGGCACGCACATCGCGATCGGGCGGAACATCGACTTGAGGTTGTCGGGCAGCTCCGTGCGCCCCGCGTACCTGGCGGGCGGTCGTTACTTACTGGCTTTCACCAAAGGATAGGCTACTTGAATATTTTTTTTTTCTTAAATTCTATTTAGTCCGTCAGCTACCGTCCGTACGTATATTTTGCTTTTTTTAAATTAATGAAAATATACTTGGATAAAGCGCATTAAAGTTGGGGAGTTGTAAATTGTACCTGCTTGTGACGTCATGCGACATTTCGACTCAACGTATCTCCGAAAAAAATACGATGTTTTATGAATCTACAGGACGGACTACCACGGCCTCTCATCAATTTCATTTGATTTCATTTCACACGCGCACAACACGTGTACAACAAGCCGGCCGTCTTTCCTTGTGGAAAAGTTCTTTAATCAGTTCATGTGTATGGAGTATCACCGGGCTGCCATTACTATTGTGCGACACACTCGGCTCTCCGCCACCGACATAATATTATATTAAGACATAGGCATAAGGCATAGCAGCAGCCGGAATACCTACTCTTTAATCATCAAGAACGGCTGAACTCACTCAGCCCTGATGACGGACTTACGAAGAGACAACACTTTTATGTCCCAGAAAACTTTAAATTCAAAAACATTGGCCAAGGTCAGGTTTCGGTCTAGTTTTTTTCACTCTAACATTATAAAGAGGAAAGATTTGTATTTTTGCAACGAATAAAAACTACTAGATCGCTTCATAAGAGGCATTCTTTCAGTTGTAGGAACGGCGGCCATTACCTAGTAATATTATAGTTTGTCTAAACTAAAATGACTTGCCCTACTGCTTAATTAGCAGTTTCAGATGTGCGAGATCATATTGTATTGATATTTGATAATATTGCGGCGACAGTATTGCGCACTTGTGATGAATAGACAAACCAGATTTATATATATCGTATCTATATTTTAACGGTTGTGCGTGTGCGCATACCCGATGGAAGGGCGCGTCATTTTAGTTTAGACAAACTCAACCAAAAATGGAGGAACCCGTCATAGACGTCAGCGGTACCCAGGGTTCATGGTGATGAAGATGCCGCAATTGCCGTCGAGTTTGATCTCGCTGCCCTCGAAGACGAACTTCTTCTGGAACAGCGAGAGAGCGAGCAGCACCGCCAGTATCTGCTGCGCGACCACCGACAGCACCTCGATGTTGATGCGGTTGAACTCGTCGAAGCAGCCCCAGCAGCCGCTCTGCGCGATGCCTGCGCCACCAACGTCAGGTTAACCTAACCCACCATCAGACTCAACCATCGTCGACTTTATCAAATTTCTTCATGGATGAATGCACGATGAATGCTTGCATCTTGTTGCCCTATAGCTTGAATGGTCAATCGACCAATTTTTGGGAAAGTGTTTTTTTATGCAACTCAAACAATAGCTTTTCCAAAAAAATGATCGAGTGGTCATTCAAGCACTAGGGCGACGATCTGGCAATACTATACTTACTGATCACACAAACTTTAAACAAAACTTCTCAAATCCAGTTTACATGCCAGGTATCACTTTACGCGGTACAAAGATCACCTTCGCTATCCCCAGCGGGAATCAAAACAACAATATTATAAATGTATACGTAGGTACTTTATCAACGCCGTTACGGAGATAGATAGTAAAAGTTCACTTAAAATATTTCAAACTAGCTGTCCGCGCGGTTTCACCCGCGATAATTTCGAAGTTTTCGCGGAATTGTTCCATACAAAGTTTTCAACCCCTTTTCATCCCCTTGGGGGTTGAATTTCGGAAAATCCCTTCTTATCGGATGTCTACGATATAGAAACAAACAATACAACCTTCAAGTTTCAGATCTCTACGATCAGCAGTTTAGGCTGTGCGTTGATCCATCAGTCATTCAGGACAAAGGATTTTATATATATAGATAGATCGAATATACCTAATTTTAATCGAGAAAATCTCACCAGCGTAACACTTGGCCATTGATTTGTAATCGAGCCCATCGGAGCAATTGGTGACCACCACCCATCTGGCCAAAGCCCTACCCAGGTCCTTCGTGGTCTCAGTCTTGCCAGTGCCGGCGGGACCCTGAGGACTGCCGCCGCGGAACAGATGCAACGCCGTCGTCAGGGTTATGTAGCACCTGAGACGAGAGGCATTTGGGCTCCGATAGCTATTTTCGATAAGTGTACCCGTCAACACTCATACTTACATACCTACCTACTTTACAAACGGTTGCGTTTGACCCATAGAATGCAACTTCTTATTAGGAAGAAAGAAAGCAAGACCGAAAGAAAAATATTTATTATTGATTACTAGCTGCGCCCCGCGGTTTCAATCGCGGTAATTTCAGAGTTCCCGTGGGAATTCCGGGATAAAAAGTACCCTATGTCCTTCTATGTACCCCTGACAATGTGTATGTCAAATTTTCATCCAAATAAGTCCAGCCGTTTTTGCGTGATTGAGTAACAAACATACAAACATCCAAACTTTTGCATTTATAATATTAGTAGAAGTTACTGAGAAAGAATGACGGTGAGTTCCCATGGGAATTACGTAATACATGTGGATCGCGAGTAACACCTTAATATCTAACTCTGCATGATACTTTATTTGTAAATAGGCAATGATGTCGATTTAACTATCTATCAGGTAAGCTACATAGTGAAAGAAGGCAGTGCATCTTTATTCTTATGAGATCATATGAGAGGGATTTAAGGCCCAAGTACGTAGATAATTTTATTCCTCACCGATCCGTCAGCGGTGTTATAACGAGCCGCCCCGAGTTGCCAATATACTCGTAGGTATATATAGAGTTGGTGTTTGTCTGTCTGATGTAACAGTCCTCCCGCTCGCGGTCCCAGTAAAATTTCAGCTGGGAAAACCATTCGAACGCCTGGACGTTCATGCAGCCTGCAAAATTGCCTATTGTCGTAAGCGGAAACTTTTGAAAGTGAATGGACAGATCGGGCGAAAGTTGTTTTCGAAAATACTCTCTCTCGTTGGCGTTCGAAAAACTGAAAATATGGAGTTTTTTCTCGTCTAATTGCTAGCTAGTAGCTAGAATATTGGTAGATAGAGAACGAAGAATTTATTCTTAGATAAATATGCATCACGCAGTTGACTGTGACCGTTCCACCACCAGCTCTAGCTTGTATGCTTTGAAAACGGACGCGGCATAAATGTACAAGAACCGTTGTATAAGGCGCTCTACAGTTAGGTGCCTCATAGTGAGTGAGGGGATGAACTTTTCTAAAACCAGTAACGACACTAAAAATACTTTTGGTTTAATTTAGTTACAGTGTAGTTTCTTTGGTATCCGGCTACGAGGTTCTAGTTACGAAATATAACTTAAGGGCACTCTTTTATATTGTAGGTATTCTTAACAAATGGAAGATGACAGCTAGACTAAACCAGTTCCAAGTTGATTACTTTTCCTACTTAATTTTAATTCATATTGCTCAACTGGATTGTACGTTTCTATGGTGCAAATTGATTAAAAAAAATTACCCAATTTGTACATCTTATCGACCATATCTCTAGAATGTATCTCTATGACGCAGAGTGCGTTCACTTTGGCCCTGAGGATCTTGCCGATACTCTTCCTGGACATCATCTGGAGCGTCGTAAGGATCTGGTTCTGCTTCTTCCTTAATTTCTTTAAAGGTTTCTTCTCCTTCATTATTTCGCAACGACGCAACGCTCGAGTGCAGTCTGATGTCCATTGGATCTGTTTCGTAGCAGTGATTTTGTCATGACTAGAAGAAGGTTCTATGATACTTTGCTACCAAATTACGAAGGCACGATACAAAGCGGTACGATTTGAAAATGAACAAGATAATCATCATTTATTATCATCATTATCATAATTTGGGTTTAGATTAGGTACTATTTTAATGTTTTGTTTATTATTCTTGTGTGTTGTGCAGAAATAAATTTTTCATTACTCATACTCGGAAAGTAGGTCTGAAGTTGCCTGAGAAGCGGGTTGAAAGTAACCCTTTTCAGCCCTAGGGAGAATCGCTTTCAACTGACAGCTGGATACTGCAGAAACTCAAGTTTTTTTTTTATGTCATAGGGGGCATATACTTACTGGCCAGTAGCACACCTAATGGTTGATTTATGTAAAATAAAATTCACTCATTTTTTTCTTTAGCTAATTCCTATTTTTATTTTGACTTTCCTTGCATTCGTAATGAAAAGCACAGTGTTACCCTCGGGAGAAAGACTTATCCCTCGATCAACCCCGTCTCGGGACTAAATAAGTTACTTTCACCCCTAGGATAACAATGTACTATTATTCTATTCTATTCTATTTAACTTGATATTTGATTCAATAATATCCCCACCTTACTGCAAGTGATACCGAGCTGGCCGGGGAAGTCGTTGATCCACTGCTCCCTCTGATAGCGACACTTCCTCAGAGCCGCTCGGGTCAAGATCAAGTTCTGCAAGTTACGTTGGTTACTGTCGTGTCATTAATCCTATTAGGTATAAAAGCCAAATTGAGTTTGTTTATTTGTTACGCTTTCACACGTTAACGGCTCAGCCGATCACCATAAAATTTTTCATACACGTTGTTAGGGAAACAGGGTAGGTACAGAAAAAGATATAGGGTCTTTTAACTCGGAGTTCCCACGGAATCTCCGAAATTAACGCAAGCGAACCCGCGGGGAGCGACCATTGCCTCTATTAATACTAAGTTGAGATAAAATTAACAGGTGAAAAAGGTTCCCTTTTATAGATCTGCGTCATAGGAGTCTCGGATCAAGTCGTACCCACATGTTCATGCTGCTAGCAACTAATACCTAGTGAATGTCTGCACTTAGCTATAAAATTTAAATATGCAGGTGCCCACAGAGAAAATAAATTAACTAAAGAGGACATGTAGGCGGGGCAGGCGCGCCACCGTTGCAAAGGAAGTTAGAGCCGCCGCCGGGTGAGTTAGTGTGCAAAAATCACCCGGCGACACTGGTTTTCAACTGTTTTCATACGAAACTAAGTTGATATCCTTTCTATCAGTTACTTTATTTTCTGTGTAGGTACCTATGTAATATGTTCCTGTCTGATAGTAGGTGTTCGGAACAACACTACTGCATGACGTCATCGCGCGGTGCGCGCACGCCGGTCTAGCGACGCATCGATATTTTTTATATTCATTACCGCTACGAGTCGTCGAGAGATCAGACATACGGCGTAATCATGTAGGTATGCATTGTTTTATTCGCATACCTATACGAAGACTTGCGAGGAAACTATAGGGCGACTCCCGAAGATTTATTTTATCAATATACCTACACCCACTTCTCTTTGGCCCCCTTTCGATGTTCGGTGACAAATGGGAAAATTAAAGGTGCACATCTCACATCTCTTAAAACCACCCTCATGGTGTGCTCGAGGCCGAGCAACCAGACCTCAGCCGGCCCGTCCAGTACCAGGTTGTACTTCCATTCTATGCATTCGCCGTCTTCGGACATCATTGCTTTGGCAACTGGAAGACCTAGCGCATTCTGCAAATAAATGAAAGAGAAACGAGTAGAAAGACCAAAGGCTAGGCTGGAAGAAGGAAGACTATTCTAAGCAGACTGTTTCAAACTCAAATATACTTTATTGCCTCGAAAGAGATAGTAAAACTAAGACAAATTAAAAAAAAAAGACAGAACAAAAGGCGGCCTCATTGTTAGAGGCAATCTTTTCAAGGCAACCTTAAGGTGATAGAGAACTGTAGATAGAAGTTGTAACATCGAGAAGATAGAATGAGAATTTGGCTATTTGATAAGTGACAAATGTGTCTGTTCCTTTAGCCAAGTGACAATCTATAATCGTGGACGGTGAAACTTCGTAATGTCACGTAATCACGAAAAATTTTCTGTAAATAAGTGACATTACGATACGTTCTAAGTTTTCTATAGTTATAACGATTAATGATCATCAACTTAATTAAGGGGGCTGGCGCCTAAACGATGATATCTAAGCAACAGATTCAACAAGCAGATTCTATTTGCAACAGGGTAGCAAAATAAAACAAAAAAAAATGTTAACAATTTTAATAACTTAATAAAAATTTTGTTTCGATCAATTAAAAGGCTTGTACCTACTTACACTTATATTTTACTAAATGTATTTGAGAATTTGAAACCTCGACTCTGCTGCACATAAACTTACAAATTAGTTGTGCATCTTTGTTTGTCGTTCTTGTGAAATGAATAGACAAAAATATAGTTTCAAAACCAAAATCAATCTAGTGTTTCTGCAAAGTACAAACTGACTGTACACTTTCTGATTTACTCGTACGTATGGAATTACATACTAGTAGGTATTTATTTCAATCCGATTTCAAGTAATTATAAGTTTTTCCATATATCTTCTCTTGCAATGTCAGCACCAACTTAAAGATCGCCTTCTTGTCTTCGTCTGTGCGACATCCAAGCACCATGTGCATATACTGCAAGAACAAGCTTTGAGATTTGGCTGCCGGATGGTACATTAACAGTAATGTTAGTGCCTAGAACAAATGTAGAAATTTTAAGAACCATAGATAGAAATACCTAATACAGTACAGCAAGACATCTTTTATAATACTATCTGTGCCCCATGGTTTCACCTGCATTAATTCAAAAGAGTGTAGCTACCGGTGGCCGACCAGCGCCCTCCACCCTCATAACCATATTGGTCATAGCGTGATGTTATATAGTCTAGCCTTTCTAAATAAATGGACTATCCAACATTAAAATTATTTTTCAATTTCAACCAGTAATTCCAGAGATTAGCGCAACCAAACAAACAAGCTCTTTAGCTTTATAATATAATAATACACTGTAGATTATTATTAGTACTGAGTAGGATACTGTGAGGTTATATGTTACCACACATATACTTATAAGTATGTGTCGGCATGAGGGTGGATTTGTTAAAAGTAACGTTTCCCACCGACAGACGAATAGTTGTCGTAACTCGTTCGTTCTCCTGCTCCACTCCACTTCCCGACTTGTCTTTATTAGCTGGCAACACATAGTGCACGAACGAACGTGTACCAAAACCTGTTCAATTCAATTTCTTGTGTTTATGGCGATGCGTATTTGACATTTCGCCAGGCTCCAGTGTTTCTTTCGTTGGTTTCTTTTTCAGACAGCAAAGTGTATGATTGCCGTTACGGTTTTGGAGCTTTATAATAACTCTGCTAGAATTGGCCTTATGATCTCGAGCAAGTATAAAGCAATGAAAAATAATATTAATATAAGTACGGTTTTCGAGGCGTTCAAACTTTTGGTTCACCCTTCTTAGACAGTATATATACATAAAATTCCCTATTAATATACAGTTAGTAGTGAGGGGTAGCTTATAATTTAATGTTAGCATGGTTAATATAGTCACAAAGAATATCAATAAAGGAAGTATTTACACATCTTAGCAGGGATTTCAAATTAGTGGGTCTCGGAATGTAGTCAGGCAGATTATCCATTAAAGAAGGTCTCTTTGAACAATTCAAAAACATATGTTCTGCAGTGCCTTCGTCTAGACCGCACTCACAAAGAGAGGTGTCCTTAACCCTTATTTTGGCTAAGAAAACTGGGGTGCATGCATGGCCAAGTCGTAGTCTGCAAATTGTGGAAGTGACACGTTTGCTGGCTTTACAGTACTTAAAAAACCAGGGTCTGACTGGGATTGAATCCTGAACATCAGCGTAATGCCTTCCTTTGACACGTTTAGAGCGAGACCATATTTCATCCCAGCGTGTATTTAAGCAATCCTTAGCAATGGCAACCAAATCACTGCAATAGGCAGTGTAGTGAGAATCACAGCCATACTTGGTAGCTTCCTTAGCATAATGGTCTGCAGTTTCGTTACCAAGGATTCCAGAGTGACCAGGAATCCAAGCCAACGCAACCTCAAGATTTTGTTGGTGACATCGAAAGAGAATTTCTTTAATTTTTAATACGAACGGGAATTTAGATTTGCTTCGGAATTGATTGCTAAGGATTGCCTGTAAGCAGCTTTTTGAATCGGAGAAGATGACTACCCGGTTCAGTTTATGGGATTCAACATACTTCAGCGCTTCGAGGATGGCAACAGCTTCACCCGTGAACACTGAGGACTGTGCAGGGGATTTAAAACTTAGTACAATTTTGTATTTAGGGATCCAGACAGCAGAGCCTACGAAATCCTTCGGATCAAGTTTTGAAGCATCCGTAAATATAGTGAGCCAATCGTTAAATTTTTTTTTTAAGATCAAATTAAATTTTGAATTTGCTGATGGGTCGTTTTTCGCCAAGTTGAGATCCAAAATAATTTCGGGTCGGAACGTGATTGCTCTGTAAGGTGTTTCAAATAAGGGGTTTAACTTACATTGAAAGACTGGGCAGGGAAGGCTAATAAATTTAACAAAGGTGTTGAAAATGCACGGTGGATCTTTGTGAGTCCAATATCTGCCAGAGGAGATGTGATCCGAAAGTAAATGTAATTTCTTAAGCAAAGGGTGGTCCGAATTTTGAATAATTTTAAATATAAATCTGTCTGCCAGATATTGTCTTCTTAGATGGAGAGGAGGTTCCGCACACTCGACCTGAAGGGCATTAATAGGTGACGATTTCATTGCCCCTGTAAATAATTCGCAAGCATTTGTTTTGAATTTTGTTTAATGAATTTAACGACATCGTGCTACAGGGTTCAAGAAGGAAGGTTCCATAATCAAAGTGACTACGTATCAGGGCATTGTATAAGAGCTTTTGGGTGTAAGGATGGCAACCCCACCATGCACCTGACAGTGATCGCAAGATGTTTACATTTTTCTCACATTTTTTTATTATTTGGTTAATGTGATAGGAACCTGTCAACCGAGAATCCAATACAACCCCAAGGAATTTAACTCTATCGCTAACTGGAATAATACTGTTATCGTAAGAGATGGCAAAGTCTGGGATTAATCTTCTGCGCGTGAAAATAACAACTCTACTTTTCTCTACCGACAAAGATAAGCCATGGTCTGAGAGCCAGTCGTGTAGATATACCATTGCAGTGTTAAGTTTATCTGTGGCAACTTTTATATCTCCAGCCGAAACATATAAGGCTAAATCATCCGCGTATTGGAGAGTATTACAGAAAGGATTGGTGGATAAATCAAGGTCATGAGTATAAATGCTGTACAGGAGGGGACTGAGGACTGATCCTTGAGGAAGGCCTTTCCACAGGAGTCTAGGAGGAAGGAGGGAATTTTGGGAAGAGATTAGAACAGAACGGCAAGAAAGAAGATTTGAAATGATATTTACTATCCTCACAGGTATACTCAGCTGAAGCATTTTATGCCTGAGCACTGGAAGAAGTACATTATCATACGCAGATGAGATATCCAAAAAAACCCCGACCAGGGATTCACCAGCAGATAAAGCAATGCGTATGTCCGTAGTAAAACAGGCTAGACTGTCTATTGTGCTAAATCCTTTTCTAAAACCAAACTGGCTATTCGCTAGCATGCCTTTGCTTTCTACAATCCATTCCAGTCTGTTTTTGATTAAGTGTTCCAGGATTTTAGCCATAGTGCATGAGAGAGCGATCGGGCGGTAGCTGGCAGCATCTGTGCTTGGTTTTCCTGGCTTTAGGATGGGAACTACTATCTGTGATTTCCACTCATCAGGGGGGATCCCCGATGAAAAAACATAATTAAGAATATTCAGAAATAGCTTTTGTGAGGAGGGGCTACATTTTACAATAAAAGAGTAAGGGATATTATCTGCTCCAGGGGCTGAATCTTGAAGAGATTCTAAAACTAATGAAAACTCCTCATCAGAAAATGGAGCTTCAAAAGGATCACTACTGGTTGAAGAAGTGAATAGGCTGGTCTCAAGGAGGGAAGGGACAGAAGGAGGGGCAATTTTGTTTCCAAACTGGTCTATCCATGTGGAGTAATCCTGAGAAGAGATGGTCAGATTCGTGGCCATGGATCCTCGATACCTTCTGACATTTTTCCATACTAATGTAGAATGTGTAGTAGGAGAAAGCATTTCACAAAAATGTTTCCAGCCCGATCTTTTCCTTTCAGACAGCAGTCTCCTGGTTTTGGCGGCTTCTTCTTTAAATTTTATGTAATTTACTATAGACATATCTGAATTATAAATTGATTCAGCATTTTTGCGCAGCTTACATGCCGTCGTGCAGTCAGCATCCCACCATGGTGGCGAAGGGATCTTGTTCCTAGCAGAATTTTTAAGAGGGATAGAACTATCTGCTGCACTCAGCAAGGCATTTCTGAAATCATTATAGACGGTAAGAAAATTATCACTAGAAATATTAGGAAAACTTACTGTAAGGGAATCCATATTTTTAGAGAAAAGTGACCAGTCAGCTTTAGATAGATTAAATTTTAAACGAGGTTTACGGTTGGAAATGAATTTGGAACAATCAGGAAGAGAAACTACTATTGGGAAGTGATCACTACCGAACGAATTAGGCAGGATGGACCAGGAAAGTAGGGAAGATAGGTTTGGGGAGCACAGGGAGAGGTCAACCACAGATTTAGGGTTTTGAGTGGGGGAAACCCTACGAGTAGGAGAGCCATCATTTAGGATACACAGATTGCAATCATCCAGTAGGTCCAAAAAGGTTGGAGATACAGAGTCATTAAAATGGGATCCCCAGACTGTATTGTGAATGTTAAAATCCCCTAATATAATCACAGGAGAAGGAAGTGATGTAATAATAGAGGACAACGAGGACAGGATGTGGACACTTGGATCAGGGATATACACAGATAGGAAGGTATAGTTCAGAGCTCTGACAGCCACTGCATTGAACAGGTTACCCTGTACAAGGATAGGTATTTGAGAGAAATTAATAGAATTTGAGATTAAAATGCAGCAACCTGCATGCCCATCATTCCTATCATCCCGAAGACATGCAAAACCAGGAACCCTAAATTGGGCCCCCGGGGTCAACCATGTCTCCTGGATAGCAAGAACAAGGGGCTTAAATTTATTAATAAGAAAGATTAAATCTGATTTTTTATTTTTAATGCTTCTACAGTTCCACTGAAGAACTGATCGAGTGAACGTGACTAACTATTGAGGTAAGCTCAGTAAGTTTTTGAAGAAGATTGTTCGGTAGGCCAACATCATTGAATTTAAGAAGTATGTTAATTAGAGAAGATATCAAAAGTTCTAGAAGGTTATCATTTGTAGAGGAGGGGGTAGATGGGAGGGCACACCCATTGGGTGTCACGTGCACTTGATCATTCACAATGGCCTGGTGAGCCTGTCTGTCAAAGCCCGGACTAGCAGCTGGAGAGTAGGGACGTCTAGGAGTGGAAACAGTTTTTCTATAGGACCTATTCACAGGGGAAGTGGGGTGTACAGGGGAAGAGGTAAATTGGGACTCAAGGTGGCGAATGGGAGATGGAGGGGGTGCAGTGGCGTCCACAAAAGACCTCCTAACCTGGGGGAACCTTGCGGAAGCCTCCAGGTAGGAAATATTCTCCTGGGACATGATTAGTTTAATGGATTTTTGACGGGAGTGTTCTGGGCAGGAAGGATGGGTAGCACGATGAGGTCCTAAGCAGAGGAGGCAGGTGGGGGTTTGTTTTTCACAAGAGGTACCTTCATGTGGCTGAGAACAAATAAAGCAGCGTGGAGATGATCTACATTGCGCTGCAATGTGACCAAACCTACAGCACTTATTGCACTGGATAGTAGGTAAAACATATATCTCGACCGGGAGGGAGTTATAAAAGCAATAAATATGTTCAGGCAGTTTTTGTCCATAGAATGTGACTACAACTGTCTGGGTTGGAATCCATACAGGTGAGCCACCTTCCATAGTCTTTCTATTTAGCCGACGAGCTTTGATGGCTCGTCCACCATTCGGGACTTCGATTGCATTTAAAAACTCCTCCAGGGTCCATTCCACTGGAACAAATCGAACAATACCCATCCGTGTCACATTGAATGATGGTATGCTGGCTTCATATTTGGCAGCAGTCAGAGCAGGGTGATCCAGGAAGGCATTAGCGTCTGTAGCAGATTTGAACTGGACAGATATCCGGTTGCGACCTACACGCTTCACTCCATCTGTGACTACATTCCTTATTTTATTGTTATATAAGAAGTGACCAAACTTAATGGGTCTTAATACAGGTCCTGCTGAAGCATCGGTCACACTTATGCTCACATGTACTAAGAAGGGACCGAGATCCTCTTCAGTATATTTACTTTTTTTTTCTGCAAAGTCAGGGTGAGTGTAAGTTGATTGTAGTGAAGCCGATGCCTGGGCAGGGCTTGTTATAACTTTTTTGGAGGAGACGGAGTTGGCGTTAGTTAATGAGCGTTTTCTAGATTGAGTTAAGCATGTGTCTATTTCCATTTCTGCAATAGACTTGTCCGAACTAGTGGAAGTACGTCCACGTGGTAACTCCGCATAACCTCCCCCGGGGTCGGGGGGGTCTGCCATCTCAATTTACTGATCTAAGAAACTGTTTAAAACTTACTTACTAGGTCCTAAAGTCAAAACCACCACCTAAATAGATTTTGAAGAGTGAATCAGCGATTTAAACACCTAATAAATAGGCCAAAATAGTTCTGCAAGGAAGAATACTTGTGCCTCACATTCAACCAGAAAGCAGAGTCCCAAAACCTGTTTTTAACTTTATTTTAATTGTCATATTGCATACCATAACATAGTAGTTATGTCAACACTACAATCTGGAACCTTTTATAAAAAGCATTGTAATTCAGTGGATATCTTTGTAAAAGATTTAAGATCAACTCGTAAGAATACTCGTATTCAAATATTGCATCCAATTTTCTGAGAAAATACAAAAGTAGATGAAACTAAAAGTATCTGCTAGTAAACAATCATTGTACTTGTGTATCATTTAAATATGAAGGATTACTCACCCTTACGTAAATATGCAAATCGCCTGCACAATGATGTTGTTGATGTTCCCAAATAGGTGATCTTTTCAAGAAATAGTGCAGTTTCTTCCAGTCGTGAGTATATATGGCTGTGCGCAAGGCAGCCTGGTACCTTTTCCACATAGTCATCATCCGTTTGTCATTTTCCAACGTACATTTGTCCAACTGAAGTTGCAAAACACTTTGTTTACATCGCGCATCTAACCTCGTGTCAGGATTATCCAAATAATCAATCGCTTTTTTCTGAAATATAACCAAAATTCACATGCGAGAAACTGCGACAGCAAATGAAAAATGATGTCCTTATAGACATTGTATAGATAGAAATTGTGGCAAATGGTAAAAGATGTACTTACCAATGAACTGAAAGGCACGAATTTGCATTCTGCTATATCTTTTGCAGTAATCTTGACCATAATTTAACGTTTAATAAGTAGGTACTGGACACAATTTTTTATGGAAAACAAACTATTTTTTAAACACAACTTCAACACACTTCTTGATATCTTGCAATAACTGTTTATTTTATATAGAGGCGGAAATAGTTTTTGTAAATTTTATGAACTACGAATTAGAGGTTATATTTAGATGTAAATAGTAAATACCGGTTGAAGGCATGTGAAAAAAAAATCGATTTTAAATGAATTATGAATCGTTTATTTTTTATAATAATCGATTTTTAATAATTGATTTTCTGTATTAACAAAACTGAAGCAACACAAGTGTAGATATTAGTAATGTACCCGATCGTTAAAAATGTGTATCAGCGGATACGGATCCGGATATTTGGTGTCAAAATCCGCGGATACGGACCTTGACTTTTTTACTCAATTGGTGTCGATGAGTGTGACCTTGAAACGATAATTGACGGTATTTGAAGCTTTGCTTGATAGGAAATGTTTTGACTTGCATTGCGCAGATCTGTTTTTAGTTTGTTTATTTAACTGAATGGAATTTAATAGTTTTTCATTGCTACCTAATCACCTAAAATTATAATATATAATTTCATCTATGCAGCGTAAATTAATAAAGAAAAAGATCCGTAAAAAATCCGTCAAAAAATTAACGGATACGGATCTTTCTATTCCTTCGGATACCCGTGGATACGGATATCCGGCACATCACTAGTAGATATAGGTGCATCAGCGAAAGCTGTTAGTCAATAAATAGATAATAAAAAATATACAATTCTTTTTTCGTATATTCGATTATTTACGTTACCTTTGTATTTTTTGTATTAAACTTATAATTTTATTTTTATTATAATAATTATTAGGAACATACTTTCTGGCAATAATTCGTGTTAATTATATAATTGTTAATTATTAAAAAAAATGGGTAACTACGAGTACAAATTATTTTTCACAAGTGACGAGTACAAATTAAGTTTCACCTGAACAACGCGTGACATCTAGGTTAGAGGTTTCACTGGTATGGACTATGGTGTCTTTTTTGGTCAAGATGACTTTATGTTGCTAGATGATTTGGTATCTGCACCTCAGACGAAATAATCTGCACCTACAGAAGTAACTCTAAAACTAGGTAAGTACCTAAAGTAGGTAGCTATTACTTTAAAATGAGTTCTAAATACAATTACCTTCTACCTTCTAATAAAAAAACGGTTTTTTAACTATGTATTATTTTTAGCTGGTTACCAAAATGTAGATTTTGTAATGATTTATTCACATCAACTTTATAACTGATATTTTTTGTTAAACTTACTTTATCAATTCTTATTTTGTTGACATTATCAAACAACTTTTTTAAATGAACTTGTATCAACTGTGGCTTCTTTGAATTTCCTAAAATCTCGAGCATATCATCGTTTGATATAAAATAGAATCTTGGAAATAATTGGCGCTTTGTCTCAAGATACTTTTCTAATGCTCTCAAAATACCATCCAAGTTATCCACCATCTGATTTAGCTTATTTAAAACATATGGTGCAGGCTTATATAGACAAGCTTCGATAGCGTTAGCTCCAGCATGCATACTGTATAAAAACATTTTATTTCAGTTAGTAAGTAAAAAATATCTTAATACCTATACATTACTAGCTGTGTCCTGTGGTTTCACCCACGTGAGTTTCGAAATTCCCGCAAGGACCTTCCGTAAACTTCCGCAAATATTTCAAGATCAAAATTAAACAAATCGGTCCAGCCATATTCCAGTTTTAGTAAGACAAACGAACAGCAATTCATTTTTAAATCACTACTTAGGTAGAACAAAACAAAGTCACTTCCCGCTCTCTTTCTGTCCTTATGTACCTACCTATGCTTAGATATTTAAAACTACGTAACGGATTTTCATGCAGTTTTCACCAATGGATAGACTAATTCATAAGAAAGGTTTATATCTGTATTTTATCCTGGAATTCCTACGAGAACTCCAAAATTACCGCGTGTGAAACCGCAGGGGACAGCTAGTAAAATGCGACGGGCGTTGGTTTTCTGGCAGATTATTTATTATATTAAAATACAATATGAAGACGGCCACGATAAAAAACCATGCAAATGTTTTATGAAATCTTTGAACTGCTGAAAATGAAACTAAAACATTATAACTGGCACAGACAGTAATCAGAACTCGTCAAAGGTTTAATTTTTTAGTATAATAAGACATAATAGTGTATGTAATATTGGATTTAATGTTTATTTTTAATGTTCTTACAGATTTAATATTTTTTAATGATCTTACTACCTACTACAATATTACTCTTACTTGAATGTAATTTCTGTCCAGTCATTTGATAAGGCGTCAAATATTTGTACTTCACTAGGAAGTTGTTTTCTTATATCTTCACCGCTGAATATACTTTCAAGATAAAGGTAGCGTCGTTGTACTTGCAATGCAATCTGACAGAAAACGGCATCACAATTAAAATATTGTATAGTCGATAAGAACAAAAGCAACTTAATAAAATAATATACCTCGATGCACTCTGCAACATATCCTAACGACTTCTCAAAATAATCTACTTCCTTTATGAACGGCTCAACATATTTTGTAGATTTCATTGACGATAATTGCACCTGGTGATCTTCTAGAAACTAAGAGTAATATAAAATCAAACAGTATTAAATATTTTTAAGATTAAATCACTGAAATCTAAAAAAAGCAGCAAAGTTATTCTGGCAACGAACCTGCATAACCTCTTCAACATTTTTTATTTTATACATGTCTCCCCTATGATGTTGCATCTCATAAGTTGTGCATTTCCATATCTCCCTGATAGCTTTAAGACCATTCTCAATGTTTAATTCCATAGTAGCTGCATTTGATATTTCAGCTATATCTTCAGCGTAGGCTTGGAAGTTAAGTTTCATGATCAAGTCTAATTTAAAATCTTCAGAATTCTGATCAAACTCCCTAAATAAAAGTGTTAAACATTTGGTAGTACGCAAATTCTTCATTAAAATTCAGGTAAATAACAAAATTTTAATAAGTAGGCACTACTTTATTCAGAAATGTGTATACATTTCATACATTTGTGTATATATTTTAACTAGCGTAATAACAATTACGTTTATTTAATATCAGAAGGTATAAATAGTAACTAACACTCCCATAAGAACTTTTATTCTATCCCAGTGCCTTTCCCTCATGCAAGGATTTTTCAAATCTCCTATCAAAGGCAGTGTTCTTCTAAATGCATCTACTTTAACACGTGTGGTATCAATAATATCCCAACCTTTATCCTTTAGCTGGCGAGAAAGTCGATTAAAATTCCTAAAAAACCAAGAGTATTTTTAGTCACAGAACATTTTGTGAATTCACAAATCAAAATGTCTCTGAATTAAAAAAGATACAAACTATAAAATTATACCTAAAAAGAAACATAACATTCTCTTCCATCTCATCCGTTTCCATTTCCCAAAACGTCTGCGTTTTATATTTTTCCCAAGATTCCTCCCATTGAAAGACCAGGCCCCAAACTTCCTCTAGTTTTTCTAATTCTTTCTCCATCTTCTGTAGGTCTAGATTCACAGGTGTTCTACAAGAAAAATATTATAGAAAAATTTCAAATAAGTTCACCAACGAATATTTAATACGATTTTGTCATGTCAAATAATGAACTGATCAAAGCTACTTATCTAAATTAAGTAGATAAACTATAACAATGCTACGTTTAAAATTTGATAAGTGATATTACGTCAAATTAAATACGGCAAGACCGTCTCTTATGGCCTGTTCTTGAGCTCTAAGTGCATTGAGTTGATCTCTAAAAGCTTTTAATTGTGATAGTGCATCTTTTCCACTTATATCAGAACTACAGGGCGCTGTATTATAGAAATCATCACAGAATTCTTTAGCAGCTTCTTTAAAAACCTGTTGTATCACAAAATAGCGCATAAAGAGGAAGTAATGAATAAAATTAACATAATTTGGTTCTCGTCTTCAAAATAAGCTAAGTAACTAGCTTGCACAGGTACAAAAATTAGAGAAAATTCATAACTGATAAAAATTCATGAGCTTACTTCAGCCTGTCCCAAAAGTTCTGTTTTAAATTTATCTTTATTCATTTCTAGAGCTTTCTTAGCCTCTTCCAAAAGTATTAAATATTCTGACCAAATCACGGGAATATTTTCGTGACGAGTTACCATATCTGAACTTAACTCCACTTCAAATTTGTCTGGAATTTAAAACATACAAATTTATCGATTTTTATGAAGTGATATTGAGAAAAGTATTCAAGTAAATAAAACAATAATCTCATAATCGTACGGAGAGTCTGCATCTGGTCTGTGATAGGAGGAAATGTTTTTTCAATCCGAGACAAATCTGACATTAACCGTTCGTATGTGGCGATTGCAGTTGCAAGCTCTTTCAAATCTGCAGGCATCTATAAAGTTAAATTTTTTTAAATTTAAATTTTGTGTACTAAATAAATAAATAAATAAATAAATAAATATTATTTGCCCAAAAAATATAATTCCAGATTATAATAAAATAATAATAATAATAGTATAATTATAATACATAATATTTATCAAAATATGTATTACTTTCATGGCATCTTCACTGCTCTTGCTAACATAGTCATAAACCGTATCAATGTCAGCTTCAGTAATTTTTCTCAGAAGCTCTCCCAGTTTTGTTTGCCAAACCAGGCAATGTGCTATAATAGCTTTCTTTAACTCACTTGAATTGAGCGTAATGAAATGAATCTGTTAATAAGATAAAAAGAATATATTTACGTAAAATCATTAAACGTGGGAATCTAAAAAGCAAAAATTACGTTGTCTAAATATGTTACCTGATTGATAGTTTCTTGCATTTGTACCGCATTTGCTAAATCACCATAGTTTGTGATCAATTCATCAAAATCAGACGCTACATGACCCTCTTCTCGATATTTTATCATGAACTGATCTTTGTCTACTTTCCAAATGTGTGCATATGGATCCCACATGCGGATATGATCTTTAATAAGGCCTAAGTTGTATTCAATTTCTAAAATTCAAAATCATATTAGTTCCTTAAATTTCTCAACTATTTATTGATATTTTCTAGTATCACAACAGAACTTAACTAGGTATTTATTAATATTTTCTGGTATAATAACAGAAGGGTACCTTCGTCAATAAGAGACTGAAGTTTATTACAGTCAGGGTCAATTTGCACTACATCGCAAAATTTCTTTAATCCTCCAGCTGGTAAAGCAAACTTCTCAAAAAGTCTCGGAACAGTACTCATCACATGAACTATCTCGTCCAGAATCGTATTGAATGTATCTCGAACTTCGTGTCTATCAGGAGTAAAAGTGATTTCTTTCCCAGTTAAAAAAAGACTCATTTTTATAAGAGGTGCTGGTGCCATTGTCCCTGGTTTAAAAGTAAACAAATATAAAAAAAGAGTGATAAAACATGGCATGGTCATCTTATCGTGTTGTGGCATTTCTCATATCTTTATTCACTGATTATAGTAAGTATAATTTGTATTATGTATAGTTCTAGAATCTCTTAAATAACCTCTTACCATCACCATGTACACACTTATACATATTTTGCATTGTTGCTTTTAAGGCCAAACGCAAAGCATCCTCAAGTAAGCGATCAAATCTTCGCACATATTTGATCCAATGTTCTGCCATCTACAAGAAGGTTACAAAAAGTGAAGTAGTTATACTTTGCTTATAACCGAATTGTAAAACCACAAACACTGACCATACCTGCGTAATATAAGCTTCAAAGCCTTCATATACAATTACTAGGTAAGTAATAATTTCGCGGTAAATTTCCAATATGATAGCTACAGCTTCTGCTTCCATATCTCGTACGAGTTGACGCAAATGTTTGATTTCAAAAACATTGTAAATATCAAATTCTATAAATGGCGTAGCACATACTTTTTCCATAATTTTAACTAAGTTGATGTTACAGTTTTTATATGTTGTTAGAAAATCTTGCAGCTGAAAAAAAATCACATAGGTATCTCTTTTGCTCGTAAAGTTCTTTTTTGTGCTGGGTATAAGTGGACTAAAACACATTAAAACTAATTGTTGCATTTTTGCAAAAAAAAATCCTCAGTTGCCATGACATACCTATAGGTACCTACCTCAAAAAATGTTGGCTTTGGTTGAAGCAGCTAAATATAAAATTACAGGTTTTATGAGTTTTATTCTTCCATTACATATTATAAATTTTATTCGTTAATTAGCTGTTCCCAATGGTTTTTTCCGCATTCATTTCGTAGTTCACGTATGCAAAATTTCACAATGATCAGTCGAATAGTTAACGCATGAAAGCGAAACAAACAAACAAATAAATAAACTCTAGGTAAAGTAAGGAGTCTTTTACTTATACTTAGTGGGATCTCTTTACTTAAATCATTAAATAACTAGCCGTCCCTCCGCGGTTTCATCCGCGTGATATTCGAGACTCCCTCGGGAACTCTAAAAAATATCCTCTGACATACAGGGATACTGGAACAGCTTTCTATAGATGAAAAAATTTTTAGAACTTGTTCAGTAGTTACCTCTTACATTCAAATAAACTTACTAAATTCACCTCAATATATTGGCATAAAAATAAAGAAATTCTTACTTCACCAATTTGTGTCACACAATCTGCTACGTAAGCATCTGACATAGTGGATGTCCATGTCAATTTTGATATCCCGGGCTGTACTTTTTTTTCACAAGCCTGTAAAATTACAAATTTTTCAATATATGTTTGTAGGTTAACCAATTCATTAGACTGATGGTGCCGTGCCACTGGTTTAGTATTTAAGTAGTTAGAAATAAACTGAGTACATACTTTTTTCAGGTGTTTTCGTGTTAACATACGTAGGTAAAAATTTTGAACTGTACTGTTTTTACATAAAAATTGTTTTTATTTGATCTTGATTGATTGATTGATGTTATCTTGATCTTGTCCAGAAAAACCCACATTTAGATTATCTGAACTTTTTATTATCCGAACTAATCTCGGTCCCAATTAGTTTGGATAATGGAGGCTCTAATGTATGTTATATTTATTTTCCTACTAGTTAACTTACAAATTTCATAACCAATAATAAAAAAATATTATAATTATTATTAAAAATTAACTTTTACACAATATGTAGATCCGTAAATATTAGTTTTCTATGCCATTTTTTAAATGACTGTAATTATTATTTGCTATGGTTTTTATTTCAAATAATAATAAAAAAAATTGCGTAAAATAATTTTACAATTATTGTATCTTCATAATTTATATGAAGATACAATTTTATGCATGCATACCTACTACACTATTTTCGAAGTAGAAGTTGACTATTAGGTATTTTATGGTATCACTTTTGGACATCACTAATTATTAACAGGTGCCAGTGACTGTCACTGGTAGCTAAGAATGGGCAAATGAAAATAAAATTGATATACATCACATCGATATTTAAAAAAATCGTAGAGTATCGATATAAATAAAATAAAAATATCGATACTTCAATATGTATTGATTGTTAATTTAAATATTGAGAATATATCATATTTTCACCTCAAACAAAAAATGACGTGTTAACGTCTGAAAGGTGCACATTTTAATCACCAGTTGGCGTGACAGTCAAGAGTTCCAGTCCCTATACAACTCAGTGATCGTGACATGATTAGAGCGGATGAATACATGCGACGTATGTATGTACATATGAATGTTCTAAACTATTAAAAAATATTGAATTTGATACTAAGGAAAAGAATGATTTAAAATATCGACGATTTTAATGTCTTAATTTCAAATATCGATATTTTGATATATATATTTTTTGCCCATCCCTACTGTCCCAACTGATATCTAATGTCAAAACTCAAATGTCAATGTCAAAATATGTAATGTTCACTGTGAAAGATTTTTTAGTTTTATTTATTTATTTTTGCACAAAATATGATGAGGATTTGAGGAGAGTCTACTATTATTTTTATTTCGTTTAAATCACGGACGAATTGGTTTAATGTTTGTTTATTTTCGTGTATATATCTAGTCTAGATCCTATTTATTACTGTCTTCGGAATTCGGATATATCAAAAAATCAAAATTTCTGACTCCACCACTGAAAGACCAACGTGCAACGGTATTAACAAAACAAATCCATTTATGTGTTAGAACAATGAATTTGGGTGATCCCGAGTTGGAGCTGATTGACCCAACACCGAACATTCACTTGTTGTTCGTACACTTCGACAAATTGTTTTTCAACGAGAAACTGGCGAGCCGAGCCGTGGTGAGATGGAGCAAGCGGATGTACTCCTGTGCTGGGATATGCTCGTGAGTTCGATATTACTGAATAAACTTACAATTTTATTGCAACTCTGCAGGCTGAACATAATAATCGATAGACAACATAAAAGGTTATCGATCAATTAAATTAATTGCTTTAATTGACGACAGGCTTTGCGCTTGTCAGTTACATTGAACGTACGTTTTCTGTTGAGAGAATTTGTTTGCCTGAAACATAACTACTCCTGTTTGTGGAGAAAAATCTCCTCCACCTTGGTGGAAACTGGATGTTGAGTTAAGGGAGAGTAGAGTATCTAAATCAGATATTATATGAGGTTCATATTTTAATCTAGCAACATTAATATATAAACTTTGTGTAAAATAAATGGATTTCCTATCTTTTAAACAAGTATTTATGTAATTGTTTTTCAGTTATGAAGGCAGAGGAGGCCTCTGCGACATAGCACTCAGTGAGCCTCTGCTCAAGCTTCGTCTGAGAAAGGATCTTGTCGAGACTCTCCTTCATGAGATGATACATGCATACCTCTTTGTAACCAGCAGAGATAGGGATAGAGATGGCCATGGACCAAACTTTCAGGCTCACATGCATAGAATCAATAAGTTTGCTGGACTCAATATAAGTATTTATCACAGTTTTCATGATGAGGTAAATCTTCAACTTATTCTATACTAATATTATAAAAAAGCTAAAGTTTGTGAATTGTGAGTGTGTGACGTTGTAGCAGATAATCTCTGGATCTACTGAACTGGTTTTGAAAATTCTATAACTTATAGGAATCTACACGAGTCCTGAGTGACATACAGTACTTTTTATCCTGAAACCTCTACGGGAACTCCGAAATTACCACGTGAGAAACCGCAGGGGACAGCTAATCTATATCTATACTTATAATAAAACTGTAGAGAGGTCAATTCTGTACTTTGAATATATATTCAAAATTAATATTGGAGGATGAATGGTGATCGATACTGATGCTAAAAATGCAATCAGTAAATTTTTTATCTGTCTGTCTGTTAGTCTGTCTGTCTGTCTGTCTGTCTGTCTGTCTGTATGTGCACGCATAGGTCAAAAACTACTGAAAGGATTTTAACCAAACTTGGTATGATTGTAGTCCATACTCCTGGGCAGGTTATAGGCTATATAACATAACGAAGACACAAAGGAGCTGAGCAGTGACGATAAATTTGAAGCAAGTCTGATGAAAATGTGCTTTCGAGCTCCTATCCTCGCATACATTTACTCAAGCATGCAAAATCGTTTGAACGGATTTGTATGAAATTTGAAATGCACATTGTCAGGGGTACAGAGAAGGACATAGGGTACTTTTTATCCCGGAATTCCCGCGGATACTCTGAAATTACACGGGGGACAGCTAATAATAATAATAAAACTCTTTATTGATATGCATAATGAACAAAAACTTAACTGAATCTCTTTATCCTACTAATATTATACACACGAAAGTTTGAACGAATGTATGGATGGATGGATGGATGGATGGATGTATGTTTGTTACTCTTTCATGCAAAAACTACTGGATGGATTTAAATGAAACTTTACAATAATATAGCTTATACATCAGCTTAACACATAGGGTATTTTTTATCCCGGAATTCCCGTGAGAACTCTGAAATTAACGTGGGTGAAACACAACACACACACACAACTGGGGCACAACTAGTTATGTTAATAAAATTTTAACCTATGTATAATTTCAGGTTGAGCTGTATCAAACACATTGGTGGCGCTGCAATGGTCCGTGTCAAACATGGAGGCCATATTTTGGAATAGTAAGACGTTGGTGCAACAGAGCACCAGGGCCTAATGACATGTGGTGGGAACAGCATCAAAGGAAATGTAGAGGTACTTTCATTAAAATCAAAGAACCCGAAAAGGCTAATAAGAAAAAAGCACCAGCAAAATCAAAAGGAGACATTACAAAATATATTAATACTGGTACAATAGTCGTTAATAAAGGAACAAAAAGTATTCAAAACCCTTCAGCAACTGTTCTAAAAACTGTAAATATTAATGTTCCAAGAAAATCTGATATTAATACACCTATTAATTCAAATATATCTAATAAAGCGGTCTTTACTAAAAATGGGACCACATTAAGTCCAAAACCCACTAAACCACCATTATTGAAAAAAGGTGAAGACATGATACCTAGCAGTAGGAACCGGTCTAATTCTGTAAATGTAGCTGAAACTGTAAGAAGTGTATGGGCAAATAAGCAATTGATAAATGTTGCTTCAAATGGAAAACATACTTTAGGCAATAAAGAGACGCTAAAAAACAATGCTGTAGTGAATCGTAATAAACAAAAGTCTACAACAAAGCACGAAGATTTGCCTCCTACCAAATTAAAGAAAATCGATGATGTCTTCAGAAATATGGCGACTACTGTCCTGAAAGACGTGTATGGACATGATTATAAAATTACCCAGCCTAGCAATAGTAACAAATTAATTGCAGTTGCTAACAGTTCCAATTTAGTCAATTGTCCTATATGTAATGTAAAAGTCGTTAGTGATGAAGTTAACAAGCATTTAGATGAATGTTTAAATAAAGAAGTTATTGAACAGTTAAGCAAAGAAAATGTAACGAACCAAGTTAGTAGCAATAATATCGTAAAAACACCGAGTGAAATAAATCCATTGAAAGATATTGTTGATACTCAGCTAAATATTAAATCACATGCAGAAATTCCAAGCACCAGCAAAAATATGAACTTTACAACAGCAAACTCAGTTGATCTAACTCATTTCGATAAAGTTACGTTTAAATCACCACAAGTGAACTCTCCTATAGTAATAGAAGATTTGCAAAGTCGCGATAGAAATCCAACAATAAGAAATCGTCATTCAGTATCTTTCGATCCAGCCGATGTGAAAAAAGTAAAAGCTATCGTCAAAAAGATAAATTTCGAAAAGCAAATACGAAAATCGGATAACTTTATCGCGCCAAAGAAAGAGGAGCCAAAAGAAGTGGACTTTGGATATTTGCCATCATTCCTTGATGATATAGCTCGCGATATAAAAGTCCCTCCAGTTAAGATAGAACCTGGTACATCTAAAGACGTAGCATTAAGTTTGACAGATAAAAAATGTCCGTGTTGCGGCGCTGTAGTCGATAAAAGAATCGAAGATCATTTAGACGAATGTCTCGCATTTTTCGTTAACAATGATACGATACCTGATGAAGGGGCTTCGACTAGTTTTGCTAATGAAACCATACTCATAGATGATGATGATAATGATATATTTGACGAGACTTTTACTATGAATGCCACAGGCACAAAGTGGCCGTGTCCTTGCTGTTTGGAAATGGTAGAAGGAGCAGATATGCGTAGTCATCTAGACAGATGCTTATGTTAATCTAAATTATTGGTGAAACAGATGCCTTAGAGACTCTCTGTATTAATAATTTAAACCAATTTACCTCATCGCCATCCGTATTTTCTGATTAACAATAAGTAATCAAGGACTTTATTTATTAAAATGTTTCATTATGTTATTGATTAACCAATGTGATATTAGAATTACGTACCTACTTTAATTACATATAAATATAGTTAAAATAAATATTGTGATTTCCTAAGTTAGGTTTTTAAATTACCAAGGAACCTGTTAGTATATAAGTGTAGGTGGTTCAATTTCCTAACTGTCACTATTTCACAAATTTAAAAGCACTTATTACACGTGTCTAAATTTAGCAGCAACCATAACACTCCTTTAATTTAGAAGCAAATATAAGTCTTCTAAATTTAGAAGCAACCATGAGTCTTCTAAATTCAGAAGCTTCTAAATGATTCAGTCAGTCACAAACCATCCTAACTTCTGAATTTAGGATGCTAACATGCTAAATGCGATCACACTTGACTGAATTCAACTGAATAAGCGCTAAAGCCTGGGCTCACTTTACTGACATAAACGAGTGTCAAGTATTTCAGTAGGTACATTTGTTAAAAATTCAAAGGCAATATAGATAACATTAGTAACAGTGTGCAGTGGGATAAAATACCACATTGAACTTAGCATTTCATCACTGTTGGTAAACATTAATAAAAGTATGGGCCTAAGATGGTTCTCTGTAAATCATGGTTTGATTACTTACTGTAGTCAATGGCTTGAAAAGCAGTCTCTCTTCGTCCGATAACGAGTCTAGTATCTTGTTGTATCCTTTCACTACTGCCAATACGCTTTCGTAAACGAACAATACGTTTTTGCTTTTCTGGTACACCTATAAATGGAATTTTATTATGAATTTATAATTTTATTTCTATAGACCAATGAAGGTCTTACACACGAGAAGCCCTTTCGTTATTTTTTTAAATTATATATCAGAAACCTACCTTTGATGATTATTATTATAGCATCTAGTTTCTTAAATAACAAGCTACTTTCTGAATACCTGGTAAGCGTGCATTGGTATGTCCAATCCAAGGTTTTCCCAATGACCAGCTTCTTTGCACAAATCCAAAATGTTTCTGAATAAAAAATATACAACTTTGTAATCTCTCTCCAGACATTTTAAGACTAAGATAGTTTTTACATAGGAACGATTATATTTCAATAACTTTCAATAACTTACACATCAATATTACATTCCAACAGACCGGGATTCTCTGCACTTTTTCTCATCAGTGTTTTATTTAAACCAGCACCACATTTTTCGTCCAAATTATGCTGTCAAACAAAAATATTGGTATAACCTGTTAGTGTTATATCACTACTATACTACTTTTATCAATAAACCCATGTTATACAATACGTACAGTCCATGAGATGAACAGCTCTCGTATTGCAACATCCATAGCTCCCTTTAGTCTGTTGACGTGCATTATAACATCTTCAGAATTACTACAGGGCATCATCCAAGCTGCATCTGTCATGACCTATCAAAGATTATCACTATTTAGCTGTTCATTCATATAAGTGTTTCTTAAAACACCTTTCCGACCTTGAAATTTAAGGATTCAGTTTACATTTTCAAGAACTAGTCTTATCTTCCCTCCCCTTCATGACGAATTACTTTATTCTTACCTTCTTCAAATAAAGCAGTCTGTTCCTCCTCATCTGCAGCACTGCTCCCCTGCCAGCAAATGATGGCAAGTCAGCCGGGTGTTGACTTCGTGTCGCCACCATTTCCTTCTTAGCTTCTTGCACTTCGTCGCTGAACATTGCCCAGACCTATAGAATAGTTAATTCATTAGTATCGTTACTTTTTCTTTCTTCCACTTTGTTTCATTGTTATTTTTGTGACATTGCTACTTTTACTCACTTCAGCAGTCTTCCTTTTAAATATTCGTTTCAAATTCTTCCTTTTTGAGTAGTTGTTTAGCGAGTACAAAGCGACCACGGCTTCCTCAACATGGTTTACGCCTTCGAAAACAGTCTCCACTAGGTTTTCTATTATTATCTAAAAAATTACACAATTGTAGGTAATTATTTCACAATTACATGAATTCTTTTTCTTCTTTTAATAACGCCTGCATAGCAAGAATGAAGAGGGTTACAGGTTCTTATAATGCCATGTAGGTGTTTGTCCAGTGTCTTATAGAAACCATAGCCCTGACAGCCGACTGCGAGGGCAGCAACAATTTACTTATACCTTTTGTCCAGGGCACCATATCTTAAAACACGACTTTGAGTTAGTTGAACGATTAACAAACAATATTTTCTTAATTTTTTTTCTTAAAAAAAAACAGTGTGCAAAGGCTTAAGCCCCAATGGATTTGTTGGCGTCTTATTTGACCTTACTTTTATAGAACTTACAATAAACAGTTCCAGATGTATTAAAGATCCTGGCAGGTTAATAATAATTAACCGTAACTTAGACAGTAACGTTGTTAAGTTGCTAGTACGTATATTAACGTACTTCGATGTCCTTGATGACGGTCCTGAACTCCAGTATGTCGTCGTACCACGCCGGCGCCTGCACGTCCAGGATGCTGTGCGACACCTGCTTGATGTTGGCCAGGGCGTCCTGGAATATGTGCTCGATCTGATCGCACTTCGCTTCGAACTCCTCGCCGCGAGCGCCTCCGAACATCGGTTTCTTTATGTGCTCCAGTTCATCGATTCTGGGTAAGAATAATACCATTATTATGACTAGCTATATAATAGCCTACGATTCTAATGGTGAAACAATTTTTGAAATCGGTCCAGTAGTTTTTGAGTTAAATCTTTCCTCTTTATAATATTAGTATAGATGAGGTTTTATTTTTGGAATTTTACTATTCGCGAAAAATTGAAAAATCTCAATTGAATCTAACTGTGCCAATATTGACACCTTATGAAATTGTATGTACTAAGCTATGTTAGGTATTGTTATTATTCATTGTATTGCTTTACAAATAATGAACATCGGCTTGTTTCGTTACCTTCCAAAAATGATCATACAGTTGCACACGTCGAGCATATCAAAGCATCTCTGCACGAAGGAGTCGATGTAGTTGAATATGGCTCCAGTGTCCAACTCCCAACTATTGGGGTTCCTTTCGTTATGGGCCTCAGCCATCAAGTCGTATATTTCACGATATTTTTTGCAACAATCAATGCATTTCGTAAAGTCCCCCAAGGACTTCTTTGTCTGTCCGTCAAAAAGTTCATCCAGTTTGATATAATTTCTGCACAAGATGATGATTTGATTGCTTAATGCTTTAAACAGATTCGTGATTTGTCTCTCGGAATTGTAGTAAGGCGACTCCATCCAAATGAATCGGAACAGATTAATGATTTGAGGTATATGCTTCGATATCTCGTCCGGATCGACCACACATTCTAATATAGCGCACGGCTGCTTGATCACTTGCAGAAATTCTATGTTAGACTTCGCTTCTTCGATTTTCTTCAATATTTCATCGCACAGAGATTGGAATTGATGGATGAAAGTCGAATGAGTCGTAACCAAAACCTTTGTGATGTGTCGCACTGCTGGATTTTTTATTTGATACAGTAGCGCGTTCAAGTTTTCATCTGAAAATACCAAAGTAAACAATACGGCTAGTGTAGTTTTCAAATATGATCGAAGTAGATCTTGGTTGGAAAACACAGAAATTAGATAAAAATTTGTAAGAGTTGAGTGAATTGTTTCGCTAAAGTATTTGCTTAAAATAAATTGGCACTAGACCTCGGCTTCTACATTATATCAGTGACGTAATTACTCAAGACATTTTGATACTTTTAAGTTTTAACAGTAGAGAGAGTACATTGATGAAATATTTCCTCACGTCTATAAATCCAAAAGTCGTATTCATCACTCGGACAAAGCAGCTCCTTCTGCGAGGCGACAGATGCCTGATCTTCGATGCAGGACTTGATCTGATGGGTCCAGTAAACGACAACGCCCTCCAATCTCTTCACCAGCTCGCGGTCAGCGCTGGCCATCTCGAACGAGAGCTGCTGACCCTCGCGCGGTATGTAGAGGACGGTCAGACCCAACATCTTGTAGTACATGTCCGTCAGTTTTGCAAGGAAAGTGTGGATGTGGGAGCAGAATTCACTTTTTACACCTAAGAAATAAATCATATTACAAACAAGTGTTAAATCCTTCTAAGATGTTTCTTACTCGGGAAGCAATGCCTATTTAAGCCCTAAGAAAGCGCTAATCTTTAACGGCTGCACTCAGAGTCGTATCAATGATTACTTAATTGTAAGTAAAGATTTTAAATACAAAACATCAAATCAATGAATGTCTCTGACATTAATGAACGTCTCTGAGTTCAGCAGATTTGTTTTTAAAATCTTTACTTAAAATTAAGTACCTACCTAATCATTAAAACGACTCTGAGTGTGGCCGTTAAATAATTGGATATTTAAAACAGAGTAAATAATATTCTTTTTAATACTTTATCACTAGATATATTTATTATCATTTGCAATTTGAGTGCAGCGAGCACCAGAAGGAAGTGACTTGATGGTGATGATTCATAATATGTCGCAAGTTTAGTACAAAAAATGAGATTTGAGATAGTTAAAGCAAACGATGTTTCCTATACAGATGAAACGTATAAAGGCAAACATTGGCCCATACGAGCGAATATTACGTTAATGAAACGAACTTAGAACAACAGCCTCTTAAGTAGGTACTAAAGTCTAAATACCTATCTACTTACATGAAATGTGCCCCGAAATGTTAAAAAGTACCTATTTGAGACGCTCTTTTACATTTACTTCGTAAAGTGACAAATCAATTTTTAATTGCAAGTTTGCCTTTGCTGTTGTTTATAGCTAAAACATTATCAAATTAAAATCGTAATAGTTATCTTACTGTCGGGCCAAGTGTTGATCGCAAAGAAATACGGCGCGTACACGAGCTCCAGCATTTGTATCAAATTCATTTCTACGGAATCCACAAACGTCCCGAAGATTATATCATCATGGAACGTGGCGGCTTTGAACACATAATCCGGTGCTCTTAGGAAATAAGTCAGATCATAGACCGGGGTCAGAGGAACATCGCTGGTTGCTTTCAGCGTGTCCCCTTTGAAGAAAATGCTTAGGATAAGTGCTTTTGGCTCTAGAAGCCAATCGATTATGCCTTGCTTCGTTTGCTCGTTCCAATCCTCCGGCCTTAGGTCGTATAGGACAGTCATCTTCATTATGTATGTGACTAATAAGTCTAGTTCCGCAGGGTCGTAAACGGGCTTCGCTTTCGCCTTCTCCGCTAGTTCCCGTTCTAATTGAGCCTGGCGCTCACGTTCTGAAATTAAAAAAAAAAACTCAGGAATACAAAAAAGGTGTCTATAATCTGTCTTTTATTAAGTTATGTTTAAAATCCCACGTAATGTTTAAAATTTTACGTAATTTGTAAAATCTGTTCAGTATGATCTCTCTTATCTTTCCTTCAATGATTTTAGATTCCTTGAATTGAATTAGGTAATACTTACTACAATATATTTATCTTCAAGTATGTTTTAATTAAGTTTTAGACTATTGTAATACCTACTTAGATATTTGTTATCTGGTACCTACCTCTTTCTTCCTCCGAATCATGACTGAGATCGTCACTCCAAGCTACTTTAGTTTTTTTCTTAACTTCCGCCATTATGGCTGTAAGCAATCGACTTATGCACTACCTACTTGCTAAGTTAATTAAAAATATCTGTCGCGTAAAAACAAAAGCACTTAATAAATAACAAGAGAATCTCCTTTGATGAAAAAGAAATTATCGGAATTTACCACTTTATTGACGAAACACGTATCCCACGCAACGGGAAACAAAAGAATGGCGCGATATTTATTATTTGTTACTTTTTTATTTATGAATAAATTCCAGCCAAAATTGTAACAACGTAGGGAAAGGTTTTTGATGATGGATGTAATAATCAGATTTTGACTTTACTGTCATTTTGGACAGCTTGTGTATTTTGCTGGAAAAACATTAATCAAAGCTTTTATTTCATTTTTAAAAGTGAATCTGTAAGTTTTCGCAGTTGCCGGATTTTAGTTGAATTTCCTGCAAAATCTTGTGATACCGACTTAGAAACCATGTAAAGAAACATCATTTTCTTACACACAGACAGCTAGCATGCTCCCGCAAAATGTGGTCATATGGCTTGGGGCGCGTTCACGTTCAATAGAGATGGACGGGTGCGTTTGGCGGGAGTTCTCCGAGCGTTGCTGATCGCCCAACTGATTGTATCCATTTGCATGGTCATATTCTGCTACAATACTTCCGAGAAGGTTATGGCATTGCTCAAAGATATCCATAAGGCTAGTGTCTTTTGAGTTGGTACTTATAACATTTTCTATATTCTGACTCCGATTTGAAAAATATTTCAGTGTTACATAGCCCATTTATCGAGGTAGCCTATACCTATATCATCACGCTAAGACAATATACAAAAATAAAAATTTTTAAAAAAATATGTTGTTTTAAAAATGTTGTTTTTGCACATCAATGGTCCAGGGTTGCAGACCTGCTACAGTGTACTGAAAGCTGTTAATCAGACCCCAACCTCGCTATCCGGTCAGGTCACAGTGCTGCTGCTATACGGTCTGGTTCTGTGCCAGGCTTACTGCATGAAGGTCCACTACACCAGCGGCCTCCGGCTGGTGACGTGGCTGCTCCGCTGCCCGCACTGGCCGCGAGCCACCAACCTCAGCTTGGTGTGGCTCGCCAGTGGCACCCTCGTCTCGCTCAACGGGATCCTGGTCTATGTCGCTTGCAACGAAACTTTAAAGGTGCGGCAAGACATATAAGCGACTTTATGTGCCCCACGGTTTCACCCGCCTGAGTAGCCTAAATTACTCCTTATAACATCAGCTACCTGCCAGTGCAAGTCCCGTGGAACCAGCCGTTCCAGAAATTAGCCGGAACAGACAGACAGAAAAAATTTTAAAAATAGATTTTTTTATGTAAGTAGCATACGTGATATACTTTCATGCATGTAGTAAAAAGCAGTTTTTTTATTTTTTTTTGGAAGACCAACAGCTTTCCAGATAAAAACACTTTTGAATACAAAAATAGCACCTAATTAAAGGTATTATAAATAGACTTAAATAGAGAATTAAATTTTATTTATATATGTATAGATATAGACATATAGATTTATAAGCTCACATCTGTCTCCCGGAAGAGTAGGTAGAGCTTATGGTCCTCCATTTGATATGTTACTTACGTAGGTATAACCTCCTGGGAAATACATGAATCGATCATTGATTGTATCGACAGGCCTTGATGAAGGAGCTAGCCCTGTCTTTAAGAATCGGGATGTCCCAATATCTGACAGAACCTGCGTGGAAGCACCTCTTGGATACCATGCAGGTGAATATTGAGAATCTGAGATGTTAAGCCGATTGCATACATGAAGGAACAAATACCTAATAGAATTACGTAAATTAAACTTTTTTCCTTAAAGGCTGATTTTTCAGTCTACAATTCAATCTAAAGTCAGACTTTTTTTTTTTCTTTTTACACTCTATTTAAAAAAAAATCTTCCGTCTTCGCATGTTTAGGTTGTTGGTAAGAATAAAAATAGTTTAGCCCTAAAATTTTAAATTAAATTAAAAAGAAAAATTAGCCTCAAGATCCTTATAGGAGTGAAACCAAGAGTGAAACCATAAAAACTGGGTATTTAAGAAAAGAACATCAAAAAGTGATAATTCTTGCCACATTTTATTTAAATCGTTAAAATAACTAGAACTTACCCCGTTTCTATTATCTAGACTATTGATTTATTATTAAATGAAATATATCTTAGAAAATACGATTTTTTTCATATCGAGTGACGCCAGGTTCACCACTGTAAGAATCGTAAGCATAACAACGGCCATCTTAAATCAACATCCAGATCAAATCAATATCAAAATAATACAACAAAAACAATAGGTACCTATATCAAATCAATTATTATTATCATAATTGACTGAATATAGGTGGAGCTGGGTTGTTGCGGCGCTGAGAAGCCGAGCGACTGGCACGAGATACCCTGGATCAACATGGACTTCCTCAACGAGGATTCCGATTTAGTTATGAAGTGAGCATTTCGTTCAGCCAAAGTTTAATCCAAATATTATAAAATATGAATGTGAGTTTGTTTGTTACGCTCTCACGCCTTAACTACTCAATCGATCATGAAATTTTGCATACCTACATATTGTCAGGGGTACCTACAGAAAAGGAAATAGGAAACTTTTTATTCCGGAACTCCCGCGGAGACTTCCAAATTAATGCAGGCAGTAATAGTGCGGAAAGAAAATAGTTTTGAATAAGAGGATTATGTCGTGAAAATTTCTCTAATTTTCAATAAACTTTAAAAAACATAAACTATGTATTAAGTAATTTTGTCTTTGAATTTTAACGATGAACGTCCTTTCCAACTACGAACGAACCCTTCATCAAAGAAGACAATTCTACTACATAAAGAAGCCACACTTTCCTGCACTTTTCCGCCCGCCTTCATTATAATAGAAGGTACATCAATCGGTTTTCTTGTTTCGATTGGTGCGTGGTTCGAATCGTATTCTGCCATTTTATTTAGCCGTTATTAAGCTATATACCTATGGGATATTCTTCTTGTGTGTGTGTGCGTGCAGGCTGGCGGGCGCGGACGGCAAGCTGGCGCCGCCGGTGAGCCCGTACTCGTGCTGCGCGCCGCGCGTGCTGGCCGCCTGCCGCCACGACCCGCTGCAGCAGGTGAGGCTGTTATTTCAGTTGGGAGTTTTTCTACCCTATAGCTAAATAATAATGTGTCTGTATGTGCCGTGTGCGTGCAGGTGGGCGCGGGCGCGGACGTGGGCGCGGGCGCGGGCGCGTGGCTGGGCGCGGCGTCGCTGTGGCCGCGCGGCTGCGTGGAGGCGACGCGGGCGCCGCTGGCGCGCGCGCTGCTCGCGCTGCACTGCTTCAACATGCTCGTGCTCCTATTCCAGGTTACATACATACATACAGTATGTATTTTCTTCTTCTTCTTCTTACTGTCATACATATGTACCTACATACACTTGAGACTTGAGATCAACGTAGATCAGGTGAAAAATTGGTTGATATAAATTATGAAATGAATGAAATGAAAAACACTTTATTGGACACCACAAACAGTACAATAAAAAAAATATTTAGAAACAGAAAGTATTAAGTGGCTCCAAAAGGCGGCCTTATCACTATAAAGCGATCTCTTCCAGGCTACCGGGCGGAGTATGGAGATGTTTGTTACAGAGAAGATAGGTAGGTGGTGCAGCAACACAGCAAATTAAATCAAAAAAAATTGTATTATAATAAATATTAAATGCAATACATAGATAGGTAAAGGTATTATATTATTTGTTACTGTCTAAAAGACTATTTCAAGTATAAAACTCAAAGTACAAAGTGTCGGTTGACCCATGAGGAGAAGCTTTACATGGTTTAAGGTTAAACGAAGGATGTATTGAAGGAAAGGCGTTCAGTATTTGATTCTTGTATCAAATATAATTTAAGAAAACAATTCTTTTTTTAATTAAAAAAAATATATAGATACTTAATAAAAAGTAGAGCACGCAAAGTTGACGACGCTCTGAACTCCCCTTTCCTTTGTATCCGTTTATGTACCGACAAATCTAATGTGAATTTGATTTATCTGTGTTAATCGTGTTTTAAGGTTTTCTCCACGATTTGTTTTTGCATGTCTTGCACTTCACAAAGCGTTTTATATGACGTATAGATTCTGATCGTGCTGCTGACGCAACTCCTGCGCACGTCGGCGCGCGACGCGGCGCTGCGCGGCGACGGCGGCGGCGCGGGCCGCGGCTACCTGTGCGGCCGCCAGGGGGCGCTCCGCCACATGGTGCACACATACGCACTCACCATAATTTATATACTATACGTATACCTACTAACTCTTCCCCACAGTGTCATAGTTCATTGCGGAGTTTCCGCGGGAATTACATAATAGAACTGAACGGATTTTGATAAAATTTTGCAACCATTTATAATATGGTCCACCTTAAAAGGACGCAGATAAGGAATAACATGTTAACCCACAAAACGAATTTATTGATTCAGAACGATTTATTGAGAGTTAGACAACGTTTTTCAATTATGTGTTTACCTTATTACATTGTTTAAATATGTAACTAAATATTGAACATAAAAAATGTTGACACAAAATGGCCTTATAATTTTAAAACTTTAATTTACTCAAAAATTTCTCCAGTGTGGGTTAACATACTATTGGGTATCTATGTCCAAAAGATAGGATTGTTTTTATCCCGGAATTCTCGCGGGAACTCCGGCACTAATGCGGGGAACTACTGTCGGGGTACAAAGAAGGACTCCGAAATCACCGCGGATGAAATCGCGGGGGACAGCTAGTAGATTTTATTTTTGTTTTTTAAAGAGAGGAAACCTTCGGAACCCAGTAGGTACCAACACCAACATTTTAATCTCATTTTTCATCGTCAGCCCGCCAGCTCGGAGACGGCGGAGCGCGGCAGCAGCGCCGACGTGCTCACGGCGCTGTGCGCGTGCGTCGCGCCGCCGCCCCGCGCCCGCACCGCGCCCGCGCCGGCGCCGCGCGCGCGGAGGCGACGCGCCGCGCGCCGCGCCGTGCGCCCGCGCACCAGCTACCCTTGCCTGTCCTGATCCTGCGCGTGAGTCGAATTCATTGGGACCGAGTCACGGTGGGTGGTAACCGGCGGAAATCGTTACGCGTCACGCGAGGAAAGAGCGTTATGCCCTGTTCCGTGCGGATCGAGACCCTCTGTATCATTACATTTACTATGACCAACAGCATTCCCTGCCCATAACGCGCGTCCCAATAACACAATAATTAAATTGGATAATAAAATTTAATGTATTTGTTTGTAGTGAAACTTCTTTGGAGTCGAAGAATCAACAATTTTTGTGACGCTTTATCTTAAGGCGACGTGTTATGGTCATAGTGAATAAGGGCCCTGATAGTTCAGCCTAGTTCGGATATTATCGACTATCTTCAAACTCTGGCTCTTCTTGCTTCTCAGGCCCGGCACTCACCAAAGCGGAGAAAGGAGACGAGGGGAGATTGTGTTTTGAATGACAAATCAGATATCGTTATTTCGCAATTCGTTCGTGGATATAACGAAATCTGATTGGTTATTCAAAACACATCTCTCGTCTCCTCTCCTTTCCGCTTTATTGGATACCGGGCCTAACACTTGATGATGCGCACTGTGAAATCCAACCCTTACAACGATCAAAAGGGTTTTTTTTAACTCAGATTGCCATAATTGGAGTAGAAGAAATATTAAGAGCAGGTACTTTTCCTTTACCTATTTCAGATACGTCTCTAGGACAGTGATGTGAATGCAGCGTGAGAACATGGAAACTTGCAATCCGCACTAGAAAAATGACTCAAAGTAGAATTATGTCTGTACCTACCGAAATTTTAACTTACTAAATGTCACATTCTCAAATAAGTACCGCCAGTCAAATGTAGGTAGATATATACCTATAATAAACCTATATATTTAGCGGTACATATAACCCAAAGTTTGAAAGAATAAGGTCACATTTAATTATACTTGTACGTAGGTAATATCGTTCAAATTGTAAGAATCAAAAACAGATTAGCGGAATTTATCAAGAACGGTTTCAATTTTTCCTTGTTCATTGCGTGAATATAGCAATTGTAATAATGTATATAATTATGTAAAAATATGTCGCTGTTTAAATAAAAGATTTGTCTGATCAATGCAAAGGCTTTATTCATTTTGACTTCAATGTACAACGAGTCCTTACAAAATAATAGTTTAAGTAACGATGCGTGAATGCAAATCGTAAGAAGCCGACGCGTTTATTACGCGACGCCCGTTTAATTTTTAAATACACATTTATTTTATATTATAATTATAATAAAAAGAATAATAAAAACATAACGTTGAATATAATAATAATATAAGTAAAATATTTTTTTGACTTTTGACGCGGCGAAGCGCGACCACCGCCGCCGTGCGCGAGCTCGTATTTCTTACACTTAATATTCTTTTTGTTTTAAATAAATAATATATAATAATTAATCAATGTAACAAACATACAAAATCGAGTACAAGGGTTAAAAAAGCAATCGGCGGCGGTGGGCCCCGTCTGCGCCGCGCCTTATTGGAATGTCAGCAGTCGGCGGGCGCGCTCGGACACCGCGTTTTGAACAAAAGCAGTGGCGAGTGCGCGGGCGCCGCTCACGTCGACAGCGGCCATCTTTTAATATCGTAACAGCTCACTTTATCGTGAAACTTCTTTTACGTATAATGCTATTTAGGGTAGGTATAGGAAGTTTCGCTTATTACAGAGATAAAATACACCTTTTGTTCGCCTGACTACCGTCACCGACTTTGTCAATGGCTTTGTGCGTGATATTCGTTTGTTAACTTCAAAAGACGCCCGTGAAAAATCGGTGACGATCGCCGTCCGTCAGTCCAGAGGGGGGAGCGACGGGACGTCATAGATGTACAGTATCACAAAATGCGCCATCTAGCGCGCGGAACATGTACTGATGGTTTGTGTCTCCGGTTCTGAATACTAGATGGCGGTAGGTCCACCGGAACGTTCGGGACACGTCGCGCTGTTCGACGTAGCGGAGCATTTTTAATTTTTATTATCATTTCTCGCTTCGAAAATCGGCAATCGATTCTTTCGAGCGCTATCCAAATCCATTCGAAATTGGAACGCGGCTCTGTAAATGTTTATAGCAAAATAACATATTTAATAGGTTTTTTTTTTTTTAAGTAGAAGCTTTTTTCGTCTTCCGTCGCGTTTCAGTGTCGTTTGTTCGATCAGAGCGGCGGCGGGCCGTCCGGGTAGCGCAGCACGGGCTCGAGCGAGCCGGCCGTGTTGGTGCGGCAGTCCGAGTGCGCGTGCGGCGCGAGCGCTGCAGCGCTGAGCAGCAGCAGCAGCAGCGCCTGGAAGGGCAGCGAGGCGCGCGCCACGCGGCACACGAAGCGCAGCCCGCGCTGCAAGCGCCCCAGCTCCTGCTCCTCCGCCTCCTCAGATATCACAGCGCTGTCGGAGCAAACGTAGACGTTTGAAATGATTTGACACATTGGCTCGTGACAGGTGTTGACAGTTGGATTGGGAGTTGGGCCACAAGTTGACAAATTCGTATAGGTAATAAGTATTTTCGGTTTAACTTGGAACTTTATAAGACAAGTCAATTTGGTAATTCCCGTGGATCAGTGACTCAAGCACACTGTAGCTTTCTATGTGAAAGATTTTTTTAAATCGGTTAAGTTTCCATTACAAACAAACAAACACCGAAAATTAAATCTTTTCTCTTTATACCTACCTATAAAAAGAGAACGACTAGGTATCTAGGTGGCAAATAAAATCATAAACTAAATTATTAGGTTCGTAAAAAAAAAAACAATGGCGCCATCTTTGTTAACAAATCACAGCTATGCGACTACTCACACGTATAAACGGGAAAATCTACTACATACTATCTTTTTTAAATCTTTCTTTCCTGACAGTACGTATTCAAAATAATAGGCATAAAAAATAATAATGTGAATCTAATCTAATGATGAGTTCCCAATCAAACTATAAAATCATTGACTTAGGTGCGTATTAAAGCTTTATTAATTTTATTATATTATAAAAAAAACACCTACCTGAATCTCTGTGCTAATAATCGTGTCGCGTCAAAAGCGCGTCGAATTAAAATTACCTACTTCTGTTATCAACAATGGTTTTACGCGAAAAAGTTTTATTATAAAAACGCAAATATATATAAATGTAGAATTTTAGAAAGTATGAAGTCCACATTTCCGAGCGAAACAGCTGAAGAATTTCAAATTGTCGCGCTTTTGAAGTGACGTAGTTGAGCGTTGTGTGTGAGCCATGACTTGACATACGACTAAAACTGGATCTTATTTACTCAACATTAGGTTTATTTTTTGATTACTCCGACATCATAAAATACAGTTAAATACTATATAGAAAAATTCATAAAATAATGACACTTTCATATTTGATTAGGTACCTACCCGTAGTACCTATGTTGTTTCCTCGATAATAAGCCGTTGGGACTCTATCGCCACCTTAGAATTATTTGATTGTGAAACGATTTTTGACCTTATTTAAAAAATAAATAAGGTCAAAATTTCGGAAGGCAAGCCCTGAACTTTAGTAGAGATGTGAGTGACGTTAGAAAAAAAACGACACTAAAACGGCTTCTAATCCGGCTTGGTCACATGTTTAAGCTTTTTAGTCACACACATCACTTGCTCAATAGAATGGCAACATTGTACTCACTCGTTCTCGTCGAGGGGCGGCAACACCATGCTGGATATCTGTACGTCGTCGTCGTCAAGCTACGGGGGTAGACAAAGATTGGTACGTCAAAATACTGTGCGAAGCGGCTACCTACCGTGTTGGCTTTATATTACCTACTTGATACTACTATCTCAAAATATCAATTTAGATAAAGGAATAGGCAAAATAATAGGAACACTTACCGCCGCACTCAGAGTCGACTTTAATGATTACTCAGTTAAGTGTAGATTTTTAAAACAAAACTGCCGCAATCAGACAAGTTTAATAAATTAATGTTAATCGGCATTTAACGAATTAAGTTACATCTTATTAAATGCCAATTAACATTAATTTATTAAACGTCTCTGATTGCGGCAGTTTTGTTTTAAAAATCTATACTTAACTAAGTTATCATTAAAGTCGACTCTGAGTGCGGCCGTTATTTTATATATTCTTCGCGAAACAAGGTGCTTTTTGTATAATTGTAAACAATCGTATAGCTCTTATTTTCATATATATTTAAAGTCTAAGGTCCGTATTCCAAAAGGTTACTCAAGTCATGAATCTAGTTTTAAAACTAATTTCAAGTAAAGCTTTAATTTTAGAACCTTACTTGAAACGAGATTCATCAATCAACAATCAGCTGAGTTATTTCCTTATTCTAGAACGACGCTTGAGTACTAATCTATACTCAAGCAAAGATTTGATCTTTGTTTATGTCTGTCATGTCAAGACCACTCAACCAATCAGAGCTCAAAATCTCTACTCAAGACTAGTTTCAACTGATTAGAACTAATCAGAGTTCAGAATCCCTACTCAAGACTAGTTTCAAGTAATTAGAACTTAAAACGCATTCTATAATAAGATGTAGGCTTAAGTTATGATTTGAGCTTAAACCTAATCTCAAGTAAAACGTGATCTGCTGGAATACGGGCCTAAATCTGTCATCATCATACAAATCTTGATAGTACAAAAACAGTGTTCATATTTTGCCTTTTATACGGGACATTTTTTTAATAAACTACTTACTTACATATTGCAATAATGAATTACGTGAATTGTTTTAATAATTCAGTTATTATATCAATGCGTCAAAGAGTTTAATTAAAAACTTTAATTTTATTCATGGATTCATTAAAAGCTTGCGTTGTGCTTCGTGAATGGGAATCAGGCGGTGACAGTAAATGCAAATCAAACTCGAAATCAATACTGCAAAATATAACAAAAAAAACGTAATCTATAGATACGGCATTTGCCTTGAGAAATCGAACCTAAGGCTTTATTATGTTTTAGGTTTCCGGTGTTATATATGATATTATATGTGTATAGTATAAATAGTACTGCGTATTTGCAGCATCATTTTTGTTCTAGCTATGGTTGACTGGAAAAAAAAAAAGGATTTTAAGCAATAACGCCGCCCTTTTGGCACCTGTTTTAGTTATTTCTCTCCATGTAGGTATTTTTTTATTCTTATTTTGGTAACAATAAAGAATATTTAATTTTATTTTATACATCCAGCTAATAGACGTCTAAATATTTTTTTTATACATATTTTTAAATTGGTCGTGTATCACGTGTGTGAGGTAAAGGTGTGTGCACACGTACCGGCGGTGCGGCGGCGGCGGCGACGGCGGCGAGCGCGCTGGCGCCGGCGGGCTGTCGCGACAGCGCCGCGCCCAGCTTCAGCGCGTACACGCCCGACAGCTTGCGGAGCGATTGCAGGCGCAGACGCAGCTCGCCCAGTCTGCGGGTGCAGAGACATACAGAGTATAATGTGTGTTTCTGCGAGTTTTCGATTTGCGAATGTCACATTTAACATGATGTTTGACTCGATTTACAAAATGCATCAAACGGTGGTCGGAGAGACTTGAGAACTTTTACTTCACGCTAGAAAATGATGCAACAGTAATTAATAAGTGGTTGGTGGTACAAATGGTTTTATTATAATTATTATTCGTGTTGAAATTTTGAACAAAAATGATGGCAATGCTCCGATCGAGATCAATGAGGAGTGGCTGACTGACTCACCTACGACATATGTCCTCTCCGACGGCGGGCGTGTCCTCTGCCGGTTCACCAGTGGCGGTGGAGGTGGCGGGCGCTTTCAGTAGTTGCGCGGCGTCGTGCAGCGCCAGAACGCGCGGCTCAGCGCGCGCCAGCTCGTCGCGCAGCTCGCTGAAGCGGCGGAAGTCGCGCTGCAGGTCGGCGGCCGCGCGCGACAGCCGTAGCGGCTCGCGCGATCGCACGCTACGCTCGGCGGCCGCAAGACGACCGACCAACTCTACCACTGTGGGCGACATCGTATTGTTTCAATTTAGTTGTTTGCTGGCTCATTTGAAATTGTATTTATAAGTGTTTTATTTCAGATATTCTTCCACATTTTTTTTAACCTTTACCCAAAAAAAAATTGCTACTGGTCAAATAATTTGCGAGTTTTTTTTGAGATTTTGAGTTTTTTGTTTTGTCTTTGGTTTTATTGATCCACCAATAAGAATTTCGCAGTTTTCGCTGGAATTTCAAGATTAAAGTACTTTGTTCTTTTCTGTATTGACAACGTGTATGAAAAATTGCATAATGATCGGTTGAATAAATTAATCTTGATAATTCCTGCAGGAATTTTGAAATTAACCTGGGGAATAGCTAGTATGCTTATACTCTTATTTGTGTCTCCAGTCAAATGATTAATACAAAACACAAAACTGCAGTAACTAGGTATATCCCGCTGGCTCACCGATATCCTGGAACTGCTGGTTGTGCACGAGCGCGCGCTGCAGCTTGCGCTGCCAGAGCTGGGCGCGCGCGCACGCCGCCTCCCAGCGCCGGTTGGCGGCGTCGAGGCGCGCGCGCACCCGCGCCGCGTCGGCCGCGCGTGACGCGTGCGCCGCCACGTGCCCGCCCACCACGTTCAGCGACACCACGATCGACTTGTGCGAATCGAGGTCCAGCAGGAACTCGCGGTGGTCCTATAGCGGTGAGAAGCCAACCGTGTTATTCATATAAATCTTTTCAAATTAACAGCTTTTTATTAAATACATATGCAAGTATATACCGTATATACGGTATTTATGACAAATAACCCACTTTAACCTGTTAAATTTTTTGTCTGTCTGTTTGTTCTAGCTAATATCCGAAATGGTTGGACCGATCTTAACGGGACTTGCACTGGTTCTCAGAAAGCCGATGTTGTAAGAAACAAAACATTGTGGCTCTTTCTTAAAACTGTTTGTCGCTATATTGAAACGCTGTAAAAGTATTAAAAAAGGTGTTAAGTGGTTAGGTGTTTTCTCTTCTAACCTTTGTCATGGAACTAAGTTCGTAATAACGAAAAAAACCTTCCGCTCCGCTCACCTGTATAGCGTCCTCTAGCAAGTCGTATTGTTCAGGAGGCTCGGTCCTCCCGTCCTCGGTGGCCTCAGCGAACTGCAGCCACTGCTCCAGGCGCCAGAGGTCGTTGTCTAACTGCTTCCAGTTGCGCTCCGAGCAAAGCGGACATGTCAGCCGTCCTGGCTCGCTGCAAGTTGGTTGGGCAACCTTAATATTGCAATATTGACAGCGAAGAAGTTCAGTCGACTTTAAAAAATAAATTGTATCACAAAAAAAAACTCCATTATCCATTTTTCATGATTTTTTTTATAAATTACCTAAAGGAAATGTTAATCAGTGACACATAAATTTATGTAGGAATTTAGATGATAAAAATTTTCTTAGCTTCGCTTCGCTACGTTGCTGTGGTGGATTATCTTTAACGCTAGAGTTTCTAAACTATTTTGTTATGAATATTTTCCTATAATTTTGTTTACGTAGTAAAATATTTACTTGAATTATTTTGTTTTGTTATTTTAACTAGCTACTTATATATTCACCTGCAACCAAATAAGTACCTAGATAAAATATTAGGACGAAACAAACAAACGAAAAAGAAACTGTAAATCGGTGAAATTATATACTACCTAATACTGATTAATAAATTAAAAAATCCTCATTTATCATCTACATAATATATAATAAATCATATTGGGTTTAAAAAAAAGAAGCATTTAATATTTTCCCTAGAAATAGAGTAAAAATAGTTCATGACTCAGTGCTGTGCAAATGTGCTTGTAAGATCCAACTACAGTCTACAATATAATATTACCAATAAATAAATAGAAAATAGATAAGAAATTAATTAAAAACTAAAGTGCACCAACTACGTTACAACATTAAAATAAATTACATGCAGAATATCCTGGTGTACAGTTTAGTTATTCAATACGAGGTAAATTGTTACAAACATAATAAAGTTACGCCATAAAAAGTTATTATTACAAGATAAATGCTGTCGCGTCAGTCGGAAGCTAACCTCATTAAATAATGGATTGTTATTGGTTGATAGATAGGCATTGATATCATAACTTCATTAATTTTTAATGCTATAAACCAGTACTAATATTACCCATCTTTAAATAGGAATAGTTCAATGTTTGGATGTAATCTGTGGAACTATTGAACCCGTTCAAAATTTCACTGGGCTTAATTTAGGTAATAAACCGTCTGAAAGTGGATCTGGGTCCTTCTTTTAATAATTTAAACAATTCGAAAAGTGTTTTTGATGTCTAAGAGGGGCTTAAAAATTATTGTTCATAATAATTTACCCATGCAGATACGCTAAATTTATATACCAAACCAAGAGAGATAAGCATGCATCATGTTGTGGACGGTGGTCTCCTTATTAAAAAGTCCAAGCATATTACGCCTCATCTCTTTTGGCAACTGCATATTATTATAATATAATATACAGTGTGGATGCGAAATCGTGTAAGTATTCAAAACCACGTGATCAACTGCACGTACCGTAAACCGTAGTTAAATCCGTTGCTTACATTTCAACTTTTAAAATCTGTATGAACCTGTACATAGGTATATTTTAAGGCTGTCTTTTCTCTTCTCCAAGCGCTTAATACCTTTTTGTTTGATAACTAGTTATTCTCATTAGCTATAAAATAATCACTCGTTACGGATTTTGAATTTTTCAACGATTCGGAGTCCTCGTTGTACCTTTATGTCACCGTAAAATTGTAACAACCGTTAATATGTAGCTAATAGTTTTAACTCAGAGTAATGTCAAATAAATTGTGGTCACAATTCAAACCTAACCTTAACTAACCGTTTACAATCTAAAGGTTTTTACAATTTATCGGTGAAATTTATAAAAATAAAAAATAGAATATACTTAATATGATTAGAATATAGAAAGCATTAAACCATACTCACTGTTCACACGTTAGCGCGTACGATGCCGAGTGTGGCAACCTATGGGGGCAGAAAACGCATGGTGTTTAGAGCATGCCCGGTTAGGAAGCCTCAAGCCCTATCCAATCCTGTTGCAAACCGGCTATATACCTATAATACGCAGTTCGAACCAGCCCCTAGCTATTATTAGAGGTTGTGGTCTAGATTAATTTAAAAAAATATCTATTTATTTAGGTAATAAAATTATTGATCATCGAAGCTAAAAGATATCGGATCGAAATTTAGATAGAAGAAATTTATGCTGCTTTTAGACGTAAACTAAATAAAGTCAAAATTATAAGGTATGTATGTTGCCTATCGTTCATTTTGAACTCTGTTAAATTATAAAAAAAATATTGTAATGTTAACGCAGACAAGTATTTAGGGGCCTCATATACTTAAGTATTATTAGACAATGAACGATTGGAACTTGTTATACTTAAAACAAGTTGTTTTTAGTTGATTTTAATCGATTCAATTTCTATAGATGGCGAGTTTATTCAAGACACTGTTAAGATTTAACCTTGGTACGTATTACCTCAGTGTAGGTAAATGGTAAATAGCAAATATTATAATGGAACGTCAAGTCATAGTAAATCGAGTTCTCTCTCTTGTTCACCGTCTCTTTTTATAACTAGGTACCTACTCCAGGAGGCTCTTAATACTGAATTTCATAACAGTGGTTTGCCTCCCATAACTTACACAGTTTTTTTTTAAATAATATGCAAAAAGAAATTTCTTATTTCTTCGAATATAGATACGTATATCATTGCTATGCCCCATCACCAAGAAATGCAATATAAAAATCAAGTGCTACAACAATTATTAACATGTTTGCATTAATATTATGTGTTGCGGTGTTCAAACAAACATGTGTCACAAACATTTGCACTGAGTTGAACTTTGGTCGAAACAAAAAGAGGAAGATCAGTAAAACGCATAGATCCTGCAAGAAATAAATCTGATTTTCTCAGGGCAGGGCGGTTAAAGTTTCTGCTCGCATTTATTTTATATTTTAATTAACCATCATATTTTAATTACTTCAAACAGTAGGTAGCGTTTAGATTCAATACATTTTACGGACTCAAAAAGTGACATTGTTACGCATTCAATATAATTATGTATAAATCTATCTCTTTCTGCTTCAATCAAAGAACGCCGACATTGATTTCACTTACCTCAAATTGTTGATTTGCAGTTCCCGTTTCTTCGCCTGCGCCAACAGATCTTCGTACCTCATCGATAAAGACTCCACTTCCTTCAGCATTGCCTCTTCAACGGTCGCGTCACATTCGGTTAGCAAAAGTTCGGACAAATGTTTGGCCAAATCTAATATTTGGCTTGGCTTGGCGCCAGCTCGGGCTATATCTTTGGCGGCGGTCGCCAGCTCGTCGCCGCTCGCATCCTCCCTCGGCTGTTGGAGTAACGCTGTGCGTAATTCTTCCAGAGCCTCGGACGCTTCGGTGACGGCTGTCGCGAGCTCGCTTCGGTAGGTTTCCTTTGACGTAAGCGTGTCTACTTGCAGAGCTGCGTCGGTTTCCCATTTAAGAGTGTCCACCTAAAAATATAACGTCATACTGTTAAAATAGGTCTCCAAGATATCTATCTTGTATGTTTCTCACTCGAGAACCAGTTACTTATGGACTATTAGCCAGAAGACAGCGCGGGTAGAGACCCGCTACAAAGTGGACCGATGACTTGGTGAAGGTCATGGGACGCCCTTGAAAGCGGGAAGCGCAGGACTGGTAGTTGTGGCGATCCTTGGGGGAGGCCTACGTCCAGCAGTGGACATATTTCGGCTGATACGCTGAACTTGGGCAAGGCGCTCACCTGCACAGCGCTGTCGACGTCCCCGACCGCGTCGGCGGTGGCTTGCCGCAGGCGCGTGCGCACGTCGGCGCACAGCGCGCGGTACTCGGCTGCCATCTCGGGCACGCCGGGGGCGCCCGCCGCCGCGCCAGCCAGCCGGTCCGCCTCCGACACTAGGGCTTCGCACTCTCGCAGGTCTTGTTCCACGCCCTACAATAGACAGTATTATTGGTTGCGAATTTGTGATCGCTGCTTGTGATTTGTGTTCGTCTGCTGGTCAATTATTGGTAGGGGAGTTTGTAGAAGCTGTTTCTCTTTACTGAACTTCATCCAACCTTAGAATTTCTGTTCAATTTTAGCTATCCTTACATACGTTATTGTGAAAGTGTGCTTAGTTGTTTGATACGCTTTCACTTCTAACTACTGTACCGATCATCATGAAATTTTTGTCAGGGGCTAATATTATTCATATAAATGTCTAAATCTATCATGACTAAAAAAATTCGTATTGCCGGATGGAGAAAAATATCTAGTCAGGCATTTTTTAAACGCCTTTATGACAAAATAAACTTACTTCTAACTCTTTCAGTGTCGCAGACTTGTCCAAGGGTGCGGGCGCGAGGTGTAGAGCACGCGTCAACCGCACGTCGACCTCAGCCAAAGCCACGACAGCCTTGCCGTGCGCTGCCACGAACTGCCGGTGGGCGTCCGCTCCCGCCGCGTCCACACGCCCCCTTAGTTGTTGCCACCGACGAACGGCAGTCCTCAGCCTCGCTGCATCATCCGCTGCCTCACCACGCAACTCGATACCTCTAGCGGACGCAACGCGACTTCTCTCGTATGCGTCTTCGAGGCGTTTAACGTTCTCTTCCAGCGCTTCCAAGTCTTTTATGACCGACTTGGATACACTCTCATCGTCGGCGTCACCGCGTTGCTTGCGGATTTCGATCTTTTCAACTCTCTTTTCGATAGCGTTGAGTTTCTTTTCGACCTTGGGCAGCAAAGAGTTGACCAGTTCGGCGGCTTTGCGAATCTCTTTTAGAGCATTCTTACGCTGTTCCGACATGTTGCATATGTTTTTCCATTTTTTGTCGACGATGTCGGAGCCGGTACGCAGATTGCGGAGGTCGAAGTTACCTTTGAGTATGTCAGGATCATTGAACACCAGTTCGCAGTGATTGAGGGTATCTCCCACGTCCTCGCTTTGGTTCTCAATATTCTTCTGGATGTCATCACGTTCTTGGAATTTCTCGTCGACTGTTTTCGTCGTAAAATATTCTATGACAATTGTAGTCGATAGAGAAGATTCAATTTCATGTAATTTCAACCTAATCTCGGTCAAACGCTCTTCGAGTTGTGATATCGTTTCGAGTAATTCAGTTATTTTTGTTATTCGGTTCCTTCCAGTTTCTTGGATCCTGATCCAGCGGTCTTGTATGTCATTGAGTTGTTTAGACGTGTTTGTACTGTAGGATTTCTCATCCGTCCGAGAGATTTCGATTAGAGCATGACCGGTTTCACTGAGCCATTCGAATTCTCGTTCCTTTAACGACGTCTCAGCTTGAACATCGGAGCTCAGTCTTCTGATTAAGTCTTGTGGGTCCAAGGCGCTCATTTCGCTGCTTTGGCTGGATGACTCGAGACGTGATTCAAATGTAGTCACCCACTCTGCGAACCGTGTCAGACGTGTTTCAAATATAGCATAGATCTCCAAACGCTCCTGTAGTCTATGTATAATAATAGTTAATTGATGTTCCAAATCAGCCCGTTGCTGTCGCAGTTGCCACACTTTTTGGTTGACCACTCTTATATCCTGTGGACTGAGGCATTCTTTGAGTTGTTCCTGAATGACACTGAGTGTTTCAATTTGTGTTTCAGTTTTGTCAATCGTTGTTCTAAGCTCAGTGTACTTATTGATTGCCTTTTTCAATTGCGGCCTAGATAAGCGATCTTCGTCCGAGTACGACATAGCCTCGTCTTGTGTTTTAGAGTACAATTTGTGAAGGTTGCTTGTCATCGATTCATATTCACCGATAAGACTAATTATTCGAGTGAGAAAGTCACGCCACGTATCGAGACCAGCTTGTAGATTCTCGACTCTCTTTTTGATGCCAGCGTATTCCATCCTTACAGATGCTCCGTAAGCTTCATCAGTGAATTCTAAGACTTTCTTAAGATTAAGTGAGAGTTTTTCGGTCAGTTTACGACCTTCAGGTACTTTGTCAGAGAGATTCTGTATTTTAGATAATATTCTTTGTACTCTTTTAATATGTACATATCTTAACTGCAACTTCTCCTTCTCTCGTTCGATTTCTTTGAGCCATCTCAACAGTTCCGTATAGATCTCTCTATAGTCATCCCACGTTGCAATACGAGAGGAAACCTCGTCGTGTCTTTCAACTATCCTTGCAAGTGTTTCATTGTGAAGATTGGTTAGTGTATCAAACTTGTCTGCCAAGTCTCTGTTCTTCCGTTCAACAGTTTCATTCATCAAAACAGATCTTTGAGAAGCGAGCAAATTCTTGTGAACTCTGCAAAGTCTTCGGTGCTCTGTGAGATTTTCGTAATCAGCTGGAACATTACGTGACAGGAAAGATTGCAGATCTAGTAAATATTCATTCCACAGTCTTAAGGCTGTGGTTGCATCGCCCGATCTGATCAGCGCCGTAGATAGTCGGTGGTAGTGTAGGAACGTGTCTCTGAACATGGCCTGCCACAGTTCCAATATCCTGACGATGGAGTGTTCCTCGGAAACATTTCGATCTATATCAGGCAGCTCTGACTTCGCTGGGATGATGTCTGCTTCGCTCTTACCCAATGCGATCAAGTTGTCGCGCAGAGCTATCAACTTGTCCTCCACGATTTCACCATCTTCATGGACTGGCTCAAGGTCCTATGAACACAACGTGTTAGTTTTTGATTACAAAAATTCCCTTGACCACATAATAAAATAATAAAAATGAGAACATTACACTCTATGTGAACTTGTGTCACAGAATCTATTCTTTGAAACTTTAATTGGATTATGAGAATAACAGAACTTAACTGAAAGAAGCTTAATTTGAACGTCTTTTATGAAGTTCAAGTCAGGCTACTTACAATATATTTTAAGGGATATCACGAACGTACCCGTCTCATGTCGTACAATTTTTCTTTCGCATTCTGAGCCCTTTGCCTGGCGACCTGCCTGGCCTCGCCCAAGTCAGCCAGGGCCTGTACCGCTCCGGCGACCAGTTGCAATCTTCTGGCCAGGGCGTCCGCATCCGCTTGGAGAGCTCTGGATCCAGTCTCATCAGCGACTCTGGCAGCGAGGGAGCGTAACTCTGCTACTCTCGCTTCTTGCTCTAAACATGCCTGAAGCAAAAACAGAAGAATATTAAGTTGTTTACGAAGTATACTTTGTATTCCATGCTTCAAATATCTAATTATTCTCGCGCTTGTTAATAAAATAAAAAAAAAAGAAATCATTTACGGCTGGTTCATGTTTAGAATTTGTTGCAAAGTACCAACTTGGCAATATAAATGGATGAATGCAGTGTTTTGGAATTATGTACTAAAACATAATAATGTACGAAGCCGATAAGAAATTGACATTAGGTTAGGTTAGTAGTTATTATGCAAAATACTGTTCTCAGTTGAACAATATCTCACCTACATTATAGTGCCATCGTGTGTTTATACAAAACTTTAAAATTTAAGGCAATTTAACCGGTTTAACATGAGGTTTCCTTGACTCGGCGTTATATCTCAGAACACCCATTTTCCTCCCTTTTAAACTGACGTCATTTCAAGTACAATATAGTAGATATCATTTATACCTATAATATAATTATAATCGTTGTATAGTGTTGATGTAGTGGTAATTTCTCTCCTGGATAAATAAACCGAAGGGGCGTTGAATGATCCGTCAGCTCGTGGGCAACTTACGCACTCAATTTTCATAGATATATTTTTATGTACAATTTTTTTTTCCATATTTTTATCATACCAGCTGTTCCCCGTGGTTTCACCCGCGGTAATGTCGGAGTTCCCGCGAGAATTCCGGGATAAAAAGTACCCTATGTCCTTCTCTGTACCCCTGACAACGTTCATGCAAAATTTCATGATGATCGGTAGCGTAACAAACAAATAAACAAACAAAGTAACTTTCGCATTTATAATATTAGGTAGGTAGTGGGAGTATTTGAGAAGAGAAACAAATAGTAAAAAACCTTCGTTAAAATAAATATGTCCCTCGTTTAATCTTACACTCCACAGTATCATTGAGTGGACAGTAAACGTTGACTATTGATTTATTACAACAGTGTTGTTTCACTCAGGATGAGATATTAAAAGGTCAAAGCTCTTTGAACAGAGCTGCCTCGTGGTTTCAATTTAATTAATGTAATTTAACAATTTAGAATTTGTATTGCTAAAATAGACAAGTAGTTTCCAAAGAGTATATGAATATTAAATACATGAATCTTCAGGAAAATCTGATCAGAATACATATTACTAAGTTAACAAACGAGTTTAATTGTATACACAGTACACACGAAGTTTCATGTTATATTATACTAATAATAATAGTTATGATTTAGAGATACAGAATCGCTATATACCGCACCGAAATTTTAATAAAATATCCATTTAACAATGGAAAATAAATAACTTCGGTTTCTTTTTTTTTTCTTCTTCTATTTGGCTTTCGCATGTATGCATTTAGCCAGTTTCAAGTATAATAAGTTAGTTAAATGCACAAATTAGCTTTTAGCATCGTTGTACGGTTTGAACTTGTAGGCCATGGTACTGAATAGACTACAAGAACTTTCTCGGAGCTCTTGGAGGATACCGAAGAAATCAGCTCGAAATGTGTTATATCTTCTTGAGCAAATAAAATCCAATTTTAACAATTTTTTGCTGACACGAAAATAAATGACCGAACTGTGCCATCCTTGATTCCCGCCAAAAAACACCAACTTCGGTTTCACACTTTCCATAAACTTATTCGGCAAAGACAGGGAGTTTAAGCGAATTTTAAAGATGTCAATTGATCATATTTATTAAAAAATAATACCCGCGTGACCAATTCACAAATATCAGATCTGTTACCTACGACCCGGTTCACATTGAAATAACTGGTATTGTAATCAAAAGCATGGATAAGAAATAACAAGCGAAGGTCATAGGCAAATAAGTCTTTATTATATAAAAGTAATCAATACTCGTAGTTAATTACAATAAAACATATTTAATAGAAGTGATCTATGACATAATCAAACGCCAGGCGTCTATGATGTTATAATAATATGTATGGTAGAAAAAAAAAGTGTCCCATGCTCGGAATTTTCGTCTGTTTATATACTTACTAGCTGTGCCCCGCGGTAATTTCAGAGTTTCCACAGGAATTCCGGGATAAAAAGTCCTATGTCCTTCTCTGTACCCCTGACAACGTGCATGCCAAATTTTATCCAAATCCGTTCAGCCGTTTTTGCGTGATTGAGTAACAAATATCCAAACATCCACACTTTCACATTTATGAGTAGGATTTAAAGTTTAAACGCGCATTTATGAGTCCTGAGATTAGTTCCTACATCCAAACTACTAAACAAACTACTCTTTGTAATGTTAGTGTAGATAACAATATTTTTTACATACACACATATCGGTTAAACTCTGCTTGGACTGGAATGTAGGCATATATCATGTTATGTAAGATAGTTACACCCATGCTCGGAAATATATTTAGCGCTCTGGTGAGACGTGTTACTGGGTTATCTATATTTATTAGATAGTGAATCACGACCCATTTCAATAGAATTCAACTCCTACCTAATTCTATATCTGTATCCTCCTTTGTGTCTATGAAAGAGTTTCAGATGTTGTACCTACTATTAAAACCGGCTCATGTAAAATGCTCCATTAAGATTTAAGCTCAAGTTATAGGATTTCCTAGAAAACAGCGCCGTCAGTTTACCTTTCACAGATTTGAGCCTATCCCGATTGCCATTAATTTACTCATAGATATAAATAATAATTCTTATTTTCATTTTTGTATATTTGATTGGCAAAAATCAGTTATTATTATAATAGTTAATAACAGCTGTACCTGTATTGATCTGGGCATAAAACAAAAACGTACAAATCAAAACCGTTCAGGCGCATTACTTATAGGTAATAGTATAGGTAGTTATAGGCAATCAACCCGGTTTAAACCAGGTGCTTGCAGGGTTTAAACCAGGTGCTTGCAGGGTTTAAACCAGATTGATTGTCTATCTATATTTAGATATTATACTGCAAGTCACGCCTGTCTCTAGCTGGCGTATGAATGTCCACTTGCTGCGATCCTCCTTCTACACTAAAGAAGTTAGTACCTAAGTTTGGATGCAAGGGATCTCCGGAACTATTGAAGCGGTTCTAAAACTTATTTCGCTAATAGAAAGCTACAGTATAGTATTATATTATCGGTGCTGCAGTGTCTCTGAGTGACTTATGATAGGTACTTTTTATCTCGAAACGAGAGTTTAGTTTGGGCGAAACCGCGGGTGAACAGCTAGTCGTTAATGTTCTTAATCTGACGCAAGTAGTGTATCATTTATTCATTCATAAATGTACATTCGGTCATTCACAATAAAAGCATACCTAGATATTCATAATAATTAATGGTATATTCATAAAAATGTGTGCTTTCATAATATTGGTTGTACTCAAAAGGTGTATCGATTTAGCACCGTTGAAGGTCACCCCGAATTGTTTAATTCCGCTAAAGACGAGGGGCGCGCGGCTCTGACGCGGTTCTAAGCCTACCCGCAATAATTAAGACCATTCCCAACGATATGCGAAATGTAGACACAAACAAACAATAGAAATGACATATTCTATATCTCTCGTTCTATACCCAACGGTTAACTGGTAGACAATGCCACAAGTCATTAAGTTCACCATTAGACCATGCTGTGCAATAAAGAATAAATAAATAAATAAATAAATGGCATCGCTTATCTATGGGATAGTTAAAAAAAGGGATTTATGCGGGAAAACTACACTCTGAAATCAAGAAAATGGTTTTGAAATAAAATTTGTTTTTTGTACTAGTTGTTCCCCGCAGATTTAACCCGCGTTAATTTCGATGTGCCATTCGATTAGACACGGAATAAAAAGTACCCCATGTTCTTTTCTGTACTTTTGACAATGTGTGTCTAAAATTTCATATCAAAATGAAGAATGAACACATACAAAATAAAGTAAAAAAAAAATGTGTATGGGTTCTTCTACAACATCGCTAGCTCTATAGTGAAAAAGTAAAAGTAGGAGAGTGCCCTTGAGGAGGCAACCAAACTTGCTAATTACACACATTTAGTTGGTTGCAACTTATCCGTTTCTGTTTTATTGTTTGTTCCCTATCAAAGTCAAATCCTTTCACCTTGATGGAAACTTTGTTATCAGTCGTAGGTATATCTATGTAATTTAATTTTCCAGCTTTAAATGTTTAGAAGCTCACCGCTTAATACAGTTTTAAGTAATAAGTAAATCACCCGACAAACGTCCTTTAAATATCCAAAGAATAAATTTAAAAGTTTTTTTTTTTATAAAGTCCCATAGAAAAGGCACTTTCAGTGGTTTTAATACGCAAAAAAAGGATCGTACGTAATTAATAATTATGTCCAGATAATGTTTATTACCCGCTAGTTTCGATTTTATAATTATTTATCACAGCTAAAATTGTTAGATATAAGTACCTACTTTCGCACAAAAATGTAGATACTGAAAAATAAACAAAATTACAACAACGACTAGAAAGTAGGATACGCACGCGCACGTGCTCTCTTTGTCGTTGACCGAAAACATTTTGTATAGGTAGGTACAGTCAGAATGAGAAATATGCAATCGCTTTTGAGGATCGTTGAATGTTATTGCAATACCTAGTAATAGTTCAGATTTTGTTTTATATTATTTATGCTTACTTTTCAGAACAACGTTTTTTGGTGTCCTTGCACAATTTTTTTATCTATGTCTTACATATGGACACGGATGGAACTTATCCTACTAATATTATAAATGCGAAAGTTTGTAAGAATGTATGTATGGATGGATGGATGAATGTTTGTTACTCTTTCACGCAAAAACTACTGGATGGATTTAAATGAAACTGTACAATAATATAGCTTATACATCAGATTAAGACATAGGGTACTTTTTATCCCGGAATTCCCGCGGGAACTCCGAAATTACCGCGGGTGAAACTTCGGGGCACAGCTAGTAGACCATAATATTATTATGTAGTCCCACATGACAACAACTGGGCACCCAAATTTAAATAAAGTATCTACCTACATCATGCATTTTACATTAAACGGAATAATTCCAACAGAAATATACGTACAACGAATCGGTAGATATTCATTTATTTATTTATTTATTTATTCATTAATTCAACAATGATCCACATGAAGCAATATTAAACAAAATTTGAAAATCTTTATTATAAATCTACTTAGACTGTAGATACTTCAGCGTTTTCTATATTATTTATACAAATATTATAAAGAGGAAGGATTTGTATGTTTTTAACGACAAAACTCAAAACTACTGAGCCAGTTTTAAAAACTCTTCGACCATTAGAATGCTACATTATCCCTGAGTACCATAAGCTATATTGTTACCCGGAATTCCCGCGGGCACTCCGAAATTATTGCGGGCGAATACCGAACATTAAAAATTAAAATACTATTCAGTCGGTTGCCGAAAAGAAAATTGTTTTGAAAACAAGAATAAAAGATATCATTAAATTTGAGCTTACTTTAGGGCAAGGCGAAATTAATTAAATAATAGGTAATTCTCTTGCGTTACTAAAATATAGTGGAAATAAAATCTAAGTACGTGATCTTTACGCAATTGTAGTTATAACCGACCCGATAACGCCCCATACGAATGAACTGATTCAAGCACTTTCCCACAAGCAAAGACGGCCGGCTTCTACGTAGTAGGTACACGTGTTGTGCGTGTGTGCGTATCGTAATGTTGACAGCGAGCTGACAGTTGACAGGCAGCTGTCAAACTACCACCAAACTTTTGCGGGGCATGAGGAGGTGTGGAATTCGTGGGAGGCGGAGAGAATTGCTTCTTTAGTCTTTACGTGGTGATTATTTTATATTCTTTGGTTGTAATCGTGTTATTATGAACCCGCCTCAGAATTTCGTAATATCTCGAAAGCGGATTCCGTAAAATAAACAGATAATTAAGCGTGAAGTAGGAAATTAAATTTTTTCTCGCAAATTTATTCGCAATAGCTTACGTAGATAAGATAAGCAGTTGCAAATACAAAAAATTGCACCAAATTTGGCAATATTGGAATTGATCATTTTACCGGGAAGTGAGCTTTGTAACAATGTCATTAAGAACGCGGATGATACAAGAATGGAATTAAAATATTTATATCACAGAATTTACAGATTACACCATCACAGAAATAAGCTTGAAGAAGTTATCTACTCATTGAGAACATTTTCGTAATAGGTATATTGCAAAGAGAGAAATGATACTAATTATAATGTCATTGGAAATGATGCATTCAAAAGTCATGTCAACGGACTAAATCAGGAGATGAACCCATTTTAATGACTTGACTTTTAATACTCTTGTTAGCTTAAACAGCAGTGCTTAAATCATGGTTATTTTTAGTATTACAAAACTACACAACACTAAGTAAACATCGTGCTAATTTCTTCAAACAACTTGAATGTCGGAGTTATAACCGAGAGACTGGCCGCAGCGTGTGAATGATGTCGTTTTGAGCGCATTGTTTGGTTTACAAAATAAAAAAATGAAATATTTATTCGTCACGGCAACAATAACAAAAAAATAAAAAGAACAATTGATAAAAAAATGCACCGCGCCGCAACAAACTGGCAGCCAGCTATTGTGTTGTTTATCATCCAAAGTCTAAACTAATATAGCTGTACCGCGCGGGATTCCCGCAGGAACGCCAAAGTGCCTAATTTACTTCTTATACCTAACATCAGCTAATTAGCAGTGAAAGTCCCGTCAAAACCAGTCACGCGGAACTCCAAACTTATTTTATTCTTCTTTTCTTTACAATAACAAACACCACAAAAAAGAATTAGCGAAATCGGTCCAGCCGTTCACGCGTGATACCGTGACCAAGGGAAATAGGGATTCATTTTTATATCTATATCTATTATCTACTAATATTATAAAGAGGAAATATTTGATTTTTTGTTTGTTTGTTTGTTACGATTTAACGTAATAACTATTGGACCGATTTCAAAAATTCTTTCACCATTAAAAAGCTACATTATCCCTAAATAACATCGGCTATATTGTAAGCCGGAATTCCCGCAGGAACTCCGAAATAACTGCAAGTGAACCCGCGGGGAGCAGCTAGTATTAGATATAGATAGGTAGGTACTTAATGTAGGTAATTGTAAGATGAAAAATTAAGTTTGAAGGTCACTAATGTTTATCACAAAATCTTACCTCATGTAGTGACATCGCGATAAAAACTTACAATTCCATCCGCTGACACTTTTCTTATCGCAATTTATTATCATTAGAATTCATACTCTGATACGTAACTTTTGACAGAAACATGGCACTAATAGCTAACGTTTAATTAAAAATTTAAATCACCGTTCACTTATCCATTTTGGTTTTAAATATAAATGCAAAATCATTATAATTGACTTATAATAAACAATGAGGTGGGTTCACATCAAAACGTCGCCACGTAACCGTGACCGGAGCGTAACTAAGTTGTTTTCGCCAAATCGCAAATTGCAAATTCTCAATTTGGCTCGAATGCAGAAATCTAAATTTCAGTAAGTAAGTAGGTATACCTACAAGTAATTTGGCCCACAAATTTGTGGCAAGGTCATGGAAGTGCAACTCCACGTCTAACGTTATAATTTATGCACTCGTGCCAGACAAGTTGTATGCATTCTATGCTGATGTCACTACACTCCATGCACACTCATTTGGCAACCTTGAATTTTGAGCGAACCGTGTAGGTAGTTAGTTCTATGGGAGCACTTCAAACAAAAAACCACAAAAAACAAAAAACAAAGTAAAAAAAAAACCGCTGTTTTTTCAATTTTATTTGTTCGATTATTTAGTTTATATTCGAGTCGGTTTTCGATTTTCAGTTTTCGTAACGTTTCTATCACACGTCCGCGCGGTCTGACGTGCGCTAATAACTGACTGGTTAATCACTATTTATGGTTTACGAGTATGTGTTATCATTGTTATCAGTTATGAAAATACGTTCGTTTTAGCATTTAAAGTTCATTAAAAAACATTTTTTTCCCTCTAACTATGCAAAATAATTACCTACTTGATCGTTAACTAAACTACCTATTGATATATTTTTAGTTGTTAGCAAATAATTATAAATAGTTCAGTACCTACTTTAAGCAATGATCATTGTCTTTAGAATCTGAACGGAGATTTAACATCACGAGAAGACTAGAATATTCCTTTTAGTAAATCTCTTCAATAGATTTTGGGTGATGCACGTTCGAACACACGGACAAAAACCGATGGCCGTGCGCGAAAACTCGAACATGGCTCTATCGATTCAAATATTTTTTGTTGTATTCGGAGTTTTGTTTTTGGAAAATCAACGCGCGGGTGAAAACGCGGGCCAGCTATAATAGGGATAAAAAGTTGCACGAATGTCCTTGAATTTAAATGACATCCTACTGTTTGCGTGATACGTGTTTAAAACAAACTTCAACAGTTTAAACGAGTAACATACGGGGTTAGCCGGAAAGGGGTTACGGCCACACTCAGGTTTGTTTCAAAAACCTTTACTTAAAATTAGGTAATCATTAAAACGACGCTGAGGGCGGTCCCCGAGCATTCAAACTTATTATTAGTAGGTATAAGGTAAACTTGTATTTATGTATGTAGCTCAGACGAATTAAGAATTTCGTCCGGGGATCTCCGAAATTATTGCGGGTAGATACCTATATAGATGTTGATTTATTAAAGTTAGCAGGTAGGTACATCAACCATCCACCGTTAAGGAGTGGTCTGAAGTCACCCGCAACCGACTAAGGCGAGGCTTGACTCACCGGTGGGAGGCATGGACTCATTCGCAAATGGACGAATTAGGGTCGTTGCAGACTAGCAAAGATATTTTTTGTGAAGGCAAGACAAAATTATGCAGAAAAAAAAATTCTGTACTATTTCATTGTTTACCTATCTATTTGTAATAACTTCAACTTTTTTTTGTACCGGATTACCTACTTTAAATCAAGGGGATTAGAGTCTATATTTAAACGAGGATTTCATTAAAACGGTTCATTCTGATTAATATTCTCTCCATACCTTTCACCACAAAAATGTCGCACTGTTTAATTGATTGATTGTTTAGCTTCCAAACTGAGTCGTCAGTACATTACTCGCACAGTTATAAAATACAAGAGAAACGGCCAAGTTGCGATAAAAAATAAAAATAAAATTAGATTAGGTACTGACATAAATATGTAGTTTTGGCTTTACGTGACATGTAGGTAAGTAATAATTTTTTAAAGTTTTTTCACACACTCGTGTTTTTGTTATTTCTAGTTGCTTACACGCCGATCTCAATTTAGTTTTTGCACCCAAATGTGACAAATTTTTTATATTTAACTTAAAGTTTACATTCCAGCTTGGACCTTTTTCTATAGCAGCTGAAATGTGAAGCAATATTATAATCCACTTCACAACACACAGATCTACTTGATCCCCACACTAAGCTATAAGCTTGTGTCGTGGAAACCAAGCAAACGTAGTATATACTACACATAGTATTACATATATATTATACTATAGATCTATTATTATCTTATTATATTCAGATCGAACTTATGAGGATAGGTACAAAAATACGAAATCACTAAAGCCCACCGGTGTTGTCCGTCGTTTCTCGTGGTTTTCTCGCATTCTCGCAAGATTTTCGCATGAATGTGGAGCGGGCTTTACAGAAAAGCTGGTACGGTTGTAACTTGGGTGAGGCACTACTGCGTGCACTTGTAAATGTAAATATTTTGTGAGCTCAGCCATACAATAGGTAGGATATACGTAAGTCGGCAGCCTTAGCATTCGTGTACTAGGTACATTACATTTCCAAATAACGGTAAACGAACTAAGTGCTAACCATGTTTGCACTCGGCTGGCCAAAGACCCGGTTTAATGAAGCTCTGCGCAGTCTGAAACTCATGTCATTTATGTGGTAGATGCCCAGTTTCGGTGTTAACATTCAACTTAAAAACCATTGAATTTTTCTCTATCAAATAGAGATGCACTACTAATTTGACCTCACACTCAACTCAACTATCGGGTCCACATTTTGTAATTATGTTATTTCTTACTAAACCGACAATGTAATGATAAACTGTGAATCGCAGATAATCCTACTAATATTATAAACGCGAAAGTTTGTAAGTATGTATGGATGGATGGATGGATGGATGGATTTACTCTTTCACGCAAAAACTACTGGATGGATTTAAATGAAACTTTACAATTACTTACATAAGATTAACACATAGGGTACTTTTTATCCCGGAATTCCCGCGGGAACTCTGAAATTAACGCGGGTGAAACCGCGGGGCACAACTAGTTAATTATATTTAAAGAGAATTTTCAATTTAAATATAAAATCTTGATTGTAGTTATAATGAAAAAAAGAGGAAATAATTATTTTGACACAATATGTAGGTACACTGACTATTTTAACTGGTACAAAGCCATAGAGGTGATTACCACACCTAGAGCTTTAGTTAAAAAGTTTGAAATTGAAGCACAAAACCAACCGAAGTGTGCATGAGTAGCACCTAGTAAATAGGAACGTACCTAATTTTACGGTCGCGCCGAGACATAGTAGGTAAGTTGATTCCACCGCACTTGATATTCCATGCGGTTGAGGACGTTATACTTATAACGCACTAACGCGTTAGTACGTAGGTATACCATAAGTCTATTCTATTGTCGAAACATCCGTCTGGCAATTAATAATATTTCCTACACAGTCTCGGATTACAAATTTAACAAGTTACATCCATGACAAGTGACACACAAAATAAATAGACACAAAGCTAGGTAAGTAGGTACATGAACGGAAATTCCACTATAAAAAGATTCAAAAAATATTTTACGCATTTACCTATTAATAAACGTGGTTCGAAAATTACTGTAATATACCTACGTCTAATAAATTTGATTTGTAAAATATTCATAGTTAGAATGAACGCTTTAAAAAAATATGGAAAAAGTTAGTAGTGGCTTCGCAATACCTTGGAAAAATTTATGCAAGAACAAAATATTGTGATTACCAAAGTTTGGTAACTAATATCTATAATTACGTTACGTAATAAAATAACGTAATAACAAACAATTACGTTTTCGATAAAATCCCAAAAACTATTTAAAAAAAAAATGGGATCAACGACCATAATTTATTTAAATAGGTACCATTTATTATTTTTATCTATATTATAATAAAATTGTTAAAGATCAATGTCAGAACAAGGGAGATAAATAAGAAAAAATAAATTTAGGCGACTCTATGAGTGATATAGAAGCCAAAAATACCGTTTTTAGAATTTTTGTCTGTCTGTCTGTATTTTTGTGTGCACCAAATTGAATGCGGTTTTTTTTTGTTGTATTGCTAAGGGTCTAACTTGTGACTTGTGATTTTATATGAAACTCGCTCTACTTGGAAATTTTTTATGACTATTGATACCATTACCTCAGAATAAATAACTACGTACCATTACAAATGAAATATCTATGAAGATGTTATGTTTTTTTCAGCAGGTGCTAGTTATACCGCTGCACGCTTGAGCACTAGGAGCTGTAATAAAAAAGGAAGTGTCACGTACCTGGGCGATGTTCGGCGCGTCGTCGGGGCGCAGCGCGTGCATCCGCCCCTCCTGGAAGTCGGTGAAGGCTCGCACGGCTGCAGCGGCGTCGCGGTACCGTTTCCAGAGCTCCACGGCTCGGTGGTATCTGTTGGCGATCATACCACTTAATAATAATAATAGCGCCACCTGTAGAGCAATCTTGTAACTCGTGTTGCTATCGTTTTTCGATTGCAAACGGAAATTTGCAGCAGTAGTTTTGTGATTAATATTTGACCATGTCGTCACCTGACGTAGCAGTCACGTTGGCTTATCACTACACCGGCGGTGCTGTGTTTATAATGGTCCATTAGATGGTGTTTAAACAAGTCTAACGAAGTTGTCCATCTAAATGTAGCGAAATACAGCGCCTTGCGACAATAAGTGACGACGCTCATCGCTAAGAAACAAACTGCAATTAGTGAAGACTGAAGACTTACTTCTCACACAGCTGCGTGAGATTCCTGCGCGTGTGCTCGTACGAGTCAGCCGCGTCGTCCAATTCGCGGCGCAGCTTGGCCGCTATGGCTGGCTCAGTGGACGCTTCTAGCGGCGCCGCCGCGTCGCGCAGCTGACCCACCAGCTCCCCGCTCCGCCGCGATAGGGATTCGCTCAGCGTCTGAAACAAATTGATGGGATAAACCACCTATTTCAAAGATTGCTTTGGGGATCTCGCTCATAACAGACTTGTCAATGGTTCGATTGTTGACCCAATAGGGATGTTGACTACTATTGAATATCAAAATACTAATTAGTCCGTCAGTTAGAAAATAAAAAAAAAATAGACACGTATTTTTTGCTTTTTTAAATAAATTAAAATATACAGAGATAAAGCGCATTAAAGTTTAGGATGAGGAGGTCGTGACGTCACTAACCGCAAAACCGCCATACAAACTGTCAGAATAGTGACGTCACGCGAAATTTCAACTCAATATATCGCCGTTATTTTTTGATTACGTAAAAAAAGAAAAAATACGTGTCCAATATTTTTTAATAATCTACAAGACGGACTAAAAAATAAAAATTAGTCAACATGCCCATTGATGTGGCACATTGATGTGCATTTGATTGAGTATTCACCTGAAACGAGTACTAGTTTATCAGGTTTCGAGAGAGAGAAAAAAGAAAAGTTTTGTAGGACCAATTTTTCTATGCAAGACGTGATTTTGAAGTGGTGAATTCGAGAAACTTGCATCGATAAAATTGGTAGTTATCGAAACAAAATTGTATCGATTCTACATAAATATGGTAGTTTCAAACTAACAAACCATGCTTGAATAATGAATATAATATTATGAATGCTTACCAGTTTTAAAGAAAAAAAAAGACCGACTTTGCTAGACTTGAATTTTTAAGTGGTATAGATTCGAGAAACTTGAAATGAAAAATTTGTTAGACATGAAAGCAAAATGGATTTTTGATGCTAGATACTTATGATGGTTTTTAAATACCCATGGTTTCAAAGTAAGAAACCAAGCTATATGATAACTATATCGTATTTTAGTTCTAGTAAAGTTTTACCTCGAGCTTCTCGGTGGCCTTCAGCAGGCGGTCGTAGTCGACCTGTCCCTGCACCGTCAGCAGCTCCACCATGTAGTCGGCCTCGCGCACCGCTCCCTGCACCAGCTCCAGTTGCCGCTCGAAACGCCGCCACAGCTGCACTTTGGCTCGGAGGCGAGCGCTGAGATCATGACACGCACTCTCTAACTCCGAGTGGGTCTCCTGCACGAAGAATTAGATTTGTTTTATGTCACATATCACAAAATTCATTTACTTAATATTAAAGAAACTAAAAAGAAAAATTGGAATCGGCAACTAAAGACTCCACATTTTCTGACAAAATTTTCCTCACTAGCGGTAAAGAATGTGAGCATTTTTAAAAAATAAGTATACTATTTTTGTAAATAAAATCCTTACTTAACGAAAGTAAATTTGTTTGTTTGTTATGCTTACGAAATTTTGTATACACTAATTACCGAAAATAAATGAAAATCACTAATTACCTGCAAAGCTGAAATATCTTTCTCGACTCCGGTAGGTGACACGCACACACGCAAACTGATTGGCAGCGTATGTAAAGCCTGTCGCAAAGTGAGGATGTCGCGCCACTGCGTCGCTAGTTCGTCGACGAGGCGGTCGCAGGTTTGAGATGCACTTTCGACGACGTCGATGCCCAAACGCTCGGCTGCCTCGCATTCCTCCAAAGTGAGACGCGTGCGACGTTGACATTTCTGACACCGAGCTATGCCAGATTGAACTTGCAAAAGCTTCTCTTTCAACAACAGACTCCTTTCCAACTCCTCAGCAATCTGATCGTCTAGGATTTTCGATTGTAATAATAAAGCTCCCAAACGCTCCGATTTCGCTGTAGGTAAGAAACTCAGCCTACTCAGTTCGTTCTGTATCCTGTCTATACGCCCAGTCATAACTTGAAGTCTCTCGATGTACAAATTCAGTTCGTCTTCGTTTTTAATGACTCCTTTGAGATTATCTAGGGTAGCGCGGAGTTCTTTGATTTCATCCTCTAAAATGTTTAGTTTTTCACCAGAAGAAACATCGCGGTCAGATATAGTCTGAATGGCTGCGTTGTGTATTTCATTTATTCTTCCAGCTAGTACACGCCAACCATCTTCGATGTCAGAAAAGAATTGACGCTGCACCATTTCATCGGAAATTGGTAAAATTTCCAGAGCTTTTTCGAACTGTACACCAGATTCGATTTTCAAGTTGTTGTACACTTCGTGTTGAGCTTTGAGTTCCCAGAATCGGCGGAGATTGCCAGTTGTTGTTACGTTCTCGGGTGTTATGTATTGTAATTCTCTGTTAGCAACTTTTATCCATCCTTCTATTCTATCGACGAGGTGATTATAAGTCAACCAATTTTCTTTAAAGGCTCTTAATCGTGTTAACCTCGAATCGATGTCTTCTTGTATTTTCAGTAAAGTTTCCAATGCAGTGGAACATTCAGTTTCCAACCCCGTGCACACAATAACGTTTTGAAGACTATCAGATATAGATGTAAGACGCATTATTTTTGCATGGTGATGAGAAACGTCTAAACTAATGGATTGATAAAGGTTAATGTATTGCTCGTGATCAATGGACGTAACATTTGAGAGATCAGGGATTCGCTCTTGGGCTACTCTTGACCACAGTTGCTCTTCTTTCATCCCTTGCTCGAGTGTGTTCCACCTTGAAGCAGCTAAAGTCATTTGTTGAGCCCGACTAGCTGCTCTGTCTATAATTACAGTGGCACGTTCATGCAAAGAGTTATGAAGAGGTGAGAACTTATCTCTAGTTTCATTATCTAAATTATCTTCAAGTGATTCCAGAATGGCTCTGCAATGGCTCAGATTTACGAAAAATTTTCTATGTTTTTGGATTTCTTCATGGAGATGGTCTAAACTTGAAACTATGATTTTTCCATCTAATAGAGCTTCTGCTACGTCTGTTATTTGTCCAAAGTCTTGCAACGTTTGCTCATATTCTTCAGCTAGTGCCGTAAGTTGCAGAAGACGATCTCTTTCAGTGTTGATGCAATTATCCACTTGTTTTGTGTCATCCTCGCAAATGAATAGCTTAGGGGGACATTCTCTTTGAGGATTTCCTTCAGAAAGCACACAATACTTTCTCAACATTTTTGTCACTGTATCAGCATTATTTAAATTGAAATTTTCAATTTTGTCTAGTTCTTCAAGTTTTTGGTGCGTTGGCATATTTGAGATAATAATATAATCTAAGTTAGATTTTGATTGTTCAACGGAAAGATGTATATTTTCAATATCTTCTAAGAAATCTTTCCATTCTTTTTCATTTTCTATAACTTTAAATGAGCTTTGTTTTTTCAAAGTATTTACACCATCATGTTGACGGGTTAACATTTCAATCAAAGTAATTATTTCCTCATTGACTTTAGTAGTCTCCGTAATTTCTTTTAAATTTGTAATATAATTATTTACCTTTTTGATTCGTTCAATATCTTCTTCAGCTTTTATACCAGTGATGGTTCCTTTTTGAATTTTGTAGTGAATTTCTTCTAACCAAATTGAGATTGTTTCAATAATTACTACAATATGTTTTTCTATGTTAGATGTATCATTTTTATTAATAGCGTCTTTAACTTCATTTAATTTTTGGTTCAAAACAAGGTTGTAGGATTTTTCAACAGATGGTTCTATCATTGCCATAGCCATTAAGTCGTCTGATAAAGATTTTTGTGGTTCACTTATTAGGTGTGTGCGTTTCTCAAGGGAATCAAACAATCTTTCTTTATCTGATTTATGTGGAAAGAATACGCTTTTACTTGGAGATGGTGATTTGGATTTTGAACGCTGAACCACATCTGAATAAGTCAATTTTGGCTGGGCGACAAAAGTAGTTTCATGTTGCCAAGGCGATGTCGGACTGGCCAACTGAGATATACCTTCATCTGTAGACGAAGTGTGTCCGATTGAAAAATCTTCAGTTGTTGAAGTAACAGACATTGAGAGTTCCGTTGTGATTGGATCTGAAAGACTTTCAGGAGATTGCATCAAAGGAGATTCTGCTTTTCTTCTGTTTTTTTTCTTTTTGTGACGTTGTTTTTCACCTCCTGCGAATTGTAGTTGTTCTTGGAACTGGCGTTCATTTTCGAGAAAATCTGTAGTGGTTTGAGGGATGGAAATTTGCGCCTTTAAGTGAACTTCATATGGTTCATCAGTCGAAGTAGATATTGAATCTTCAGAGTAAACTCTTGGCGATGTCTGTTGCGTGCCATCGGTAGTAACAACTTCTTTTTCTGATAATAGAACATCTTTTACTTTAGGCAATTTTGGTTCAATTTTTGGAGATGTTTGTTGAGTTTTATCAAAAGTTATAACATCTTTTGCAGTCAAATCGCTTTTTGGAATATCAGGTATTTCGTTTATGACCCTCGGAGAGGTTTGTTGAGAGGTATCTGTAGTAATTATTTCAGTCCTAGTTACATCAAGCTCTGGTGAAATATATATACCTTCTTTTTCAATTTCCTTTGTTTCTGAAATCATCATAGGTTCTAGTTCATCTGATTGAGTAAAAGTACTCACTACAGGAATATCACGAGTTTGAATACTTATTTCAATCAGTTCCTTTTCCTTAACAGGCGAAGTAGAAGTCTCCTGATCAACTATTTCCTTCGTTACAGTCTGTATATCTGATTCAGACGTTTCAATAGTTATTTCTGTTTCTTTTTCATGTTGCTGGACTTTGGGTAATGGAGATGTTTGCATTTCTCTTGATTCTTTTATAGTAACAGGTTTTTCTTCCTCTACAACTATTGGTTCTGGTGAAAGGAAGATAGGACTAGAAGTCTGTGAATATTTTTCTTCTGGAACGAATATATCGTGAGCCTTGACCTGGGTCATGGCTTCTGTTAAAATAACTTGTTCTGGTGTTTGTGTTCTGCTTGTTTGCATCTCAGAATCCAACGTTGTTATGTTTTTAATCGCAGTTGTTACTACTTCTTCAATCGTTTGGGTGTGAGCTTCTTTATCTTCGATTGGTGTAGTTTGGACCTGAATTTCACATACCGGTGTCGGCGATGTTTGAAGTTCCAAATCAGCAGTTTCCGGCCTCAAGATTTTTTCTTTTTCCGGCATTTCTACTTTTGTAACTTCAGCAGCTTCAAAGGAGACCTCGGGTGATGTTTGTATTGAATATTCTTGTGTAAGAACTTCTTCAATAACCGGAACAGGGAAAGTAACAGTTGTGGTAACTTCCTTCTGAATGGTTTCTGGACTACTTTGGATGCACTCTTCAACAACTTTAACAGTGCTTATATCGGATGTTTCACTCATTGTGTGATAAGATTCTTCGTTTGGAGAAGTTACTACTGTTTCACTACCTATCATGGAACTTTCAGGTTTAATTTCTGTGTCCAGATCCGTTACAACTTCGGTTTCACCAAAAATCTTTTTCTTTCCTTTTTTATTCTTACTTTTTTTATCTTGATCTGGTTCAAGTTCAACTATTTCGACAGGTGTAGATACCGATGTATCATCCGACTCTGTTGTAGTTAATTTTGGATAAGTCGTTTTTTCACTTGTCTGTGGTTTGTGTTTCTTATGTTTTTTCTTCCTGTTTTGAGTCGAAGCTGAGGAAGTGTCTTCCGGTTCATATCCCTTCTCTTCTGTGATAGCTTCAGACTCAATGACTGATGAATCCGGTTTTGTTACATCTGTTATACTTTCTTCAAAGACATTTACCGTTGGTTTTGGAGACTCTGTTGAAGGTGATGCTGGTAATTCTATATAATGACTTAAGGATGAACTGTCAGTCCCTGATATACTTTTATCAATGACTAATTGTTCTGCAGGGTCAGCAGAATCAGTCTCGTGAGTATTATGTTTATGTTTCTTTCTCTTTTTACTTTTTTTATGATCTTTTATTGATTCTGATGGCATGTTTTCTTTTGTTGGTAAATCTTTTTCGACAATTTCAGGTACTGTTTCTTTAATTTGTTTTTTCACAATTATAACTTCACTCGGAAGATGAACATCTATATCTTTCTTAACTAAACTCGGCTCTGTAGTCTCAAAACCTTCAACTTTAATATTTAATTGCACCGTTGGTTTAGTTTCCTTACTAGTATCTGTTTTCTTAATAGACATTTCGATATCTACTGTTTGCTGTGGTAACATGGGCTTAGATGGGTCTGTGGGTTTTAGATTGCGTAAGTGAGTATCATCACGTTCTGTTTGTATAAATGATTCAGTATAAGATTTAAGGTCTGACTTTTCGGGGGTTGATATTATAACATTTTCTAAACTTTCAGAAGGCATTACTTTTTCTTTAGATTGTAGTTTTGTGGAAGGAATAGTTGCTACAAATTGGTCAACACTCTCATTTGAGCTAACTACTTTAGGTTCGTACTGTTGTATATAAGATATTTCGAGTGTTGCTGGTAAAACTGTCTCATCTGTCTCACTAATTAAGTTTTCAATATTAACAGGCTCAATTTCCACACCTGATAACGATGGAGGATTTTCCGTCATCACTTTACTAACTGGTATTTTATCAACTATATTAGATTCGAATGTAACTATGTTTTGTGGTAGATCCATTTTGTTTCCAGATACACGATCTTTCTCGAAAATTTCTGAGGATTCTTTTATGAGGAACTGCTTTGTTTGTTCTACAATATCAGCTTCGCAATCTTTCTCTGGTGTTGTTATAAAAATATCACTATCACCAGCAATTACAGATTGAGTTGTAATTGGTAAAGGAATTTCTTGGTGTGACTCTGGTATTTCAACATTTTTACGTTCTGTAAATTGATCTTTAATTAAATCAGTTAACATTTCTTTTTTGGAAATTACTGCAGGTGTAGCAGATATTTGACAATCCGATTTCAGTAAAGTATTTCCTGAAGAGTCTTGCAAATCAGTTATTGGTAGAGGTACTTCTACAGTTAATTCCATTTGACTTGTAGTTAAGGTATTTTTTTCTGTAACAGCAGTGTCTAATTTCGAATCTGATATCCGTTCATCTGTGATAGTTATTTCTTTATCTTGTGTTTGTGTTAAAGATGGCATAATGGGTGATATTTTAGCTATATTTTCGTCTTTTATTATTTCAGATTTATGAGGAATATTTACCATTTCAGAATGACTACTCTCTTTTTGTATCATCTCTTTTGATAAATTGTTAATTGTCTTGTAATTAGGGTCTGCTAATTTTGCTTTTGTTACTGTAACATTTTTGTCTGGTTCAGTAAAAACTACTGATTGAGATTCTAACTTAGATTCAGTTTTCAATTGTTCAAATGATTCTTTAGCTGTTTTTTCATCTCGTGGTTTTTCACTTAATTTGCTGTCTTTATCATGAACTAATTGAACAATTTTTTCAATGCTATGACCTTTTTCCGGGTGTGAAGTATACTCATCAATGTGTTCAGGGCATGCCTCAGATTCCGACCGTATTTTCTTTAATTTATCAGCTTCACTTTCAGATTTCTTTAATTGTACAGACTTAGTACCGGTATCTGAATTGATGCTTTCTCTTTCTAGAAATTCTTTTGTTGTATTCAGTACATCAATTGGAGATTGAGAAAGTTTTGTGAATTTAGTTTCAGGCGTTTCACTTTCTTCGATATCTTTTTCATGAACTGATTGTTCTTTTGCAGGCATAGACTTTTCAGTAATTTGCCCACTTTGATCTTGAGTAGTTGTTAGTTCTTCACTTCTATGTTCAGTCTCAGTATCTTCTTTTATCTTTGAGCTGACAGGAGTTTCACGAGAAACGAAATTTTCACTTTCGTCTTTCAATAAACTTTTAGTCGTTTCTAGTAAGTTACTTTGAGTTTTAGAGGAAATAAGACCTACTATTGGCACTTCTTTTGCTCTACCTGGTCCTTCTGCGAATTCATCCTTATTCTTCGATTTCTCAACGTCCTCTATTTCGGAAGTAACTTTCCCTTGCTTCTTCTTCTTCTTTGACTTTTCTTTTTTGGTGGGTATTTTACTTGTTTTTGACACTTCTTCAGAACTTTTATCATCAGGACCTATGTCTTTTTGTTCTAAGAATTCTCTGTTTTCCCCTGATTTCGGTTCTGACGCTACATGTTGATCTAACGATTTACTTTCTTTCAACGTAAAAGGTTTAGTTTGTGAAACTATTGCTTGCTGAATTTCACTACCAATCAAAGTTTTTGTTATATCAATGATAGAAGGTTTTGGTAATTCTAAAGATGTTGTTGATTCATGTGTTAATAAAGACATTTCAGGATTAGTTTTATCTTGGAACTCTTGGATTAGATTCTGGCTCTCTACTATTTGCCCACAGATTGATTTGCTAGGATCTTCATCAACTGAATATATTGGTTCTTCCAAAATTTGTTCAGTAACTTGTTCTTTACCATCAATAATTTGAATATTTCTGATAATCCTGATTCGTTTCGTTACACCCTGTTCTATGAATGTTACAATTTTTTCCGGTTGCAATTCGCTACTATAAGGTTCTTCAACTCTTTCTTGACTGACAAGTTCCTTTCCATCAACAATTTGAACCTTTTTTATTATTTTAACTCTTTTTGTTACTTCTGATAACGCGTCTACAGGTTGAACCTCAGATGTTATTAGTTTTTCATTTTGGACGTTCTTATTGAATGCAGTTTTTGAAGTATGAATACTATCAAGTTTTTCTGTTATTTGTTTTTCCACGGGTAAAACACCAGTTGTCGTTGAGATCTCTTTATGTGTTGTATAAGGTTCAGTAGTCTCTACATCCAACACCTTTTCTGTTATTATTGTTTTAGGTTCTTCTATATCACGTTCTGCAATATGTATTTTAGCATCAGTTACTTCTTCGTTACGTTCTTCTTTTATTTTCTTTTTCTGTTTAGTAAGAGAGACATCTTGAGGACATGTTTCGGGTGATTCACTGATATCAGTATCTTCTATCATCTGTTCTGTTACATTTTCTTTGCCATCAATAATTTTTATATTTCGAATTAAAACAAAACGTTTTCCTTGTATAATTACCGTATCTCTTGTAGTTGAAGAATGTTGTGACGCAACATTATCGTCAGCGGATACTACAGTTTTAGGAATATGTGAATCATCATCAGGCTCTTGTGCAACTTTTTCAGTGACATTTTCTTTACCATCAGTAATTCTAATACTTTTCACTTGTACAGTTTCTGTGTTTCTTTTTGTGGAAGGATGTTCTAACTGAACACTAACATCAGCAGTTATTGTAGTTTTAGGAATATATTCATCTTCATCAGGCTCTTCTATAATTTTCTCGGTTACATGTTCTTTACCATCAATAATTTGTATTTGTCGAATTATTTTAATGCGTTTCGTTTTAATACCTTGTTCTTGTACGGTATGATGTGTATATTTAGGGTCCTCTTCTATAATTTCAACGTCATCAGGTTCTTCGATGACTTCTTCTGTTACGTGCTCTTTTCCATCTATTATTTGTATGTGTTTAATTATTCGTTTTCTGGATCGTGTTATTTTTTTTGTCAATTTTTGTATGATTGTGGAAGTATTAGACGATGTAGTCTCTAATGTCGAATGATGTACTCCTTCACGCGTAAAAACAGCTTGATCTTCTAATTTTGGTGTTTCTCTGCCGATTACTTGCTGAATATAAGCATGACCTTCAGAAGGTAAAATTTTCGTTATTTCAGTGATTTCTTTGGGTGTACGTTCTCTTTCTTGAGAAACGTGAATTGAAGTTGGTCTTGTAGTTTCAAAAGGTTCACTTTCTTTTTCAATAAAATCTTTGGACCAGCTTTTAACATCTAAAGCTTTAGTGGCAGGAAAACCTTCCGTTGATTTTATTTGTTCCTCTTTATCTTCTTCTGTTGGCTTACCGCCTGATGTATCTCTAAAAGGCTTGTATGTTTTGTTCTTAGTTGGTGGAGTATCAGAAGGTTGGTCACCTTTATCATGCGAGTCATCAATTTCTTCAAATTGTACACCACTTTTTTCTTTTATATTTATAGAAACTCTTGGTATTTGCTCTACAGATTCTTCCACGTCATCTGGTTCTTCTATTATCTCTTCTGAAATATGCTCTTTGCCATCTATAATGACAACACGACGTATTATTCGTCTTTTCGTTTTTACAATTCTTTTAGTGACTTGTTGAACAACAGCTGTCATGCTTGATGATGAAGTCTGAACCTGAGGTTGGACCCCACTTTCTGCCAACTGGAGAATGTCTTCCGGCTTCATTCCTTCCTCCATTTTTATAATCATATCAGGACGTGATGAAAATTCTTGGATCATGACTTCCCCACCAGGTAATCCTGATATCACCTGACCACCATATGTTTGGTATTGATGTTGTTGAATATTACCATCATCCAACACAATCGAAGATGAGCCTTGGTCCTCTTGTAATGTTATCTGTGAGAAAGATTGATCATGTGGAACATCATCTTTTGATAGTATATGAGATGACTGTTGTTGTGTTTGTATTGTCTGTTGTCTAGTCACTAATGTTTTTCTTATTTTTCTCACAATTATCCTTTTTGTTCCATCAGCATCTACGACCACTTCAGTTGTAGTTTCATCTGGTTCAACCATTATAGTTTCAAACGACTGTGGTAAACTGTGAGTTATGTTCAGTTGAGTATCCTTGTTTAAATTTTCATCTCTGTACTTGGCATCAACAAATAGTGAATGTTCATCAAAAGTTTGTCCTCTTATAACGGGTCGACTGGCGATTTCAATGGTTTCATGACCATCTGAAGTAGTTTGTTTAACTTGAATGTTTTCGAATTTTTCACTATCTAAAGTGTGATGGTGGCCAGTTTGTACTTCGACTTCTTGAGGAGGAATGCACGTTACGCCCACATCTTGAGTAACTTTTATTTCTGGTTGACATACAATTGATTTGTCTCTAAATGATAGAGGCTCGGACATAAGACTTTTGCCAGTCTGAGTATCAATTGTTACTGTTGGTTTCTTTCCGATTACAATTTCTTTTAAAATAGTTTTCTCAGTACTAGGTCTTTTTTCTTCTACATTAGACGCATCTCCAGGGACAACTTTGTGAACTTGAATCTCTTCTTTGATAGTTTCTACTGCTCTCGGAGTGACAATCTCTTCTGGCATAGAAGTAGAATCAATTGTTCTATCAGTTTGTGAGATATCATCCTCCGGTATTTCAGATACAGATCTAAATTGCAATAAAACTTGGCGTAATCTTTCTATCTCTATTATGACTAGATTTTTTGTCTCTACCAATGCTCTTTGCATCATACCCAACTTTTCTCTTATCGGTTGACTAGATTGATCTTGACCTTTTACTACAATAGACTTTAAAATAATTTCATACTCTTCATATTCTCTTAAATATTTTTCGTAAAATTCTATATATCTAATTATATCTTCTTCAGTAAAAACTTCCGACTTTTTAGTGGATTCTTTCAACCCATCGTTGATATCTTCAAGCCAGTGGTCTAATTTTGCGATTTTTTCTTTTTGATCTTCTATTTCTTTAGCTAGTCGGGATGTTTCCAACTTTGCGTCCTGAAATATACAGTTGGATAGTATGAATAATAATAATTATCCGGTCCCAAACCTAAATAACTAATTACTGTTATTTATGCGACGGAGTTATTTATGAATCATCATATTTTAAAATATTATATTACATAATTAATTTTAAATAACTACTTCAAACGCAGAATGAAAAATTTTAACAAAAAAAAAAAAATTTGGTTACCTTTCTTACCTGGATGATGATCAGGCTTTGTCGCGCTTGCGTCAGGAGTTTTGAAATCCTCGCTCTCATAATATTTAGCTCTTTACATAGAGCTTGAATTTCCGTTTCCTGTCGGTGTTCCATGATTTTCTTTTCCAACAGGTCCGCTGTCTCTTCACACTTGACTAGAACTGCTATACCCTCCTAGAATTAATGATAATTTTTATAATATTGAAAGTTGAAACCATCTTTCGAGACAGACTCTTCCTTCGTTCAAAAAAAAAGCATAATAATATATCCAATGCTAAATTTTAGTTTAAATATCATTTAAGTATAATAATAATATAATTACTAATATATATTATAACAATATCTCATGAATATAAATTATTTATCAAATAAGTTTGTCATTATTGCACCATTAAACTAGAGACAACTTCGTATTAGCGTTGTAATGTAATGTTCTTTTTCATTTACTTTATTAACACAACTGAATGTGATTAAACAGATGTTGTGTATTGCACACAATATTCTATTGTTTGATCGGAAAACAGTCTACAAGATCGGAACCAACAATGAGATGTTGCGCGTATACCTATAAGTATTGATTCAGATTATTTACGCTTCGAGGAAAAACGCGAAAATTATTTATTCATTACAATCACCTACGTATATATCGATGACTAATTTAAGTTCTAGAAGTCTACCATGGACCAATTAAAGTTGGTCCATGAAGTCTACTAAGTGGACATAGATAAGCAATAGTGTGTTAACCCACACTGGAGAAATTTTGAGTAAATCGTGTTTTAAAATTATAGCGTCATTTTTAAACAATGTAATAAGGTAAACACATAGTTAAAAAACGTTCCCTAACTCTCAATAAATCGTTCTGAATAGATAACTTAATTTTGTGGGTTAATATGTTATTGCTTATCTGCGTCCAAGTATAGTTAGTGCCCGAATATTTATGAATACTAAAATTTTATAGTTCCAACTTCCAGCCAATAAGTTTTAATGACTTTTATACGAGCTTTCCTATATTGTACCTATTATAATATAAAGAAGCTTGAAAATTTATAGCTTTTATAAATGGTTTCAATAAAACTATGTATTATGATAGGCAGATATATTAAAATAGTTAATTAATCATTTTACTTTTATGGCGGTTGAAATTTTTTGCAGTTTTATTATGGCAACATTTTAGATTAGTATGCTGCATCAGGAGTAAAGAGAGTAAGCTAAGGAGAACCATCTCGATGTATGAAAAACTGTCTGTCATGAATGAATTTTAAAAGAAAACGCCAAAATTTATTAGAGTGGGACTAGGTAAATAATAATTATTATAATTTTGTATACTGACTACAAAGATCATATTATAATCACTACGTTTTACTGTCACCAACTACTATAGTTACTAAAATTATATTTGTTTTAAACTCGGCACACTTTAATCGGTATAATACAACTGTTACATACACAATTCCGAACAGGTTTCGCCCTGCTATTATACAGCTTACAGCTGGAGACTTCTTTAAAATTGTCTCCCATATAGGACGGTTCATTAATAATTAATTAAATAATAACACATACTGGAATTTTTATATAAATAAGCACTTCATCCATAAATCAGTATTTTAATGCATCATTAAATCAAAGAATCTGTAAAAATGACCAGGATTTCGAATTTTACTCTCTACGAGTAGAAGTTTCAAGAAAAAAAAAATACCTTTAATTTATTCAATCGGTTGAATTAAAAAAATTTCAACTGTATAAAGACGGACAGATAGATGACAGTCAACTTTTATTTCACTTAGCGACATCACTAGTCGTTCATTGATCACTTCGGTTGCGTTTGGTCCCTCACTGAAGGGTCGCGGGTTCGTGTCGTGTTGCGTTTCGCTCTCCTACTCGCGCACTACTGTCTTGTGGTCCGTTGCCAAATAGCACATAAGGATATATATAACCATTGCGTACTATGTAACGTCATACACATATTTATACACCTGCGTGACATCATCGCATGAGCAAAATGACAAATAAGCTGCCATTTTCATGCTTAGTGCTTTGCAAATTCACACAATAATCTAATGTTCCGAAGTCGTACGTACCTTCGACAGTCGTCTTTTCACAAAAATCCAAACTGATTTAGAGAAAAATTACCTATTTTTACAATGTCACATTTGTTGACATCAAAGCCCCAGTTTCATTAAAATACCGCTAGGATTACCACTTATTAAAAAAAAAAATAAAGATCGAAAACTTCTTAAATAAATATTTAAGAAACTTTCAAAATTACCTAAATTTAATTTAATGAATAATTAAAGTACTTTGTAATGCACATCAATTAACAACTTGAAGTAAAATTTTAATAGTAGATTATGCACCGAGAGAGTAAAGCAGTGTCTTAGTCCCCGAGCGAAGCGAGGGATTTATGTAGAGTCCTGAGTGAAGCTAAGGGTTTAAGCTGCCCGTGACGAAGACAGGCTTTATCCTCGAGGTGCATACTCTACTTTTCATACCTACTGCGAGACATAAACCCTTTTTACACGGGCAGACGGTTTATTCGAAAATAGAACTGGCCACCACAGGCAGAACACATAAAAAGAAAATAAAACGCTAAGACTTTTCCTACAAATAACGTTTCAAACTCAAATCACTTTACTCCCTTGGGAGTTTCATACAATATTACCTCCTTCTCTTGGGTTGGGATGTAATCCCTTGCTTTTCGTTGAGATTGCGTGATATGTAATTGGACATTATCGAGCAGGTGGTATAAAAAGATATTAAAGGTACCTTGTTAACTTGAAAAAATGTAATCGGTAAAGCAAAGTCTAGTTTTGTTTAAAAAATACAGTGCATTTGTTATGGCCCTATTTATCTATTAGCATTTAAAAAAAAAGTCCTTAGCTTTGGTAAGAAATATTCCCCAGACATAACAAGCTTTGTAACCTACAAATAATGTCGTCTTATAGATATAATTATAAAACAAAGTCCTTCACTACATATTATAAAATAACGTAGGCGGCTTGACTTTCTTCGACACTTCCAACAATTGGGTATTCTCCAAGGTATGAAAATCAAAATTCTAATTAGTCCGTCAGTTAGAAAATAAAAAAATAATAGACACGTATTTTTTGCTTTTTCAATTTAATGAAAATGAACATAGATAAAGCGCATTAAAGTTTAGGGTGGGGGACTCGTGACGTCAATATTCATTATAAGCGCCATACAAACCTCATTGAGTTGTGACGTCACGCGAAATTTCAACTCAATGTATCTCTGTTATTTTTTGGTTACGTAAAAAAAGAAAAAATACGTGTCCAATATTTTTTAATCGTAACATTTCAACTATTTTACGCAAGACCTTGACAAATTATAATGTAATTATATTGATTGAATAGAACTCCAGTGAGGGGTTAGGGTGTGAATAGAGATGGGTACCAAATTGAAATTATGTGGAACTTGAACCCCTTTCTCTATTCACGCCGTTTTACGGTACCTACCTAAACCTTCCTCATGAATCACTCTATTGATAAAAACCGTATGAAATCCGTTCAGCAGTTTTTTTAGTTTATCATGAACAGACAGACAGACGCGGCGGAGTACTTTGTTTTGTAATATGTTGTAGTTATAGCACTTGTGACGCCCTATGAGGCTTAAAAATTTATTTATATTCGAAAAAGCATTTTAAAGATATATGTATAATGTATTATAACATAATACACTATATGTATAATGTATTATGATATAATACACTATAAAACTTAAGTTGAAATATATCTAAAGCATTGCGAGTTGATAAACTCACAATCTAAATTTTGTATGATTATTGATGTATAATTCATAAACTAAAATGAATAAAGTAATTATTCATATGAAATAAAATGTTTATAATAAGGTATATTAACCGTGTGCTTGGTTTCAGATGTAACGGTGATATCGACTTGTACCCCCCAACCCCCCGCATACCCCTCTCAAACGAGACGTGAACGCTCCGCCAGTATCCACGCGGGCGGCTGAGACGTGAAGTGGCATCGCGCGGCGGGCGGACGAGCGAGTCGAGAGGCTACGCGTCGCGCGTAGAGCGCGTCGCGTATACAACATTTAATGTTGTTAAACGAGTTTAGTTTTGTGGTAGCTCGTATACAGATATTGTATTATTATACAAATCTAAATAATTATATTGGAGTCTCACGTGAAGGTCTTAGATGAGAATGCCGACGACCACTTTCACAATAAAGATGATGTAGTTGGGAGTTCGAACGAGCTTACGTACTTAGTGACTTGTCGCTCTGTACGAAAGCCTTGTCAACGCGCTCGACGTCCGTTAGGATATCTTGTGCGAAGACATATATTATTATGAGGAAGGCTTTCGGTGTGTATGGATTGTAATTTTATTGTTATTAAATTATAATTCATCACATCTTATCGGCTCGATGCATACGTGTATTTTCAATTTATTGGAATTTACAACGACGATGAACTCTAATCCTGAGCGGTTAGACGTCGCGCGTCGCGAGCGTAAGATAATGTGGAAAGGTAAAAATCCGCGCCTTGAGTTGTCTTCGCCGTGACGGGTTTCGTTGTGCACGTATTGTATCTTGTCTATTGAATAACTACGCCTTCCGTGTTATTCAAAAACTATCATCGACTATGCGGCTGACTGGAGACGCGGGATCGCTTCCTACACCAAGGGAGTGTTGAACGCTCTTCTTTCAAGATAACATTACTTTCTTTTTTTTACAAACATAATAATTATAGTCAATGCGCTTTGTGACTTTGTTACGTTGTGCAGAGATTATGGGATCGGCTGTGGACGACCTAGTCGTTAACGCTTGATCTCGGTAAACAGTTGTGTTTTTCAACACGACTTGTTTATCAAATGAACGAGTGCTGAGTGGGTGTTGTACGAGGACGAGTTGTGATCCAATCAATTGGGCTTCGGCCTTAGCTACGTGTAGCTACTATAACACAAATTGACCGACTGAAGTTATGATGTCCGGCGAGACTGGTCTCATACACTTATATTTGAATTATTGGGATGGTGTTGAGGTCGCGGTACTATCCGCATTATGGCCTCGGTCTTCGGGCTGACACGTACCCAGGGGTCTCGGCACCGCCGAATTATGACCTCCAACGATTGCTGCTGATACGGGACGTACAGTCTCATATAGCTGATTCATCCTCTAACGGATGTCGGTTATACATATTTGGAGAACTCTCTACCTTGTGCAACACAGGTGGGGGGGGGTGGTAACTGCTTATGAGCAGGCGGATGACCATCACCGTGGGTAGCGCAGGACGGGGCTATTCCACCTCTCGCTATATAATAAACTTGTTATGTAGTGAGAGCCAATGTAAATATTCCTATTGGAGTATCAAGTTGATTATAATAAACATCGTATGGGAGGTGTTCTATGAGCATCATATTCCTATCTCAGAATCCGAACACTACTAACGTCGATAGACGTAAGTTAGTGATTATGTGTACCACTGTAATATGGATACCGTCTTTGGAGTCTCTCTGCTTCCGGGCTAACAACACTATTAACGCACAGACGTTAAATAAATGTACAGTGTAGTCTCGCACTTAAAAATAGAACCGTTCGTGTAGAGCGAGTTCATATAATGAACAAGAGTCACCCAACTCGAACGCAGTTGGGTGTACTAAATATATTTCAATAGAAATATTATGTACAAATAATAAAAATATAATGACTAAATAATTGATGGTTGTTTTATTCAATTAATACCTAAGTCCAACCTCGACCCATTATAATAATGCGGATAGGATGGTGACGGAATCGAATCTCAACCTAAAAGAACTGGAGTCATTTAAAACACAACGTAAAACTGGGTCTAACTATTAGACGAAATTGGCCAAAATTAAAATGTTCAACATCTTTGATGTTGTTCATAAATTGATGAAGGAGGGTGAAAGTTACAATTTGGTGCCGTGACCAGGATCATGGCTAAGTTAGTAATGTAAAAGCGACCGCGACAGTGCATCGCAAGGTTGGCTTACATACGAATAAACGACCGCGACAGTGCATCGCAAGGTTGGCTTACATACGAATAAACGACCGCGACAGTGAATCGCATGGTTGAATCAAATAAATAAAAACGACCGCGACAGCGTATCGCATGGTTGACTGAAATGAATACAAGTGGCCTAGGTCAATAAATGCATGGCTATTTAAACATAATAACGTAGGGGTAACACCCTACAATTTGTTGTCCGTGAAATGGAAAGGTTGTGAGATTCGACCCTGACTCTGAATATCCGCATTATAAGTGTTGAGGCTGGGAATATTAACTTGCAATGCTCTTACAGATTGCCGAAGGATAATTAATACGTATCTTGAGTAACAACAATAGTGAAAGTGATACGTATAAAAGACATTATCTCGAGTAACATCAATAGTGAAAGTGATATGTAAAGACAATTATTGACATTTTAACAGTGCTAAAAGCGAATTACTGACATCGCAAGGACGATCCTTAAATTAATTGTATCATAATAGTCGTTAAGTGTAATAGTTGTTAAGTGACTTGTCTTGTGATTTAGTTTAATTTTTAATAACTTTAATCTAGTGAATCAGTGCATAAATAAAAATGGGCAAGAGGAAGGAGAATGAAGGACCCACGGAGTCTGTTGAAGCCGAGACCGAAATAGAAAATGTACAGCCACAGCGTAAAAGGCGGCGCGAAGGCAGAGAAAAGGAGGTACCTGATAATGAAACAAAGTATGATCGTTTGTACAAGTTGTTCAAACGAACTACACGGCGGTTACAAAACAAAATTGAAGTTCTCGAACAAGAGCTTAAGCGGCCATCTGAAAAGGAAGATGTACCTCAAGAGGTTACAATTGAGAGTTCAGAGCCGGAAGTTCAAGAGAAAGTCATATATGTAAGCGATATATCAAGTTTACAACACGAAAAACCTAAATTCAGTAACCCGGAGAAGGGGCATCCGGTTACTTTTATCGAGGACCTAGAAACGTATCTTGAAAAGAGACGTGATGTGAAAGGACGAGAGGTACAGATTGCTATTGAGTGTCTTAAGGCGGAGGCAAAGGCGTGGGCCCGAATTTATAAAGATTCATGGTATAGTTTTAATGATTTTAAACGAGAATTTCTCGAAACTTATTGGGGAAAACCCGAGCAAGACAAAATACGTAGAGAGATTGCGTATAACAAATGGAACGGGGAAAAATGTCCGAAAATGTCCGATCATTTTATAAAGCTCGTAGGGCAAGCAAAAATGCTTACAAGACAAATACCAGAGGAGGATCTGGTGTCCGATATAATCAAACACTTTCCAACTAATGTACAAGATTTATGGTTCTGGTCTAAGAGTCAGACAATTGCTGAGGTAACAAAATTCCTCAGGGCTTTGGATGATAATAGAGCGGAGGAAAGGCAACAACCTGTGAAATATCAAAAAAGCAACAAGAATATTAATGAAAATTGGAAAAAAGATTTTCAAAATAAATACCGCAAAGAGTGGCGGAAACCTAGTGAAACAAAACCGACGTCGACAGTGACATCGGGCAATTTAGAAGAGGAGCGGGAGAGTGAAGGCACCGCACCTTTAAACAACTAAAGACTGCGAAGAGGGTTCCGGTTGCAGTCGGCAGTGTAAGGAACCGAGGGTTCGACATTATGAAGAGCATGGGGTGGCGCCCAGGCGAGAAGTTAGGAAAAAATTCTCAAGGACTCTACAAACCTATCGAACTAAATGGTCAAACTCACAAAGAGGGGTTAGGCTATGAGTTTAATAATATGAAGTACAACTTTGTAAAACACTTACAAAATAGACAAGATATGTTACAACAGGGAGTCATTATCTCAGAACTTAATGTTAAGTCTGTTTTAAATGAATCTCAGAGAGAAATTGAAGTTCTAGAAAATTTTAAAAGTGAAGTTGTAATAAATATATTCAATTTTGAGATAGAGGCTCTCCTGGACACAGGGAGCGATATTACCTGTATATCAGAAGAGCTCTGGATCGAAATTGCAAAGAAAAATCAGAATTTAGCTACTATGCCTGTAAAAGCGATTCAAATAAGAGGGGTCCTCGGACAAAAGAGCTCTAAAATACAACAGATAGTATTGTTGCCTGTGAGATTTAACGATTTAATTATTGAAACAAGTTTCTTAATTGTGCCTAAATTAGTAAGATCTTGTATTATTGGTTTTGATTGGCTAAGGATGAATAGGGCCATCATAGATTTAAGTACTGATAAGACTGGAATGTATATAACTAAAGATGCAAAAGAATATTTTATAGAGTTGTTCAAGAGGAATATTGTAGCAATATGCAAAATTGATTTCTCAAGTTTTGAAAGTATTTTTAATAACATAAAAATTGGTTGCGACTTAAACACTAAAAATAGAGAGACTTTAAAAGTTGTTCTAAAATCTTATGCTTCTATGTTCTCCGAACAACTAGGACGAGCGAATTGCTACGAACATAAGATCGAGATGATCGATGAGCTTCCTATTGTAAACAGATCTTACCCTATACCATACGCCTACAGGGCGAAACTTCAATCGAAGTTGGATGAGATGGAGAGTAATGGTATTATAACGAGAATGTCAACACCATACAGTAGTCCGTTAACATTCACATTGAAAAAAGACGGCTCTATAAGAGTCTTATTAGATGCTAGAGGTATAAACAAAAAGATGATTGGCGAAACTGAAAAACCTCCAATGCAATTGGACGTTTTGAATTCATTTCATGGTGCGAAATATATAACCACTATCGACTTAAATAATGCATACTTTCAAATACCGATTTGTAAGGAAAGTAGAAAGTACACAGGGTTCACCTTCAATGGAAAGTCGTATGTTTACAATGTACTACCACAAGGATTGAAGACTTCAGTGGGAAGTTTCAGTCGTGCAATGGACAAGATATTGGGTCCGGAAGTAAGAGAGTTTTGTGTGAATTACTTAGATGATTTGGCAATTATCACAACTGGAACGTTGGATTTACACTTCGAACATATACAGACGGTCCTTGGCAAACTGTATGAAGCGGGTATGACCTGTAACTTGCAAAAATGTGAATTTATATGTAAAGAGATTAAGATGTTGGGTTTCATAATATCCACTGAAGGGATACAAACAGATCCAGACAAGTTAAAGAGTATAAGAGATTTTCCAAAACCTAAGAAAGTAAAGCAATTAAGAGCGTTTTTGGGACTCTGTAATTTTTATCGAAGATTTATACATGATTATAGCAATTTGATCGTACCATTGTGTAAACTATTAAAGAAAGATCAATCATGGAATTGGGGTTCTGAGGAACAAGGTGCATTTGATCGATTAAAAGAAAGATTTATAAAAACCGTGATGTTACACCATCCGGATTTTAATAAACCGTATTACTTACAAACTGATTGTTCGGGCATTGGATTGGCTGGTGTGCTCTATCAATTGGACGATAATAACGAAATGAGGATTTTAGGATACCACAGTAAAACATTAAAAGGACCAGAATTAAACTGGACAGTAACTGAACAAGAATTTTATGCAATAATAAGTTGTATAAAAAAGTTTGAAACATATCTAAGAGGTGCACAGTTGACGATTAAAACTGATCATAAAGCTTTGATATTCGTGAAGAATTGGAAGCTTTATAACAGTAGAGTAACGCGTTGGATACTTTATTTGGAACAGTTTAATTATAAAGTAGAACACATAACAGGAAAACAAAATTTAGTTGCTGATATATTATCGAGATATTTGCCTGAGGGCAAGCATATACAGGAAGATAGGGGTATATGCTTCGAGATTTTATATACTGAAACTACTGAAAATGTTGAGCTCAAAGAAAAATTGAACCGATTATCTGAACTACAATCATTAGACGCTGATATCAGCGCAATTAAAGAACGTCTGGGAAGCGTGAGTGTGGCACAAAGTAGATCAGATAGAATTATATTGCGATGTAAATTACGAAACAACATTTTGTATTATAGTTCAATTGAGACGAGCAAGGAAGTCATATATCTTCCAAAAATCTTAATTAACGATATAATCGATCAAGTACACCTTGAAATGGGGCATCAAGGTGCTTATAAAGTTGTAAAATATATTAAAGATAGATTTTATTGGCATGCGCTTACTAGAGATGTGAGAAAGAGGATTAAAACATGTCATGTATGCCAAATGTCAAAGAGCGAGAATATTAAATATGTTGGACCCTGTCAGTCGATATTGTCTAAAGACATTGGAGACATTGTAATGGCAGATATATACGGACCGCTACCAGCAGGAACCCTCGGGCTGAAATTCATAATAGTCTTTCAGGACACATTCAGTAAATTTATAAAGTTATACCCGATGAAAGATGCCACCGGCAGAAGTGTTTTATCTAAACTAAAACACTTTTCAGAGATTATAAAGCCGAAAACTATAATGACAGACAATGGAAAGCAATTTATAAGTAATGTGTGGAGAGATGGTGTGAAAGAGTTGGGCATCAAAGCTATATATACCACTGTGAGGAATCCTAGACCGAATACAGTTGAAAGAGTAAACAGAGAGTTGGGAAGATTGTTTAGAACCTATTGTGGTTCGAATCATAAGTCTTGGCCTAATATACTACCGACTTTAGAAGAGTTATATAACAATAGTTTTCATGACAGTATAGGCTTCACTCCGTGTGAAGTTATGTACGGTGAACCGAATAAATTATCATTTGATGAGAAGCTCATGATCAACAGAAAACCCTTAAATTTACACGATATCAGAACTCAAGTTCGAGAGAATTTAAAAAGTGCTAGTAATGTACGACGCACAAAATATGACAAGAGTCATAAATTAATTGTATTTCAAATTGGTGACTTAGTAAAAATACGTAGAGATAACAGGTCCGTTAAAGGGCGTAAAGAGACAAAAAAGTTTGAATTTTTGTATGAAGGTCCATACAGAGTGGCCGCCGTGCCTTTCAATAATGTTTATACTCTACAAGACGTGAACACTGATAACCTTAAAGGCAATTATAATGCTATTCACTTGTACAAATATTACAAATAATAAAGGACTACCCCGAAGGTCCGATAATAATGTAAACATTTTTAATGTTTAAGATGGTTGTTAATATGTAAATAATGTTGTTGATTCGAAATAGTAATCATTAAGATTGTATCTTATGATTGTTGATGTTGTTGATTCGATGTAATAAATATTATTAAGATTGTACCCTGATATGATTGTTAATAATATTGTAAGAAGGAACTAATCATTAAGATTGTATCTTAAGATTGTAAATATTGTTGATTCGAATGTACACAAATAATTGTGATAATTATTTTAAGTGAATAAAGACATAGAAAAAAATTGGGTCAGGGAGAAGTGGCTCAATCACATTCAATCAGTTAAACAATATATATTGGTTCAAAAACCAAAAGATGTCTTGATATAACAAACATACTTTAATCGCCTATTATGCGATAAAGCATAACTATATGAGATCTAGCAAAACTAATTAATACCATAACAAACACATCGCCATTCCACATCACTTTATTGGTGAACGATTGAATGTGGTTGGAGGGGTGTTGGGGCGGCTGCTTCCCAAAAAAAAAATAATAAATTTATGGTATAATTAAAGAGGCGAAAATAACTTAGAAAGTTTTATTACTCAGTGTTTCATAAAACTTTGGGGGGGGATTGTGACGCCCTATGAGGCTTAAAAATTTATTTATATTCGAAAAAGCATTTTAAAGATATATGTATAATGTATTATAACATAATACACTATATGTATAATGTATTATGATATAATACACTATAAAACTTAAGTTGAAATATATCTAAAGCATTGCGAGTTGATAAACTCACAATCTAAATTTTGTATGATTATTGATGTATAATTCATAAACTAAAATGAATAAAGTAATTATTCATATGAAATAAAATGTTTATAATAAGGTATATTAACCGTGTGCTTGGTTTCAGATGTAACGGTGATATCGACTTGTACCCCCCAACCCCCCGCATACCCCTCTCAAACGAGACGTGAACGCACCGCCAGTATCCACGCGGGCGGCTGAGACGTGAAGTGGCATCGCGCGGCGGGCGGACGAGCGAGTCGAGAGGCTACGCGTCGCGCGTAGAGCGCGTCGCGTATACAACATTTAATGTTGTTAAACGAGTTTAGTTTTGTGGTAGCTCGTATACAGATATTGTATTATTATACAAATCTAAATAATTATATTGGAGTCTCACGTGAAGGTCTTAGATGAGAATGCCGACGACCACTTTCACAATAAAGATGATGTAGTTGGGAGTTCGAACGAGCTTACGTACTTAGTGACTTGTCGCTCTGTACGAAAGCCTTGTCAACGCGCTCGACGTCCGTTAGGATATCTTGTGCGAAGACATATATTATTATGAGGAAGGCTTTCGGTGTGTATGGATTGTAATTTTATTGTTATTAAATTATAATTCATCACATCTTATCGGCTCGATGCATACGTGTATTTTCAATTTATTGGAATTTACAACGACGATGAACTCTAATCCTGAGCGGTTAGACGTCGCGCGTCGCGAGCGTAAGATAATGTGGAAAGGTAAAAATCCGCGCCTTGAGTTGTCTTCGCCGTGACGGGTTTCGTTGTGCACGTATTGTATCTTGTCTATTGAATAACTACGCCTTCCGTGTTATTCAAAAACTATCATCGACTATGCGGCTGACTGGAGACGCGGGATCGCTTCCTACACCAAGGGAGTGTTGAACGCTCTTCTTTCAAGATAACATTACTTTCTTTTTTTTACAAACATAATAATTATAGTCAATGCGCTTTGTGACTTTGTTACGTTGTGCAGAGATTATGGGATCGGCTGTGGACGACCTAGTCGTTAACGCTTGATCTCGGTAAACAGTTGTGTTTTTCAACACGACTTGTTTATCAAATGAACGAGTGCTGAGTGGGTGTTGTACGAGGACGAGTTGTGATCCAATCAATTGGGCTTCGGCCTTAGCTACGTGTAGCTACTATAACACAAATTGACCGACTGAAGTTATGATGTCCGGCGAGACTGGTCTCATACACTTATATTTGAATTATTGGGATGGTGTTGAGGTCGCGGTACTATCCGCATTATGGCCTCGGTCTTCGGGCTGACACGTACCCAGGGGTCTCGGCACCGCCGAATTATGACCTCCAACGATTGCTGCTGATACGGGACGTACAGTCTCATATAGCTGATTCATCCTCTAACGGATGTCGGTTATACATATTTGGAGAACTCTCTACCTTGTGCAACACAGGTGGGGGGGGGTGGTAACTGCTTATGAGCAGGCGGATGACCATCACCGTGGGTAGCGCAGGACGGGGCTATTCCACCTCTCGCTATATAATAAACTTGTTATGTAGTGAGAGCCAATGTAAATATTCCTATTGGAGTATCAAGTTGATTATAATAAACATCGTATGGGAGGTGTTCTATGAGCATCATATTCCTATCTCAGAATCCGAACACTACTAACGTCGATAGACGTAAGTTAGTGATTATGTGTACCACTGTAATATGGATACCGTCTTTGGAGTCTCTCTGCTTCCGGGCTAACAACACTATTAACGCACAGACGTTAAATAAATGTACAGTGTAGTCTCGCACTTAAAAATAGAACCGTTCGTGTAGAGCGAGTTCATATAATGAACAAGAGTCACCCAACTCGAACGCAGTTGGGTGTACTAAATATATTTCAATAGAAATATTATGTACAAATAATAAAAATATAATGACTAAATAATTGATGGTTGTTTTATTCAATTAATACCTAAGTCCAACCTCGACCCATTATAATAATGCGGATAGGATGGTGACGGAATCGAATCTCAACCTAAAAGAACTGGAGTCATTTAAAACACAACGTAAAACTGGGTCTAACTATTAGACGAAATTGGCCAAAATTAAAATGTTCAACATCTTTGATGTTGTTCATAAATTGATGAAGGAGGGTGAAAGTTACACACTCAATACTTAATTATCTCATACTGTTACTGACAGAGAACTATTCTGTAGCTACTCTGTTATGCGATATAATATCCGGGCATAGTAATACCTATACTCGTATTACAAAATTAAATCTGAAGTAGTATCCCAAAATATTATCCCTATATCGGCATACAAATAGACAGAGCGCCCGTTAGTGTGTATGTATGTATATTTTGTAGACGATCATTTATCGTGAGGCTAGTATGGATCTACTGGTATGCAGTAAATGGACAGAGTTTCAAAGGAACAAACATTTGAAACGACACTAATCCATCGTCCCTAAAAACACAATCTCAAATGCTCCAGATGCCAAACTGCGGTTTCGCCAGCGTGAGTTTCGGAATTCCCGTAGGAACTCCCAATTTTCTTTGATACAAACCTTCTGCTGATAACTACAAACCCAACAAAAAATAATTATTCGCATCGGTCATGCCATTCTCGAGTTTTAGCGACACAAACGAACAGCAAGTCATTTTTATATACTTATAAGAAGATATAAAAGGACGTATATAGGCAATAGTGTGTTAACCTACACTGGAGAAGTTTTGAGTGAATCGCGTTTTAAAATTATAGCGCATTTTGTTTAACTGTTTGTTGGTAATTTAAGCAAGGTAATGAAGTAAACACATTAAAAAATATTCCATTACTCTCAAAAAGCGTTATGTACCGATAACCTAATTTTGTGGGTTAACATGCTATTGCTTATCGGCGTCCAAAAATTAACCCCTATTTCCCTTGGTCACGGCATCACGGGTCGGCTAGACCAATTGTTCCTGCGGGAATTCCGAAACTCAAGCGGGCGAAATCGCAGGGCTCAGCTAGTTAGAAAGAAACATTCGGTATGCCATAAGACCGTTGTACCTAAATGTATCTAGTGTTTTGAAACAAAATCTTATCGGGACGTGTTACGGTCATAGAGAATAAGGGCCTGGGCCCGATCGTAAAGCTTCTTACGTACACTTTCGAATGTTCGTGAAATGGCATATTTACAATGAACTGGTGAACTCACCCTTAGACCCTCCTCCATCGTATCCAGACTCTCATCAGGCAAGTCGGATAGTCGTGCCTGAACATTCCTTATCTCCTCAAGTAGACTTTCGATATCGCTATTTAAGTCGTCCTGAGAACACACGGGCTTATTAAGAACAAAAAAAAATAAACACGCTCCGTTATGGAATCAAAGAGGGCAGAGGTCAATATACAATAAGAAACCGGTGTCTATTAAAATAAAATAGATATATGTATAAAACTCTACAGAATACTTCATAGAACAAGTGAAACCAGAAATAGGTATAAGACATGTCCCATTTTATAATACGATGGTTACTATCAATTTATGCGTGATAAGTTATTCGAATCGCTCTTTGATTCCATAATACGAGCACGTTAAAATGAAAGGACAGAGGTAAAATCATAATCAATTGCACGCCATTCCGAATGCTCGGGCGCTGTTAGCTACACAAAAACAACAAAGATAAATGAAAACTATTAGTTGAACAACATCGAGCGGATTTTACATGCAAATGTAAAATTATTTATATTTATTCTGATTTGAAATGGACTGAGCTCAAACGAATATATTGGGTGTAATTGTAACAATCAGGAATTAGAATTACATAAAGTAAACTGAAATACTTTAAGCAAGTATGTATCCAAACGTTAAGGAAACAATCCTCGAAGAATAAATAATAAGCTCAGTGAAATATATTTTTTAACAAAAAGTGAATGCAGCCATAAATTGACATTGTTTACATCATTATCGATTCAAAATAATAGGCTTTAGGAAATAAAAACTTTGCAATCATAGGTAACAGGACTGACCTGAGAAAATCTTTCTAATATTTCCTTCCTTTGTAGTATTTTCTTAAGCTCAAATATATTTAAACATCTATAATAATTTCTGAAGCAATAATATTAATCAGTCGATCGTCTTGTAGTAACCATAGTTTTGTCATGAACAAATTTGATTTCAAAGGGGTCTATATGATATGGACAAAAAATATAACATTTTAACAAATAAAACAAGATACATATAATATTTTATGAGCATTTATTTAAATACATTAATAAAATCCATTGGGTAAAGACTAGAAAGTTGAATTAGAGATATAATATCTATACTCGATAATAATAATAATAGTTTGAATCTGACTAGACATGACTAGATTAAATAATTGAAGTATATAATATTTACTTTGTCTAAAACTACACAAACTACATCAAATTAACTACATCAAAGTTATCTACTAAAACGTGACGCCTACCTACAGTGCATGACGAAAAAATGGCACTACAAGACGAACGGCTTAATTGGCATATTCTAAACGATAATTCACGATACAGATTGTCGTAAACATTGATATTATTAATTTAGTAATTATATCATGCCAAACATAAAATAAATATCGCATAATTGTACAATACGACTGGATGTCAGTCACCTTGGCTGTCCTCTGGTATGGCTCGACCTTCACTGGATCCTGTTGGGGTGTGGGTAGGGCAACTGGTACTATGGATGAGGTTGTTAGTATATCCTCCTGAATGTCGGTACCTAAACACGCTATACTGTCTTCGGTCAGTACACCAGTCAACGAATCATTGGGTGTCTCTAAGCTCAAGTAAGAACTATGATCCTTCCAACTACACATACCCCCGGGTAAGTCCATGGAGATATAGTTAGAATCAAAAGGTGAACTGCGACAATCTTTAGTTTCCTCGTCCGATGAATGACCTGAACTACCACCGGGATCTTTGTCTTTATCGTTTTGATCTTTAGTTTCGATGGTGGCATTCGAAATTGGTGCTGATTTGCTTTTGTTAGCCATAATAAGGAAGTATTGACATTCCGCGTCGTGATATAAATGTTTATCGGGCCAAAAAGGTTTGTCTTTAATAATATTTTGCTTGACACTTACGTTATCATCAATTTGAGATACAATATTTTGAGACTGAACCTTAGGCGCTGTATCTATGCATGATTTAGTAATTGTAGATTTTTGTTCATATAACAAACGTTCCGCATCATCAGTTAAAAATTTCTCAGACCAGAAATTCTCTGTTTTAAGATTAAGTAAGTTGTTAGTAATATGGGTAGAGGGTGTAACTTGAGAAGAACCAGTATCAAACGTTTCAATCGGAAGCTCTTCTGTTATATCTGAAGTATTAGTGACAACGGTTGACTCAATTGTTTCACCATCCTCAAGTGTTAAGTTTTCTTTTATTGCATAATTTGACTTCTCTTGTAATGATTGTGGCGAAATAATTACCGGTTCTACGTCATCGAGTAAAGAGTCAATCATGCTGACACTTATATGTTCATTATCAATCTCTTCGTCGTCCTTGTGTGTTATATTTGATTCTAAATGTTGTATTTCCTTTTCTGTTATCAGATCTTCTGGCTCAGGAGATGCTAAAGATGGTGTGATATTATCTAAAGATTTATCTAAAGGTACGTCTGATAAAATTTCTGAGTCCATTAATTCTTTTGGCGTACCGTCACTCGGTAAAGATTCGTTTTCGGGCAGCAACATTTCTTCAATTTCTCTTTGTAAATCAGCCATTTTGTTTTCAAGAGATTGTTCTGCAGTATTTTTTTCTTGACGATTCTCTTGCTCTATTTTTATTTCTTCAGTCATAAATTCATTAGTAATCTTGGAATCACGTTTACTAGCTGTAATAATTGTAGGCGTAATAACTTTTTCTTCCGTTAAAGTTGAACAAGAAATCAATATGTTTTCATTATTACTATTGTTTGGGCATTGTATTTCTACAGTTATAACGTCAGATAAGCTGCTAATATCAGCTAAACCACTTGGATCAACTTTCCAAAATTGAGCTTCAGAATAGGGTTTGTCTTTAACAGGTGTATTCAGGGATTCTGGTGTAGAAACTGCTGTTCGATCTTGTTCTTGGACTTTGTGATAAATTTTATTATCAAAAAGTTCTTTTTGGGGTGATATATCAGCCTCAGTATGCTCAATAAGTTGTGGGTCCATTTTCTTTTCTTTTCTTTTTTTCTTATTTTTATTTTTACTTTCTGTACCATCTGGATGACGTGATTCTTGATTATTCAAATTAGATTTTTGCATAACCTGCACTTCAATAGCTTGAGTCAAAGAATGATCTTCTACCTTTTGTTCAGTAGTAATAACCATTGATGTAATTTCTTTTTCAGATTTGAATTGAACAGGTTTAGCAATTATTGTTGAATGCTCTTCACCCGCTTTTATTTTGGACTCTGATTTAAAAACTCTGGTTTCTTCTTTGTTATCATTGGACTTTGATAATTGCTTTTTCTTATTTTTCTTCTTTATATCTTTATCATCAATAGCTGGAGACGTCTCTGGTAACTTAGAGGGTTCTTTTTCTTTAGATTTTGTAGATCGAATTTTTCTGGCTTTTTTCTTAGATTGTTGCTCATCATCCGATGGAGTGCTTTGCACATTTTCAACATCCTCAGTTTTAAGACTACTCGTTAAAGGCTCGAATCTGTTTTCAGATTTTTCTCGTTCATTCGACTTCTGTGCTATATCAGATGTGGATCTTGATCGGTTATCTCTTGATCGAGATCTTGACCTTCTATTCCTGTCTACGATTATAAAGCCATCAGAATCCATTTCCCTATCTGGCTTGTATTTTTCAGATTCTAGTTCATTAACTAATATCATGGGTGCTTTATGCGAAACTGGTGTAGGTTCCTGGATTTTATTTTTTTCTGCTTTATCGGGCGAAGGTCGTCGTGCTGCCACAATTCTAGCCCACGAACTATGGATACTTTCTTGTTCAATGTCCTGTACGGGATTTGCTTGTTTTACTTCTGTGACATCCAAAAATTCTACTGATTTCTCATTTGTTTGATCCGGTCTTTCTTCGTCTTGAATTGTTGTTCGTTGATCACTAATAATCAATCTGTCAGACAAAGTTTCAGCATACGATTTGCCTTCTTCCACTGCTTGCACCGATACCTTAACTGGTTTAGTGTAAGAAATAGAATTCTTAGAGGAAGATGCAGATGTGTCAACTTTAGATTGTTCTTGTTCTTTCTTATCGTCTTTCTTCTTCTTTCTTTTGTTACGTTTAGTTTTTGTTTCTATAGTATCTTTGACTATAATATGTTCATCTAAATTTTCATTTTTAGTTTCAACAGTTTTGATCTGGTTTTGTCCCATCTGCTCATTTGATTCAGTTTCAGTTTCCGTTGAATACATGATCTTCTGATTTTGCTTAGTTGTCACCTGTTCTTCTTTTGATGGAGCAACTTCATTCAAAGTTTTTGAAACTGTGCTTTCATTAGTTTGATACATATATGAGGGTTTGAATTCTGGTGCTTCAGCTGATAAGTTGGAATACAACACGGTTTTTGATAAGGATGGCTTAAATTCGGGTATAGAATCAATTTCAGGAAGTAAATCATGCAAATTATGAATGGGAGATTTTTCAGTAGGAGTATTGTTATCATCGATGTTAGTGTCACTCGGTTGATTAACAGGAGTATCAGTTGAATCTTTTGTCATTATTATATTTTGAATCGTACTCGTTATTTTATGCGTACTTTGTTCAGGCGTATCTGGAATAACAGTATTTTGTGATCTAAGTTCTGTATCCGGTTTATATGATGAATGGGAGATTTCAATTTGAATAAATTCGGTTGAGTGTGATTTTACATCAAATGGTTCAGTGTTTTTATCTGAAATCTGAAGCATTCGATCCTCATTACTAAAGTAAGCTGGCAAAGAAATTGATTCTTCAGGGAGAGTAGAAACTAGTTCGGTATTCCGAGTTTGTTTCACTTTACAAGGCAACTTATGGTCTATGTTATCGTCACTTTCACACATTTCTTCGTCACTTAGCTCTGTATGTTTAATAGCAGACTCAGATTGACTGTCACATACCACTTGTGTTAAATCAACGTTCTCTTTTTGTATTAAATCTGAGTGAACAACATTGATTTCTTTATCTTCTGATTTGGAAATATTTTCTTTTATTTCTCTCTCTTTTAACGATTTTTCAACCTGCTTGATGTCTCCAAATACTAAAGGCACGTGAGAATCATTTATGTCATCAATTTCAAATGATAACTGCGTTGGTTCAGATAAATTTTCAGTTGATTTCTCTACATTTTGTTCAATTTCCACTTTATTTTTAATATTAGCCTTATATAATTTTTGTTCAACCTTTTCATCATAGAAACTACTTTCATATAAATATGGTTTAGCGATATGGGACTGTTTATCTGATCTAATTTCATCTGCAGTCAAGCTAACTGGATTATTCGTGATCTCAAGACACTGTGCTTCTAAGTTGGGTGTGAATGTTTCTGTTTCATTTCTGCCTAGAGTTCCGGACGGAGGTGCTGAGACTACTTGAGCAAAATCAATATTCTCGTTCAACGATGGCATTGGCTGAACAACACTGAGTATTTTATTCTCAGATTCTGATATTTCTTTGAGTTTTCTCTCTCTTAAAGATTTTTCAACCTGCTCAATGCTTCCAAACACTAAAGGCACTAGAGAATCATTTATATCATTAATTTCAAACGATAGATCCATCTCTTCTAGTTTAGTTTTGAACTCAGTTGATTCATCTACATTTGTTTTTATTTCGTCTTTAATTTTAATATCAGCTGTAAATAATTCAGACTTCGGTTTTTCATCGGTAAAAACGCTTACATTTTGCCCAGCAATCTCCGATTTGGGACATAAACCATGTTCAACAGTTGTTACATTAACTAAGTTGTCCTTAATGACGGAAAACTGCGGTTCTATGCCTTTTAGTGATTTGTCTGTCTCTGATTTCATAGTAAGAACAGTAGCTAATTTATATTCAGCTTCCTTAATTTCCATCGTCATAATTTTAAATGTATCATCCAATGCTATGTGATGATTATAAAGATTGCCAATGGATTTTTCATCTATCAATTCCACTGCTTTTTCATTACTTTCATCTTCTAAATATTTTCCTGCTAGAGTCGATGACGAATGTACTATTTTATTTGGTTTCTTAAATATTTCTACAGAACTCAAATTTTCTGTTAAGCTATTTTCTTCTAAAGAAAATCTTCTTTGTCGTGAATTTTCCTCTGTTAAGAGTAAAGCTAATTTATATTCAGCATCTTGAATTTCTTGATAACTATGCCTCTGTGTATTTTCTTTTATAATTAAACTACCCATTTTGGAATTCGTATTTTCTGAATTTTTACTAGCCAAATCTAGATCAGGTAAATAACATGACGTAATGGCATTTGTTTTAGATGTATCAGTGATTGCCTCCACGTTACTATTGGGCTGAATTTGTATCAAATCCGACTCATTACTATTAGTATGTGTTAGGCCAAACAACTTTTCAGCATCATTTAATTCTTGATAGTTAAATCTAAATGGTTCGAAAATGATATCCTGAATAATATGTGGCTCTGGTTCACTAACGAAAGAACGTGCACGAGTTATTCCATTAGTCAAATGTGACTGTTGGTCTTCAAAAATATTTGTAGTCCCAAATGTTTGTTCAACGACTTGATTTGATTCAACAATTAGTGGACTGTAAGATTCTACGACAACATCTCCAGTGTTTTTGTCTTCATTATGTGTTAATGAAGATAATGCGGGATTCTGAGTTGATTTTGTTAAAAGAGTAGCTAACATGAATTTTGCATCCACAATTTCATTGTAATTCTGACTAGGTTTTTCAAAAATAGTATCTCCTGATATTTTTGCAGATAATCCAGAAATATTTCTTTGCTTTGTTTCACTAATATTTTGTTGTTCTTTATGTTTATCAGTAACAGACGTAAGATTTTCTGATTCATTTGATAGCGATAATTTTACAATATCACCCGTGATTGTTTTTTCTAATGCAAGAAGTCTTTCAGCGTCAGATATCTCATGATAATTTTGATGAGGAGTTTCTTGATAATGCATTTTGACTTCACTGAGTATTGATTCCGGTTGTAGAATATCCGAAATATCAGTTTCAATGGTTTCTGCTGCCGTTTGTATTTTAGATGGAACAACAGTTCCGGTATGTTCTGGTAATGTGGGTAACTTTGGCTTTAAACTTTCTGTAGCTATGAAGCTCGAACTTTCAGTGTTTATGAATTCATAACAATGTTCTTGAATTGTTTTAAGAAGTGCTTCATGTATGCCTTTGTTGAAAGTTTGTGGTAAGATTTCTTTCATATTTTCTTCACTCGGTAACGAGTCTATAGTTGATTTTATAGCGTTAAATACATTATCTTTTAATTCTGCATGATTACGTACTGAAACGTCTTCAACGAGTAAAATTTCTTTGTCATGGACATCCGTCATAACCTCTTGTAATAATATATTATCAGCATCACGTGCTGTTTCATTTTTTAGCTCTTTTATAACATTTTGAGCTAAATTTCTCTCGGGAACAGATTTATGTTTTTCTTTTTCTAACATTGTTTGACTGTATGTAAAGTCTAAGTTATATATATTTAAGTCTAAAGAATATGTTTTAAGCTCTTCTTTAAGTTCTCGATAGGGTATATTTGTAGTTATTACGTTTTCTACATCAACTTTTGGGTGGCGATCTTGGACGGACCCAAATATAGCTTCTTCAAGTTCATTATCTAATTTCATATTATGTTTCTCACATGTAGGCAAATTTTCTGTGACAGATAATTCAGATTCTTTTACTGTTTTACCTGTGAAAGTAGTATGTTGTTCTATTAAAGTGTTTTGAGTTACATTTATTTTTTCTAAAATCTCATCAACATTTGTGTCAGTTTTTGGAACATGAATCACTGTAAGTTCAGAGGCGCCACTTTGATCTACAGGCGTTGGTTCTCGTTCAACTATGCCATGTTTAGAATTATCAATATTCATTTCCGCAAATTCTAAATTAACATGGGTAATGTTAACGCGTTCATGTTTTTCACTATCATCAATTATAATACTGGAAGACTTTTCATCAGTGATTTTGTTATCAACATTCACTTCTTGAAGATTTGTGGGTAAGTTTCCATCAACTGGTACTTCTTCTAAAGAACTAGTTTTACTTTCATATACTTTTACTGTTCTTATCGGCGGCAATTTCTTTTCTTCATGCGTTATGAGATATATTGTGCGTGTTTCATTTGGAGCTAGAGGTTCATATCTTGTAACTTCTTCAATAATATTAATAGAACCCTGTTTCTCAGATTCGGAAGGTGAAAAGAATTTATCGTTATTATTCTGTTCACTTGAACGCAAAGTTGCAGTGGAAACGTCTACTGGAGCAGTAGCACTAGTATGAGGCATACTTCTGTTTTCAGAGACTGTGTCAGCACCAAGGGTATCTGTAGAAAGCATTTGCCTTGTTTTAGTTTCTGTGGATTCAAAGTTTCTTTCAATTGAACTTTTTTCTATCTCATTTTGGATTAAAGCATTCGTATCTTGGACTATAGTTACTTCAGTTGCAACTTCTTTAGGCTCTTCACTTACTGACAAGTCTTTAGTTGAGAATTCATTTGTATCGACAGATTTTGGTTGTTCAGAAATAGTTTCTTCTTCAGCTATTAAGGCATTCCAATCCACAGAAACCAGCTTGAGCAATTTGTTTTTACTGTCATCTTTTTCTGTCAGAGATTCAGAACTAGAGGATGGTGATTTCTTGGCAGTAATTACTTTGAAGTTGTCATCCATGCTGGTGTCAGGTTTAATCGTTGTAACCTTATCCTTGTGTTTAGGAGATTTCTCCTTGCTTTTCTTTTTAGATATTTCTGAACGTTCAATTTCTTTTAATGCTTTTTCGATGTCATCATCTACTGGTTTTGATTTTTTTGACTTTTTCTTCTTTTGGATTTTTACCTCCTTGTGTTGATCTTCATTTGATGTTTTATCTTCATTTTGACTAGCAAGAATATTTTGTTCAATGGATGGTATTTTTTTAGTGTCTGTCGTTTGACTTGATGATATATTTTCCACAATATCAGGTATTTTAGATTTAGGTTTGTTTTTATTTATTTTAGACAAACTCTTTTTTTCCTGTTTTTCTAAAACATCTGTATTTTCTTTATTTTCTTCTTTTACAGAGCTTTGAGCCATTATTTCTAATGTACTATTGTCGGCGGTTATGTTATTTTTAGATTTGGATGTTACTTCTTCAACTTGTTCCACCACATTAGAAAATGCTTCAACCACTGGCTCAATTACGGAAACTTGTTCTTCAAGAGTTTCTGAGATGGATTCTGTAGGTTTTAAAATAATTGGTTCTGATATTTTCTCCACTTTCCTACTCTTTTTCTTCTTCTTATTTTTTGAATCAAACTGCAAGCTTTCTGAAATATTGTATTCCTTGGATTCCCCGATTGCCAATATTGATTTAGAAGTATTGTCTACTTTTGTTCCCGAACTTTCTTCTCTGGGTTTCAGTAGATTTGTCTCGAGTTTAGGTTGTTTATTAATTTTCATGCTTTCACTATCCGCAGATAGTTCAATTGTTAAAGGAACTTCCTTTTTCTTTGGTTTACTTTTCTTTTTACCATCTGTTTTTTCGGATTTTGATATTGGTTTATCGTCTAAAATGATGGTACCGTCCAATTTTTTCATTTCGAGTTCTTGAGGGTATTCTCTCGAACTTAGAACGTCATGTACAATTTTCAATTCTTGTTCTTTTTTATTCAATGAATCTTTATTATAAGAAATATCTTGTTCTATTTGTTTCGGAATAATATTTTCACTTTGAATCCCAGGAATATTTAATATATTTTCAATAATTTCATGAGAAACTTTTTTAATCTCTCCAACCTTATCCTGGCACTCAATCTTCTCTTTATTATCATTTTCTTGTGAATCTTTATCTTCTAAAGACCATGTGTCTTTTTGTACAGAAGATTCTACAACGATAAAATCAGAAACAATATCAGTAATTTTATGAGATTCTTTGTGAATTTTCTTTTTCTTTGGCTTTGTTATCTCAACAGCATCTTTAGCTTTAGTATTTAAGCTACCTTCTGACTTTTCTTTGGCAGATTCTTTTTTAAGGGATTGTGTTTTGACAACATTTTCACGAGTATCATCTTTACTTTGATCTCGCTTCTTCTTTTTTTGTTTATCAGATTCTTCAATTTCTTTAAGAGCCTTTGCTATTTCATCTTCAGGATCTTTGTATTTCTTTGACTTTTGTTTCTTTTTAGATTTTTTGTGTTCAATCTCTTCGTTATTGCTCTCGGATATGTTTTCAATTACAGTTTCAGTAATATTTTCTACAACTGTTGCACTGTGCTGTAATTTTTTGATCACTTCTTTATTAACAATAGTATCAACACGTTTCTCCGTTATCTGTTTTGCAGGAACAGATGTTTCTTGTGATAGATTATCTAATATATTTTCTGGTCCTAAGTCTGAGGTATCATCAAAGTCTGCAACTTCAGTTACTCTTCTAACAGTTTTCTTCTTTTTCAAAGCCTGTACGTCATGTGCTCTATTTTGCCGTTTTTCTGGACCTTGTTTTTGTTTTGGTATTTCTTTTGAACGGCTACGTTGGACAGGTCGTTCAGGATAATTAGGCTTGATTTTTTCCGTCTCAACACGGCCAGTTTTAGCTTCTTCAGTAGTTTCTAAATTTTGTTCATGTTGAGATGTACTCTGATTTTCGTCTATAACTTCTCCAACAGTATCTACGAGTGCTACTTGAGGTTTTGGTAACAATGTTACGTATTGTGCTTTGGATTGCCTGCGTAATCCAAGAGCTAATATTTCGGCATATGATAATTCATGGGCTCGACACTTCATAGAAGGGCTAGGGGATCTAATTTGTTGATCAGAAGAATGCAATTCCTTATCAGGCTCTGTTTTTTTTACCAATGACGATGGCACATCATGTACGTCACGATACTCAAAAGGTTGTTCGTAATATTCATGTGATTCTTGAGGTACGTTCCTAGCATGACTAACATAGTCCTGGTAAACAATATTCTCCCTTTTAACCGGTTCACTTTCACTAGTATTTTCGTGCACCCTAGTCTCACTATATTGAACATCCGGTTCAAACACACTATTGTCAGTTTCATCACATTGAACACATGTCACATCGCTTCGGTAAGCGTCTTCGTCAGCCAGAGAGGGACTCCTGCTGTGCTCCAAATCATCGACCCGTTTGTATGATTCATATTGAATCAGTTGAACGCTCGGTTGACTATGAGCGCTAGCTTGTCTCGAATCAATAGAACTAGATCGTGAGTGCCCTTTTACTATCTCAGCATAAGTGGTTCCTCCGAGAACCCAAGCGGGGCTACGGGCTCTGGTCGGTGCATCAGGCAGATTGAGCGTCGCCATGTTTGCCATTTGTGCAATTTCCCTTGTTAGTTTGGAGCGGTCTCGGCGCTCGGGAGAACGAGCGCGGCGATGTTCGCGCGCTCGGTCCGCGGCGGTCACGAGCATGGACAGAGTGGCCACGGATTCGTCCGTGACCTCGTCAGGCGTCAGCGGCATCACGAAGTAGGGATCCAACCCGTAGATAGCTCGAGTCAGCTCTTCGATACGCCGGACGATTTCCTGATACGCAAGTACGGACATACATAATTTACAAAAGTGTTTTAGTTTTACTAGCGTGTTTTACTGTCGTGTAGGCGATGGAAGCTTAGGAGAATGAAAAGAAACGACGGTGGCTGCGATTTCTCGTGTAATATATATATTTAATATATTAGATAGTTCAAAATTTATAAAGTAGGAATAGATAACTAAATAAAGAATCGACTTTAAGCTAAATGAACAATTCGATCGCGATTAAGTGTCTTTCAGCGGGTCAGCGTCAGGACCGCCACGCTGTACTAGCAGTTTGATTCGTTCGTTCCGCGCCTGGATCTTGCTTTGAAGTGATTTAACTCTTTCTCGACATTCCTAACAGAGGATATCATTTGACGAGTTAGTAGCGGTGAGGGTGAAGGGTGGAGATAACAAATATAGATAAGTAAATATGAATGCATAGCCAGTGGTAATATACATGTGGACTAATAACGTCAGTATGGCGTAACTATATAAAAAAGAAGGCACCAGGCCCGTGTGTGCAGTAAAGCGGTGTACGCCACCTAACATCATAACCCCATAGATGAGCCCACCACCAAAATAAAGGCAACTGAGAGCCCCGAGAGATAAACAAAACTAGAACATTCGCTAGCCACCTACTCGGCTTGTGATTGGTGTCGGTGCATGTGACTGACGGCCACCGCTGGAGTAACATCGAGGGAAGACTGTGTTGCGATCGTCCCTCGATGTCCTCGGTTGGTGCCGACTGGAGCTAAGAATCGTTCCTACCTGTTGCTGTCTCTGGGCTTTGTCGGGGTCTCTCGGGCTATAGTTGGGCTGTGCCGCTTGCCGCAGCTGCTGTTCGGCTTGGAGGAGCTGCGTTCGTAGCCGCGCCACATCTGCGCAGTAGGCCTCGACTTGTGCAAGCGCAGCGCTTAGCTGGCTGACTTGAGCGGTAGTCTGGCCGCCGAGAGCGTCCAAAGACGCAGTCAGCTCCTTAGCGGCTGCTTCCACACCCTCCGGTCCCCTGGACTGCGCCGCCACGCCGTCCGGACCGAAGTGTACCTATCGATAATAAACTCATAAGCATCGTCGTGGTCTGAGAGACGTTGTCAGAGACAGCCGCACAGCACCTGCAAAATACAAATTCTCGCGATTAACTCACGTTAAGTTTCTCGACAGCATAAGAAATTTTAGTTTTCTGTGTCGAAATATCATTGATTAGTTTTTCTCTAAAGGCTAAACGATCTCGCAGGGGTTTCTTTGCATTTTGTGGTGCTTCCAAAGTTCTCGTTGTCGCTTCCAACCAGTGGCCGACATCCTTCAACTTCTTTTCGCACCTCTCCCATTCTTCTGCCAATTCTTGTAGTAAGCCGTTCTGTAAAAATAATTATTACGTTTTAATAATGATGTTAACATCAAGATTTGATGACATCGTAAACATTTATTGTTCTTCAACTAACTGTCTTCGCCAATTTCTTTTCGACGTCAACGGTGGCGTTTTCAGCAGCCTCAAGTCTTGATGGCAAGTCTCCAGGACTAGTCACGCGTTCTATCGCCTCTAACTCTTTAGCCATGTCAGCTAAATTCTTAGATTGCTGCTTGCAACTCTTCAGCGCGTTCTGTTAAACAAAAAATAATATAATAAATACCTACAGTAAATTGATAATTTTTTAAAACTTTTTTTTGAATTTTTTACCCCATATTCAGTCTGTTTTTGTTGTGCCTCCTGCAAGTCGGCCAATGGGAGTGGCCGCGCGAGGAATGCACGTTGAGTCTCCACCCAAAGCAAGACTTTCTCCAACAATGCAAGGAATCTGGCAACAGCATCACAGGCATCCTCAACGGCCGCTTGTCGTGTCTCTAGTTCACTGCAGACAGCAGCAAATTGTTCAGATAGAGCGGTCACAGTAGACTGGACTAGTTGTCGTTCGCCGGCATCACGGCTGCCCTCGACGATCGCACGAGCGTTACGCGTCAGTCTCTCAATGCGATCGGAAATGTTTGGCACTTCGGATCTGGTCGCGACCAAGCGCTCTTTGTATCGCTCCGGAGGCAGCGTGCGGTCGCGCGCCGTCAGTTCCGCTGCCCTGATCCACGCCTGGACATCTTCCACGTCACTCGTGTACTCGGAGCGAGCGGTGCGCGCACGTTTCCATTCCCTTTCTTTCTCCTCCATAGCTGCAGCCAGGGCTTCTGAAGACAGTTCTAGAGCAGACAATTCCTGGGCGACGTCAGCCGGTGCTGATCCCCCGTATCGCTTCCTGCTTTCTTCAGTGAAATTCTTCGTGCGCTCCACTAACAACGAAACCTCTTTGGTGAGTTCGCGTACAGCGTCGCCCTCGTCTTCACCGAACACGTAAAAAGTCTTTACTTTAGCTATCGACACCTCGATTAGTTGCCGGAGCTCTTCGATTTTCTCTGACACGCGGTCGAATTCAGACACTATTTCGTCGATCTCTGTGAGTCTCGCCGCCAGAGTCTGTCGCAATCTGAAAAGAAAAGCACGTTAGAGTAATGAGAACGTACATTATGAACTAAGGAAACATGGATGTATTGAGGGGCGCACGAGTTTAGGAGAGCTGCCAAAACACGACGAAAATAATCTAGCGGCGCACTGTGACGCGACGCCCGTGAGGCCGTGACGGTGCAAGGTCGAACTACGACTCGGCGCCGGCGGTATTTCGTGTTATATTATCCATCGCAGCAGAGCTGCACAATTGCTATACCTCGTCGTTCGTAGCCGGGGTAAGCGGCGTTCCGCTCGCTTCGCCCGCCCGTCGCTCAATGAACTGGACTCGATAGATTCGCGCGGCGTACGACTATAAATATCTAATTTTACATTTCACGTATCTAATGTTTGCACGGCGATGACATCAGAGAGCGCGAGTTTCGGTGCAACGCCGCTGACCGGCGACTGTTTACGTTCAGTACACACAACCAGTAGGTACATTAGGTGATGGGGTGACGTGAACCGTTTGACCTTGGACTAGACATTTATCTTTAACAGCACGTTGAGAAAATTGCAAGAGATCAACCGAATTGTTAAAAGAACGCTCGCGGAACCGCAAGCTCAATTGGCATGCGCTAAGGAATCCGTGGTGCGAGACGACGTGGCCGGCCGGCACCCCGCATTGCCGCAAACACAAGTAAATATTGATGAGGCCGGTGCCAAAAATGTACATTTCATAGGTATTATAGCAATAATATTATTAGAAAACCACAAAATATCGTACCGCGGGCACAACGATCGCGTTCCTAGATTCACAGAAATACAAAATGGACCGCGGCATGAGTCACACGATCAGAAATAAGCACAGACACAGCAGCATCTCACAATCCGGCTTCACTATTATAAAACTCATCCTATTTCGCCACACAAAAACTGCAGGCACATTCCAGTCTCCGGATTGAAGGGATATGCGTTTCGAAACTGTTTTATTATTGTACTTATTCAGAATCCAGACACTTCTATCTTGGACCGGTCGAGTGAGAGTTAATACCGATCGCAGAGGCGAACGCAGCAAGCCGTGAAACGTTTTCCCCACGCCCGTTATAATCTTGTTATACAGTCTTACCGTTTTAGGAAAAAAAAAATCACAGAGTTAAATCTATACTTTGTGTCGGTTATAAATGGCGTATGTTCTAAGTATATCCCCTGAAGCCGGGTGTTAGTGCAGACTGAGGAGCCCTGACCTATAAAACATGGCCGGCACGCGCATGCGCGCAAGGCTCGAGAAAGTAGTCAGTCTGTATGAATAAGTAACGATTACACCAGCCGAGCCCTGTGCAGAGCCGGTCGTCTGGAATTTTCGACGCTCCGAAGTAAACTCTACTGCGCAGAACCCAGGCTACATTATTGAACGACGTTTCGCACACGTTGGGTTATTCCAGTTTTGTCCCTTTAACCTTCTGATTGATTCTGTCTGAAGGCATGTGCATACCGAATTTTAGTATTCTAGATTTAACATAGTACTAAGTATCGATATTATTGCCGTTAAAGAATATAATTTTTAGGTTTATTAACATACATTACTCATACTACATATGGACTAGGGTTACCACCTGCAAAAATATAGTAGGTACTTTTAGGAAATTCAGAGAAAAAAGTACAGAGATGTTTAAATTGTTTAATCATTATGTATCGGGCAGCATTCATCGACAAATTATTGCCAGTTTGACAGTTGACGTTTTGCCACCGAGAATGCTTTTCGTTCATTCCAGACCAGGGGGTCGATTTTTGAATCGCTCGAATTACTTTCACGCACGGAATCGCGAATTCACGTGCGAATCCTCATACATTTTTTAAGCATTCACGCGTGAATTTTGCAGTTCCGTGTGCGAATAGTAATTAGAGCGATTCAAAAATCAACCCCCAGTCACAGTTAATATAACGCGGTTTGTTGACAGTTAAATTGGGTTTTCGTACTTTGGATTTTTCTATAATATATAGTACAATCGACTGAAATATAATACGTTACTATAAAATATAAGTACGGGTGGCAACCCTATAGACCATGACTATATCAGTTAACAGCGGAAATAATTATGACGTTATTATTATGACCCAACATCATAAAACCACATTGTAAGCTGATAGAATTATTTACGGGCATAGTCACCAGGTAGCGTAATGTTTTGTACCTAAGCTACGTCTAGTTCTCTTCCTGTTCTTTATTAGAATTAGCAATGTTTCGTTTGATAAAATAATAAATGAATGGTAAAATAATACAAAACATACATAACAAAAAAATTCCCTTGAGAAATCCGAAAAAAAAAATAGTCTACTAGTATGGTTATGATCTGATTAGGTAATTATAAATCATTGAGTCAATTATGGATAAAAGAGACGCAACATTAAACTTCATTTGTAGAGGTCATACTGGGTGTGTCATCGGTAAAAATAATTACTCGAAGACCGTACTACTGTATAAATTTAAAACGTTTTTTTTTAACCGTGTACCTACGCGAAGACAACTACACAGGCGAAAGAAAATGAAATAGCAAGTGGTTTAAAATTGAGAGGGACAGGCCTGGTCAATTTTTCCTTATGTATTCATTTGGGAAATAAAGCAATAAATCGTCTCAAAGAAGAAGTTGAGTTCAGTGAGAAGTGAATTACTTATCAGTTTGTTTATTGAACCAGTACCTATAGCAAAATAGAACAAGATCAAAATATAGTGGAAAGTGAAAATCACGAGTGCAACCAATACGTCAACATGGCATATTACTACAATATCTAATCTTCTATAGGTACATATAAAATGCTTTGTACTGAATGACTGATGGATCAACGCACAGCCTAAACCGCTGGTCGTAGAGATCTGAAACTTGGACGGTGTGTTCTTTGTATGACGTAGGCATCCGATAAGAAAGATTTTTCCGGAATTCTACCTAAATATTCTAAAGGTGAAGGAACAATTCCGCGGGAACTTCGAAATTATCTTGGGCGAAACAATAGTTCACAATATAATTTATAACTTTATCAAAGTGTCAATGGATCGTTATATTCAACTCAGTGAACATCTCATTTACTAAACATTGCACGTTTATTAGGTTGGCAGGTATGTATGACCTTTCCGGTCTCCCGGTCTTCTCGATGATGGGTACCGTGTAAAAGGCCTATTACACTATGCTAGACTAGACTGTCTTGATACTGAATAGTGTAATAGGGCTTTAAGTCGTGATTGAGCTCATTTGTTTTGTTTTAATGAGTACCTTCCATTACACGGGATAAAGCATGTTAAAAAAAAACTGAATTTATTTTGGTTGAAATGACATGTTGCCATTAGCTTTTTATGTGCTGCGTTTCTAGTTGATTCCAAAGTATAAGAATATAAATGAGAACATTCTTAAATAGCTACTTACATACAAATATCCAAGGATAGGTACCTACAACAAGCATGAGATTTTTCGCCCGATGATGCCATGGCTTGGACAATCACGTGCTTTTCAATGTTAATAATATACATGGATGATTTCATTCAATAACATAACATGTACAGATGACATTGGAATATATCTTGTAAAATGTGGTGGCCGTGGACTTTAAGTTATATTTTTAACATTTTTTTTAAATTGAAACCACCTATGATACTACGAGTAATCGCTACATAGTATATATAAAACAAAGTCGCTTCCTGCATTCTGTCTGTCCCTACTCCCTATGTATGCTTAGATCTTTTTGAGTGTGGCAACAATTATATTTTTGTAGTTGGTCCTACTGTTGTCAATTTTGTTTTTTGCATGTTGTCCACACTGACTTCCTCTCCCAATTAATTAATACTAAGCCGGTTAAGGTGTATCTATTGTGTGCTTTCTTTAAAATAAAATATCTTCCAAATCTCGTTTCGTATTTCACTGCAAACATCATCAAAAGGTTATGGGCCCAGTCCCGCAGTCGAAGTATTCAAGATTTGGAAAAATAACCTGTGGTAAAACAGCGGTAATAAAATCTGCGGTGAAGCAGTACCTATACCTATCAAGCGTGGGTATCCATTGTGTTTGGCATACAAAATGGACGCCGAAAATTTTGGATCAAACTATTTGTCTTCCAATCATCAAGGCATAAGATTGGAGGGCACTGAAAATTGGAGCAGCTGGAAATTCCAAATTAAAGTGATACTTAAATCTATATGTGCCTATGAAGTCGTAAACGGTATAAGTCCATGTCCGAAGAAACCGGAACCCGGTGAAGACAAAACTAAATTCAACGATTGGCAAAAGATGGATGCAAAGGCTCAGGGGGTGATTGTGACCAGACTATCCCCAGGAGTAATATTACAAGTTCAAAACTGTGAGACATCTAAAGAAATATGGGATAAATTGAGTACGGTCTACGAGCAAAAATCAGACGTTTCGCTACACATTTTACAACAACAATTTTTCGATATAAAATATGATGACAAAGAAAACATGGCGACATTCGTCGCAAAAATCGATAATATAGTATCGCAAATTCGACAAGCGAAAGGAGAAATTCCCGAAAATATGATCATTACAAAGGTCATCAGTTCGTTGGGTGAAAGATATCGCCATTTTGTTTCTGCGTGGGACTCGGTACCATCTGACAAACGCACCTTGTCAGAACTGACAGCCCGACTTTTAATTGAAGAACAAAGAAACAAAGTGTACGAAGAACAACACAGTGAAAGTGAAAAACAAATGGCATTCAAAACAAACATCAAAAAACAAAGAAAATGTTTTAATTGTGGAAAAACTGGACATTACAAAAGTGACTGTAGACTGAACAAATCAAACATGTTTTGTAATCAGTGTAAAAAACCTGGACATACTTATGAACAATGTTGGTTTAATAAAAGTGGAAAAAACTCGGTAAAGAGTGATAAACGGTACAGCAACTCAAAGTTTAACAATAAACAAAACGCGTTTCTTACATCAGTCTCATTAAGTAGTGCTTTAACCTCAAAATGTTCTGACAGTGACTGGTTCCTCGATAGTGGTGCATCTGAACATATGTGCTCTACGAAAGACTATCTCGAAAATTACAAAGACTTACTAGTGCCAAAAGACATTATCATCGGTGACGGAACAGTTATAAAAGCCATGGGCCACGGAAACTTTAAAACAAAAGCTTATGATGGTGAACAGTGGATTCCTACAATAATGAACGATGTATTGTTTGTTCCTGAACTAAAAGTGAATTTGTTTTCCATGAGTGTGGCCCTGGACAAAGGGTACAAACTGGTGTCTACAGCAAATGAATCCAAATTTCAGAAAAATTGCAGTGTTCATGCTATTGCTAAAAGACAAGGTAAAATGTTTGTTATGTTATTTAAACAAGAGAAAGAAACAGCTTTAGTAGGAAAAAGCAATTTAGAACTTAAAGAATGGCATGCTAAATTAGGCCATCAGAATATTAATCCGGTAAAAAAATTTCTTGAAGATAAAAACATACCATTTAATAAAGGTGATGAAGAAACTTGTATACCTTGCTTAAAAGGAAAACAGCATAAATTCCCATTCCCGAGTAGCAAACATAGAGCTACCGAACCAGGAGAAATAATACACATGGATATCGGAGGACCTGTAGAAGAAATGTCACTCGGTGGAGCAAAATTTTTCCTGTTATTAAAGGATGATTATACTAAATACAGAAAAGTTTATTTCCTAAAATTTAAGTCGCAAAGCATTGAATGTCTCCGAAAATTTATAAAACAAACCCAATTGAATCCAGGCCACAAAATTAAGTTTGTAAGAAGTGATAATGCAAAAGAATTTATCGGTAAAGAAACAAAAGAATTATTAGATTCATTTGGCATCCAACACCAGAAAAGTGTTGTTTATACACCACAACAGAATGGTTGTATAGAGAGAGAAATGCGAACAGTTGTGGAATCATCACGTACAATGCTCATAGAAAGTGGACTTAACAAAAATCTATGGGCGGAAGCCATAAATACAGCTGTTTATACATTAAATAGAACAGGACCAAGTCGGATAGAAGGCAAAACGCCATATGAGTTATGGTTCGGAAAAGACTATGATTTAAATAATTTACAAATTTTTGGAACAAAAGTTTCTGTTCATGTACCTGATCAACAGAGATTAAAATTTGACAGCAAAGCGGAATTAGGATATTTCGTAGGATATGGCGAAAATACAAAAGGGTATAGAATATACTTACCTGCAAAAAATGATGTAGAAATTAAACGAGATGTCATATTCATAAAAGAAAAACAAAAAAAAACAGATTTAATAGAAGGTCACAGAAGTGATGAAGTTAGCATTTTTGATATAAATAACTATGAAGAAAATGTCGAAATGGATGAATCATTTGAAAATCAGAATGACGAAAGTTCTATAAATTCGTTCCATGAAGAATCACAGACAGGAGAGCAAATAGCAGAAAAAATCCCAGAAGAATCATCAGAGTCTGATGATAATATAGAAAACGAAGGTAAAAGACCTAGGAGGGTAACCTCAAAACCGAAATGGTTCAACGACTTCGAAACAGGAGTGGATTCGGAAGAAAGCAGCAGCAGTTTCATCAGCTTCAGTGGTGATGAACCAATGACTTATGAAGAAGCAATGAAAAGACCGGATAAATGTATGTGGGATGAAGCTATTAAAAAGGAATTGAAGACTTTAGAGGAAAATAACACCTGGAAAGAAGTAAAAGAAGTTCCTGAAAGAGAAAATGTAATAAGTAGTAAGTGGGTTTTCAAGATCAAAGAGTCTGAAGGAAAGTCTATATACAAAGCGCGACTTGTAGCCCGAGGTTTCGAGCAGAAAATCAGTGACGATGAAACCTATGCACCTGTTGCGAAACTAACTACCTTCAGAATGTTGATGGCGGTCGCAAACCAGAAAAAACAACCTGTCTACCAAATGGATGTTACAGGAGCATTCCTTTATGGTGATATAGATGAGACTGTTTTTATGAAATTACCTAATAATAAGATCTGTAAATTAGAAAAATCGATTTATGGTTTAAAAAAATCACCTAGGTATTGGAACTCTAAATTCAATGACTTTATGCTAAATGAAAAATTTTTTAGATCTAAAAATGATCCTTGTTTATATTTTAAAAGAGATAAAAATGATTATATATATGTTTTATTATTCGTAGACGATTTAATATACTTTGGTAATAACAAATGTCAAGTAAATTCCTTCAAAAATGTGTTATGTAATAACTTTAAAATGAAGGATTTAGGTTTGGCATGTAACTACTTAGGTATAAATATTAAACAAGACCTCAAGAATTATGTAACAAAAATTAATCAGAAAAGGTACCTAGAAAAATTGCTTGATAAATTTCAAATGTCTAATTGTAAACCAGTAGCTACACCAATAGAACAAAACTTTAATTTTGAATTGTTAAAGAGAGAAAAACCTGAAAGTTCTGATATTGAAAAAAATTGTAGAAGCTTATTGGGGAGCTTGCTTTATGCAACTTGTACAAGACCAGACTTGGCAGTTGCAGTAGGTTTTCTTAGCAGATATGTACATTGTGCTAGCATGACATTATATAAGTGTCTTAAAAGAATTCTTAGATACATTAAAGGTTCTATTGATTTGTCATTAAAGTATTGTAAAGTAAATAGTGATGTAAAAATAAAACTGCAAGGTTATAGTGATGCAGACTGGGCAGGAGATATCCAAGATAGAAAATCGACATCGGGTCAGATATTTTATATTTTTAACTGTCCAATTTCATGGAGCACAAAGAAACAGTCCTGTGTATCACTATCATCGTGCGAAGCTGAATATTTAGCACTCAGTATGTCTATTATGGAAGGATGTTACTTAAGGAAACTTCTCTTAGACTTTGGTTATGATAACATTTTATTTGAAATTCTGGAAGACAATCAGAGTGTTATAAAAATTGCTAGTAATAATGATAGTAATAAAAAACTGAAACATGTAGATATTAAGTATCATTATATAATAGAGAAAGTGTCTAATGGAAATGTAAATCTGAAATATGTAAGCACAGACAACAACGTTGCAGACTTGTTCACAAAACCATTAGGCAAACAATTATTCATCAAGTTCAGAAACTTAATTTTATTTTAGTGAGATACCTATTATGTTTTTATTATTATGTCAATATAGTATTGTAGATATTGAAGAATACCTACAGTATAAAGTGTAAAAGTAAATGTAAAAATGTAACCCCTGAGGGTGCGATTTAACATGGAAAAATATAACTGTTGAGGGGGTGTTTTGAGTGTGGCAACAATTATATTTTTGTAGTTGGTCCTACTGTTGTCAATTTTGTTTTTTGCATGTTGTCCACACTGACTTCCTCTCCCAATTAATTAATACTAAGCCGGTTAAGGTGTATCTATTGTGTGCTTTCTTTAAAATAAAATATCTTCCAAATCTCGTTTCGTATTTCACTGCAAACATCATCAAAAGATCTTTAAAAGTACGCAACGGATTTTGATGCGGTTCGTTGATAGAGTGTTTCAAGTGAAAGTTTTATACGTATAGTCTATCCTGGAATTCCCGCGGGAACTCCGAAATTAACGCGGTTTCGGGAGACAGCTAACTTAATAGTATAAAATGTGGAAGTTACCCTGTCTGTCTGTTACCTTTTCATGCCTTAACTACTCAACCAAATATATAATTTTACACACACGTTCTCAGGGCTACAAAAAGCGACATTTTATAGCGGAATCCCCGCAGAAAATCCGAAATTAAAGCGGATCGGAAGCGGAAACCATGAGGAACAGCTTATTTCTTATATTAAAATAAATATATAAAAAAACAAAATAAGTATTATATATATAAAAAAAATATTATTGTATGTGCTTCAGTCAAATAAGTCAACGATCGAGTCATGCTCGACCCGCTCGCCCTTGACCACGCCATACGTGGCCGACAATGCCAATTTCGAAGTCAATTTGCTGCGATAACTGCCAGCACTTGAATATATTATATACTCAACCATATTATAAAGGAATAGAGCTCTATATGCAGGGATAAAATCAGTTTGTAAACGCAAAATGGATTGTTTTACGGAACACGAGTGTCGGTTACAAAATTACGGGAGCTACCGACTAAACGCTTAGCTGGTCGGCGTAAAGGCGAAATTCATGTTTTTAATTGACAACTGGCATATATGTAGGTATATAGTACAGTCCTTTGGTGGTTGGGTAATAAATTTTGTCAAAACACCAGACGGGCGACGTCTGGGCAAGAGTAAATTTTAACTATACCTATGTGAAATTAAACGGCTGGTACAAGAACGGTTTATTGAGTTTGTACCAGCTGGGACCTTATTCACTACGACCATAACGCGTCGCGGTAAGATAAGGCGCCACTTAAGTTGCTTTTCCCTAGTGTTCAAAGAACTTTAAAAAATAAATTTACAACGTTTCTTTTGTCATAAAGAATATAAATTTCTTAATTATTATTGCATCTCGAGCGTTTGGGATTGTGTTTTTGGGACGCGCGTTATGGGCAAGGAATGTTGTTGGTCATACTGAATAAGGGCCCTGGTTTTACTCATGTCAATTTCGGAATTCCCACAGAACTCCTTATATCAGAACTATAGCTGTGATCCGCGGTTTCACCCGCGTATTTCCGCAGGAACTCCAAAGTGAAATTTTGCCCTAGAAAAAAATATTCTGGGTAGTCATCCTTATCACCTAGGGGTATAAAAAATTACCTACGACCTATTTTCAGTCCTACCAAATATACACAAAAAAAAATCATAAAAATGGGCATGTGGACTAATTTTTATTTTTTAGTCCGTCTTGTAGGTTATTAAAAATATTGAACACGTATTTTTAATTATTTTACGTAATCAAATAATAACGGCGATACATTGAGTTGAAATTTCGCGTGACTTCACTATTCGGACAGTTTGTATGGCGGTTTTAGCGGTTAGTGACGTCACGACCCCCTCACCCTAAACTTTAATGCGCTTTATCTCTGTATATTTTAATTTATTTGAAAAACCAAAAAATACGTTTTTTTTTATTTTCTAACTAACGGACTAATTAGAATTTTGATTTTCAAAAGTAGTCCACATCCCAATTGGTCTAAGCGTTTCGGGGGAATTCGATAACAAACACTGTGACACGAGATTTTATATTGTTATTTCCCCCGCGGTATTTTCAGAGTTCCCGCGAGAATTCCAGGATAAAATATAGATATAAACCTTCCTCATGAATCACTCTATCTATTGGTGAAAACCGCATGAAAATCCGTTGTGCAGTTTTAAAGATCTAAACATACCTACATAGGGACGGACAGAGAGCGCGAAACTACTTTGTTTTTTACCCTCTCTCTCTTATTCCAAGACCTAAGTTATTTATCTGTAACTCTATCTATAATATATCAAATACCTACCGGTGTATCTGGAAGTACTATTTGATCCAAACTTTCTACCCCTTGAATAATTTTTAGAACATATTCAGTAGTTCTAAAGGTTCCCCTACGTCCAAAATTACAAACTCTACTTCTCTAAAATACGTGTTTTCTGTTTAGTGTAGATAACTCGATCCAAAGAAATGTACATTTCCTGCCGAGATCGGCGCATCTGCTGCCAAAGCAAACAGATAAGTAAACGAAATGTAAATATACCTTACTACCTATTACCTACATTAAAAGTGAAATAACAACGTTTTAGCCAAAAGCAATTCCCACTAGCGATTCAAAACGCGAGAATATCTTGGCAATGGACGTAGCTTTGGCGATGACGAAATCTAAGCGCAAACAAATATAAATCTTATCTCATTGTGTTATAGGTCAATAGAAAAATGGATTTGAATTGTTTTAAAGAGCGTTTTTTTTTTGCTTATCAGGCAGCACCAAGCTGTCAACGAATTGAATGAATGCCAAGCACCGTGTAAACAGTAGGTAGGTACTTCGCTTCCGGCATCGGCAGACAAAAACGATCTTTCATTTATAATATAACTAGCTGTCCCCCGCGATTTCATCCGCGGTAATTTCGGAGTTCCCGCGGAGGTTGCGGGAAAAAAGTACTCTATGTCCTTCAGTTCCCGAGGGAATTCCGGGATAAAAACTATCCTATCTTTTAAGTTGGACCATATTATAAATGGTTGCAAAATTTTATCAAAATCCGTTCAGTAGTTCCGGAGTCCATCGCGGACAAACAACGTGACACGTGATTTATATATATTAGATTATGTATATAACCTAATTACTTTTCTTTGAAGATCACTTTTCCTATTCAGATCCAAGCTTCTGTCTGTCTAATGAAAATTATAGATGAACTACTAATCATAATATTGATGTCATAATAAGCATAATAATTATGGTTTATACCTAATGATGATTAGCTTTCTATAACAAATCCATTGTCTTGATATTCTTACATTCCTTTGTCATATGCTAGAAAATTACTACTTATTTAAGGCTGTTGAGTTTGATCGTGATTTAAAGCGTCAAGGTATTTTGTTATAATCATCGGTTAGGCGTTTTTATATCTTCTTGTGGATACGATATAACAAACTAAAATACGACTGACAATAAAAAAAACAATTCAATCTAGTCTGGAAGAGGAAATCATAGCTTTTAGGAAACATAGACTTTTGTAGATTATTTTTATTCCATTCCACTATACGGTATATTTAGTTTGTAAGCAAAATGTGATGTTTTCACTTGTGTTTCATGCGAAAAAATTTTTTTGAGTTGTCATAAAGTTTTTTGGTAATTTTTCCCTAGGTTTTATGTTGAGCTAATTTTGTTGTTGTCAAGAATAAAAATGTCCATTGTCGTTCCTGTTAAATTGTATACACGAAGGTACTTACTTGTCATAACTTTCCACCAGCTCCCTGACAGAATTTGCAGTGTCATCGGCGGCGTCTTTGGCTTGCGGCTTGAGAAGGTTCACAACAAACTCTGCGTGTTCCAGTAGCTCGTCTTTTGTGTCTTCGAGACCCGCTACTTCACTTTGCAGTTCCTAAACGGAAACACAAACAATTTTTTTGCGTATACTATTAAAAATTGCCATATTGGTAGTTCAGGAATCAGGATTAACTAAAATGCATTCCTGAAAGGAATTTCCTATGATAGCGTTGGTTCATTTTATCTTATGTTTTAGTTTAATCAGTAGGCACTGTTCGTATGTGATGTTGTAATTGTTTAATTCTCTACAGAATTATACATTCAATTACCTATTTATCAATTTAGTAATTAATAGGTACCTCTCAATTTTGTTCTTAAAATAACAACACTGATAAGTATTTGTTTTGAGGTTTGTTTTTGTTTTTCGCAATTTGCACTAATTGCAAACATACATGACATATTGTACTCTTGGTTTTTGCTTGATATATACTTATTTAGTTAAGTATTTACAGCTAACACGGATAGATACTGTATAGTTTTCTGTATTAGTGTAATAAATTTTAAAATCGATTGAGTAGTTCCAGCAGATGTAGTATATTATTACGAGGCAATGGTATAAAATAATTACTTACATCTTTTAACTTTCTACAATTCAAACTTAAAATTTTTATAACATTGGTGGAGACTAACAAATTGTGGTTTATACCTGCAGAGCGTGCCTGATGTCGAGAGCTCGTCTCCTGGTGCTCGGGTTAGCGTCGAGCTGCCTCAAACGGTCCGATGCTGCGGTCACTGCTGACGTGAGGCTTCTCTGGACATCCAGAAGGAGGTTCCAGCGCTGAAGTTGGTGCTCCTCAGTGGTAGCACGCTTGGCTAAACCTTTACAAATAAAAAGCGAACTTTAACATCTGACTTAGGAATCCACAAACACTAAAGAAAGAGATAAAAGGAGTTTATAGCGCAGGCTTTTTGAAGGGATAAAGGTCAGTTAACAAACTAACAATAAAATAGATGACAAAGTTGTGCTGTTTCGGGACCAATCGGTCGTCGTGAGGCACTAAGTTGCCTAAGATTACCACTAAGAAAGAGTTTTTCAAGATTCATAACCTAAAAGGGTTAAAAAATAATAATGCTCAATAGACACTATCTCAAAGCAGAGCTTGTAATGTGTTTTGTAAAATCTTCAAATATTGTCCAATCATAATAATAATAATAATCTACTTCACAACACAGATCTACAGATGATAATATGATGACCATGAATATTACCTTCGCAGGTGATGTTCCAGCGGTCGGCCAACTCTCTGGCCTGCTGCTCTACTCTCTCCCCACTGGCTGCGTCGGCGCCAGAGCAGAGTTCGCGAGCCCGCTCCCGGGCCACGTCCAGGAGCGGCTGCTGACTCTGATCGAGAAAGAAAGTAATGAATGAGGATATCTAGTTTTAGAATAATTATTGACTATCGAATTGGCAGAAATAGCCATCATTCCAGTCTGCAATCGAGAAGTTTTGATTCCAGCAGCCAAGTCAATAATAATAATCGTAGCCAATTTTTCGTGACCACGGGACATGACGTTAAGTGCCTTAGTTTAATATTGCGATAACGATTAAAGATTTTCAACTTGGCTAGGGTTGTTGGTGGGAAAAGACTTCGTGTGATGGACACAGGGTTCAGATTATCGGTACAGGCTTGTGTTTCTAAATACACTTATATAGTAGATCTAATACATAATGCAGTATATCAGGGTCCTAATTCACTATAACCAACAAGATTCCTTGTCCATAACGCGCGTCCCAAAAACACAATCCCAAACGCTCCAGATGCCAAAATATTAGAAATTAATATTCTGTATGCCATATTAAGACATATTGTTGTAAATGTATTTTTTGAAGAGAAACTTCTTTAAGCGCAAAGGAAATGCAGAAGCGCGTTATCTTAACGCGGTGTGTTATGGTCATAGTGAATAAGAGCCCAGCTATGCTTCGCCTTCGGAACCTCCTAACCAAAAATACCATTCTACTGCATGGCCCCCTTTGAGCTCCCGCACAATTTTTATTTAAATATATCTAATGTACTGACACACCAAGTGTACCTACAGTTTCATTACATGAACACGTTCGAATTTACTTTGTGACGAATTTACAACAACCCTTTTCATTTATGTATAGCAGGTATAATTTACGTAGGTACACTATTATCCTACTAATATTATAAATGTGAAAGTGTGGATGTTTGTTACTCAATTACGCAAAAACGGCTCAACGGATTTGAATGCATGTAGCCTTTGACATGGAGAAGAACATAGGCTACCTTTTATCCCCGAATTCGCGCGGGATCTCCGAAATTAACGCGGGTGAAATTGAATTCATTATTGCATACTATACGTTGTCAGAGGTACAGAAAAGGACATAGGGTAGGTACTTTTTATCCCGGATCTCCCGCGGGATCTCCGACATTAACGCGGGTGAAACCGCGAGGCACAGCTAGTACAATAATATTTAGATACTTAACTTAAATACCTAAAACCGATATTATTATTGTATTTGACTGTAAAATGAATGGCATATTTTATTTTCAAGAAATCCCAAGCATTTTCACAAAACGTTTCGGCAATGAAGATTGGAAATCTCATAACGAATGTGCAGAATGTAGACTATTTTTAGTAGCTCTACCAAACCATTTTTTGTGCGGCTATAATAAAACTGTGATAATTAGGTAGGTACGACTAAATATTGCGTTCTCTTTTATTCGTTATTATTTGATAATTGGGTGTAATTGCAGGTTGCAATCTTGCAATCTCGCCATAGATACTTTCACATGGTACTTTCGTTTTCATTTTCTTAGCATCATATTTTACAATTCTTGATTTAACCGACTGCAAAAGGAGGAGGTTCGTTTATTGCATTAGTTTTTATGCATCTTATGCAATATCTCTCTGGTTAGTGAATAGATTTTTAAAATATTAAGATTCAGGAGTTTCTGTTTGTTTGTAGCTTTTCTGTTCGTACGTGAATTACGCAATTACGCAAAGTTACGTTTAGGCAAATTAATTTTAAGGAGTTACACCTAGACACACCGAGATTTAGTTTTTTTGCGACCATTTTTTTTGTTGATTCGTTAATTAATTTTTTTTTTGCTCAAAATGTGATATTTTGGATTGAAATCATTTCAATTTCAATAAAAAAAAAATTTATGTGTAGTAGTAATCATCTTCATAACTAGCTATGCCCCCGCGGTTTCACCCGCGTTAATCTCGGAGTTCCCGCGGCAATTCCGTAGGTATATATTATGTACAAATGTTAAGTTAGGCACTTATACTATCTATATAATATGTCGAAAACTTATGAGAGAATCTTCAATGCTATTTACGTTTGGTTGACCTTGTGTCGAGGCGCCAAGCCTCCACATGGTAAACAGGTTCAATTTGTCATCAACGCTATCAAGTAGGTACCAACCGAACGCACTACTCACTAGGAAACCGGATATGACGTCACAATAACACATTGTTCTATACTTTGGAATATTTTCTCATAAAAATAACCTAGTTACTTACATATTTTGTAAACAGCGTACCTAGGTATGTACCTACTTAATGCCTCGTTACCTATACCTAATTAGGTGTTTTTTAAAGCTTTTGTTTAACTTGTATTGTATGTAATATGTATGTAACGATTTCTACGAAGTTTCTATTATTTGTACGAAGACAAACAAACACAGAATTCTTCAAGATTAATTTTTAAACGAATTTTAAAATGGTGGACATTGCAGAGCTGCTTGCTATAATTTCTATGTAATGTAGGTACGTATAGTAATAAGAATATTATGAAAACGGTGGTAGCGCCCCTTCTCGATTAAAACTTGAAATACCTATAGGTTATAATTTTTACCTTATAAAAGAATATATTTATCACAAATATTTACAACTCTGCGTGTTTTGAGGTGTTATCATCAGACTAATAAATATCGGCTTACAATCCGTTTGATAGTGGCTTGATAACACCATTGTTGAGTATCAAGAAGTTAATATTTGGTGACTACACTTTACACGGTGAAATTTCTTTGCCGAATCTCTCTTTATAATAAGCGTGAAAAGAACTCTGTCAGCTAATAAGATTAAAAAAAAAAATCCTTAAAAAAGACAACAAAAAATGCTGTCACGATCGCGATCGTAGCGGAAAAACATGAATGAAAAGGTGTTTTGTAGCAATTGCAATGGCGCAAGCGCAACGCGACAAGTTCATCGGGGTCACGATGTCCATTAGGAGAGTGTATTCCTATGCCCTAATATGTTTTCTCGATAAAAAGATGTTTATTTTTATCTTTTTTATTTTATTTTAGTTGGTATGTTAATTTTGATCTTGTATCCAACAAGATTATTGTTCTGAAATAACGTACTATTCAGCTCCAAAACCCACGAAAATTCAGCGTGTATGGCCCAGTCAAATTGTATTCATCCTTTTACTAGCGGTCGGTGTTTTGCATAATGCCCAGAGTCGAAAACTACGCTTTCTTATGTTTGCGAGCTCTTTGACATGCTAGGTTAGGTTAGATTTGAACTGTGACCAAACACAAAGTCAAATAATTGTACCGATTTCGGGCGAACATGTACCACAACACAACGCATTTTAAGCCCTTGGAATATTTCCAAAATGTCTGCTGTAAACGGGCGCATCACATAGGTATTGCGGGAGCAAAAATATACGCAACAGCTTTTTTAAAACCCTGACGTAATTTACTACTATGCCTTAAAATCTCTTTATCTGGTACATTTTTTACCTTTTAAACCCTATTATACCAATCAGTAATTAACCATTTAATTAATAAAAAAACCATAGATACGCGTCGAATTAAGAACATCCTCCTTTTTGGGAAGTCGGTTAAAAAAATTCAGTAATGATATTATTGACACAGCGGCATGCAGCGTAGCGTGACGGATTTGCGTCCAGATTTATTATAAAAAATAATAATAAATAATTAATTAATCCATCCATTTTTGTAGATAAATAATGTGTGGGACATTTTGTATTTCGGTTGTGATTCAACTTTTAAGGAAAACAAATTGGTTTCCTTTTACGAACGACACGATTGACCTCGACGTGCATATTGTGTCTGACTTCGATGTGGACACCATTTTATAATAGCAGTGAACACAATTTTTTACATAAATTTACAGTAACACGATTGTCTTATAACAGGCACGTTCAGTTTGCGCTGAATTTTACTTAAAATAATTATATCTTCAGTCCCGTTCATAATTTCATTCAAACTCAAAACAAAAACCTTTCATTGCGACTATTGCGAATGCACTGTTGTTCAGTGCATACAACATTGAAAAGCCGGCACCGCCCGCCACGTGAAATTGTAATTGTAATAACAATAACAACTGCCACAATCATTATTATTATTGTATTGGATACGTTCCAGACGCTCGAAACACCGCCGTATAACACTTATCGCCGCGCACTCACCTTCCTTTTTCGTGGAATATTTAAGTTTTTATAATACGATAATTACAAAATTTGATAAATTTTATCCGCACAATGAAGTATGATTTAAACGATTGAATACTTGTTTGCACGTGAACGATGCACTTTAGCAATGAAATCCGGTACGTCGTGTACGTGAGAGGTTCTCATTGCTCCGGTGTGTCAGTTCGGAATGAAGAATGAACACCGCCGGGGCCGCTCGGCTCGGTCGCGCGGTATGACATCATGCGAGCTGTTAAGGCGATCTTTGCACGGTGATTATTATTGTTTATTGCTGCACTATGTTTCACGACATTTTGCAACAAACACTTACGGCCGCACTCAGAGTCGACTTTAATGATTACTTAGTTAAGTATAGATTTTTAAAACTGCCGCAATCAGACAAGTTCAATAAATTAATGTTAATTTGCATTTAACTAATTAACCGCCGCACTCAGAGTCGACTTTAATGATTACTCAGTTAAGTATAGACTTTTAAAACAAAACTGCCGCAATCAGACAAGTTTTTAAAATTAATGTTAAGTGGCATTTAACTAATTAAGTTGTATCCCATTAAATGCCAATTAACATTAATTTACTAAACGTCTCTGATTGCGGCAATTTTGTTTTAAAAATCTATACTTAACTAAGTAATCATTAAAGTCGACTCTGAGTGCGGTGATTAGTGATCATAAAAAAAAACTTACTTATTTCATAATTATAATTTTTACATTATAATACTGATTAAATTATACTTAAATACCTATAGGTATAAGTAGATATATATAGGTAGGTGGTTTTGACGAAAGCATGGTTTGTTGTAATTAAATAGGTACATAGGCAGAATCCTAACTAATATTATAAATGTGTAAGTGTGCTTGTTTGTTTGTTACGCTTTCCCGGTTTAACAGCTCAATCGATCACCACGAAATTTTGCATACACGTTGTCAGGGGTACAGAGAAGGACATAGGCTACTTTTTATCGAGGAATTCCCGCGGGAACTCCAAAATTACCGCAGTTTAAACAGCGGGGCACAGCTAGTTATGAAGTAAATAAAAAATTTAAATATTTAAGTACTGTTCGTTGGTAAATGCATCAACTTTGCGTTTGGATCGAATTGGATAAGTTTATTTTTGTTAATTTTATGATAGTCGTCGATACGTAAAAAACCTACCTAGCTAAAACCTATTCCTATATAGGAATTAGGTATGATTCACTGAATGCTGCAATTGTCGGTTCAAGCATACAAAAATACTTTGTTATGACAAGATAAGAAAAAGTTTTTATCTTTTTGTCTCAAATTTCATGAAGTTAATTTATGTATGATAAAAAATAGTCTTGAGTGGCCGTCAAAGAAGTTGCTGGTGCATTGAACTAAAGGAATCTAGTGTTTAACGAAATATTTGGTATCTCCGTATTACTTTTAAAATTTTTTGAAATTAAATTTAAAATGGTATGAACAAACACACAGCCTTAAAGCTTGTCTCCCGGAGGGGTTGGCAAGGGTACCAATAGGTACCCCTTATAAAAGATCATAATAATAATCTTTGAATACCTGTTCCTAAACTAAGCCCTCATACTCAGGGAAAACACAAATATGCTGGCGTAGTCAGGTTAATTAACCACTTAAAAATTTTAATTGAAAGGGTGTTTCTCGAAAACTGTTGAAATAAATTATTCAAAATGCGAAATTTTTCCAGCTCTGTAAAGTTTCGACCAACCAGGGTCCAGACCCCATATTTATTATTACTTTTTATATCTACTGAAATGAGGTGAATAAAATTTAAATATTATTATGTGAAAGCACTTGTTTAAAGAGATAGATATTACATGCAAGCCTTTGTTTAAAGAGTTAAAAATACTAACATTACCCTGCATGTATGTATATGAAATTGCAATGTTTGTCAGAACCCACATGAACCTTTTCAAAAAGGCATCTGACATTTATCCAAGAAATAGGAGAAACTGCAACCGACTAGTACCGGATCGAAATACAATAAAGACTACACTGTATAATAAAAACTGTTATGCTATGTGTATAAAAATTTATAACAATATACCAAAAGAAATTATAGCATTAACGACTGCTATATTTTCTAAAAAACTAAAGCAATGGTTGCAATCTCAAGTTTACTATACGAGTAGTGTGCAAGACTTCCTGGACAGAAAAGTTGACTATTAATTTGTGTTTATTAATTTCTTCATTGACATTAACATTTTGTAATTACATTCGTTTTGACATTTAATTATTGTGATGAATTGATCGAATTTAATATATTTTGCATGTCACTCAATGACTAGACATTAGAACTTAATCAAAATTAACAATGTACCCATCTTTTAGAACAATGTCTTATGCAAATAAATGATCATTATTATTAAAAATAAATGATTATTATAAAGGAAATATAATAACTTACCTCAAGCTCGTTCTGGGCGTGTCGCAACTTCTGCAAATGTAGACGCAGCGCATCGACCGTGGACGCCGGCTCCTCTTGTATGTCATTTTTATCTAGAAGACTCTTTATCTTCTCTATCAACAAACAAAAGTCTTTCCATATCTCCAAATCTTGCTCTAACTGCGCTTGCCTCGATTTCGCAGAATTCAAAGTGTTCTTCAAGAGCTGATTGTGTTTCTGATGATCCTTCGATAACTCTTCTTGTTCTGATGCAGATAACGACGGCCAGATCTTATCCACAATGTTCTGCATTCTTTTTCCAACTAAATCCTTCATTTCAGGTTCAGATGTATTGAAAAATGTTTTATGTTCTTCCAAATCCGCTTCGATGTTCTCAAAATCTGTTCCATTTTTGCCCATATCTAGTCGGATACCGGCTTCGTTAACCCAAATGTTCAATTTTTCAACTAACTGCAAGTATTGTTGTCTATGTTTCTTATTGTCTTGCAAATATTTCTCCCTATTCGTGAGTTCGGCGGGTAAAGACGTTTTCAGTGAGTTGGCTTCGGATACCATTTCCAGCAGCGAACCGGGTACTCCATCATCGTTTTTAATGGCATCTGTGATTTTAGTCAACTTGTCAAGATACGGCTGTATGTTTTTAGCTAGACTTGCATGTTCTAACAGTTTTTTATCGACGCTAGCAACGTCTCTGTTGAGAAGTGGACGAGAGTGTACCGCTGCTTCGTTATCGTGGAGCCACTGTAGAATTTCCGATAAGTCGGAAGCTAACTTTTTATGTTCAGCCGCTGCTCTTTCGTGTTCCTGTCGCTTAGACTCTACGGTTCTTCTTAAGGTTAACAACTGTTGTTTTAGTGATTGCAACAATTCAGTTATGTTGTTTCTGTCCATAACCGTTCCTTCAGCTGCAATTTGTTGACCTTTATCTGTAGCGGTAGCAAGTAGAGCTTCACAACCCTGAATCTTAACAATGACGTCATCGTACCGTTTAATTTTGTCTTCTAAAGAGTCATTTGATCGCTCAATTTCCGACGTCACATCAGTATATTTGGAAATGAAATCATTTATTTCTTTTACGAGGCCGAAAAATTGCTCCCGCAACAAAAGTAATTGTTTTAGTTTAGAGATCTGATCTTCAATAGTTATCATGAGATCATCTTGTTGAGTCAATATATCTTGGAGATCGTGTAAGTTGCCACCTTGTAATTCGTTAAGCATAGATTTGTTTTTCTTTAGATCAGTAAGAATAGATTCATAAGCCTGAATAATAGGTTGTACATCCTCCACTTTGCTTCCGATTGGTTTGTTCAATGCCTTTAATTTGTTTTGTATTTCATTCAAAAATTCAAGAGCTGCAGCTATTTTAGCAGCAGCGTCTTTATATTCTTTAACATGTTTCAAAAGTGCATTTTTCTTATCATTTATAATGGCACTGATGCGAGCAAATTTATCAGACAAAACATTGACTTGTTCCTTGAGCTGTAGTTTGTTAGAATCAGATAGTGTGGACATAATATCTTTGGATTTATCTTTTATCTTATTTATGTTTCTCTCAACATCTTCAACTTCTTTGCTCAACTTCTCGAACTTGGCAAGTTGCTCTTCTAAGACCTGGAGACTTGTAGTACGAAGTTCAGCTGTTGCAGCCACTTCAGCTTCGTTTAACCAGCTCTGACAATTAGCGACCTCTGATTCAAATTCAGTCCTGCCTTGTAAATGCTTAAGTAATGCTGCAAGCTTGTTGTCAATATCTACTTTCACTGAGGTATATGATTTGTTTAGATCTTCTAAAATAGCTTGTAATTTCACACGATCTTCACTAGAACAGTCTTTAGAAACAACGTTACCTTGTCGCATTACCTCTGTAAGAGTGTCATTGTGGAAATCAGATAATTCACTTTGATGTTTCTTGTGCACGGCGATATCTTTTTCTACTTTTGCTGCTTCTAACGGTACAGCTCCGCCAAGTTTCTTTATTTCCGCCAGTTTGGCTTTGAGCCAGTTTTTAGCTCTCTCGATATCATTTTCTAATTTCTTTCTGTCTTCTGTGCTATTACCTAACCTTTCTATCTCTTGTTTGATGAGGGATACTAGTTGTTTTTGTTTCGAAGAAAGCTCTGATAATTCAGACTCCAATTGTGTTTGTTCTGAGGGCTCAAGTTCAGTTTGAATATTGCTCACCTTCTTTTCAAGTGAGTCAATAACCGTTTTCTTCCCATCAGTCTCTTTCAGTAAGTTGGCAACTTTCTTTTGTCGGTCTTTGACTGATTTGCTTTCGTAACCAAGTGGTTCAGGATGGAGAATGTTGTCAATTTCTTTCTGCATCCATTCATTTTGAGCTTTAACTTCACTCTTTGTACCGTCGATAGCTTTGTATGTAATTTCAAGCATTTGTAGTTTACGTTGGATGCGTTTAGTGATATCATTGTATCTTCGCTCAACAGACTTCATCTAAAATTGAGAAAATATCACATTAGTATTATCGCAATTAATTAAGCTGTCATATTTTCTGTATACTTACTTGTTCCTCCACTTGCTGAGATTCCAAATTGCTAACGATGTTAATTACTTGCGCGCCTATAATCTTGATGTTATTTAATTTATCTTTCCCAGACTGTTCAAATTCGGCAGCTAATTCCCTCAGAGCATTTAGTTTTTGAGGACACGGAAGACCAGAACCTTTATCAGCTAAACACATTTTCTTTAACACGGAGTCGAAAAGATCGTGAATCTCTTGGCATTTATGGCGAAAATCGTCAATAATAGCTTGGTTATTCTTCTCTCTTTCAATAGCTTTAACTATTGCCTGTTCTAATTGGTCAAGGTCTTCCTCCAAATTGATCTCATCTTCTAGTCCTAAAACATATAATTTATATAATATTATCAGTAAATACATCGTATTAATGAATTACCTAACTGAAAACTAGAAAGTAGTTCGCTCAGAATCAACTAGCGAATCGATCGCACTATGTTTTAATATAGGTTATATTTTTTCACTTTATTAGCCCATGTCTAAATTATTTATAATACAATATTTGGCGCGTACGCCGCCCGCAGCAAAAAAAATCGAATCGGTAAGTGCAGGCGTAGTGCTTGGAATTTTGTAGATAGGTTACCTCCAAACTAACCATGAATAACTTTTTAAGTATTAAGTTTTGCGACATAAAATATATTTTAATCATTTGTTGTTAATTTTTTTAATGGGGTGTATCAGGTTTTAGTTAATTCATTAACATGTTGTATATCCATTGAGACAATTTTAAGAAATATCTTACCCTCTCTAGGTATTTCTGTGAGCAATCTATTTCTTTTTTCACCCAACGACACTAAAGCGTCGCTCATTGCCGCCATATCCTGCTTAGCAGCTTCAGGCCTCAACTTAGATGGGTTTGCGAGCCAATCGCGAGCTAAACCATTGTGGACATTTATCCATTCCTGGATCTCTGTTACTTGTTTCATTGCTTCCTCCATGCTGTTGACAGCATCACTAAGCGTTTCAAGGTGACTTTGTACCTAAACAATAAGTATTACCAGTGGTAAATTCTACTAAATTTTAAGAACAACAATTAATATAAGTGCTTGTGAAGAGAATGGCAAAACTGTGTTTATTTTAGTTATTCTTAACATTAACAATTTCAAGTGACACAAAATTAATTGTGAAGTTATTAATAATTAACTCAAGCAGTAAGCCCTTACCTTTTTTTCAAAGTCCACAATCTTTTGTGTGAACTCTGGTGCTTCGAGGCTCTTTATCAGAACAGTGACACGTGGTGCGCTGTCTACATCGCTCACATGTTTCTATAAACAAACCATGCATCACAACACACAGGCATTAGAACACACGGTGCTTGTTAGTGATATTTATGAGTGTTCTAGGTAACACAATATTTTTTGAAATATGAGTGTTTGACATAGTTGAAAACCTGTCCAATATTTACACTTTACCTTGCGCTCAAATAAGAAAAGTGTTTCTCAAAATAATGATTTCTTATTGAAAATAATAATTATCTACCTATAACTGTGCCATACATAAGTGATTAATACACACATAGTAAATCACACTTGAATGAACTGTGCTAGTTTATTTACAATTATTCTGTTTGAAAAGAGAAAATTTACTGACACAAGACGATTATTGAGTGATTTGATCATTTGGGGATAATACCAGGTTTTCTGATAGTTTTAAATTGTAAAATAGTTAGTTACTATTTAAAAGTATGTCTACGTAAAACAATATTATTAAGATTTTAAGAATCATCTTGATTCAGCTTTCGTACCAGGTGCACAAAAATATCATTGCCAACGATAAATCCTGCGTAAAATGTACATTATCATCTAACTACTATGGACTCTATCTACATCTTCAATTTATTAATTAGAGCACCTACACTAACTATCATAAAATATAAGTTAACACCTTGCTTTCTCAAAACTTTTCTTTTTCGTTGTTATTGTTCTTTTTGTAGACCTGGCAAACTTAATAAATATTATCTTTAAATGGTTTTAAGTAACTCAATTTTAGTTTAATTATGAAAGCTGTAGGAACAAAAAGCGAACACGAAACACAATAATCAATTTCGGGGTACACAAATAAATAATAATATTTTTTTATTTGTGTAAGCCTAAGAAGTTGTGGCATCCAAGATAATACAATTGAGAAATTTCAAAAATCGTCGCTTAGGTAACAATACCGCTCAAGTTAAATTTGACAAGTTTTCAGGAGAGACAAAAAACTGATTAATATCTTTGAAATACTTCATACATGTGTACCGAATACATAGATAGTTATATAATAGGTTCAATTATAATGCTACTAGTAAAAATAGGTGTATTTAATACTGTATGAGTATAAAATTGACTTAAGCGGTATTACTTCAACAAAAGAAAGATTTCTGCGGTATTTTAACTTTATATTTATTTTAATTAAGTATAATATTAGAAAATATGACACTGCTTTTGGCTTATAAAATTTCAAGAAAATATCGTACCTACTTACTCTAACAAATTATAAAAAATAACGAATGATTATGGAGTAATATCACATAGTAAGTAGTTTTGGTAATCATCTAGTTTCTATAGTATGGTAAAGGTAGTAAAAGTATTTAAAAAAAATTCAATTCTTTCAAGAAAAACTTTATAAACTTAAAAAATATAGTTTTTATAAAAACTAAAAATATAACTCGAATAACACGTTTCAATATTAATGGTAACGTTGCATTGGTTGCTACTAAAAACTTAAAGAAAATATTATAATAATTGTTTCTGTTTCTAATTGTTGTTATCAGCCTTAATCATCTTTTAATCAGGTCACAGTACAAAGTCACACTTTAAATGGTATGTCATCGTAAAATGTATGGCAGTTAGATGGTAACACCGCTTTAAATCTTGCAGATCTTTGTATTTGCGCTGAAAAATGGGTAGTTTCACGTTATATAATTTAGGAAGAAGGGCATCACATCATTTCAGTTTTAGTGGATTGGAGAGTCGATATCTCACCAACAGCGGTCACTTCATCTAGTTAGGGGCTTGATTGCTCACCAACTGTGACAACAGTAGAATCAGTACACTGTACACTGGGAATAGCATCTACGATTGTATTTAAATTGACTGTCAATAATAATTTGTTGCTGGCTAAGGAAATATCAAGTGAAATTTCATGCGTTAGAATGTCCATTATTTTTCAGGTCCGTAAAATTAAATGAAGATTTCTCGATCATTTCTATTAATTTTAAGTAGTTAATGTTAATTATGTTTGCGTTATTCTCCTTTTCCTTGATTTCGTTAAGGTCTACTTTATCTTGAAATAATAAACCCTTGCTGCTTACTGTAATTGTATCAGCTTCTGCATTTTTTTTCGTTACGAAAGCTGGCAGGTTCAACATCGATACTACTATCTGCTTGATGTAAGTCCTCCATAATAGTTTCTTCAGTTGAATCAGAAATAAAATCAATTGATTTGCGATAATATAGTCTATTATATTTTTTTATTTTTACGTGTGCCAGTTTTTCGCTATTTTTCCTTTTCAGCACAATCATTTTTTGTGCCAACAACTCTTCTCGTCTTTTTTTAAGTCAAGTAAAGTCGTAACTTTAACCTGAGCCTCCATGTCTTTCTCCTCTTGCCGCAAGCGGTATCATCAGGCTACTCGGTAATTTTGAAAAGCTGTAAAAAAGGAACTAATATAATATTTATTACCAAATGTAAATGAATATATATAAATTCGGTTGACAGTCTAAAAAAAAACATGATATTGCTTTTTTATGTATAAAATAGTAAGTTGTATAATAAAAACTACACAACTAAAGTTTGTTTAATACCGCACAAGTCTCATTACAATATCATGAACATTAGGTACATTGAAAACCGCCGATGTATTAAAGTATATAATTTCTCCAAAATAACAGTAACTACATTCTACTATATTACAACTAAATGAAAAAATCGAATTGGCTTACCTTTGTGGTGAATCAGAAGTGTTTGTCTCTCCAATAAAACCGTAATTAATAAATAAAAAACAATGAATTTGCTGCGCGGTCACATATCAACACGAGAAAGTATGGCGAACTGACGACTTAGGCGGTTGTGACACAAAAAACGATTTGCGCGGTGCCAGAACTATCTAAATAACGCGCTGCGATTGGATAATTTTAAATTTTTTCGAACATCATTCGATGCACGCTGACTAGATCTATCCAATGAGGTAAAAAACGTCACATGGCCAATTTTCGACTTACGCGGTATTGTTACCTAAGCGACGAAATGTCAAAAGGAAGTTAAAACATCGGAGGCTAAAATTTGAGAAGAAGCTGCAAGTACCTGGTCGATGAGATCTTCAAGGCGGGCTCTGACGTGTAACTCCTTTGGAGGGATAGGTAGAGGCGCCGAGTCGGCTGGTGATGAAGGTCTGGAGACGGATGCAGCAGCAGCGGTGCAAGCCGCGACGGCCGCTGATAAGCGACTTTTCTCCGTTTGGAGTTTGTTGTGAAGACCCTAGAATAAAGAGACAAATTATTTATTTATCCGTAAATAATGAAATCTCTCGACTGATCAATGTGACGATTTATAAAGCAGCTTACTCTCGCTTTATCAAGTAACTCGCGACCGTGAGAGAGTCCATCAACAGGCACATCCAATTCAGTTATAGCCGGCTCGCATTCATCTAGGTTGTTCAAAATACTTTCCAATGTATCCTCATATTCTTTGAATTTGGCCAACCCTTCTCTGAGGCGACGTTCTATCTGCAGCGCAGTCGCTAGCAGGGATTTATGGCTATCGTTTACGTTCTTCAGTTGTTTTCCTACCGTGTCACGGATAGATGGAGTAGTTGATTCGTATCGCTCAATTTGAGCGTTGCCCTTAGTTTCCAAGTCTTCAAGGGTAGAACGATATTTCTGAATATCATCAAGTAAAACAGCATGTTGAGCCAACTGCTCTTCCGTTTGCTCCCTGTTTGCAATATATAAAGAATTATGAGCCATGAGTTGGAATGAAATCTGGAGTAGCCATTTCTCTGTATCTTGCAACGACTGATGGTACTGGTTATACTCATTAATTTCTAATTCTAGTTCAGACTTTCTTGCAGTACATTTAGCTCTAAGTGCGTTACATTTGTTTTCAATTTCATTAACAGATTCTTTAACCGCTGGCTTCGTTGCCCACGCACTAAGCTCTTTGGCTTCATTTTTTAATCGCGCTAATTCTGGCTTTTTGTTATCAATTTCTTCTTCAATATGCTTGTATTTTTCAAGCAAAGTTTTCATTTCACCTAATTCTCCACCTGTTGGCGCTACTTTGTCTAAGTTTTGTTCTGTGTCCTTAATCCATTTGTTCATTTTGTTTTTAGACTCGTCGAAGTCTTCCCATTTGCCAATCGCTGCTTTAAGCTGAGCGGTGATCGAATTTAAGTCTATTTTTAATTGGTCCCAACTTTCTTGAAGAACTTTGACGTCATTACGCAGGCCATCTTGTTCCTCTGGTGGAGTATTATTCAGCGCTTTCTTAAACGCTTCTTGCAACACAACCAACAAGTGATGTCCTTCAGTCATACGATTACCGACTAGCTTAACAGTCTCTAGTTTGTCTTTAGTCGTGTCAATGTCTCCAACTCCAATAGAATCCTGAACAGTTCCATGTGCAGTTTCAAGCCATTGTTGTAGCTCTTCTTTTGCCTTGATAAACTCTGTATGGTCAGAAAGATTCTTCTCTCCATTGGACACTAGACTTTGAATCTTTGTCAACAGCGTTGTGTATTCAGTTTGCAGGTTTACAGTTTTATCTCGAACCCAAGCACAAGCACTTAGTTCCATTAGGTTTTCACATCTGTCATTGAGTTCTTCAAGGACGTGTTTATTTCCAAGAGCTTCTGCTAATAAAGCCTGCAAAAATAATAAGTTATAAAATTATTCAAACGGGAACATTAAATTAAAAAAAAAAATTAAGATATGAAATTAATAAATACATGGGTAGTATTTATGTAAGTCGAATAAACTAAGGACTAAAAGTCACTATGGTAGGCTAACTAATGTTATTTTCTCAAAAAACCTGATATATGGTTGGTTTTATGTATTTCCACAAAAAAAATCCGTTTCCGCTATATCCAAAAAATAACCTTTTGGGAGAATTAAATCTGGGGGGAACCCAGTTGGTACTTTATTTCAACTGACTGCTAGGTCTAGGGAAATGTATAATATAATCTAAAACACTCACCCGACATTTATCTAGATGTTCCGGAGTAATTTTATCTACCTTCTCTACAGTTTTCAACTTTGCATCAAACTCTTTAATCCACATGCTCATCTTGCCTGACGTGTCCAACCAATCTGACCATGCCAACAAACATTTTTCCAAAAGTTTTTTTGTATCTTTACAGATCTGTTGTAAGTTTTCCCATTCAATTTTCAACTGCTTGATTTCTTGATTAATATTATCCTTTCCTTCATTACCAGTAGTTTTCAAAACAGCTTCACTTAGTTCGATTGCTTTTTTTAATAACTTCTCTCCTTTTGGTAAAGATTCAATGATTTTTGATAGTATTTTAAGTTTCTTCTGAACTTCTTCTTTTTCACCGTGTGAGTCAGAACACTGTTGGATTTCTATTTTACAGTTGCGTATCCAATCATAAAACTTGTCATAAGATTCTTTGTATTGAATGTGAGAGTTGACATAGTCTTCCAATTTCTGAAAAAACATAAAATAATACATTATTTTAGGACTCAATAAAATATTTTTAATAATGATTTATCACTAATACATAATAATATATTAAATCACAATTACTCACAGAAATCATGTCATTCACCGTCTTTGTAATGTTATTGTAGCGATTAAGAGTATCTTCCATCTCTTTCGTTTTCAAGGATGCATCATCTTGTAATTTTTCATTCAGTTTCTTTACTAGATCACTGTGAGATTCAATATCTCTACTGAATGTTTTAAATTTCTCAAGCTTAGCTTTCTTTTCAGATAAGTCATTGAGTAAGGAATCATCAGATTGCAATTTTTGATCAATGTCGTCAAGCCATTCAATTAATAATTTATGAATCTGTAACAGAAACTTGATTATAACAAATTCTTGTGACCACATACATATTGTAGCATCTTAAATAAGTGTCCAGTTCATACCTTTGAAATATCATCAAACTGAGATGCCCTAGATGTCAATTTATTACGAACGTCTTGTAAATCTGCTATTAACTTATCAAATTCTTGCTTTAGGCTGTCAGTATCTTCGTGAATTTTTGCTGCACCGGTCTGTTCCGTGTTCATGATCACTTTCTCTTTAAGTTCCAAAAGATACCTCAGTTTGTTTTGTCCTTGTTCTAAAGACTGGCGCAGAAGTTTAACGGTGTTTAATTTTGCATTAACTTCAGCTAATGTATTTGGAATTTCAGCGCATTGGTTAAGTTTTTCACGCGTTCTATCAAGCCAATCCTGACATTCTCCATAGAGAGCGTTGTGTTGTTGATGTTCCTGGAGTAAAATAATATATCAAATAATTACACCTACATTTTCAACAGTTCCATATAAATTTTAACAATACCAAATTGTATCATTACCTGATAATGAAGCTCAAGACGTTTCATGACTTCTTTGGCTAACGACAGCAAGGCATTATACTTAGTAGTTAGTTGAGTAATTCCATTAGACACTCTAGTATCAGCGCAAGTTTCTAACAAAGTTTGTGCGCGTACATTTAACTTGTCTAGTTCCGTTTGCCAATCAAATAATGTTTGAAGATGTCCCTTTAAACAAAAATTTAAATGTGAAGAACAAAAATAACATTAGATAATTTCATAAAATTAAAGTATGGTGTCAATACCTGGAATTCTTCCAGAACCACTTTCTTTTGTTCTAAGTTATTCTGCAATTTATTGAATGACTGCACTAATTTTTCAGTCTTTGACAACCAATCCAAGGCTTCCTTGTATTGCTCTTCGTATTCTGTCCACTTAACGATACCACCTTCCATCAATGCTTTAGTGTTATTAAGCTGCTCACTGCAATTTTTTTTTATATTTACTAATAATAAAAAATCAAACAATAAACATCTTAATTTACATTATAAATTGTGCTTTTGTCTAAATCGAATAAATACGAACAAAATTTGTGTTTTATCCATACAGATAGAAAGTTTACTAAGACTTACACATAGGTATCGAACTCTTCTTGCATAAGAGCCACCTCCTCTTCTATATCTTCTCTGTCATCATCATCAGCTGAAGCACAAGATATTTCACCTTGTTCTAGAGCCTTTTGTAGTTTCCCTTGGCCTACTGGCAGTTCACTCACTAATACCTTCAGCTGTGATACTTTGCTGCTCAATGATTCTTTATCTCCAGTCACATCAGCGCATTTTCCCAATCTTTCTTTAGCGGCTCTAATCCATTGGACAAAGTCTGAACCAGCATCGATGAATGCTTGATGTTTTTCTACGGTTTCTTTCTGTTTTTCGTACAAGTCTTTAGCTTGTTTTGATAATGTTTCATATTTATTGGTAATTTCAGACGCTGGAGCTTGTTGCATAAGTTCTGAAGCCTTGGAAGTTACAGACTGTATCATGGGCTCAAACGAAACGATATCTTGAACAATATTGTTTGTTTGGCGGAGTGTGGCTTTCCTTTCACCCAGACTTAGGCCTGTAGTAAGACCAGTGAGGCGATCCTGACCTTTCTTGCTCTTGGCAACTTTCTGTTCACACACTTCTTGTAGTTTTGCTTCTCTGTCTGATATCCATTGTTGTAATTGTGAATAACTTGAACTATAATCAGCCCATTGGAGTAACGCCGTTTCAAGGTGCACTTTGGCTGTTGTCATTTTCTTAACGAGGCGATCCCAGTCGGTTTGCAAATCTTTGAGTTCTGTGTTAATTTTATCTTTACCGTCAGATCTCGTATTTCTTAATACTTTTTCTCCACTGTTGACAGTTGCATGCACAAGATTTTGGCCCTCATCTCTTCGCTTAAGTAAATCCTCAATTTGTTCAAGGCGTTTCTGAAGTGCTTCCTTGCTACTATTGCTACCCGTTTCACTACCACTTCTGGTGATTTCCCAAGCATCGTCGATCCACTTCTTGGTGTTTGTGTAGTTATCGTCGTAGGCTTGATGTTGCTCGTAATTTGTCTCTACTTTTTTCAGGACATCGTTAGCCATATTTACTAAAACTTGATACCTAGAGTTAAGATGTCTTAATTGATTGTTAACATATGTATCCAAATGCGAGGATAGAAGACCTGATGCCGACGCATTGAAATTATCAATATCTTGTTTACCTTTATTTAGTTGATCGACAATTTCTTTAACCTCATTTACTTGTGAACCTTTTTCTTTGGCAGTTCCAAGAAGTGCAAGTTTTTGATTCTTAATTAGAATCTCTTTTTGCTGTAACCAGTCAGATAACCTTTCGTATTCGTCTTTATACTCACGCCATTGGCTAACGGTATCTTCTAGTTGACTCTTTTGTTTCTTTATATCATTGAATAGGTCATCAAAACTTTCTTTCATAGCTTTCATCTCATTTTTTATTATTGTTTGCCCATCAGGTGAAGTGCTGGCTAAAACTACTTCTCCAGTATGTTGTAAATGTTCCAATAATAGTTCTCCCTGCGCTTGTTTATTAATAAGAGCATCAAGCGGAGCTACTGAATTTTCTATGGCCAGCTTATCACTCAGTGGCTTTGATTTCAATGATGGAACCTTTTCTCTGGCTCTACTCAACCACTGAATCAGCTCATCGAGGGCTTCTTTGTAAAGTCTGTGGTCTTTGTATTGTTCTTCACGATCTACAAGCAATTTTTTAACTTTATCATACAAAGAGTCAAATTTGTTTAAAGTTTCTTGAGCCCTTGATGCAGCTTGGTTTTGTTGACCGCTTGCTATCATTTCAGCTGCTTTAGCCTTTAAAGTATCGACATCCAAACGGTCGCATCGTGCTTTTTCTTCTACTTCCTTTAATTTTTCAAGTTGTGCTCTTTTATCAGAAATAGCTGTCTCAAATGGAGTCAATTCAGTGAGCATGTTCTCAAGCCAGACATTGCTTTTATCTATTAGTTGTATCTGTTCCAAAAATCCAGTCCATTTAGTAACAGAATCGTCGAGCATACTCTTGGTTTCAATCATTCTAGATAATAATGCAGACCATTGTTCTTGTAATGCAACCAATGAATTATTTATTGCTTCATGGCCGGCAGGGGCTGTGTTAGCCAGGACATTTTGTGCCAGTTCAACCAAAGACTGTACTTTAATATATCCTTCATCTTTTGTTAATAAGAGATTTTGTATAAGAACTAGTTTGGTTTCCAAGTCATCTTGTGAAGAAGTACTCAAATCAGAACAGAAGTCTAACTTATCACGTAATTCTTCAATCCATTGAGAACACTCTGTCACATTGCTGGCAAACTCTTGATGAGTTTTGACATATTGTTGCCACTTGTTGGTTAAATCTTTTACTTTTTGGTTAAGCGTTTGATATTTTACAGCCAAATCTGATATTTGTGAACCTCGTGGTCCTAATACACCTGTATACAGGTTTTGAGCTTTTTCAGTGATATTATCTATTTCGAGTTCTTTAGCACGAACCTCTCCTTGAAGCTCTTGGAATTTCAAAAACTGTTCTTGCTTTTCTGGCAATGTAGCTTTTAAGTCTACAGCATGTATTTGTGTATCTGTGTTTCTAATCCATGTCAGACACTGGTCTTTCATATTCTCGTATTCATTCCATTGCTGAATCTTATTTTCTAGGGTTTCAATAGTTTTGTTTATAAGTGACACAAGTCCCTCCCATTCCTGGTGAGATGCGTCAATTTGATTTCTGATGTTAGCTTGGCCTCTATTTATTGTGCCTGGTAACACTTTTTCGCCTATAGAACGTATTTTGTCGATACGATTCTTTTCTTCTGGAATACTTAGCTGTAAAGATTTCAACTTTTCACAATTACTACTAAGAGCTACCCTTTCTAGATTTACGTCACCCCACAGCTGTGTAGTATTTTGCGTAGCTTCGACCCATTCTTGTAAGTCCATTACAGCCTTGGTATACTGTTGATGGTTATTAACGATAGCTTCATATTGTTCAACAAAGGATTTTGCTCTTTTGAGAATATTTTCATGTCTTTTTTTAAGTTGCTTAATTTCTTTTGTGATACTTTCAGTAATATCGGGCAAGTTTTGAGCTCGTGCCTCCAAATTAGATAAATCCTGTTGGTGAGCAATAGCATCTTGAAGGTAAGATCTATAGACATTAAGCTGGTTCCGTTTTTCATCCAAAGTGGCTTTTAATTCAATTTCTTTAGGTAAATTTTTCTCAGCTGTGTTAAGCCATTGTTGAACACTTTTCAAATTGTCATCAAATGAAGACCACTTATTCAACTCGGAATCTAAGTCACTTTCAGCTCTTGTAATGCTGTCATACAAATTATCAAGAGATTGTTGGAGCTCATGTAACTGTTGTTCTATTAATTCTTTACCTTCTGGAGAAGTGGAAGAATACAGTTTCTCACCTAACTCGAAAGTATTATTAACAAGAAGTGTAGCATTACGTCGCTGACTTAATAAGTCATTAAGACTTTCACGTTTAGACTTAATTCCCTCAGGAGTGTTTGATAAGTTTTTCTTTGATTCCTCAAATTTGTGCTGTGCTGTCTTGAGCCAATCCGTTGACTGATTATATTTAACCTGATATGCCTTATGGTCGTTAACTGCTTGTTCACATTTTTTAACAAGTTCCTTAGCAGTTGACTGCACGGATTGGAAACGAGACGTCATTTGTTGTAAATTCATAGTTATTCTTGTATCATTACAGTTTTCTATAAGGTCACTGAACTCATCAGAAATTTTATCGACATCGCTTTCAGTTTTCTTTAAGTTTGCTAATATTGCCTGAAATACATTCAAACATTTTTATATATATTTAACGATAACAATGAATACCTACTTATACAAATTTAATTTACGTATTAAAGGAATATTATTTTTAATTATTATTATTTTAGACTGTAACTACGACAACTTTTATTAGTACCGTGGATATACGTATTAAAAGTTAAATATAGAAAATATGTTTATATTAATACATAAAAAAATACTGCCATAATCGTAGGTAATAGGTTGTAAGTACCAATAACCAATGCAATCTAAACATTAGTGCAAATAACCAAATAGAACAGAAAGTTGTGACTGTGAAAGTCCAAAAATAGTCTAATTTTTGTTAGATTAGTCCAATTATAGCGACATTTTATGAAATTAGGTCGCCTACTGAAAATTAGACTACATCCTACAGTGCTGAGATCTGCGGATTTGGAGGTTTACATATTTGTATCTTACTTGATCCAGGGCTTCACCCAAACTTACGACTGCGCTCATATCATTGTCATGATTATCAATTGCTTTACATAAATCCTGTTTGAAATGTAGGTATAAAATGAAATGAAAATTTATTATATAAACAAACTGCTATTGATCGATTTTAAGGAATTTAAAAAGTTACCTGATATTTTCCGAGTTGATCTATTTTTTCTTCAAGAGTTGCTTTAGGACTGTATGTCTTGAGGCTCATTTCCGTGTCGTTCAACCAATGCTGTAAACGCTCGTTAGCACTTTCAAAATCAATCCATTGTTGTATTTTTTCTTCAATTCCTCGTTTTACATCATGTACAGTGGCGGTAAACTTTTCTAAGTCAGCTTTGAGTAATGCTAATTCTCTAGACATGCCTTCTTTGCCTCTAGGTGAAAGCTTTGAAGCATTATTCTCAATCAGATCTGACAGAATTTTGAGCTTGTTGTTACCGGTTGGCAAGGCATCAAGCAGTTCTTGTAATTTTAATAATTTACTCTGCAAAGCAGCTTTATTTCCAGTAAAATCAGAAAGAAGGTGAAGGCGGTCCCAAAGATGTTTTTGATAATCTTGGAGAGATTTTTGTTGATCAGCAAACTGTTGGTAAATTTCTGCCATTTTTTCATATTTATCCAAGATTCCAGATAAACGTTGTGTCAAAGCATTGTATCTATCCCAAACAGACTGAATTATTCTATTCATCTCATCATTTTCTCCTTTACCAGAGTGCAAAGTAGCTGCCACATTTTTAGCTTTATCGGTAACTGTTTCAATAATTCTCTTGTGTGAATAAATCTCTTGCAACAAAGTCTTATTTTTGAGTAATTTAGATTTGATTTCTTGAGCGGAATTTATTACATATTTTTCTTCAGCATCTACTAATTTTTCTTTTTCGTCTAACCAAGAAAGAGTTTGTTGTAAAACATCTTGGTAACTAGACCATTGGAGTGTTTGAGACTCATATTCTTTTTGCTGTTGTAGAATAGTATCATTTAGTTTATCCCATCTCTCACGGAGAATTCTTATTTCAGCACGAATATTCTCTCTGCCACTAGCCGCTGTTTCAGGCAAAACTTTGTCACTTGCACCTGTCAACATGCCTACTTTGTGTTCACCATTTTCTCTTTCTAATAAAAATACTTGAAGCTTGTTACCTTTGTTTTCAATTGTTAATTTATCTTCTTTCATTACCATCTGTGATATTTGTTCTTCTAAAGGTTTTAACCATGTATCGAATTCATTACGTAACTGTACGTATTTCTTATGATCAGCAACTAACTCAGACCAATGATTAACAATTTCTTTAGAAATAACGTGTAACTGTTGATAACGGCTGTTTATTTGTGTTACTAATGGTTTAAGACGTTCTACGCCACTAAGCTGAATAAGACTGTGAGATTCATCGACAAAAACATCAATTTCTTTTTCCTTAGCATTAATGGCGTTGCGCAAGTCTACATATCTCTGTAGCTGCGCTTCTTTTTCCTTTAACTCCGAACAAAGGTTTTGATCACGGCACTTAGATTCCATGTCTTTTAACCATTCACTAATTGATTCGATGGAAGAATCAAATTTATTCCAAATCTCTAAAGTGTGCTTAAGTTTTTGTTCAGAGTTACTAATACTATCAATAGCATTACGTAATTGATCATGTAAATTATCGATATCTGATTTAATGACTGCATTCCCAACTTCTGAGGTACTCTTGCTAACAGCAGAAAAAACAGATCTTATTTCATCTAATTTTCCAGAACCAACTTTTTCGATATCTTTTAAAGCAATAGCAGATTGAAGTTTACGAATAATTTCAGGTTTTTCACCTGTCGCATTTTCAATATCATGTAATTTTTCAGACTGAGAACCAAGCCATTCTTTATACTGTTGGATGAGGCGAACCAATTCATCGTGTTTCTTGACGCAGTCTTCAAGATTATCTTGTAAGTTTTGAGATTTAGTGACGATATTTTGAAACAGTTGTTTAATAGATTGTAGATAAACGTTCAAAGAAGCATCATGTGTTTGATCTACTAACTGCTGAGCTTTATCGCACACTGACTCAACTAGTTGCTGATGAGTCATTATCTCTTGATGCATTATCTTATGATTTTGTAACTGAGCTTTTTTCTCTTCTAAAGATGCCTTCAATTCCGTATGTTTTTGCATTGCTCTTTCCACGTCTTTTAACCATTTGGTTAATTGTTCCTGTGCCAAAGAAAAGTCTGAGAACTGTAGCAAACATTGGTCTAATTTATTAACTGTCTCTTGGAAACTATCACCAAAACTGTCCCATAATGTTCTTATTTTACGAATCTTTTGTCGTATAACTTCTCTACCGTCTGGACTCGTGTGAGTGTAAAGTTTTTCACCTAGGCTCAAAAATTCTTCAAATGCTGGAGTTTTCTTGGTTTTAGTTTCATAGAGCTCTTTAGCCTTATTCTGTTTCTCTTGAAGAACAGCATAGTCCCCGACGATTTCATTAAGATCTTGCAACTCTCCAAGCATACCCGTTAGCCATTTTTCCATGTCATTGTAATCATTTTCAAATGAACGATGTTCTTGTACAAATACTTCATATTTTGAAATAGTTTCACTAACCAGGTTGTTTAAAGTATGGTATCTAGTAGCTAGTTTAGATGTTTTGTTAGAAAGTTCAGACTCACTGACAACAACTTGCTTAGTCCCACTCAAGGATGCGAAATCAGCGCTTCTAGATTCTAGTTCACTCTTAATGTGTTTTACTTTTTGAAGATGAGCTATTTTAGCTTCAAGATTACTTTTAAGACTTTGGTCTCGAAGCTGATTTTCTTTGACTTTTAGCCAGTCTTCAAGTTCATCTAGTGTTTTTTGACTTTCATTCCACTGACTTAGTGTATCTTTAAGTTTTTTATGTTGATCTTTACACTGATTTTCAAATTGTTCCCAAGTAGTTGCAAGTTGTTCGTATTCACTAATCAGAACTGGATGACCATTAGAACTTGTAGATTGTAATACAGTATCTAGTTGTAACTTTAAGCCCTGTAAATCTTTTTGAATGTTTTGACCTTTTGAAGTAACTTTTTCAATTGCATCTATTTTAGCGTCAACATCATCTTTCTGTGTAATCACTCCGTAATTTAACATACCATTTTCAGCGACAATATGGTTAAGATGATCTCGACATTCTTCGAATGTTTGAACGTATTTTTCGTGTTCGGCTACATGCAATTCACTAGTTCTAATTCTTTTTTCTAGCTCTTTAGACACATTATTATATCTATTGATTGTATGGGATAAGCTCTTTTCTGCTTCGTCATCAGGCATAAGCTTGATTTTTTCTGTTAGTTGGGTTAACATGGATTCATGTAGTTGAACTTCTTGGTGTAAAATTTTATTTGAATGTAGTTGCGCTTTCTTCTCGGGAAGATTAGGACATAGTTTAAAATCACCTAATTCTTTTTCTTTGTCACTGATCCATTTCTGAACCTGATTAAACGTATCATCAAATGAAGATCTTTTATTTAAAGTAGTTTCGATATCTTTGACCACACTATTTAAGGAATCGGCAGAATCTTCAAACAAGTCTCTTAAAGTCCTTAGTTCATTTCTTAACTGCTCGCGACTTTCTGGAGTTATTCCGCTAAAGAGAGCTTCACCAGATTCGATGGCATTATTTAATAACCTTTGACCAATTTCTTTATTTTCGTTCAATTTTTTCATTTGTTCTAAATCTGCGGCTGTTGGTTTAGCATGTTTACTCATCATAGCTAAGTCTTTAATTTTTTCGTTAGTATTCTGCAGCCAGTTTTTGAATTCTGCAATAGATTTGTCATATTTTTCTTTGTTGTCTTTTAATTCTTTAAGTCTATTAAGATGACCGTCCATAAATTTTTTAACAGTTTGATACCTAGTAACTAAATGATTTATATATTGCAAAACACGAGAGTCAGGATTACGTATTAAGATCTTTTTTCCAACTTCGGTAAGGTTATTGACCTCAGTTTCATAGCTCTCAATTTCTTTGCTCAAATTGTTAATTTCAGCTATTTTGTTGCCTATTTCATTCATATTAAGTAGGTTTGCCGCTTCTTGTCTGACTTTGTTTTCTTTGTCTTTTAGCCATGCGGAAACTTGTTCTAATGAAGATTCATATTCTTGCCAAGCCCCAATATTTTCTTTTAATGTATCTTTTATTTCATTGTAGTTTTCTGTAAGTATATCTAGATTTTTCTTTGCTTTTTCTGTCTGTACAGCCGCCTCTTGTGCGCTTGCTGGTTCGGCAACTACGCTTAATATATCACAGGCTTCTTTTAACTCCTTAACCTTTGACTCACAATCAGAAATTCCACATTCTACATCACTCAATGCAGCCATTTTTACTTCTAAATTATATTTATCACTAGAGTCATCAGGCATACACCATCTTGTTTTGTCATCCAAAATTTTTATATTTCTATTGAACATAGCTAGTTTATCAGTAAAAAGTTTTTGCAGGAACGTGAGTAAAGTGATCTCGGTTTTGTTAGCATGAACCAAAACACTCTCAAATCTTTTTTGTAATGCACCTAATTCTTTAGGAACCAATGATTCATAGAAGCCAGGATAGTTAGAATTCATTTCGGACACATAAATTGTTAGTTTGTCTATGTCATCGCTTAAATTTTGAAGTTCTGTTTTGCATGATTGACATTTTTTAAGACGATCTAAAATCTTGGCATTATCACCTGTCATATCATCACACTTGATAATGTCATCTCGAATTTTACTCACATTATCCGAAAGACGTTTTATATTGTCTTTCAACTTACTTTCTTTTGTTTCTAAGGAAGATACTGCACTTTCTAAGTTTTCAGCTAAAGTTCTGAGAGCTCCGAATTCATTATCGAGGTAGTCAATAATGGATGAAACTTGACCCATAGGAATGTTTTTATTTAGGTTTGTAATTTGCTCACATTTTGCTTTAATGCTGTTTTTTAAGCCTACGTAGAGCGGCAACTCTTCTTTGTATTTTGTTAAATGACTTTGACCGAATCTTATTTCTAAATTATCACAAGCATTTGCTAGATTTTGACCCGTCTCGCTAAGCCATGACACAACTTGATTCTTTGTGTCGTCTATCTGACGCCATACAATTAGTTGGGATTCAAGATCTTGTATGCGTTTGATAACAGCGTCATTTACTTTTTCCCACTGTGACTGAGAGTTTAAGAAAGCCTCTTCTAGCGGACTTGTGTTAAATCCACCCAAAGTAGAGGCTTGTTTTAAAATAGACTGTTTGATAACATCCATTTGATCTAATAATGATTTAGAACGTTTTAAAATTTCATACGACTTCTTGGCCTTTTCAAGGGCTTGCGAAGTTTGAACGTAATCATTTGGCGGTTCTTTACAGTCATTATATAACTGTTCAGCCCTATCCATTTCTCTATCAAAGGCA